>JAIOJX010000028.1:223937206-224554528 GCA_022376925.1 Tragulus kanchil | reverse complement strand
CTGGGCGGGTGAACTCAAATTCACAGATGCTCACCTGATCTTAAAGAGCAACCACCGTTTCAACAAAGGGCATCTCTTTAAATCTTTAGCTGGACATACTTTTATAATCTTAGAGCCCAGTTTAAAAAAATAGTAATCTGGAACAGCATGTTATTTCTGCATCTTTTAATGTCTTTTGATTTCCCTACATTATGATTTGAATTAAGAGTCTGTTTTTAAATATTAAATTTGGTGAAAACAGGGACAAACTAAAACAAGGGTGCAAAGATATTGAGCGGTTCAGATTTGAGCGTCACCCGTTCTACATAGCTAAAATCTCTGCCCATGGTACTCTTGGATATTTTTTTTTATAGCTTAACACCACACTTTCAAGTAAAATATTCTTTCCTGGAAGCCTTTTGTCCTTTTTTGAGCCAATAGGGAAGGACGAAAACATTTATTGCTCTACATATATCCAGTTACTATTAAAGTGAGGAAGCAACCAATGAGCACCGCCCAACGCAAGCCAACAGGTCAATGTTTTAAGCGCCACCTAGTGGCCAGATGGAGCATCTGCGTAACTGGTAAACAGGCGTGTTTGCACCGCTTTGGACAGCACGCCAGGCTTCCTGGTCTTCACCATCTCCTGGAATTTGCTCAAACTCATGTCCATTGAGTCACTAATGCCATCCAACCGTCTCATCCTCAGTCGCCTCCTTCCCCTCTGAGGCCCTACATCAAGAGAAGAAAGGACGATTCGTAGGTGCTCTGCAATCTTAGCCAAAAAAAAAAAAAAAAAGAAAACAGAATACAGTATACCTTATCTTTCTTCTGCTTCTCTGTGTGCTTTCTTAAAAGATTGCTGTTTGGGGCTTCCCCGGTGGTCCGGTGGGTGGAGAGTCTGCCTTGCAGTGCGAGGCGCGGTTCAATCCTTGTCACGGGAAGATCCCACGTGCCGCAAAGTGGCTGGACCTGTATGTCCCGTTAGGAGCCAGCGCTCTGGAGTGCATGCACCCAGAAGCGCTGCTTTGCAACGAGAGAGGCCACTGCAATGGGAGGCCAACATAGGCCAAAGAGCAAAGATGGATGAAAATAAATAAATGAAAGACCAATAAAAGTGGCCAAAATATAAAAAAAAAAATTGTTGTTTTTTACATCGCATCGTTTGCCCTTGTTCTTGCTCTGCAGGTTGATGCCGCTGTGACCCCAGAGGAGCGCCACCTCTCCAAGATGCAACAAAATGGCTATGAAAACCCAACTTACAAGTTCTTTGAGCAGATGCAGAACTAAACCACCACAGCAAGCCTCTGAAGTTGGACAGCAAAACCATTGCTTCACTACCCATCGGTGTTGGGACAAACTAAAACAAGGGTGCAAAGATATTGAGCGGTTCAGATTTGAGCGTCACCCGTTCTACATAGCTAAAATCTCTGCCCATGGTACTCTTGGATATTTTTTTTTATAGCTTAACACCACACTTTCAAGTAAAATATTCTTTCCTGGAAGCCTTTTGTCCTTTTTTGAGCCAATAGGGAAGGACGAAAACATTTATTGCTCTACATATATCCAGTTACTATTAAAGTGAGGGAAGCAACCAATGAGCACCGCCCAACGCAAGCCAACAGGTCAATGTTTTAAGCGCCACCTAGTGGCCAGATGGAGCATCTGCGTAACTGGTAAACAGGCGTGTTTGCACCGCTTTGGACAGCACGCCAGGCTTCCTGGTCTTCACCATCTCCTGGAATTTGCTCAAACTCATGTCCATTGAGTCACTAATGCCATCCAACCGTCTCATCCTCAGTCGCCTCCTTCCCCTCTGAGGCCCTACATCAAGAGAAGAAAGGACGATTCGTAGGTGCTCTGCAATCTTAGCCAAAAAAAAAAAAAAAAAGAAAACAGAATACAGTATACCTTATCTTTCTTCTGCTTCTCTGTGTGCTTTCTTAAAAGATTGCTGTTTGGGGCTTCCCCGGTGGTCCGGTGGGTGGAGAGTCTGCCTTGCAGTGCGAGGGGCGCCGGTTCAATCCTTGTCACGGGAAGATCCCACGTGCCGCAAAGTGGCTGGACCTGTATGTCCCGTTAGGAGCCAGCGCTCTGGAGTGCATGCACCCAGAAGCGCTGCTTTGCAACGAGAGAGGCCACTGCAATGGGAGGCCAACATAGGCCAAAGAGCAAAGATGGATGAAAATAAATAAATGAAAGACCAATAAAAGTGGCCAAAATATAAAAAAAAAAATTGTTGTTTTTTACATCGCATCGTTTGCCCTTGTTCTTGCTCTGCAGGTTGATGCCGCTGTGACCCCAGAGGAGCGCCACCTCTCCAAGATGCAACAAAATGGCTATGAAAACCCAACTTACAAGTTCTTTGAGCAGATGCAGAACTAAACCACCACAGCAAGCCTCTGAAGTTGGACAGCAAAACCATTGCTTCACTACCCATCGGTGTTCATTTAGACAATAACGTGGAAAGAAGCAAACCCTTCTGTTTTATTTACTCATGATCGCCTTTCGACAGCTGTGCTGTAACACGAGTAGATGCCTGAACTTGAATTAACATACAAATCAGTAATGTATTCTCTCTCCTCACATTTCGGTCTCTACACTACATTATTAATGGGTTTTGTGTACTGTAAAGATCTTAGCTGTATCAAACTAGTGCATGAATAGATTCTCTCCTGATTATTTATCACGTAGCCCCTTAGCCAGTTGTATATTATTCTTGTGGTTTGTGACCCAACTAAGTCCTACTTTGAAATATGCTTTAAGAATCGATGGGGGATGCTTTCTGTGAACGTGGGAGTTTAGCTGCTTCTCTTGCCTAAGTATTCTTTTCCTGATCACTATGCATTTTAAAGTTCAACATTTTTATGTAATCCAAATGAGTTAGAGGATTTGTTTTCCACAATTGCATTTTATTGTACAGATTGCTGCTTCTGCCCTATGTGTGATATAGGAATTATGAGGATACACGTTTATTTCTTTGTGCCTGTTTTATGTGCACACATTAGGCATTGAGAATTGAAACTTTTTTCGTCCATGTATCTTCAGACCTCTGACAAAGAAAAGAATCCCTGTTCGTTGTAAGCACTTTTACGGGTTAGGGAGGGTGGGGTGGGGGTGCTCTGCTGGTCTCAAATTACCAACAATTCTCCCCCAAAATTTTCTGCAGGATGATTGTACAGGATCATTGCTTATGACCATGATAGCTTTCTACACTGTATTACATAAATAAATTAAATAAAATGACACCGGGCAAGAGTTTTCTTTGAAGGATGACTATGGACCTTAAACAGTCAAGGAATTTTGGATGGGAAAAGGAGGTGGATTCAGGTTCTTTCAACCAGTCTAAAACCGTTTTACTCATGATACCAAAAGATGAAAATGCCAGGAACAAAATCAGGGAATGGGGAAGGCAAGCCTGGACAAACCCCTCAAGATTTGTCTTCAACTTGTATAAAATGGTGTTTTCATGTCAATAAATACCTTATTGGAGGAGCGCCATTGTGCTGGTGTGAATGATTCCATGATAGCCACCTTCCGATCCCTGAGTCATCCTAAGGCTGGTGAGACCCTTCTAATGCTGGGGATCCACACCAGTTGTGTCTTAACAGTCAGTCTGGAAATTAGGGCCAACAGGCATCTCTCAATGCTAGTAAAATACTTCATAGACCTTACTCAGTCTTCACTTGATCTAAACTACTTGGCTGCCATATTTTGGTCTTCAAGTTTGTCTCTTAGTCCATGCAGACTACTATAATAAAATAGCATAAGCTACCTTGTAGCATATAAACAACAAATTTATTTCTTACAGTTCTGGAGACAGGAAGTCTGAGATCAGGGTGCCAGCATGGTCAGGTGAGGGCCCTCTTCCAGGTCAGAGTTCTTGTGTCCTCATGTGCTGGAAGGGGCCAGGACATCTCTGAAGCCTCCTTTAGAAAGGTACTAAGCTTCCCTAGTAGCTCAATTGGTAGAGTCCACCTGCAATGCAGAAGACCCTGGTTTGATTCCTGGGTTGGGAAGATCCCCTGGAAATGGGAAAGGCTGCCCACTCCAGGTTTCTTGCCTGTTTTATGTGCACACATTAGGCATTGAGAATTGAAACTTTTTTCGTCCATGTATCTTCAGACCTCTGACAAAGAAAAGAATCCCTGTTCGTTGTAAGCACTTTTACGGGTTAGGGAGGGTGGGGTGGGGGTGCTCTGCTGGTCTCAAATTACCAACAATTCTCCCCCAAAATTTTCTGCAGGATGATTGTACAGGATCATTGCTTATGACCATGATAGCTTTCTACACTGTATTACATAAATAAATTAAATAAAATGACACCGGGCAAGAGTTTTCTTTGAAGGATGACTATGGACCTTAAACAGTCAAGGAATTTTGGATGGGAAAAGGAGGTGGATTCAGGTTCTTTCAACCAGTCTAAAACCGTTTTACTCATGATACCAAAAGATGAAAATGCCAGGAACAAAATCAGGGAATGGGGAAGGCAAGCCTGGACAAACCCCTCAAGATTTGTCTTCAACTTGTATAAAATGGTGTTTTCATGTCAATAAATACCTTATTGGAGGAGCGCCATTGTGCTGGTGTGAATGATTCCATGATAGCCACCTTCCGATCCCTGAGTCATCCTAAGGCTGGTGAGACCCTTCTAATGCTGGGGATCCACACCAGTTGTGTCTTAACAGTCAGTCTGGAAATTAGGGCCAACAGGCATCTCTCAATGCTAGTAAAATACTTCATAGACCTTACTCAGTCTTCACTTGATCTAAACTACTTGGCTGCCATATTTTGGTCTTCAAGTTTGTCTCTTAGTCCATGCAGACTACTATAATAAAATAGCATAAGCTACCTTGTAGCATATAAACAACAAATTTATTTCTTACAGTTCTGGAGACAGGAAGTCTGAGATCAGGGTGCCAGCATGGTCAGGTGAGGGCCCTCTTCCAGGTCAGAGTTCTTGTGTCCTCATGTGCTGGAAGGGGCCAGGACATCTCTGAAGCCTCCTTTAGAAAGGTACTAAGCTTCCCTAGTAGCTCAATTGGTAGAGTCCACCTGCAATGCAGAAGACCCTGGTTTGATTCCTGGGTTGGGAAGATCCCCTGGAAATGGGAAAGGCTGCCCACTCCAGGTTTCTTGCCTGAAGAATTCCATGGAAAAAGGAGCATGGCAGGCAATAGTCCATGGAATCGCAAAGAATCAGACATGACTGAATGACATCCACAATTTCGTTCGTGAGTTTTCCACTCTCAACCTAATCTCTTTTGAAATGCTCCACCTGTCAATGCCATCACAGTGGGCATCAGGACTTCAATGTGGAGTCTGAGGGAACACAAATATACAGATGGTAACAGTCTCTAATAAGATATGAAGAGAAAAGTTCTAGGAAAATGAAGCTGTTCAGGGAAAATGACCAGCTGATAGTTACCAACAAAGCAGGATTTCTCAACGGTGCAACAGCTGATACTTTGTAGGGAGTAAGTCTTTGTTTTGAATATAGTAAAGATGTTTAATAGTATTCTTGGTCTCCACCCACTTCAGCCCAGTAGTGCTCACTGGTAATCATGATCAAAAATATCCTTAGAGGACTTCCTGGATGACACAGTGAGTAAGAATCCAACTGCTAATGCAGAGGACACAGGTTCAATCCCTGGTCCAGGAAGATCCCACGTGTTTCATAGTGACTAAGGCCACAAACCACAACTCCTGAGCCCAGGTACCTTAAAGTCTGTGCTCAGCAATGAGAACCCCTGCACTGAGAGACCCACACACTACTATGAAATTAGCCCTTGCTCACAACTAGAGAACCCCATGCAAAAGACCCAGTGCAGCCAAAGATAATGAATTAATTTAATTTTAAAAATAAGATATTCTATAATTTAAAATTGTCAAATGTCACTTATGAAGGAAAAACCATCCCCCTATGAGCACCTCTGCTCGATGTCTATTTTAAAACAATTGCATGTACACTGTACATGGTTTTTAATTGGAGAAGCCTGGGCAACTGTTATTCCAAAAATCTAAAAACAAGTTGACCCTGGTGTGCTGTGCTTGATAGCAAGGGAACACGAGAACCAGCCAGCACCTTTTAGCCTTCAATGGCGGCCTTTTAAACATTAAGCACGAAATAGTTTCATCGTGTCACTAAGCTTCAAAATCTGGCTGTGTCTTATTTTCAGGAGAACAAAACACTCATCTCTGAAGCTCCTTTAGAAAGGTACTAAGCTTCCTAGTAGCTCAATTGGTAGAGTCCACCTGCAATGCAGAAGACCCTGGTTTGATTCCTGGGTTGGGAAGATCCCCTGGAAATGGGAAAGGCTGCCCACTCCAGGTTTCTTGCCTGAAGAATTCCATGGAAAAAGGAGCATGGCAGGCAATAGTCCATGGAATCGCAAAGAATCAGACATGACTGAATGACATCCACAATTTCGTTCGTGAGTTTTCCACTCTCAACCTAATCTCTTTTGAAATGCTCCACCTGTCAATGCCATCACAGTGGGCATCAGGACTTCAATGTGGAGTCTGAGGGAACACAAATATACAGATGGTAACAGTCTCTAATAAGATATGAAGAGAAAAGTTCTAGGAAAATGAAGCTGTTCAGGGAAAATGACCAGCTGATAGTTACCAACAAAGCAGGATTTCTCAACGGTGCAACAGCTGATACTTTGTAGGGAGTAAGTCTTTGTTTTGAATATAGTAAAGATGTTTAATAGTATTCTTGGTCTCCACCCACTTCAGCCCAGTAGTGCTCACTGGTAATCATGATCAAAAATATCCTTAGAGGACTTCCTGGATGACACAGTGAGTAAGAATCCAACTGCTAATGCAGAGGACACAGGTTCAATCCCTGGTCCAGGAAGATCCCACGTGTTTCATAGTGACTAAGGCCACAAACCACAACTCCTGAGCCCAGGTACCTTAAAGTCTGTGCTCAGCAATGAGAACCCCTGCACTGAGAGACCCACACACTACTATGAAATTAGCCCTTGCTCACAACTAGAGAACCCCATGCAAAAGACCCAGTGCAGCCAAAGATAATGAATTAATTTAATTTTAAAAATAAGATATTCTATAATTTAAAAATTGTCAAATGTCACTTATGAAGGGAAAAACCATCCCCATATGAGAACCTCTGCTCGATGTCTATTTTAAAACAATTGCATGTACACTGTACATGGTTTTTAATTGGAGAAGCCTGGGCAACTGTTATTCCAAAAATCTAAAAACAAGTTGACCCTGGTGTGCTGTGCTTGATAGCAAGGGAACACGAGAACCAGCCAGCACCTTTTAGCCTTCAATGGCGGCCTTTTAAACATTAAGCACGAAAAATAGTTTCATCGTGTCACTAAGCAGTATGAGCAGACTCAAAACTCATCTGGCTGTGTCTTATTTTCAGGAGAACAAAACACTCATCTCCATCTTGATATTTGGGGCAATTAGACAAGACATCTATACAAAGATGCTTAGCGTGACAGTTTACATGTTAAAGCAACAGTTCCATTTCAGCTGACTCAAGGAGAGGTAGCTAATGAGGGAAAATTAGTCCTAATACGTGTGTCTGCTAAGTCACTTCAGTTGTGTCCAACTCTTTGCCCATCAGGCTCCTCTGTCCATGAGATTCTCCAGGCAAGAATACTGGAGTGGGTTGCCGTGCCTTCCTCCAGGAGATCTTCCAGACCCAGGGATCAAACCCACATCTCTTGCATCTCCTGCCTTGGTAGGTAGATTCTTTACCACTACTGCCACCTGGGAAGCCCGAGTCCTAATATAACGGTAATGATATGAAACCCAACCCTATCAAACATGTGATGTTACTCCCAGGCCAGCCTTTCTGCCTGTAGTTGCAAGTGTTACCATTGATCATTTCAGAACTAATGAAAAAAAAAAAAAATATATATATATATATATATATACAATTGTGTATGTGTGTAAGTAAGTTACTCAGTCATATGTGACTGTGCAGCCTCAAGGACTATAGACTGCCAGGTTCCTCTGTTCATGAGATTCTCCAGGCAAGAATACTGTGTAGCAATTCCCTTCTCCAGAGGATCTTCTCCACCCAGGGATCAAACCCAGGTCTCCTTCAATGCAGGCAGATTCTTTACCACATGAGCCACTAAAGAAGCCCATAATTATGTATGCATATACATACATATAGCTACATAAGTTACAGAGGAAAAGAATAATGCCTTATTATCTTATTCTCAATTTAAAGTGTAATAAAAGAATTTTCTGATGGCCCAGAGATTAATCAATAGATAATTTGCACGAAACTAAAGTGTTACAAACTGCAATTATTTGAGTGGTTGTAGTTGTAGCCCAGGCGAAAGTTCAGTGAAATTTTGAGGGAGTTTGGCCCGGCCAGCCTGATAGATGAAAAATGGCATCTCAGTACAGGTTTAATTCATATTTCTTTATTACAAGTGAAATTGGAAATTCTTTCATATATTCAATGGCTACCTTATATTTTTTGTTTATGTCATTCGTTTTGGACTTAAAGTCCACATGACTATCAGAATTACAATTCCTGCTGTTTTATTGTTTCCATTTGCCTGGTAAATCTTTGCGTAAGTCTTTTTTTTTTAGCTTTTTCAATTGTTGCATTTTATTTTATTTTATTTTAAATTTTCTCCGCCCACCAAGATGGCCACCATCTTGTGACAACATGCAGCCTTGCCACTGCAGCGCGCAGCCCCCATCGCAGCCACCGCCCCAATTGTTGCATTTTGAATGTGTGTCTTATACACAGCTCAGAGTTGTGTTTTTGCTATCTGAGGCAATTTGCAAATCTTTTAATAGACAAGTTAGGCCTACTCAATTTTATGATATAACTGCTATGTTTACTTTCAATTCTTTCATGTCTCTGATAATTACTGAGTGTAGTTGCTCATTCCTGTCAAATCTTGGCAACCCCACCGTCCACCAGGCTCCTCTATCCAGGGGATTCTCCAAGCAAGAATACTGGAGAGGCCATTCCTTTTCCATAGTGTATTATGAGTGAGTGTATTGTATTTACTATCTCTATGAGGTGAAGGGCTCTTGGTGAAGGGGCGATTATAGAAAGTTTTTTTTTATTCTAATGATTACTGTTGTTTTCATATTTTTTCCCAGTGTCCTTAATCCCTTTTTTCTTAACCTTTTGCTACCTGTCTTTTGTAAATGTCATTCTTGGCATCCCACCTATTTATACAACTATCTACTCTCCTTTTCTCCTTTTCTCTCTTCTCCCATTTTGGTGGACAGGGGGGTGGTTTATTTGTTCTGTTTTATCCGTACATAGGTGTTGACATGTTTTTCTCTAGTCCATCTTCCCCATCCAACCCTCATTTTAGTCTTGGCCCTGCAGTTGAAGATGTGGGACCTCTAGTCTTGTCTCCCCAGGCGTCTTCAGGTTGAATGGAACTGATGCCATAGTAAGTTCTTCAGCAAGAGAACACGTGAACAGGATCCTGGAGTTCTAACAGGTCCAGAACCAATTTTCTATGACCTTAAAACCTGAAGTGCAGCTTGTTTATTTTTAAGTTTCCGTTCTTTCCGTCCTTTTTTTTTCCCTCCTGCATCTCGCAGCATGTGGAATCTTAGTTCCCCAAACAGGGATCAAACCCATGCCCCTGAAGTGGCAGCTCAGAGTCTTACCACTGGACCAATAGGGAAGTTATCCCTTGAGAATGCCACATCACTGTTTCCCTATTTTGTGTTATTTTTGAGAAATCTGAGGCCAGATGAGGACTGTGCATTTTGCGTGAGCACTCCCCCCACCGCAGTGATTACAGAACTCAGGCAAGGTCATAGGAATCACAGATTTGGATTTGGGGGGCCTCAAGACTCTGTCTTCAGGGTTCTCTTCTACTTACTATCTCTGCCATCTAGAAAATATTAGTAATAATTCGTATGAAAAATATCAGCTTCAATCTAGACCCTTTCCCTGAGTTCCAGGCCTAAATTCCTATTTTCATTTTAAAGGCATGTATTGTGATTATAAACAGATATAAATGCAGAGAATACAAAATATAGGAAGAAACCAGATTCACTCATAATCCCACACCTGTGCATATATGCTTTTAGTAATTTTAAAATCACATGCATTTACCTCACTGGCTTTTTTTTTTTCTTTTGGTCAGAGCTTGTAGCCCATATCCTGCTTTTCCTTGTCTTGATATGTGCATATTCTGATTTCGTTTTTAAAACCCTTTAAATAACCATTGTAATGACTGCATAGGATACTTAATTCATCTTCTTCTGGAAGTTTTTTACTGTTTTTTGTTTGTTTGTTTGTTCTTAAACTTTTATTTTACTTTTAACTTTTACAGAGTTTTGCTGTTTACAGGTATGTATGTTCCCAGATTAGTCATATATATATCCCCCCAGTTTTTTACTGTTATAAATAATCATTGAACCAATATTTTTGACCACAGACCAATGTTTTACTTACTTTGATTTTCTATTTTTTTTAAAATAAAAGTCACATTAGCATCTGATTCAAGTATGCAGACTTGAACCAGGCTCTGCCTTGGTTTCCTCATTTGTAACATAAGATAATAATAATACTTTGTAGAGTGGTCAAGAGCCCTCAACTTGGTAACAAATGTAATGTGTTTATCTGATATGTTGTAAATGGATGTTAGTATTAGCTACTCAGGAGTGTCCAATAAGTAGAAGGGTATCTTTTTAATCAGCATATAGTTGACTTACAATGTTGTGTTAATTTCTGCTGTGCAGCAAAGCCACTCAGTGATACACATATATATCTTCTTTTTCATAGTCTATTCCATTAAGGTTTATCCCAGGAGATTGGATATAGTTCCCTGTGCTATACAGCGGTATCTTGTTGTTTACCCATTCTAAAATGTAATCGTTTGCATCTACTAAGCCCGAACCCCCAGTCTATCCCTCTCTCTCCTTCCTTAGTAGAAGGATATTCTCAAATTCTTATCTCTTTTATTTATAATACCAAATTGTGGGACTTCCTTGGTGGTCCAGTGGTTAAGACATGAAACTTCTAATCCAGGGGCTATGGGCTTAATCCCTGGGGAGGGATCTAAGGCAATACATGCCACTTGTTGCAGTTGTTTAGTCATTAAATTGTGTCGGAATTTTTGTGATCCTACAGATTGTAGCCCACCAGACTCCTCTGTTCATGGAATGCTCCAGGCAAGAATACTGGAGTGGGTTGCCATGCCCTTCTCCAGGGGATCTTTCTGACCCAGGAATGGAACCTGGGTTTTCTGCATTGCAGATGGATTCTTTACCATATGTGCCACCAGGGAAGCCTCAACACATGCCTCAAGGTACAGCCAAAAAAAGTTTTAAAGTAAATTGCTTTCCAAAAAATGTAAGTCACATTCCCATCAGTATGCCCTCTGAAAGTACCACAAAACTAAGGGACTTCAGTGATGTCACCTATCACCAAGTTGCAGTGAAAAAAGAGAGACTAATTTTGGCCTCACTATTGTACCATTTCCCTATTAGGCTGGTCACTCAGGGGTATTTTTCTTGTAGAAAATTTTTGGAAGGCCCCTGAGGTCATTCTTATTCCTTCTACTCTACTCACAAGTATAAGGACCCTACAGTTGTAAGCTTTTTTGCATACAGGAAAAATTGGAGCAGAAATCACTTATTAAATCCCTTGTCTTGATTATATATATTAATTTTTTAGAATACATTTGCAGATCAAATCAGAATATGATGCTCCATTGTGGCTATTAAAACACTAAAAATTGTCGTCTACCCCTTCCTGCAACCAGTCCACAATATCTAGTTTCAAATATCATTCAGATTTTAATTATCTAAGGAAATCACTTTATTTGTCAAAAAGTTTTCCTAGACATTTAAGTATTCTTGGATAGTATGTTTTACAGTCCTCATAGCATACTGAAATTTATAAACACCCTGAATTGGGTTTTCTTGAAGCTGAATTTTGTTTCTACACACTGGGAGTCTTTCATGATGATCCCTAACTTTCCTCCTTTCCTTTGTGAGATGGTCCCCACTGCTTCAGCTTGGATCATTCACCTTTGTCACAACAGTTATTGAATGCCTACTGTATGAACTCAGACAATACCAGAGATGCAGGATACAGCACTTTTTAAAAAATGGTGTCAGGGCTTCCCCTGGTGGTCCAGTGGGTAAGGACACCGCCTTGCAGTGCAAGGGGCGCCAGTTCGATCCTTGGCCTCGGAAGATCCCACATGCCGCGGAGCGGCTGGACCGATGTGTCCACTTGCCGAGCCGGAGCTCTGGAGCGCATGCACCCAGAGCCGGTGCTCTGCAACTACAGACGCCGAGGCGATGGGAGGCCCACAGGAGCCAAGGAACAAAGACGGATGAAAATAGAGAAATGAAAGACTGCCCGCTCCGCTCCCTCCCCAACCCGACCCCCGCCCAAAATAAATAAATAAATAAATCTTAAAAAAAAAAAATGGTGTCACTCTTAAGTCTGCAACCATTACCACTTCAAATGGCTTGTACACTAACAATTTTTACTTGGCCACCAATCAGCAATTTGGGTAGGGGTCAGTGGGAAGACTCTTCAGGTCTGCTCCACACACATCAACTGGGCAGCTCTCCTGGAGGTTGTAGGATCCATTTCCAAGATGGCGTACTCCCATGGCTGGCAAGTTGGTGCTGGCTGTCAGCTTGGAGTTTGGCTGGGAGCGTCAGTTCCTCTCCACATATGCCTCTTCACGTGGTCTGGGCTTTCGATAGCATGGTGGTCAGATTCCAACAGTGAATGACCTAAGGAGGGCAGAAACTGTATCACCTTTTATGCCCTGTGCTCAGTCGCTCAGTTATGTCCAACTCTGCAACCCCACGGACTGTAGCCTGCCAGGCTCCTCTGTCCATTTAGGTTCTCCAGGCAAGAATACTGGAGTGAGTTGCTATGCCTTCCTACCGGGGATGTTACTCACCCAGGGATTGAAGCCGGCTCTCCTGCACTGCAGGTGGATTCTTAAACAGCTAAGCTACCAAGGGGGTTCCTAGTCTCATGGAAGTTCCATGACATTACATCTGTCACTCCCTGTTGTCCGAGGCAGTCATGGGGCTTGTCCTGATCAAGATGCAGGGGCATACACTCCATCTTTTGATGAGAAGCATATGAAAGAACTGGTGGATGTGTTTAAAACCACTATATTAGAAAAATATATATTCCTACTGTATGAACTCAGACAATACCAGAGATGCAGGATACAGCACTTTTTAAAAAATGGTGTCAGGGCTTCCCCTGGTGGTCCAGTGGGTAAGGACACCGCCTTGCAGTGCAAGGGGCGCCAGTTCGATCCTTGGCCTCGGAAGATCCCACATGCCGCGGAGCGCTGGACGATGTGTCCACTTGCCGAGCCGGAGCTCTGGAGCGCATGCACCCAGAGCCGGTGCTCTGCAACTACAGACGCCGAGGCGATGGGAGGCCCACAGGAGCCAAGGAACAAAGACGGATGAAAATAGAGAAATGAAAGACTGCCCGCTCCGCTCCCTCCCCAACCCGACCCCCGCCCAAAATAAATAAATAAATAAATCTTAAAAAAAAAAAATGGTGTCACTCTTAAGTCTGCAACCATTACCACTTCAAATGGCTTGTACACTAACAATTTTTACTTGGCCACCAATCAGCAATTTGGGTAGGGGTCAGTGGGAAGACTCTTCAGGTCTGCTCCACACACATCAACTGGGCAGCTCTCCTGGAGGTTGTAGGATCCATTTCCAAGATGGCGTACTCCCATGGCTGGCAAGTTGGTGCTGGCTGTCAGCTTGGAGTTTGGCTGGGAACGTCAGTTCCTCTCCACATATGCCTCTTCACGTGGTCTGGGCTTTCGCATAGCATGGTGGTCAGATTCCAACAGTGAATGACCTAAGGAGGGCAGAAACTGTATCACCTTTTATGCCCTGTGCTCAGTCGCTCAGTTATGTCCAACTCTGCAACCCCACGGACTGTAGCCTGCCAGGCTCCTCTGTCCATTTAGGTTCTCCAGGCAAGAATACTGGAGTGAGTTGCTATGCCTTCCTCCAGGGGATCTTACTCACCCAGGGATTGAAGCCGGATCTCCTGCACTGCAGGTGGATTCTTAAACAGCTAAGCTACCAAGGGGGTTCCTAGTCTCATGGAAGTTCCATGACATTACATCTGTCACTCCCTGTTGTCCGAGGCAGTCATGGGGCTTGTCCTGATCAAGATGCAGGGGCATACACTCCATCTTTTGATGAGAAGCATATGAAAGAACTGGTGGATGTGTTTAAAACCACTATATTAGAAAAAATATATATTCCATTGGAATAAGTAGAGACAGCCGTTTCCCTTTCTTGGTCTGCCTAGTATAATTAACTAGCAATGAAAGATTGTTTGGGGAAGAAAAGGATGTATCTTAATTCCCTTGGATAGAGAAATATTTTTTACATTTTCCATTCTGGACCTGTCCCTTAAATTCCAGATTCCCTGTTGCCTGATGTCTCCATTTGAACATTTATGATGCATCTCACCTTTAATGCAATCAACCAACATCAAACTCCAGATGTCTTGCTACTTTTGTGTCCTCCTTCTCAACAAATAACAATGCCATTCTTCCAGTTGCTTTGACTCAAACTCGTGAGTCACTGGTTGACCATTCATCTTCTTCCCTTTCTTATTCCCTTGCCTCCTTTAGGTCTTTGATCAAATATCATTGTTTGGATGATGTTGTGTCTGACCATGCCAATTAAAACTGCACTCCCTCTAGACTTTCTTGACTAAATAAGACTGTACACTCTGAATGCAGAGTTCCCAGAGTCCATTCCCTTGTGAAGGAACTAGATCTCACATGCCATAACTAAGACTTGTATACCACAACTAAAGATCCCACAAGCCACAACGAAGACTAAGATCTCATGTGCTGCAACTAAGATTTGGCACAGCCAAATAAGTGAGTTAAAAAAAGTTACACTTCCTCCCTGCCCCCAGCATTTTCTATACCCATTCCCACCACCATTTTTCTTCTCGGTCCCACCTGACTCAAATTTTACTGTTTTATTTGCTTATTGCCCTTCTCTTTTTCCAACAGAAACTCCACAAAAGAGTGATTTTTTTTTTCCTCTGTCTTGTTCACTGATAAATCCTTAGTGCATAGAACAGGGTCTCACACACAATGGTTGTTCAATGAGTATTTATTAAACAAATGCATGAATTTGAACTGTCACACTTTGGCAACTAACGCAGAGAAAGAAGTAAAGAAAAATGAGAGAAAGGAGAAAAAATTGCTCAAATATTATATAAAAACTAGAGAGAACCAACAGACTTGTAGACCTTGTTTTGCTTTCTCAAGACCCACTCATAGACTGAATAGTTTTGAATATTCTTCATAGTACATTGGCTGAGTCTAAATAAAATGCCTATGCCTCTGTCTATTTCCTATGGTAGTTTTCTTCATGCAGGCAAGTAGAAAATAGACTGAGAGGGCCTGGCAGAGAAAATCAGCTTCTCATCAGTTGTGTGTCAAAAAGCAAGCTCCTAAATTTCCTCCAGTGTTTTTATTCATTTTTCCAAACAAGAGGTTTTTTATCTCCAGCCAGCAATCCTTTAACATCAAGTGATAGAGCGCCAACAATAAGAAAAGGAAACCAATCATTTGATGAAAATTACACCTATTATCGAAAAATTTTACTTCAACTTAGAAATTATGATAAAAGCTTTTGGTGAATTGCACCGTGAAAGATAGCCACAATAAGAGAGAGGGAAATGACAAACTTAGAGAAACAGAAGTACCTCAGGAAGATCCAACCAAAGGCATATATAGTATAGACATATATATGGCATATATAAGGCATATATAGTATAGGCATATATAGTGAAAAAAAAAAAAGTACAAATTGAGAGTTGTGACTTGTTTCATTTGGGGCAAAATGAGGACTAAAGCCCAGGAGACAGCCTGTCAGACAACTGAGGTCTTTCTTGAGAAACTGCTCCAAAAGAGGTCGAGGGAAGGTCAGAGTGCATGTGATCTGGGTAAATGGGGAGTAAATAGAGTCAAGCACATATTCTTCCCAGAAGGTTTCTACTGGTCTCATGAAGATTACAACTAGTCGCCAGGAGCAGATGTTAACATGAAGGATTATAGTACTTTTATAGTTATGAGGAGAAGCAAGAATAGGCTCATATAAAATCTTCTCCTGAAAATATCTAACTGAATGAAGACCTGTTCTGCCAGTTTCTCCCAGAACACAGAGTGTCTCATTTTTGCTCTCCACCCTGTACTTCTTTCAGGGGGTGTTGAAGGTCCTTGGCTACACAGGCTCTTAATTTAATCCTTGGGGAGGTAAATGCCCTTGTGCACGCATGCATACTCAGTTACTCTGCCATGCTTGACTCTTTGCAAACCCATGGACTATCACCCACCAGGCTCCTCTATCCGTGGAATTTTCCAGGCAAAAATACTGGAGTGGGTTGCCATTTCCTCCTCTAGGAGATCTTCCTGACCCAGGGATCAAAGCCATGTCTCCTGCATTGGCAGGCAGATTCTTAACCACTATGACACCTGGGAAGCCCAAATGCCCTTGCCAAATGCCAATTTGTAGGTGGCATGTGATTAAAGCTGCAACTGCACCATGGGCCTCAGCTGCTATGGGTTCCTGCCCTGCTTGGAGCTACTTACTTTCTGAGTTCAGCCTTTCATCTGTCAGTACTGGAAAGGTGTGGGTCTTAGAAGTTATATAGAAAGGCTGAGGCTAAGCCTTAGCCCGTGGCAGATAGCCTAACGCCTGTTTTGGTTGGTGGTGCTCAGTCACTAAGTTGTGCCTGACTCTTAGTGACCCCATGGACTGCAGCACGCCAGGCTTCCTGGTCCTTCACTGTCACCTGGAGTTTGCTCAGACTCATGTTCATTGAGTCGGTGATGCTATCTAACCATCTCATCCTTCTGCCCTCTTCTTCTGTCCTCAGTCTTTCCCACCATCAGGGTCAAACACCTCTGATGTGAATCTTTTCCTGGTAGCTCGTGCTTCTCTAAGAGAAACAGAATTCTCTCACTCACCCAAAAAGAGAACTGGGGGAATTTTTGTACCCTGTATTAGACAATAGGCTAAAATTCTAACATCAGAAAACTTTGAGGAAAAGGAGAAAAAAAGAGAGATCACAGATGTTTTATTAAAAAAAAAAAACATAAAAGAACACAAAATTAAAGTCCAAAGCAATTCAGTCCATTATGATGCAAACTGCTCTGACTCCGGCAGTCTCATTCTATCCACATTTTACTAAACTAATTTCAATGCCATCACTGTATCATTTGACCATTCATTTTTTATTGCTTATGCTAATGGGTTTTGTGGGTGGCAGATTAGTCACATTTTAATGCCCATCGGCAAAAGATGAAAATATTCCGATGACAGTAATGGATGAAAAAGCACCCTGCTGCTTACAGCTGCAGACACAGAACTACATGGTTTTTTGTTTTAATGTATGTTGCCTTTGCTGATTTAATCACTTTGACAATAAAAGACCTCAATTCCACAGAGACTTTCCCCAAACAATCCAATATCTCTTGCATAATATTTTTCTCTGTACCATCCCCTAAATTTTTTCTAAAGATTCCTATGAATTACAGATAAGTCTGCCAAATATATATGGTTCACTACACATACATCTATTTAACTTTCATATATGAGCAGATTCATTTAAAGGAAAGAAAGTAAGATAGTGCTAGTAAAAAATAATGCTTGATTAAAGGCAGCAGTAGTTTGAGGGAAATAGAATGGAAATCCTGGTCTTACAGACCAGCCAAGCTTGGGGAATATTTACTCTGGCTGCCCAACGGGTGAGTCTTCCCACCTCAGTGTGATAAAATACCAGATCTTACTCACAACCAGTATAATGTTTCCTATAGTGGAAAGAAACGGAAACTTGGCAAACGCAATGGCCTGTGTGGATCTTGTGTTTTCTCTCCCTGTGGCAGATAGCCCCATGGATTTGCCCAGCACGCCAGGCTTCCTGGTCCTTCACTGTCACCTGGTTTGCTCAGACTCATGTTCATTGAGTCGGTGATGCTATCTAACCATCTCATCCTTCTGCCCTCTTCTTCTGTCCTCAGTCTTTCCCACCATCAGGGTCAAACACCTCTGATGTGAATCTTTTCCTGGTAGCTCGTGCTTCTCTAAGAGAAACAGAATTCTCTCACTCACCCAAAAAGAGAACTGGGGGAATTTTTGTACCCTGTATTAGACAATAGGCTAAAATTCTAACATCAGAAAACTTTGAGGAAAAGGAGAAAAAAAGAGAGATCACAGATGTTTTATTAAAAAAAAAAAAACATAAAAGAACACAAAATTAAAGTCCAAAGCAATTCAGTCCATTATGATGCAAACTGCTCTGACTCCGGCAGTCTCATTCTATCCACATTTTACTAAACTAATTTCAATGCCATCACTGTATCATTTGACCATTCATTTTTTATTGCTTATGCTAATGGGTTTTGTGGGTGGCAGATTAGTCACATTTTAATGCCCATCGGCAAAAGATGAAAATATTCCGATGACAGTAATGGATGAAAAAGCACCCTGCTGCTTACAGCTGCAGACACAGAACTACATGGTTTTTTGTTTTAATGTATGTTGCCTTTGCTGATTTAATCACTTTGACAATAAAAGACCTCAATTCCACAGAGACTTTCCCCAAACAATCCAATATCTCTTGCATAATATTTTTCTCTGTACCATCCCCTAAATTTTTTCTAAAGATTCCTATGAATTACAGATAAGTCTGCCAAATATATATGGTTCACTACACATACATCTATTTAACTTTCATATATGAGCAGATTCATTTAAAGGAAAGAAAGTAAGATAGTGCTAGTAAAAAATAATGCTTGATTAAAGGCAGCAGTAGTTTGAGGGAAATAGAATGGAAATCCTGGTCTTACAGACCAGCCAAGCTTGGGGAATATTTACTCTGGCTGCCCAACGGGTGAGTCTTCCCACCTCAGTGTGATAAAATACCAGATCTTACTCACAACCAGTATAATGTTTCCTATAGTGGAAAGAAACGGAAACTTGGCAAACGCAATGGCCTGTGTGGATCTTGTGTTTTCTCTCCCTGTGGTAGACTGGAGTCTTCAAAAAGCAACGCTGAAGCCGTAGATCTTCCAAAAGTTAATGAAGTAATTTTCTGTTCTCAATGACCAGCGTGGAGCCCTTTCAGGTTAAATTCCACTAGGCCAGAGGCTCAGGTTGCCCTGCCATATACAACCCGGGGATGTCTAATCATGTCATTGGCAATGAGATTCCAATGGGTGTTTAAACAACCCAGACAACAAACCACAAAGGCTTCTCTCCTTTTTTTTTTTTTTTTTTTTTTGGAGTAAGGAAGGAGGAGTACGGTACAGTAAGTAGGAAGATCTTAGAGATGCCCTAAGTGATTTTTGTAAATAAATCTTTCCCAACCTGAATGACACTCTGATCCTTCAACTTTTTACCTTCAGCTTTTTCCTTCATTTTTCAATCAAGAAATTAAGGCACTTTCTGCCAACAAACCCCTGTCAGCAAGAAAGATCAACACGAAACTTTTAATGTTTTTTGTACTCCCCAGTGAAGAACATCCCAGGAGGGATGTTCTATTGTGGAGAAAATGAAACCACTTCAGTGTTTGCCATAGATGGTATGGACCCCAAACCGACAGATCCCTATACAATGCCACACACATTACGACACACACACAAGACAAAACAAAGCTGGAAAAATATACTGACAAGAACCCATGAACTAGAAATGGGACCCTTCAAATGAATCTTCTTGGATTTTTTTTAATCAGGAAAATATTTATCTTTCTCTTTGCCCTTAGTTTGAAAGAGTCATCCTATCTAACCAGTATGAAAATCACTAAAAAAAGGCAGCAGGGTAAGATAGTGCTAGTAAAAATAATGCTTGATTAAAGGCAGCAGTAGTTTGAGGGAAATAGAATGGAAATCCTGGTCTTACAGACCAGCCAAGCTTGGGGAATATTTACTCTGGCTGCCCAACGGGTGAGTCTTCCCACCTCAGTGTGATAAAATACCAGATCTTACTCACAACCAGTATAATGTTTCCTATAGTGGAAAGAAACGGAAACTTGGCAAACGCAATGGCCTGTGTGGATCTTGTGTTTTCTCTCCCTGTGGTAGACTGGAGTCTTCAAAAAGCAACGCTGAAGCCGTAGATCTTCCAAAAGTTAATGAAGTAATTTTCTGTTCTCAATGACCAGCGTGGAGCCCTTTCAGGTTAAATTCCACTAGGCCAGAGGCTCAGGTTGCCCTGCCATATACAACCCGGGGATGTCTAATCATGTCATTGGCAATGAGATTCCAATGGGTGTTTAAACAACCCAGACAACAAACCACAAAGGCTTCTCTCCTTTTTTTTTTTTTTTTTTTTTTTGGAGTAAGGAAGGAGGAGTACGGTACAGTAAGTAGGAAGATCTTAGAGATGCCCTAAGTGATTTTTGTAAATAAATCTTTCCCAACCTGAATGACACTCTGATCCTTCAACTTTTTACCTTCAGCTTTTTCCTTCATTTTTCAATCAAGAAATTAAGGCACTTTCTGCCAACAAACCCCTGTCAGCAAGAAAGATCAACACGAAACTTTTAATGTTTTTTGTACTCCCCAGTGAAGAACATCCCAGGAGGGATGTTCTATTGTGGAGAAAATGAAACCACTTCAGTGTTTGCCATAGATGGTATGGACCCCAAACCGACAGATCCCTATACAATGCCACACACATTACACGCACACACACACACAAGACAAAACAAAGCTGGAAAAATATACTGACAAGAACCCATGAACTAGAAATGGGACCCTTCAAATGAATCTTCTTGGATTTTTTTTAATCAGGAAAATATTTATCTTTCTCTTTGCCCTTAGTTTGAAAGAGTCATCCTATCTAACCAGTATGAAAATCACTAAAACAAACAAGAGGCTAGAGTTTGAAACCACCTTGAATAAATGTGCAAACTGAACATATGATATCCACTGTTTCATGTGGCCATCTGATGCAAAGAGCCGGCTCTTCGGAAAAGCCCCTGATGCTGGGAAAGACTTAGGGCAGGAGGAGAAGGGAGAGACAGAGGATAAGATGGTTGGATGGCATCACTGAGTCAATGGACATGAGTTTGAGCAAGCTCCAGGACATAGTGAAGGACAGGAAAGCCTGATGGACACAACTTAGCAACTGAATAACAGCATAATGTATAATGTAATGTACATACATATATATGTGTGTGTGTGTAATATACATATTACATGTATTATAATATGTAATACATATTACATGTGCTATAATATGTAATATACATAGATATAATATGGAGTATACATATATATGCATGTGGAATATATATATATATATATATATACCCTCCATTATGTATGTGTATAGATTTTTATTACAAAAGAATGGTGTTAACTAAAAAGGCACTACCCCTCTTGTTAAGTAGAGCACATGTGTGGGTATGTGAAGGAGATGTGGGGGATTAACAGAAGCCCCAACGAGAAGATTCTGAGAGTTCTTAAAATAGGAACTACAAGCCAAGATTCTGAGCTCCAGGCTAAAACAATGGCATTTGGCATCACAGAGCCCAGTGCTAATGAGAAAGTAGAATCCAGTTAAAAGAGCACAAGGTTAGGGAAAATGAGGCCCTCTAGCACTGCTCATAGGAGGGGAGCCTTCTCCAGAACTTGCCTTTTCTTTTCGGGGGAGGAAATCTAGACTTGATCTAAAACCAAACTAAAATATCCCCCTGTCAGCAAGAAAGATCAACACGAAACTTTTAATGTTTTTGTACTCCCAGTGAAGAACATCCCAGGAGGGATGTTCTATTGTGGAGAAAATGAAACCACTTCAGTGTTTGCCATAGATGGTATGGACCCCAAACCGACAGATCCCTATACAATGCCACACACATTACACGCACACACACACACAAGACAAAACAAAGCTGGAAAAATATACTGACAAGAACCCATGAACTAGAAATGGGACCCTTCAAATGAATCTTCTTGGATTTTTTTTAATCAGGAAAATATTTATCTTTCTCTTTGCCCTTAGTTTGAAAGAGTCATCCTATCTAACCAGTATGAAAATCACTAAAACAAACAAGAGGCTAGAGTTTGAAACCACCTTGAATAAATGTGCAAACTGAACATATGATATCCACTGTTTCATGTGGCCATCTGATGCAAAGAGCCGGCTCTTCGGAAAAGCCCCTGATGCTGGGAAAGACTTAGGGCAGGAGGAGAAGGGAGAGACAGAGGATAAGATGGTTGGATGGCATCACTGAGTCAATGGACATGAGTTTGAGCAAGCTCCAGGACATAGTGAAGGACAGGAAAGCCTGATGGACACAACTTAGCAACTGAATAACAGCATAATGTATAATGTAATGTACATACATATATATGTGTGTGTGTGTGTAATATACATATTACATGTATTATAATATGTAATACATATTACATGTGCTATAATATGTAATATACATAGATATAATATGGAGTATACATATATATGCATGTGGAATATATATATATATATATATATACCCTCCATTATGTATGTGTATAGATTTTTATTACAAAAGAATGGTGTTAACTAAAAAGGCACTACCCCTCTTGTTAAGTAGAGCACATGTGTGGGTATGTGAAGGAGATGTGGGGGATTAACAGAAGCCCCAACGAGAAGATTCTGAGAGTTCTTAAAATAGGAACTACAAGCCAAGATTCTGAGCTCCAGGCTAAAACAATGGCATTTGGCATCACAGAGCCCAGTGCTAATGAGAAAGTAGAATCCAGTTAAAAGAGCACAAGGTTAGGGAAAATGAGGCCCTCTAGCACTGCTCATAGGAGGGGAGCCTTCTCCAGAACTTGCCTTTATCTTTTCTGAGGAGGTGAAGGGGAAATCTAATGTGATGAGAAAGAAAAGAATAACGATACAGAGTGAGGTAAGTCAGAAAGAGAAAAACAACTATTGTGTATTAACATTTATATGTGGAATCTAGAAAAATGGTGCAGATGAATCATTTTATTTGCAGAGTAGGAATAGAGACAGAGACATGAACAAACGAGTGGAAGGGCGGGGGATGAACTGGGAAACTGAGCTTGACATGTGCATGCACTACCGTGTGTACAACAGATAGCTAGTGGCCACGTGCTGTACAGCATAGGGAGCTCAGCCCGTTGCTCTGTGATGACCTCCATGGGTGAGATGAGGGAGGGGAAGTGGGAGGAAGACCCAAGAGGAAGGGGATGTACATATACATATAGCTGATTCACTTCATTATACAGCAGAAACGAACGTCACATTGCAAACCAATTATATCCCGATACATTTTTTAAAAAAATAAGTTTCAGCTAAGAAGTCCCCCAAAACCCCAAAGAACAATAGCATTATCAGCTAGGATACATGATTTTTAAATTTGAAACTGCACAATATTCCTGATTTTTATAATTGTGCTATGACTGCATGTGGGTCTTCCCCGATGACTCAGCAGTAAAGACTGCCTGTAGTGTAGGAGACGCAGATGCAATAGTGGGGTAGGGAAGATCCCCTGGAGGTAGGCATGGCAACCCATTCCTGCTGGAAGAATCCCAGGGACAGAATCCCATCCCAGTATTCCTGCTGGAAGAATCCCATGAACAGAAGAGCCTGGTGGGCTGCAGTCCATAGGGTCGTACAGACTTGGACACAACTGATGTGACTCAGCGTGCACACACGCTGAAGAGATGCAAAACTGAGTTAGAAAAGCAGTTGATGGAAAACAATGAGGCGTACCAGATAGCCCAAACACAAAGAACAAAAAGTTAGCATGCTTTTATATATTAGCAACTTGTAAGGGAAAATACATTTGGCAAAAAGAGAAGGAAATAGATATCCTTATGCTTTCAACAACTAAAAAAGTCACTGGCTATCTAGTTCTACAAGAATGAAGCCACTAGCCACTCAAGTCAAGTCACTGACCCTCAGCACACCCTGAAAGGAGCTCAGGAGTGAAGCACTCTGTGCTCTGGGAAAACTGGCAGAACAGCCCATCACAGAGTTAGATATTTTCAAGAAAAAAAATTTGTGAACCTCAGTTCTTACATCTTCCCATACTTAGAAAAACTGTGAACTGAGATGTCTGTTCCTCATGACTAGCAGCAGTTTCCTATCCAGATGTGTATGTTCATTAAAACATATATACTGCCCATCCCCCCTTATTACTTTGAAAGAGCTTTGCCACACCGAAAGGCTCTCTCTAGTTATCTTCCTCAGTAAGACACTGAATAAACTTGACTCACAGCTTTTACATTATGTGTTTTTTTTTAAAGTCCACATTTTTCACATTTTTAAAATATGCTTCTGACCAGTCTGCTTACTTTAAAAATACATGTTTATTTATTTATTTATTTACTAGCCATGTTGCATGGCTTGTGGGATCTTAGTTCTGTGACCAGGAACGGAACCCAGGCCCACAGCAGTGAAATTACTGAGTCTCAACCACTGGACTACCAGGGAATTCTCTACTTTGCTTACTTTTAACGAGTCCACACTGCCCCTTCAACACACTGATTCTGAACTTTCTTTAATGTTCACCTTCTCTACAACATGGCAATAACACTAAACGATTTGAGTGGAACACTTTAACACAAACTTTTTAATTTGATATGGTCTTAATCTCTTATAATCTCTACTATTAGATCTTTCATCATTTGATATTTAAAGTAAAACATCAATAAACTGCATTCGTTAACAAAACAATATATTTTATTCTAAATACTCTTTTATAGACATACTGTATTTTTTGGCATTCTCAATTGTTTTCTAACGTTTTAAATTCATAACTAACCCTAAATGCATGTCCTTTTGCCCTAGATTGTGACACAAAAAGTCATCTGTGAACCAGAAAAGAGGTGGGAGCAGAGGTTGAAGGAAAAAGCAAAAATTTTCTATTATAACATTTCCAAACCTTTGAACAGAGAGGGACCATGATATTCTTGTTGACCCCTTTGCAGGTTACAGACAATAGACGGATGAATGAGTGAAATTCCAAAAGTTTTGCCATGTGAATGGAAAATGTTGCCTGCCACATCAGTGAAGAAAGGATGTTTCAGCCCTCAAGTCACTACAGCCCCTGAAGGGGAGCCCTGAAGGAACTCAGGACAGAGACAAACAGGCGGACAGCTGCCTGGCCCTCAGCCACTGTGGCCACCCACAGTAGTGCACCCTGAAGGGACTCAGGATGAGAAAACACAGGACAGTGGCCACAGATACCTGAGGTAAATGTCAAAGGAACAATTTCAGCGAGCCCAGACTCTTACATTTCCCATATGTAGAAAAGTACTAAATTCCTTAACTTGAGATATCTGGTTTTCTTTTATTAGCAGTCATATTTTTCCTGGTTCTTATTATTTTTTATTTCTCCATGCTGCGAGGCATGTACAATCTTAGTTCCCCAGCCAGAGATTGAACCTGTACCCCTGCATCAGAAGGGTGGAGTCTTAACTACTGGACCATCAAGGAAGTAGTGGCAGTAATCTTTTCAAGTTCCTAAGATGCTTGTACATCCCCACTCCTCCCTCACCTCTTCAGAGCAGTCCCTCAGGGCTATCTGAGAAGCACTCTTCCTGGCTTGAAGTCCTCAGAAAATCCGCCAAATAAGACAGAACTCTTAACTTTTAGGTTGTGCATTTTTTTTCAGTTGACAGCCACAAAAGGACGCTCTGGGGGCAATGGGAAGAGGAAGGGCTGACAACTGCTTCAGTCAGTTGAGTTGCTCAGTCATGTCAGACTCTTTGCAACTCTGTGGACTGCAGCATGTCAGGCTTCCCTGTCCTTCACTATCTCCTGGAGCTTGCTCAAACTCATGTCCGTTGACTCAGTGATGCCATCCCACCATCTCGCCCTTCTCCTTCTGCCTTCAATTTTTCCCAACATCAGGGTCTTTTCCAATGAGTGGTCTCATTGCAAAATTCTTGTTCCCATATATCCTTTTGCCCTAGATTGTGACACAAAAGTCATCTGTGAACCAGAAAAGAGGTGGGAGCAGAGGTTGAAGGAAAAGCAAAAATTTTCTATTATAACATTTCCAAACCTTTGAACAGAGAGGGACCATGATATTCTTGTTGACCCCTTTGCAGGTTACAGACAATAGACGGATGAATGAGTGAAATTCCAAAAGTTTTGCCATGTGAATGGAAAATGTTGCCTGCCACATCAGTGAAGAAAGGATGTTTCAGCCCTCAAGTCACTACAGCCCCTGAAGGGGAGCCCTGAAGGAACTCAGGACAGAGACAAACAGGCGGACAGCTGCCTGGCCCTCAGCCACTGTGGCCACCCACAGTAGTGCACCCTGAAGGGACTCAGGATGAGAAAACACAGGACAGTGGCCACAGATACCTGAGGTAAATGTCAAAGGAACAATTTCAGCGAGCCCAGACTCTTACATTTCCCATATGTAGAAAAGTACTAAATTCCTTAACTTGAGATATCTGGTTTTCTTTTATTAGCAGTCATATTTTTCCTGGTTCTTATTATTTTTTATTTCTCCATGCTGCGAGGCATGTACAATCTTAGTTCCCCAGCCAGAGATTGAACCTGTACCCCTGCATCAGAAGGGTGGAGTCTTAACTACTGGACCATCAAGGAAGTAGTGGCAGTAATCTTTTCAAGTTCCTAAGATGCTTGTACATCCCCACTCCTCCCTCACCTCTTCAGAGCAGTCCCTCAGGGCTATCTGAGAAGCACTCTTCCTGGCTTGAAGTCCTCAGAAAATCCGCCAAATAAGACAGAACTCTTAACTTTTAGGTTGTGCATTTTTTTTTTCAGTTGACAGCCACAAAAGGACGCTCTGGGGGCAATGGGAAGAGGAAGGGCTGACAACTGCTTCAGTCAGTTGAGTTGCTCAGTCATGTCAGACTCTTTGCAACTCTGTGGACTGCAGCATGTCAGGCTTCCCTGTCCTTCACTATCTCCTGGAGCTTGCTCAAACTCATGTCCGTTGACTCAGTGATGCCATCCCACCATCTCGTCCCTTCTCCTTCTGCCTTCAATTTTTCCCAACATCAGGGTCTTTTCCAATGAGTGGTCTCATTGCATCAGGTGGCCAAAGTATTAGAGCTTCAGCTTTAACATTGTTCCTTCCAGTGAATATCCAAGGTTGATTTCCTTTAGGATTGACTGGTTTGATCTTCTTGCAGTCCAAGGGACTCTCAAGAGTCTTCTCCAACACCACAGTTCAAAGACATCAATTCTTTGGTGCTCAGCCTTTTTTATGGTCCGACTCTCACTTCCACACATGACTTACTGGAAAAATCATAGCTTTGACTATACAGACCTTTGTTGGCAAAGTGATCTCTCTGCTTTCGAATACCCTGTCTAGATTTGTCATAGCTTTTGTTTCAACTACTTAGTTTTGTCCAGACTTGAAAAGTGACAAATGAACAGGTAACTATAAGGAAAAACTACAGATTTTCTTGGACAATATGAGCCAATGAAAGAAATTAAAAGGGGGAAAACTGCCAATTAGCCAAATATTTGCAAAAAGGAACTTTTCTACTGCTTGAATATTCTGCTCCATTGACCTTAAACAGATTTAGATCACCCTTTTAAAAAAAAAAAAAGAAAGAAAATCAATAACACTGTTCTCCTGAGTAACATTTGGTCTTTGTTGAGCTATTAATCGACCACTGAGACCTCACAGTGCTTTTGTATGATTTGTTTCTTTATTTAAAACCTATTTACTGAGTGCCTACTATATTTCAGATACTGGGAAGTGAGCAGTGAGTAACACTGACAAAACTCCTGCCCGCATGGACTTTACATTCCCATGTTAAAATGGTAAATATCAGTTATCACACAGATGCTTAGAGAGGAGCTCTACATTTCTTTTAGTTCATGGACCACTTGAAAATGTGTTGAAAACAAGGCCTTTTCTCGTTAAAAATAAGTAAATTTTTAAAAAAAAGAAAAATATGAACATAGCTCCTGGACCACTAGGGAAGTCCCTGTTCTGTTTTTTATTCTTTTTTGAACATATAATTCATAAATGTATTAGAACAAGAGGTGGACAGATGAAAATTAAGTTAGATTTGCTAATTCCAGATTATTTCAAAGAACCACTGAGCCATCTTCTGGAATGTTCGTGTTTATGTGTGACTTACAGTGTCAGAAACCCTCTAGCTTTTGTTTTCTTTGAGTCATCTTGTTGCATCTGTGGGTATATCCCATAGTTTTCCATGCCTTGGCATATTGCATGCATGCATACTCAGTTCTGTGACCCCTCCCTGCCAGGGACTGTAGACTGTCAGACTCCTCTGATTAAGGAATTTTCCAGGCAAGAACACTGGTATGGATTGCCATTTCCTCCACCAGGAAATGGATCTTCCCCAACCAGGGATCAAACTCGAGTCTCCTGTATCACCTGCAGTGGCAGGCAGATTCTTTACTTTTGAACCAACGGGAAGCTCCACCTTAGCATATTAAACTGGGTTAAATTCTATTCTAATATACAACGTCACACTTTTTACCAGAAAGCAATTACAAATTACACAGAGAGAACACTGACTTCAGCCAAAAGGGAAAAAAGCATCATTAAGTTATTTAGCATTCAGGAGAGCCGTGTTTAGAAGGTTTATCTTTGAATTACTAAATATGTCATTTTAGCATAGGAAATTTTCTACTGCTTGAATATTCTGCTCCATTGACCTTAAACAGATTTAGATCACCCTTTTAAAAAAAAAAAAAAAGAAAATCAATAACACTGTTCTCCTGAGTAACATTTGGTCTTTGTTGAGCTATTAATCGACCACTGAGACCTCACAGTGCTTTTGTATGATTTGTTTCTTTATTTAAAACCTATTTACTGAGTGCCTACTATATTTCAGATACTGGGAAGTGAGCAGTGAGTAACACTGACAAAACTCCTGCCCGCATGGACTTTACATTCCCATGTTAAAATGGTAAATATCAGTTATCACACAGATGCTTAGAGAGGAGCTCTACATTTCTTTTAGTTCATGGACCACTTGAAAATGTGTTGAAAACAAGGCCTTTTCTCGTTAAAAAATAAGTAAATTTTTAAAAAGAAGAAAAATATGAACATAGCTCCTGGACCACTAGGGAAGTCCCTGTTCTGTTTTTTATTCTTTTTTGAACATATAATTCATAAATGTATTAGAACAAGAGGTGGACAGATGAAAATTAAGTTAGATTTGCTAATTCCAGATTATTTCAAAGAACCACTGAGCCATCTTCTGGAATGTTCGTGTTTATGTGTGACTTACAGTGTCAGAAACCCTCTAGCTTTTGTTTTCTTTGAGTCATCTTGTTGCATCTGTGGGTATATCCCATAGTTTTCCATGCCTTGGCATATTGCATGCATGCATACTCAGTTCTGTGACCCCTCCCTGCCAGGGACTGTAGACTGTCAGACTCCTCTGATTAAGGAATTTTCCAGGCAAGAACACTGGTATGGATTGCCATTTCCTCCACCAGGAAATGGATCTTCCCCAACCAGGGATCAAACTCGAGTCTCCTGTATCACCTGCAGTGGCAGGCAGATTCTTTACTTTTGAACCAACGGGAAGCTCCACCTTAGCATATTAAACTGGGTTAAATTCTATTCTAATATACAACGTCACACTTTTTACCAGAAAGCAATTACAAATTACACAGAGAGAACACTGACTTCAGCCAAAAGGGAAAAAAAAAGCATCATTAAGTTATTTAGCATTCAGGAGAGCCGTGTTTAGAAGGTTTATCTTTGAATTACTAAATATGTCATTTTTAGCATAAGAAATGAGGGTAGGCAACATTCAGATGAAAAGATAATTAAGAAACACACTTGTTTGCTGAGTTGTTTTGTCATGAAATTTAACTCTCAGATCTCCCAAGAAGAAGAAATTTATTCACCACTAAATCAAATTTATTCACCATTAAAAAGTCATTTACATTTTAAAGCGATGTAAAGAAAAACTGGTGACCCGGAAAGACTGTGTAACTTAATCCTGAGTCAGGTTCCCTTGATGAGAATACAAGTCAACCCCACTTGTGAAGGGGAGGCGGAGGGAGGAGGCAGAAAGGGTGAAGCTCATCAAAGACCAAGCTATTAGATTTGAAACTACTCCGCATCCCCTTTCACTGCACTAATTGCAAGTAAGTACTTTGCCATGCTTAACAAAAAATGGCATTGTAAAAAAGCTAACCACTGCCATCTCTATTTCCCAGTGGGGTCAGTAACATAAAAGCTACTGCTACTTGGGTCAAGTTTTGGACAGAATAAATAAGGCTTTAAGAAGTGCCGACTAAGTATGTCTTTGAGACTTGCTATGGTTGAAACAGTGATGGTCACAAAATAAAGAGAAAGAAAAAAATTGAAAAAAAGAAAGCAAGGAAGGAGGAAGGAGGGTGCTTCCTGTTTTGTGTGTATGTGTGTGTGTGTTCAAGTCGTCTCTCTTTACTCCATGGACTATAACCTGCCGGGCTCTTCTGTCCATGGAATTTCCCAGGCAAGAATACTGGAGTGGGGTTTCCCTAGTGGTCCAGTGTGTAAAGAGTCTGCCTTGCAGCACGAGGAGGTTTGATTCCTGGCCCAGGAAGATCCCACATGCCATGGAGTGGCTGGACTACTGTATCCAATTATGACCCAGCACTCTGAAGTGCATGCACCAAGAGCCAGTGATCTGCAACAAGAGAGGCCACTGCAATGGGAGGCCCACACAGGCCAAAGAACAAAGATGGATAAAAATAAATAAATAAACAGTAAAAGAGGACAAAAATTAAAAAAAAAAAAGCACACTGGAGTGGGTTGCCATGCCTTTCTCCAGGGAATCTTCCCATCCCAGGGATCAAACCCTCATCTCTTACATCTCTTACATTGGCAAGCAGATTATTTACCACTACATCACCAGGGAAGCACTCCTGAAAATTATATACTGTAAATTATAACTTTTTCCCTCTTGAGTAAGGAAAGGAAGGGACCTATCTGGGTAAGCCCAGAATTTTATTATTTTACAAAATTATTACTTTCATTTATGATCCTTATAACCCAAACCAAGTCCTTTCATGTTATTTTTTAGAAGCTCCTTAAGAGTCAGTCTATGACATTCCTCATTAGACTTATCAACTCTTGTTTCTGGAGTCCATTTTATTTGGGTTGGAGGGATCAGCCAACTCTTAGGAGATTCCCTATAGGCACAATGCCAGACTCTTTGTTTGATCAAATTATGGTGAGATAATGGCCTCACCAAAATTTATTTTGATTTAAGTATTCCCAGACACACAGACTTTTTAAATGAATAATATTTTCATACTTGGAGAAGAATAACAACAGAGCTTTTAAAATATTTGATTTCCTTCCTTCTCATCCTAGCTAAAAGCTTTCTTCATTCTCCATAAAGGCTTTAAAGGATATAAACAAGTATAAATCACCTGCCTGACTAACCTGAACCTTCACACACTTAGTGGACTGTAGGTGATGGGCATTTCTGATTTATATTCTACATATCCCTTGAAGGGGTTAGTGAGTAATGAGCCGGTGGGGGAGAGGCGGAAAGCTCAAGAGCTGTCTCTGCTGCGTGACCTTGATTAAGGTCCTTTTGGTTGCAGATTCAGTATCTCTCAAGCAGGGAAACTAAACTCCCAGGATTTTTTTGAGAAAGAGGTCAAGAGGTGACTGGGGCAGAAACACAGGCAGGAAGTTGATAATCAAAAGAGTTACCCACTCATAAGTGTAAAAGTTGGTTAAAACTCAGCATTTAAAAAGCTAAGATCATGGCATCCGGTCCCATCATTTCATGCCAAATAGAAGGGGAAAAGATGGACGCAGTGACAGACTTCCTCTTCTTGAGCTCTAAAATCACTGTGGATGGTGACTGCTGCCATGAAATTAGAAGATGACTGCTTCTTGTCAAGAAAACTATGACAAACCTAGACAGTGTTTAAAAGCCTAAACATCACTGTGCCGATGAAGACTGTATAGTTGAGGCTATTGTCTTTCCAGGAGTCAAGTACGAATGTGAGAGCTGGACCATAAGGAAGACTGAACACCGAAGAACTGATGCTTTGGAACTGTGATGGTGGAGAAGACTCTTGAGAGTCTCTTGGACAGCAAGGAGATCAAACCAGTCAATCCTAAAGGAAATCAACCCTGACTATTCATTGGAAGGACTGATGCTGAAGCTGAAGCTCCAATACTTTGGCCACCTGATGCAAATGACTGACTCATTGGAAAAGACCCTGATGCTGGGAAAGATGGAGGGCAGGAGGAGAAGAGCGTGACAGAGGATGTGGCAGTTAGATAGCATCACTTATTCAATGAACATGAACTTAACTTGGACAAATTTCCAGAGATGGTGAGGGACAGGGAAGCCTGGCATGCTGCTTCCCTGAGGTCAGTGGGGTCATAAAAAATCAGACATGACCTGATGACTAAACAACAAGAAAGGAGAGCCAAGGAGAACTTCAGGGATTCATAAGTATTCACTCTTTTCCAACATCAAATATGATAAGTGAAAGACTGTTGAAAAAAAGTTCTGTCGTCCAGGTGTATGTAAATTCCATTTATGTGTCATTAATGTGGAAAGGAAGTTATCAACCCCGTAAATATATTATTTTTCAAAATAAAGTTATTCATCTTGATTAAAAACAGGGAAAATGAATTATTGTGTCTGTACTGGTTAAAAAGATGGTCTTCTTCAACAGCACCACTGACATTTTGGGCCAGTTGGTTCTATACTGGAGGTAGTGTTCCAGGTGTTATAACATGTTTAACAGTTTCCTGACCTCTTCCCATTAAACGCTAATAGCACCCCTTCTCCATGTCTCCATACACTGGGAAACATGCTCTGAAGGGTAAAATACCCCCTGATGGAAACTACTGTTGTTTTTGTTTTCGTTTAAGACAAGGAGCCACTTTAAAAAGCACATTTAATTTCTCCATGAAACTCTTAGGTCCAAATTTTTGATGCTTTGACTTACTTCATGGAGAAAATTCTAAAGCTTCTCATTTGAGAGCCTATCACCTTAAGAGAGCCTTCCAAATATCTAGGAATATGTTAATAATAATTACACCAGACTCAAAGTTTTGGAGAGGGAGGAGAGAGATTATGTATTTCTTATTTGTACTACATACCAACTCCTGGAATGGTACTAGCATCATGGTATGCTCTGGTAAGGACTTGAATGAATGGATGGATGGAAGAAGAATGAAATGAAAAGAAATCAACACAGGGAGATATGGATTTATTTTCTTTAGCTGTCTCTTTACCTGTACTACACCAGGGTATTGCAAACAGCATCCTATTGATGAAGGAGGGTTAAAGTGTGACTCTAAAAGAAAATCTCAGTGAGCTTCTGGAATGATGTCCCCAATACAATGCTCAGTCGTGTCTGACTTCTTTGAGACCAAATGAAATGTAGCCCACCAGGTTCTTCTGTCCTTCAAGCAAGAATACTGGAATGGGTTGCCATTTTCTCCAGAATACTGGAGCGGGTTTCCATTTCCTCCTCCAGGGGATCTTCCTGACCCAAGGATCTAACTCTTGTCTCTTGTGTCATCTGCATTGCAGGCAGATTCTTTATCTGCTACTTTATTATTATTATTATTATTACAATTATTATTATTATTACTGAAGTATAGTTGATGTACAATGTTGTGTTAATTTCGGGTGTACAGCATATTTGTACATATACAAATATCTATTCCTTTTTAGAGTCTTTCTCATATAGGTTATTACAGAATACTGAGTGGAGGTCCCTGTGCTGTATGTACATGCTTCCTGTGTTACCTCAGTGGTGCCCAACTCTTTGCCACCCCATGGACTGTAGCCTGCCAGGATCCTTGTCCAGGGATTCACAAGGCAAGAATCCTGGAGTGGGTTGCCATGCCCTCCTCCAGGGGATTTTCCCCACCCAAGGATAGAACTCAAGTCTCTTATGTCTCCTGCACTAGCAGGAGGGTTCTTTACCACTAATGTCATCTAATAGGTCCTTGTTGTTTATCTATTTTATATATAGTAGAGTGTATTTGTTAATCTCAATGGAGTGGTACTTTAAAGGGTCAAGAACACACTGTGACACTTTGAATCGCTCATGCATTCTGCAATAGATAATGCTGCCAGGTTGAGAATTAACTCAGTCCTGGCCCTCACCAGGGAAATTAATGCACAACAGTAGGAACATAAATTCTCCAAGGTGTTAGAGTCTGTCTTGCCATCTGCATTACTCTGTACCTTCCCCCAACCATTTGGGGACAAAGAAGTTAAAGTAGGTCAGCGGTTAGTGTGATGAGGAAGCAGGCTTCTCAGGGCAAGTTCCCAGTTCAAACTACACTTGAGGTTGCATAAAAGACAATCAACACAGGAGATATGGATTTATTTTCTTTAGCTGTCTCTTTACCTGTACTACACCAGGGTATTGCAAACAGCATCCTATTGATGAAGGAGGGTTAAAGTGTGACTCTAAAAGAAAATCTCAGTGAGCTTCTGGAATGATGTCCCCAATACAATGCTCAGTCGTGTCTGACTTCTTTGAGACCAAATGAAATGTAGCCCACCAGGTTCTTCTGTCCTTCAAGCAAGAATACTGGAATGGGTTGCCATTTTCTCCAGAATACTGGAGCGGGTTTCCATTTCCTCCTCCAGGGGATCTTCCTGACCCAAGGATCTAACTCTTGTCTCTTGTGTCATCTGCATTGCAGGCAGATTCTTTATCTGCTACTTTATTATTATTATTATTATTACAATTATTATTATTATTACTGAAGTATAGTTGATGTACAATGTTGTGTTAATTTCGGGTGTACAGCATATTTGTACATATACAAATATCTATTCCTTTTTAGAGTCTTTCTCATATAGGTTATTACAGAATACTGAGTGGAGGTCCCTGTGCTGTATGTACATGCTTCCTGTGTTACCTCAGTGGTGCCCAACTCTTTGCCACCCCATGGACTGTAGCCTGCCAGGATCCTTGTCCAGGGATTCACAAGGCAAGAATCCTGGAGTGGGTTGCCATGCCCTCCTCCAGGGGATTTTCCCCACCCAAGGATAGAACTCAAGTCTCTTATGTCTCCTGCACTAGCAGGAGGGTTCTTTACCACTAATGTCATCTAATAGGTCCTTGTTGTTTATCTATTTTATATATAGTAGAGTGTATTTGTTAATCTCAATGGAGTGGTACTTTAAAGGGTCAAGAACACACTGTGACACTTTGAATCGCTCATGCATTCTGCAATAGATAATGCTGCCAGGTTGAGAATTAACTCAGTCCTGGCCCTCACCAGGGAAATTAATGCACAACAGTAGGAACATAAATTCTCCAAGGTGTTAGAGTCTGTCTTGCCATCTGCATTACTCTGTACCTTCCCCCAACCATTTGGGGACAAAGAAGTTAAAGTAGGTCAGCGGTTAGTGTGATGAGGAAGCAGGCTTCTCAGGGCAAGTTCCCAGTTCAAACTACACTTGAGGTTGCAGGCCTGCCTGGGGTCTATAAACGCGCATTCCTTTTCCACAGCAGTAATTTAGTACACCATCTTCTATTGTGGTTGGCCAAGTTTGTCTGAATTACCCCTTCCGTGACTCTGAAACTTGACCTTGTGGATTTGTTTTTGGAAAATTCTTTTTGTAATCTGAAATCAGTCGGTCTCCAATTTGAAGATCTCGTCTTTAGACTATATAAATAAACTCACTTCTGACAGGATACCTCTCATCTCAGTTGGCTCTAACTTTTCTAAAAGAACGAAACTCAGCTCTGTAGAAGGCTGTGCCTAATGTTCTGATTTCGTGGGAGGTATTTTTGTTGCTATAGAACTAAGCAGAATATCCCATCTTCCCCCTTCAGTAATAAGTCTGGCTATCACCCCATCTCCCCTGTGAGGAAAATGACTTGTTCATAAAGCTGTTCATGGCAGAACTGTTTGGCTCCCACAGATAAATGTCACATAGGGGTCTTCTGCTTCCTAGAAATCACTCTTCTTCCTAACCCCAGGGAGAGATTATTCTTGGCTTTTAAATGGCACCCTGTGCTCAGGAGGCCCTCAAAGGAATTAATCACCCCTTATAAGGAGTGAGAAATTGAGAACTGAGACAGAGATGGCAAAAAATGAAGAAAGCTTTTAGAGCATTGAGAATGTCTAAAAAATTAAACACCTAATAGTTGTCAGGGAGAAATAAATTTTCCTCTAGCCATCTAGGTTTTTCTGGTTTATGTAAGAATTAAATTAACATGGCACAGCATGTTGCAGTTGTGGTTTAGTCGCTGTTATGTCCGACTCTTTGAGACCCCAGGGACTGCAATGCACCAGGCTTCCTTGTCCACTATCTCCCAGAGTTTGCTCATGTCCATTGAGTTAGTGATGCAATCCAGATTAACAAGAGAAAATCCAACAAAAGTAACAGGTGAATACGAGAGAGGGGCTTTCCTAGTGCTCTGTGGTAAAGAACCCATTGCAATGCAGGAGACATGGGTTCAATTCCTGGGTGGTGAAGATCCCCTGGAGAAGGAAATGGGAGCCCACCCTATATTCTTGCCTGCAAAATCCCATGGACAGAGGATCTTAATGGGCTATAGTCCATGGGGTCTCAAAGAGTCAGACACAACCTAGTGACTGAACACACACACACATGCATGCATGAGAGAGACCCAGGAAAACTGAGTATCTGGTCAAAATGACTAGAGCCCTCACCTTAAATATTATCATCAGCTAAAGACAAATGAGAATGTTGGGGTCACGGTTTAGAACTTCAAAGGAGAAGAAGGGAATTAACATGGGGATGGAAAAGCAAGTGCTTGGTTTGCTGGGCCAGGCAGGCTAATGGGACACAGATGAATTCTAACAAACAGACTTCCTGGGCTCCTTCCTGTCTACACACCTCGTTCTTATTATAGTTATGGGTTAGCAGGTTTTCTATCCACATTCTTTTACAGTTAGGAGGATGGTCAAACACTTTTCCAGAGTCTGTTGGGACTTAAAAAATAATGAAAGGGCCGCTGGATTCACTCTGCGATGGCCCACACTCTGTCTGTGGAGTGTACTTTCTCTGAATCTGAATAAATCTATTTCTTACCTATAAAAAAAATAATGAAAATATTAGTTACTCAGTTGTGTCTGACTTTTTGCCATCCCCTGGACTGTACTATCCATGGAATTGTTCTGGAAATTTCCTGGTGGACCAGAGATTAGGACTCAGTGATTTCACTGTCAGTGAGCCTGTGTTTCAGTTCCTGATTGGAAAACTAAAATCCCTCAAGCCAAGCAGCCAAAAAAAAACCAGAAAAAAAAAATCAGCCTCAATTGACCTTCTTGCCAAAGAGACAGATTTCAGGGTGGCAAAGTTTGTTCCCCACATAACGTTGCCTCCCACCGCTGTGCAGAAGCCCAGCATCTCATGATCCAGCTCCATTTCCCATTCTTCCTGTGTATAGCACCCCAAAGATCTAAGATAAGTAAGACCAGAAGGAGATCAGTCCTCGACTCTCAAAGATTTAAAATCTAGAAGTGCAGTGGCAGAGAAGTAAAAAATATGCACAAATAACAAGAAGACAGGGCAGAATATGAAGGCATAAATGGCCAAATGGCTATACGGTCGCATGGAAGGAAAAGACATATTCATTTTGTGGGGGAGAAGAATGATTTCATGGCATGTGAACAGATCTTAAGGAATGGATTGCATGGGGACAGGAAGAGATGAATGTATGTGGAGGAGAGGGAGGCCTATATTTCATGTGATGGAGAAAATGAGTAAAGTACAAACACAGGAGAGTGCTCAGAAGGGAGGAAGAGAACAGGAAGAAGTCATTCCACACTTGGAGGTTGCATTATTCCAGGTGTATTCAAGAGAGAAAAATCGCATCAGCTACTTTAACAGAGAGAAGTTAGTATAGAAAACAGTCAACTAGGGCTTCCTTGGTGGCTCAGTGATAAAGAATACATCTGCAAATGCAAGAGACATAGATTCAAACCCTGGACTGGGATGATCTCACATGCTGTGGAGCAACTAAGTCCATGTGCCACAACTACTGAGCCTGTGCTCTAGAGTCCATGGTCTGCAAAGAAGAGAAGACCCTGCTCCCTGCAACTAGAGAAAAGCCCAAGCAGCACCAAAGATCCAAGGCAGTCAAACAAAAAGTAAGTAAATCTTAAAGAGAAATAGGTAGCTAACATAAGATTCTGAACTAGGTAAGTGGAAAAGCAGCATTATTCATATTCAATATGAAACACATTGAAGCCTCAGGCAAAAGGCAAGGATAACTTGTGCCCCCCAGTATACTTGATTTCATTTCATTTTTTAAGTGAATTTTTTTCCAGAACATTAAAGTAGTTGAAAAATAATGAAAAATTGAAAAGTTGGTGTATTGAAATTCATAGTTATTTCTCATTTAAATGCTTTGTTTATACCCAAACTTAACTTATAATAAATTTATATCAGCTTAAGCTAATTTAAAATTATGCAAGATTATCTTTTGGAAAGGAGAAATGGTCAACCATGGTAATTCTCTCAATAAGAATTAAAGTAAGCAAATATATATGCTGAAAATAGTATTTATGAGTTTGTATCTGTCAAAGCCAGTAGAGCACATTTTCTCTTTAGCCTCAGGCTTTAAAATGTCTCAGCATGGAACAGATTTCTAAAATTTTGGTATTTTTCTCATCATTTTCTGCATTTAATTATGAGTTTTAAAAAATATTGCATTTAGATATAGTTTGCCCGGATTCCTGAGAAGTTCAATGCCCCTTTAATTCTATGCCTGAAGCATATGGCTCACTGCCCTCACTCTGGTCTTCACCCTATTAAAAGGTAAAAGAGAATTCTAACTGCCATATGATCTTACAATTTCACTCCTGGGCATATATCCAGACAAAACTATCATTCAAAAAGATACATGTACCCTTATGTTTATAGCAGTACTATTTGTAATAGCTCAGACACGGAAACAACCTAAAGGTCCCTTAACAGATGAATGGATAAAGAAGATGTGGTACATATATACAATAGAATATACTCAGTCATCAAAAGAATAAGATAATGCCATTTGCAGCAAAATGGACGAAACTAGAGATTATCATACTAAGTGAAATCAGTCGGAAATAGTCAAAAACCATGCGATATCACTCACATGTGAGATCTAAAATACAACACGAACTTATCTATGAAACAGAAACAGATTCACAGAGAACAGACTTGTGGGTGTCCAGGGAGAGGGGAAGTGAGGAAGGGATGGATTAGAAATTTGGGAGTAGCCGTTACAGGCTATTACATATAGAATGGATGAACAATGAGGTCCTACTCTATAGCCTCAGGCAAAAGGCAAGGATAACTTGTGCCCCAGTATACTTGATTTCATTTCATTTTTAAGTGAATTTTTCCAGAACATTAGAGTAGTTGAAAAATAATGAAAAATTGAAAAGTTGGTGTATTGAAATTCATAGTTATTTCTCATTTAAATGCTTTGTTTATACCCAAACTTAACTTATAATAAATTTATATCAGCTTAAGCTAATTTAAAATTATGCAAGATTATCTTTTGGAAAGGAGAAATGGTCAACCATGGTAATTCTCTCAATAAGAATTAAAGTAAGCAAATATATATGCTGAAAATAGTATTTATGAGTTTGTATCTGTCAAAGCCAGTAGAGCACATTTTTCTCTTTAGCCTCAGGCTTTAAAATGTCTCAGCATGGAACAGATTTCTAAAATTTTGGTATTTTTCTCATCATTTTCTGCATTTAATTATGAGTTTTAAAAAATATTGCATTTAGATATAGTTTGCCCGGATTCCTGAGAAGTTCAATGCCCCTTTAATTCTATGCCTGAAGCATATGGCTCACTGCCCTCACTCTGGTCTTCACCCTATTAAAAGGTAAAAGAGAATTCTAACTGCCATATGATCTTACAATTTCACTCCTGGGCATATATCCAGACAAAACTATCATTCAAAAAGATACATGTACCCTTATGTTTATAGCAGTACTATTTGTAATAGCTCAGACACGGAAACAACCTAAAGGTCCCTTAACAGATGAATGGATAAAGAAGATGTGGTACATATATACAATAGAATATACTCAGTCATCAAAAGAATAAGATAATGCCATTTGCAGCAAAATGGACGAAACTAGAGATTATCATACTAAGTGAAATCAGTCGGAAATAGTCAAAAACCATGCGATATCACTCACATGTGAGATCTAAAATACAACACGAACTTATCTATGAAACAGAAACAGATTCACAGACAGAGAACAGACTTGTGGGTGTCCAGGGAGAGGGGAAGTGAGGAAGGGATGGATTAGAAATTTGGGAGTAGCCGTTACAGGCTATTACATATAGAATGGATGAACAATGAGGTCCTACTCTATAGCCCAGGGAACTATATTCAATATCCTATAATACACCAAAATGGAAAAAATATTTTAAAACTATGTCAATGTATATGTATAACTGAATCACTTTGTATACAGCAGAATTAAACAGTATTGTAAATGAACTATACTGCGATTTAAAAAAAATTTTTTTTAAAAAAGGAAAAGAACTCTAAGGTAGCACAGCTAGGTGAATAAATGTTTCTGGTTGCTAAGAGCAGACAGCCTGAGGGAAGCATCCATGAAACAGGGAAGATCAGTCCCTTCTTCTTCCTCCAGGCCTGCAGTCTCCCTCTCTCTGGCCCCCTAGAGGAAGAGTCTAACAGGGCGCCCTTAGGCAAAGCAGAAACCTGGTCCAGTATCACAAAACCAACCACAGAAGAGTCAGTCTGGAGCTAAAAGGAACAGCCAAATAAGTGGAACATGGAGGATTTCCGCTTAGTTGAGTCTTGAAGGATGAGTAAGATAATAATCATTTTTCGAGCACCGTGCTAAGCTCTTCACAATGTCACACACACACTTAATACATGAAAGTGTCCCGAATCTGTAACTAGTTCAGTCTCACCTCAAATCTTCTGCTCTCAATTGCTATGTCATGGGTGAAGAAGGAGAAGACATTGTCAGGAAAAAGAAAACAGAACAGATCAAGGTAAAGGGTTGAAAAATGGCACGGTGTGTGATGGAAACCAGTGGTCCAGTTATAGAAGATCTCTTTTGTGCCAGACACCTTGCAGAGTGTGTTATAAAAAAATATTCCATTTTTCACTTGTAGGTGTTCTTTTAGTCCCATTCAACAGAAGGGAAACCAAGTCATGAACCTAAGCTAAGCTTGCCCAGGGTGACTCAGCTCATAGATGAAGCAACCAGAATACAAACCTCAATTCCAGAGCCTTTGTTCTTGCTCACTAGCCATACTGCCTCCCGTAGAACATAAAATGAACATCAGGCCAGAGATGTGATAGAATTAGGTCGTGGAGGTCATCATAAGGTGCAGGACTTAATTCTCTGTAGGAATGGGGACTGCTAAAGCATTTTAAACCATATCAGTTTTGTGTATTGTATGCATCACAGTGGTCTGAATCCAGTTTGGAGGATAAATTTCAAAGGGTCAAAAATTTATACCATCTGAAGAGAAACCAGAGTGTAGGATGGATTTGAGATATACAAAAAGAAATTAGAGAAACCAGTTATGAAGCTCTTGCTACTGTAATTCAATGAGCAGCTCAATGAGTAGAGTTCTGATGGAGTTGAGAATAGGGAATACATTTAAGAGACTAGAGGTATTTATAACAGTAATGATTAGATATGGATGATGATGAACAGAGAAGAGTAAAGGGCTACCAGAGTTTGGGCTTCTGGCCAGTAGGTTAGCATGTCATCCGGTTTTGATTAGGCAAACCCCCCCAGAGGAAGAGTCTAACAGGCCCTTAGGCAAAGCAGAAACCTGGTCCAGTATCACAAAACCAACCACAGAAGAGTCAGTCTGGAGCTAAAAGGAACAGCCAAATAAGTGGAACATGGAGGATTTCCGCTTAGTTGAGTCTTGAAGGATGAGTAAGATAATAATCATTTTCGAGCACCGTGCTAAGCTCTTCACAATGTCACACACACACTTAATACATGAAAGTGTCCCGAATCTGTAACTAGTTCAGTCTCACCTCAAATCTTCTGCTCTCAATTGCTATGTCATGGGTGAAGAAGGAGAAGACATTGTCAGGAAAAAGAAAACAGAACAGATCAAGGTAAAGGGTTGAAAAATGGCACGGTGTGTGATGGAAACCAGTGGTCCAGTTATAGAAGATCTCTTTTGTGCCAGACACCTTGCAGAGTGTGTTATAAAAAAATATTCCATTTTTCACTTGTAGGTGTTCTTTTTAGTCCCATTCAACAGAAGGGAAACCAAGTCATGAACCTAAGCTAAGCTTGCCCAGGGTGACTCAGCTCATAGATGAAGCAACCAGAATACAAACCTCAATTCCAGAGCCTTTGTTCTTGCTCACTAGCCATACTGCCTCCCGTAGAACATAAAATGAACATCAGGCCAGAGATGTGATAGAATTAGGTCGTGGAGGTCATCATAAGGTGCAGGACTTAATTCTCTGTAGGAATGGGGACTGCTAAAGCATTTTAAACCATATCAGTTTTGTGTATTGTATGCATCACAGTGGTCTGAATCCAGTTTGGAGGATAAATTTCAAAGGGTCAAAAATTTATACCATCTGAAGAGAAACCAGAGTGTAGGATGGATTTGAGATATACAAAAAGAAATTAGAGAAACCAGTTATGAAGCTCTTGCTACTGTAATTCAATGAGCAGCTCAATGAGTAGAGTTCTGATGGAGTTGAGAATAGGGAATACATTTAAGAGACTAGAGGTATTTATAACAGTAATGATTAGATATGGATGATGATGAACAGAGAAGAGTAAAGGGCTACCAGAGTTTGGGCTTCTGGCCAGTAGGTTAGCATGTCATCCGTTGATAGAAATATCACTCTAGTACAATAAACTATTTACTTTCAACATTTGAGTTTTCTGGAGCTTTGAGCATATGTAGAAGTATGTGTGTGTGTTCAGTCATTCACTCATGTCTGACTTTTTGTGACCCTATGGACTGTATGTAGCCTACAAAGCTCCTCTGTCCATGGAATTCTCCAGGCAAAACTACTGGAGTAGGTTGCCACTCCCTTCTCTAGGGGATCTTCCCAACCCAGGGATCGAGTCCAGGTCTCCTGCATGATGGGCAGATTCTTTACTCTCTGACCCACCAGGGAAGCCTTATGTAGAAGTATAAGGAAACCCAAGTTGATATTTAATCTGGTTACTGAGTGCCAGCTAAGGAATTTTCATTTCATTGGAAACCAAAATCTCAAAAGAAAAGGTTTTTAGTAAAATACTGTGACCATAACTGCACTGAAAGAATCTCAAATTTGCTCTTTCTTTGTAGAAACTCGTGATAGAAACTATCTCAAGCCTCTAAAATCTCTAACACATTCCTTAAAAGAAACGTATCTTGAGACCAGTTTTAAATATGTTCCAACACACATATCTCCCATACAAAGAACTTCAAGCCACTAAGATCCTGGGACTTCCCTGGTGGTCCAGTTGCTAAGACTGTGCACTTCCAATGCAAGGGACCTGGGTTCAATCCTGGTCAGGGAACTAGATCCCACATGCTGCAATGAAGACAGTATAGCCAAAATAAATAGCTAGATATTTTTACAACAATTAATGTGGCTCAACACATAGAATGTGTAGTAATAGCTAAAATAAGGCAACTAGCTAGATCAAACTCACTGGGAAATAGAGAGGCCATGAAAAATACAGAGCACAACAACCAACCTTATTGTGCTCTGGAAAGTGAGATAGGTGGCCAAAACAGATTGGAAAACAGAAGGAACTGCCGTCTAGCAAAAAGAACAAAAGAACTTAGGGAGTGGTTTGACGTGGACCACCTCTGGGGAGTTCCTAAGAAATTACTGGGCCCCTGGATATGAAGAAATGCGTGATGATACAGGTAGCTCAGATAGTCCTCGAACCCCAGATAAGTTTTTCAGACCTAAAATTCGCCCTTTAGAAAGTGAGATAAGTTCAGAAGGAGAAGAGGAATGGGTAAATATGATGTTATCTAAAGGAGGAACATATATTAATCTAAAAGGCAAGAATATTGTGTCCAAAAGAAGTAAGAGAAATTTTGAATCAGTGAAAGGAAGTTCCTCTAGTGAGGCAGAAAGTGAAATTTCATCTGAGTCACAGCCACCCCGTAAGAGTAAGCGGGGGAAGCATGAGAAGTAAAGAAAGAATTTTTTAAAACAATGCGTCATTATTCTTAGGTATAGGGGAACTCAAGTTAAAATAAATGGCCTGCCCTGATTTAGCACAGGGTGTTAAAGCTCCATGGTTCAGATTTTTTCTTAATCATGAGTTTAAATGATCTAAAGGGAAGAAAGTATTTGATTCCAAGGATTTGATTTGAATGTGTTTTGATCAAGTGAAATAAAGTTAATTTTATGTAATTCTTGAATAGATATAAGCTGAAATAGAGAAGTGATGAGTTGATGATTTATTAAGTGAATCAGTATGTTTAGAGAGAAAGGTTATATAAATTAAGTGGTTGAAAACAATTAAAAATCAAATAGTTAGAAACAAAGAAGTTATAAAGAAATTGAAAAGAAAGGAAAAATTTATTATAAAAAGAGTGATGATTAGACTGTGAGACAGCTTGCTCATGCAGCTCGAACATGAGAGGCTCTCCAGCTCTGGGGTAAGAATATTGTATTTTTATTGATTGAGTTCTGAACTTTTAAACCTTATTATTATGGTTTGACTATGATTACTGATGCACAGCTACGTTGTATTAATTTGATTACCAAGACGTATAAATGTTGATTTACTGTCTTGCAATAAATCTGATCTTGGTTTGAACTCCACGCCTTTTACTGTTGAAGTTCTAGTCTCAAATTAGAGGAAACTACAGAGTATAGGTTGAGGTTTTCTGATAATAGTACCTGGGCAATTAAGTGTTTCCCCAATTCTATTAATTAGAAATACATAACTATGCTCTGCCCGCAGCAGGTTCATTTGTTTGCTGGGGCTGACATTTGCAGTTCTGTCTGTAGCAGAAGAGTTTACCAGAAATTGGAGACCAGTGATTCATATCCTGGCTGCAAAGATACTGCACTAAGACGTCGGGGATTACAATGGGTTTTAATGAGAGATAATAATTCAATCTTGTATTCACATTTGAATGTCTGAAAAGATTCTTACATATATCACTTTATAAGCTTCCAGTCAGCCAGAGATCAACATAATAAGAGAATACAAGAGGCTCCCAGGGAACTGAGAGAAAAAGGAAGTTCCTCTCTCTCCTCTCCTTAGAAAGCCCCAAACTTATGCTAGGAGTGATGTTGCCTGGCAACCACCAACTTCTATAAGCTTTGAGACTAGATGTTCCTACTTTCCAGTAGAATAAAATATCAGATTGAAGGCACAGGAGAGAGAAGAATTATTTGCTTGTTGATGGTGTTGAACTTGCTGGCATCTAAGGGGCCCTGATCACTGGGTTGTCTCCAAGGCAAATGATGGGTACAAAACAGGCCTTACACTTTAATTTTTGAATTTTATGTAATTCTTGAATAGATATAAGCTGAAATAGAGAAGTGATGAGTTGATGATTTATTAAGTGAATCAGTATGTTTAGAGAGAAAGGTTATATAAATTAAGTGGTTGAAAACAATTAAAAATCAAATAGTTAGAAACAAAGAAGTTATAAAGAAATTGAAAAGAAAGGAAAAATTTATTATAAAAAGAGTGATGATTAGACTGTGAGACAGCTTGCTCATGCAGCTCGAACATGAGAGGCTCTCCAGCTCTGGGGTAAGAATATTGTATTTTTATTGATTGAGTTCTGAACTTTTAAACCTTATTATTATGGTTTGACTATGATTACTGATGCACAGCTACGTTGTATTAATTTGATTACCAAGACGTATAAATGTTGATTTACTGTCTTGCAATAAATCTGATCTTGGTTTGAACTCCACGCCTTTTACTGTTGAAGTTCTAGTCTCAAATTAGAGGAAACTACAGAGTATAGGTTGAGGTTTTCTGATAATAGTACCTGGGCAATTAAGTGTTTCCCCAATTCTATTAATTAGAAATACATAACTATGCTCTGCCCGCAGCAGGTTCATTTGTTTGCTGGGGCTGACATTTGCAGTTCTGTCTGTAGCAGAAGAGTTTACCAGAAATTGGAGACCAGTGATTCATATCCTGGCTGCAAAGATACTGCACTAAGACGTCGGGGATTACAATGGGTTTTAATGAGAGATAATAATTCAATCTTGTATTCACATTTGAATGTCTGAAAAGATTCTTACATATATCACTTTATAAGCTTCCAGTCAGCCAGAGATCAACATAATAAGAGAATACAAGAGGCTCCCAGGGAACTGAGAGAAAAAGGAAGTTCCTCTCTCTCCTCTCCTTAGAAAGCCCCAAACTTATGCTAGGAGTGATGTTGCCTGGCAACCACCAACTTCTATAAGCTTTGAGACTAGATGTTCCTACTTTCCAGTAGAATAAAATATCAGATTGAAGGCACAGGAGAGAGAAGAATTATTTGCTTGTTGATGGTGTTGAACTTGCTGGCATCTAAGGGGCCCTGATCACTGGGTTGTCTCCAAGGCAAATGATGGGTACAAAACAGGCCTTACACAGATCCATGTTTTAGAGGGAATTTTTTTTAAGCTTATCTGCATAGCTGAAAAAAATTATTTTGCCTTTCAGAAATTATCAACCAATCAAACATAATTACAGCATGGCCTCTGGAGAAACTTGTGTGGCAATGTTGAAGTGATACAAGATAAAAGGGTTCAGCTTCTTTTTACGCTGCTCAAGATATTTTATTATAGTAAAGGAGAACAGGGAGAGAGAGAAAACAAAAGGTCAGTGTCCCCTGGGCCATGGATTATTTAAGAAAATAAGAAGAGTGAATATTAATGCAACTCAAATCTCCAACCACAAATATTATTTAGCCCAGTTACATGATTTTTTTTTCCCAGTAATATTCAGTATCGTGTACGCAAGCAAGGAAAAACAGGACAGTTGTCTAGGGCTGCAGATTTCCAAAACTGGCCCTACTGGATGAGGAGAAGAATAAGTCATTTGGTGTAGGTTCAAAGAAGTGATTATAATGATGAATTCAAACATGTAAGCTGGGTGAGGAGGAAAGCGAACTCAGGAAGTGAGCAGAGACTTCTATATCCATCTCCAGTCACCTTTCCCTTCACAGTTCTCAGACTCTCTTTATCCATCTTTGAAAATATTTAGCCTTTTTTTTTCTTTGAAAAGGTGCCTGATTTATTATTTTGCCTGTAGTACACATCTTCATCTGGTTCTGACTTGTGGTAGCTTGTCTTCAGAGCCAAATGGCATTTTTAAGTTGATTAAGGGTTAGTCCAATATGGACTTCCCTGGTGGCTCAGCTGGTAAAGAATCTACCTGCAATGCAGGAGACGTTGGTTTGATTCCTCAGTCAGGAAGATCCCCTGGAGAAGAGATAGGCTACCCACTGTATTATTCTTGGGTTTCCTTGGTGGCTTAGCTGGTAAAGAATCTGCCCACAGGGCTTCCCCTGGTGGTCCAGTGGGTAAGGACACCGCCTTGCAGTGCAAGGGGCGCCGGTTCGAGCCCTGGCCTGGGAAGATCCCACGTGCCGCGGAGCGGCTGGACCGATGTGTCCAATTACCGAGCCGGAGCTCTGGATCACATGCGCCCAGAGCCGGTGCTCTGCAACGACAGACGCCACCGCGATGGGAGGCCCACAGGAGCCAAAGAACAAAGATGGATGAAAATAGATAAATGAAAGACCAATAAAAGTAGCCCGCCTACCCGACCCCCACCCAAAATAAATAAATAAATAAATCTTTTAAAAAAAAGAGAGAGAGAATCTGCCCACAATGTGGGAGACCCAGGTTCGATCTCTGGATTGGAAAGATTCTCTGGAGGAGGGCATGGAAACCCACCCCAGTATTCTTACCTGGAGAATTCCATGGACAGAGGAGTCCGGAGAGCTACAGTTCATGGAGTTGCAAAGATTTGGACACAACGGAGCAACAAGGCACAGTAGACAGCACACCAACACAGAGCTGGGTAAACTCTGAAGCGTTCATCTCTTTCCTGGCTCTTCACAGTCTGAACGAGAGCTCATCAATGTATTACATTCACAGGAGATATAAAACAATCCTTGATGAAACACGTGTTAGAGTTTGTGGAAGCAAACATTACAGAGGCAAAGGCTACTTTTTATATTAGGTTTGCCTCAACCAAGAACAGCTTCTGACAGTGAACAGTCAAGTGGTCTCCAAAACTGAGCAACTCAGGTAGCTGGTAAATAATTCCTGATTTATTATTTTGCCTGTAGTACACATCTTCATCTGGTTCTGACTTGTGGTAGCTTGTCTTCAGAGCCAAATGGCATTTTAAGTTGATTAAGGGTTAGCCCAATATGGGCTTCCTGGTGGCTCAGCTGGTAAAGAATCTACCTGCAATGCAGGAGACGTTGGTTTGATTCCTCAGTCAGGAAGATCCCCTGGAGAAGAGATAGGCTACCCACTGTATTATTCTTGGGTTTCCTTGGTGGCTTAGCTGGTAAAGAATCTGCCCACAGGGCTTCCCCTGGTGGTCCAGTGGGTAAGGACACCGCCTTGCAGTGCAAGGGGCGCCGGTTCGAGCCCTGGCCTGGGAAGATCCCACGTGCCGCGGAGCGGCTGGACTGATGTGTCCAATCACCGAGCCGGAGCTCTGGGGCGCATGCGCCCAGAGCCAGCGCTCTGCAGCGACAGAGGCCACTGCGATGGGAGGCCCACACGGGCCAAAGAACAAACATGCATGAAAAATAGATAAATGAAAGATCAATGAAGTGGCCCGCCTGCCCCACTCCCTCCTCAACCCGTTCCTGCCCAAAAATAAATAAATAAATCTTTTAAAAAAAAGAGAGAGAGAATCTGCCCACAATGTGGGAGACCCAGGTTCGATCTCTGGATTGGAAAGATTCTCTGGAGGAGGGCATGGAAACCCACCCCAGTATTCTTACCTGGAGAATTCCATGGACAGAGGAGTCCGGAGAGCTACAGTTCATGGAGTTGCAAAGATTTGGACACAACGGAGCAACAAGGCACAGTAGACAGCACACCAACACAGAGCTGGGTAAACTCTGAAGCGTTCATCTCTTTCCTGGCTCTTCACAGTCTGAACGAGAGCTCATCAATGTATTACATTCACAGGAGATATAAAACAATCCTTGATGAAACACGTGTTAGAGTTTGTGGAAGCAAACATTACAGAGGCAAAGGCTACTTTTTATATTAGGTTTGCCTCAACCAAGAACAGCTTCTGACAGTGAACAGTCAAGTGGTCTCCAAAACTGAGCAACTCAGGTAGCTGGTAAATAATTCCTGATCCAGGTATCTATGGATATTCAGCTGGTAGATCTACCTTATGGTGCTGTTACTGAGATGGAGCAGGACTCTATGGTCATTGCCCCGTCCCCATGTCCTTTACCTGCCTTTTGTCTGTGGAAAACCTTAGTCAAAGAATAAGTTTAATCAGAGAAATGAGAGCACATGAAAACAAAGGCAAACAGTCAAAGGAGACAAATACTACTAAGCATAGGCAAGGACCTTTAGTTTCTTCTCAAGGACTATAGGTAATATTCTGAGCCATATCCTGTGAGCTGTCTTATAGATACTGAAACCCCAGTGTCTATAGAATGATGCAGAAGTTAGAAGTACATGATGGTCAAACTGTACCCAGGTCATGAACTACCAAAATTCCAAGAATTGACTGCAAAGAAATGGGAAGAAATGGACCTTGGAACTGAAGATTAACTATACCTAAAAGAACCAAGATGATGCCAGTCAGACCATGGCCGATCAGTTTGAAGCCTACTGTTAGAGATCATGGTGCTGTTTTTGCATGTACCCACCCCCAGCTCTGTCTGTAAAAGCTCCCTTCCCCTGCTTGGGGGCAGGGTGGGGGAGAGGAATCTGTCCAGACAGCTTTGGACAGCTGTCTGCCACTCTCCCTCCGCAGGTGACAGCATCTGAAATAAAACAAACATTCCTTTCCACCTGGCCTGTTCAAGCAGCTGGACCCACAAATTCCTTTCGGTAACATTATGACTGATCTTATCAGACGGATACTAGACGGAACTGAAGAAAGGAGATATAAATAGAGCACAGAAAAAATAATTCTCTAAAAGAAACAAGATTGATGAACAAATTCATCTAGAGCAGCTTGCATTGCCTGAGATCGTCTATATCTAAATAAAGATGTTTATACTCCAGAGCAAACATTTTGAAATAATGAGCATATTTCCTAACAGACCATGATAATCAGGCTATGCAAAAAGATAGATGCAAGTCAAGGCTTATTTAGTAATACCATATGAATACCACCATCACCAGCCACAGAAAGCCAGGAACTTGACTTGCCCACCTTCAAAACAGCAGGTGACAAGACACATCTTGAGAAATAAAACAAAAAGCAATCAACAATTCAGTAAAGTTGCAGGATATAAAATCAATACATAAAAACCTGGGCCTTTCCTGGTGGTCCAGTGAGTAAGCAGTCCGACTTCCAGTGCAAGGGGTACTGGTTCAATCCCTGGCTCCAGAAGATCCCATATGCCATGGAGCTGCTGGACTGGTGTGTCCAATTACAAGCCAGCACTCTGGAGCACATGTCCCCAGAGCTGGTGCTCTGCAATGAGAGGCCACTGCAATGGGAGGCCCGCAAAGGCCAAAGTATAAAGATGGATAAAAAATAAATAAATAAATAAATAAATTGAAAAAGAGGCCAAATTTTTTTTAAAAAATCTGTTGCCTTTCTATACTCAAATAACAAACTATAGAAAATTATCCTATTTAGAATTATATCAAAAAGAATAAAATACCTAGGAATAAAACTCATCAAGGGAGTGAAAGATATGTACACTGAAAACTACAAATACTGATGAAAGTAACTGAAGAAGATACAGATAAATAGAAAGATACTCTGTACTCCTGAACTGGAAGAATCATTATTCTTAATATGTCTATAAATGCATACCCATTGCAGCATAATTTAGCAGCCAACATGTGGAAATAACCTAAGTATCCCTTGATGGATGAATGAATTAAAAATTTATATATATATATATATATATATACACACACACACACGCATGTGTGTGTATATTAGAATATTGTTCAGCCATAAAAAGAATGAAATCTTATCATTTTGCAATGTGGATTATTATTAAGAGAATTACACTAAGTGAAATATCTCATACAGAGAAAGATGTATGTAAACTGTATGATTTCTTTTGTATGTGAAAGCTTTTTCTTTTTTTCTTTTTTTTTAAAAAGGCCTGTAGATATAGAATAGGTTTGTGTTTGCCAGAAATAGAAGGTGTGGGGAGGTGAAGGGAGAAAAAGACACATATGGGAAGATTCACCTGTATTTTTTCCCTATTATGGACATTTATAGATATCAGACATAATATCCATAGATTCCCTATCAGTGTTTATCTTCATTAGTTTAAAACAACTCAGTGTGAAGTGTGCTAAGATTCTGGGGAAGTAAATGTGAATAAATAAAGATAATCCTTACCCCCAATCAGCATAGAGAATAGTAGAGGAGAAAGATATGTGAAAATAATTGTAATATCAAAGGGTAATTACTAGGTACAGGGGGACCTGATGGAATTAGGGTGGTTTCCCAGAGAAGGCACGGGACATTGGTTTAGATGGATGGACTGACTGAATCATGAACAAGCACAGAATCTCCCATGCATGTCCCTTGTGAAGAGTTGAAGTGGGGACTTCAAATTGCAGCTCTTAATAAATGGGGCATATATGACCTAGCCAGACTCGAGGGAAGAATAATCATCTCAGCTCTCAGAGGACAGGAGTGATTCCTTGAGCCAAGCCAGACCTCAACAACCAGGTAAAAACATCAGAATTAAAACCTGATCATCATTTTAGATGCTCACTTCTGTTTGACCCACTGGCCAACCAGTACATCTGTTTATGGTCTGTGTCCTCCACGAAAACACATGTTTTGTGGGGGCAGAGACCACTGAGACAGACCATCATACCACATTTAGGAGATACTCAATAAATATTTGCTAAATGAATTAGCAAAAACCCAAATGAATAAAATGTTAAGCAAGTTTTTGAGTGTCTTTGTAAGATACTCACAAACAAGTTTAGACAAGAGATGGCTCCTGTGAAACTAGGTTCATCTAGCAGAGTAACAAGTACCTGAAAATCACTCAACCTTAGCTATTGTTTTCAAGAGCAGTGTCTTCAACACCACTCTCATCTACAACATGCCAGGCACTGAATTAAGTACTTTACAGTCATTATAGGTTGTTCTATTCCTGACCCTTTCAGTCCTTATTCTATTCCTAACCCTTTCAATCCTTATTCTAACCCAATGCTTTCCTTTTGGGGGGAAGAGTAAGCAGGTAGTACTTTCACATTAGTGATCAGAAATTGGGATTTAGAAAGGTTTCCAAATGTGCTTGAGGTCACAGAGAGTTGAAGAAACATAATGGTGACTCTATCTCCAACGCACAGTGTCTCATCCACCATACTGTGCTACTTCCCAGGGTCTTTCTTACTTTTAACAGCAACAATCAAGCTGTGTGACAGCTCATGGTGTGTTAAGCCCATAGCAATTTTCCCACTCAACTGTTCAGCTTTGTAGCAACTTTTAAAGTCGGATTCCAGCTGAATTCTTCAAGTGTAAGAATCTGGGTGTGCCTGACGGGCACTCACAGGGAAGGAGAGTGGTGGAATGCTGCAAGCCCCTTTATCCTACCCCAGTTATTTGGTTTTCCTCCTAGGCTTCTATGGGCTTCCCAGATGGCACTGCAGTAAAGAATCTGCCTGCCAGTGCAGGAGACACAGGCTAGATTCCTGAGTCAGCAAATCCCCTGGAGAAGGACATGGTAAGCCACTCCCATATTCTTGCCTGGGAAATCCCATAGACAGAGGAGCCTGGTGGGCTACAGTTCATGGAGTTTTAAAGAGTCAGATATGAGAAACTGAGCACATGTTTTAAGTTTCTATACCATTTCCACCGAAGAAAGGTTGCTTGTTTGTCTTGTTTTCTTTTGTTTTGATTTTGCCACACATCATGTGGGATCTTAGTTCCCTGACCAGGGATGAAATCTGTGTTCCCCACCTTGGAAGTCAGCAGACCTCTAGACCTCAAGAATCTCCTGGAAGAAAAGAGAAAAGACAAAAAAAAAAAAAAAACACGAAAAAAAAAGAATCTCCTGGAGGAAATAAATCCAGTTCTAAAATCTGTTACTGTCTGAGCACTCAATGCTATTAATGAAATAAAGCTAGTGTTAGAACCAGAAGCAGAGGACAGCCTCTGAGTGTGAGGCATATGGAAGGAACCACTAATATTCACACGCTAGTCACATCGGAGTTACTTGTGTGAATCAGTCTAAAACGGGACTGTCACCTTCCCACATAAAAGGCAGCAGAAGGCAAACAGTGTGGACGCAAGAGAGAAATCAGGACTTGTACTTCAACTGTGGATGTCAGGCCACCTGTTATACTGGACAAGGAAAGGAGGACATGAACATGGATAAAAATAAAACAAAAAAAATCGCACTGAAGCTTGCTTATATAATTGAAAAACAGTAGACCTCATTTAGGGGGTGCAAATTTAGTGTCACCCTCAGATTTCAGGCTAGGAACATGCTCAAATATAAGAGAGCAACGAGAAAACCCACTTTCTCCATAGCAACGACCTGAAAACTCAGCTCTATTCTCATTACCAGAGAACATTTGACAGAGGAGTCTTGAGAAGCAGCTTCTCCCCCAGAGACTTACTGGTGGCAGAAAGGGAACGTGGAGGAGAAATTGAAGAACCAGTGCCAGAAAATGAAGCTACCAAGTGTAGGAGGTGCCAATTGGGAGAGAAGCAGGGATGATGAATCCACAAAAATTATTTCAAAAAATCAGAAATATGTAGAATGGTTGATTAGCAAAGCGCTGACTCATTCACCCACAAATCCATATGATGTACCAAAGCATGCGTGCTAAGTTGCTTCAGTCGTGTCCAATTCTTTGCAACCCAATGAACTGTAGCCTGGCAGGCTCCTCTGTCCATGGGGACTCTCCAGGCAAGAAAACTGAAGGGGATTGCCATGTCTTCCTCCAGGGAATCTTCCAGACTCAGGGATTGAACCTGCATCTCTGACATGTCCTGCATTGGCAGGTAGGGTCTTCACCACTAGCAAATGGCTCACTCCTGACAAGGAGGCAACAGCCTGACCTTAAAAAAGGGACAATGACATCAGTCTAACCTGTCCCCAGGCTAGGCCCAACACTGACGCCTACAGATAGGCCCTTGACAAGGAGGAGCTGGCTGGGGCTCTGAGCAGAGGTGCATTAACTGTGAAGAAACACCTTCATCACCAGGAAGGACACCCAAACGCCTCAATGGCACTTTCTGAGGCCAGTCTGAGCAACTCAATCAAAGCTGGGGCTAAAATTCATTCCTTCATTCAATGCATGTAAGAAGCATTTATTGAACAACTAGTCACTGAGATAAATATGGTCCAGGTTCTCAAGGACCCCATTTGGGAAGACATTGGTTGGTATTTTGATGGAAGGTTAAACAGATGGGCAATAGGTCCCTGAAGTCAGAGAGACCTGCCTTGGTTCAAGTTCTAGGTCTGCCATTTCCCACCTGGAGGCACATTTCTTTAGTCTCCTCATGCCTCAGTGTGGAAACGGATTGTTTATCTTTGCAGGGTGGTTTTCAGGGCTTTTTGCTACTGTATAGAAAGATTCTCAGCACTGACCTGAGAGCACTACGATTCTTTGTTTAAAAAAGGGAGATTTTATTCCAATTTACTATTATGTACAGTGTGTTGAGAACACAGAAAAGGGCCATGGAAGTTGTTTCTCTCTATGCTTGGAGATACTCCCTTAGTCTGTAGTTAGCAGCTGCCAAGCTACGCAGAATAGAAAGGATTAAACTACCTCCATGGATTTGAACAGAAAATATGCAGTGGCCATGAGGAGTGCAGGAAACAACACATTCCCCAGGGTAATGCCAGAAAAATCGGTCACCACTCACCATGCACCTTCTTTTTAACAAGTCTCTGAGGTGTGTTAATGTGCTTTTTTGCTGCACTGTTCAATTGTATCCTAAATTTGTGGCTTAAGGAGCTACAATTGAATTCTGCTTAAATTAAGGTAGTTCACTTCCTTTGTCACGTCAAAGTGTGAAAGAAACTTCCCAGAGGGAAAGTCTCAAAACTACCCTCATTGCACATCACTCCAGCAGAAGGTAAGAGAGGATCTCAATAAGCAACCGTAATGAACAGCAGCCTCTGGACATCCTGTCAAAAGTGTCATCCTCTGATGACACTTAGCCCTGTTCCCTCTCAGTTCATCACTCTCAGACTCCGAAGGTGTCAGGATTGAATTTCAAGGGCTCCCTGAAGGAGTCGCGTGGGCAGGGAATAAGTAATGAGATCCCAAGGCACTGGGATCTCACTCTCTCAGGAGATGCCAGCCCTCTAAGAAGAGAGAGAAGGAACCACGGACGGAGGGGCAAGGAAGCACTTCTGCTGGGCAAGCCCCTACTTTGCCTTGTGCCTCAGTTGCAGCCCTTACAAAATGGAGCACTTCCAGCCACCTTCTCTTCCCTCAGAAAAACTGGATCAGCTGGTTGGTTGGTTGAAAGGAAGGGAACAAGCTAATTTATTTTTTTTTTGGTTGTGCTGAGTCTTCATTGCTGCTGTGGGCTTTCTCTATTTGTGGCATGTGGGGGTCACTTTCTAGCTGTGGTGTGCGGGCTTCCCACTGAGGTGGCTCTTCTTGTGCAGAGCCCAGGTTCTGGGGCGTGTGGGCAGTAATTGCATTGCGGCTCTCAGGCTTAGTTGCACCACCACATGAGGAATCTCAAGGACCAGAAATCGAACCCACTTCTTTGTTTAAAAAGGGAGATTTTATTCCAATTTACTATTATGTACAGTGTGTTGAGAACACAGAAAAGGGCCATGGAAGTTGTTTCTCTCTATGCTTGGAGATACTCCTTAGTCTGTAGTTAGCAGCTGCCAAGCTACGCAGAATAGAAAGGATTAAACTACCTCCATGGATTTGAACAGAAAATATGCAGTGGCCATGAGGAGTGCAGGAAACAACACATTCCCCAGGGTAATGCCAGAAAAATCGGTCACCACTCACCATGCACCTTCTTTTTAACAAGTCTCTGAGGTGTGTTAATGTGCTTTTTTGCTGCACTGTTCAATTGTATCCTAAATTTGTGGCTTAAGGAGCTACAATTGAATTCTGCTTAAATTAAGGTAGTTCACTTCCTTTGTCACGTCAAAGTGTGAAAGAAACTTCCCAGAGGGAAAGTCTCAAAACTACCCTCATTGCACATCACTCCAGCAGAAGGTAAGAGAGGATCTCAATAAGCAACCGTAATGAACAGCAGCCTCTGGACATCCTGTCAAAAGTGTCATCCTCTGATGACACTTAGCCCTGTTCCCTCTCAGTTCATCACTCTCAGACTCCGAAGGTGTCAGGATTGAATTTCAAGGGCTCCCTGAAGGAGTCGCGTGGGCAGGGAATAAGTAATGAGATCCCAAGGCACTGGGATCTCACTCTCTCAGGAGATGCCAGCCCCTCTAAGAAGAGAGAGAAGGAACCACGGACGGAGGGGCAAGGAAGCACTTCTGCTGGGCAAGCCCCTACTTTGCCTTGTGCCTCAGTTGCAGCCCTTACAAAATGGAGCACTTCCAGCCACCTTCTCTTCCCTCAGAAAAACTGGATCAGCTGGTTGGTTGGTTGAAAGGAAGGGAACAAGCTAATTTATTTTTTTTTTGGTTGTGCTGAGTCTTCATTGCTGCTGTGGGCTTTCTCTATTTGTGGCATGTGGGGGTCACTTTCTAGCTGTGGTGTGCGGGCTTCCCACTGAGGTGGCTCTTCTTGTGCAGAGCCCAGGTTCTGGGGCGTGTGGGCAGTAATTGCATTGCGGCTCTCAGGCTTAGTTGCACCACCACATGAGGAATCTCAAGGACCAGAAATCGAACCCACGTCTGCCTACACTGGCAGGCAGATTCTCATCCATTGCACCACCAGGGAAGTCCCTGACAAGCTGGGCGTGTGTGTTCAGTCAGTCGTGTCTGACTCTTTGCAACCCCATGGACTGAAGCCCACCAGGCTCCTCTCTCCATGGAATTCTCCAGGCAAGAATACTGGTGTGCGTGGCCACTTCCTCCTCCAGGGGGTCTTCCTGACCTAGGGATTGAGCCTGCTCTCCTGCACTGCAGGCAGATTCTTTACTGCTGAGCCACTGGGGAAGTCCTCCACCCCCAAACAAGCTAACTTAAACTAAAAAGGATAAATTGTGGGTAGCAAATCTGGGTTTCACTAGAGAATGAACATGTAATTCGGGAAGTGAAAGGCTCATTTGCTTTCTGTTCATCTCTCCGGGAGCCTACCTCTCTCTCCATCCCTGCCTCCCTCTCCAAGCCTCCTTTCTTTGCCCTGACCTCCACCCCATCCCTCCCCCAACAAGCCAAGGAAGACTTCCCATAAAGATCATGAAGCTTCAGCTGCAGGATTTCTCACTTTTAGGTCCTCTTCGAAACAGATACTCTATTTCACATTCCGCTTTAGGTTGGTTGGTTTTTCCTGAAGATAACCCCACATAGTGTGTGCTTCTGAAACAGGGATCTGTTCCTACCCAGGAAGCACGTGTTGCTTCACACCTTCCATGCTTCACATACCTTCCACAGACCCCAATTTAAGTCACCCCCACACCTGAAGGCTCAAAGAAGCTGGCTTGAGAGGTTTTGTTCTTTTTTTAATGAATGGACTATATATTGCAGAGGGGAACTCAATTCTGACTCCATAATGAAACTATTTCTTTGACTTGCTTTTCATTACTTTTGCTATTGTAATCACAGAATGGTTTGCCTCAGAAGATCCTGCCCCTCTGCCTGTCAGTGAAAGTGCCTTGCTGCTGGGCTTTCTCTATTTGTGATGGGGCACTTGGGGGCGGGCTTCCGACTGAGGTGGCTCTTCTTGTGCAGAGCCCAGGTTCTGGGGCGTGTGGGCAGTAATTGCATTGCGGCTCTCAGGCTTAGTTGCACCACCACATGAGGAATCTCAAGGACCAGAAATCGAACCCACGTCTGCCTACACTGGCAGGCAGATTCTCATCCATTGCACCACCAGGGAAGTCCCTGACAAGCTGGGCGTGTGTGTTCATTCAGTTGTGTCTGACTCTTTGCAACCATATGGACTGCAGCCCACCAGGCTCCTCTCTCCATGGAATTCTCCAGGCAAGAATACTGGAGTGGGCTGCCATTTCCTCCTCCAGGGGATCTTTCTGACCTAGGGATTGAGCCTGCTCTCCTGCACTGCAGGCAGATTCTTTACTGCTGAGCCACTGGGGAAGTCCTCCACCCCCAAACAAGCTAACTTAAACTAAAAAGGATAAATTGTGGGTAGCAAATCTGGGTTTCACTAGAGAATGAACATGTAATTCGGGAAGTGAAAGGCTCATTTGCTTTCTGTTCATCTCTCCGGGAGCCTACCTCTCTCTCCATCCCTGCCTCCCTCTCCAAGCCTCCTTTCTTTGCCCTGACCTCCACCCCATCCCTCCCCCAACAAGCCAAGGAAGACTTCCCATAAAGATCATGAAGCTTCAGCTGCAGGATTTCTCACTTTTAGGTCCTCTTCGAAACAGATACTCTATTTCACATTCCGCTTTAGGTTGGTTGGTTTTTCCTGAAGATAACCCCACATAGTGTGTGCTTCTGAAACAGGGATCTGTTCCTACCCAGGAAGCACGTGTTGCTTCACACCTTCCATGCTTCACATACCTTCCACAGACCCCAATTTAAGTCACCCCCACACCTGAAGGCTCAAAGAAGCTGGCTTGAGAGGTTTTGTTCTTTTTTTAATGAATGGACTATATATTGCAGAGGGGAACTCAATTCTGACTCCATAATGAAACTATTTCTTTGACTTGCTTTTCATTACTTTTGCTATTGTAATCACAGAATGGTTTGCCTCAGAAGATCCTGCCCCTCTGCCTGTCAAGTGAAAGTGCCTTTGTTCAGAACCCTGTTCACCTACAGATGGCAAGAAGGGAAAAATTAACACATCCGCTGCCTGACGCTTGAGCAGAGTGAGCTTGAACTCGGTAGCATATTTAGAGCAATTTTAGGTTTAGAGAGTAATTGAGCAAAAAGTGCAGAGCGTTCTCGTATCCCCACCGCCCTCCCCTCATGCACTGTACAGGTGCCCCTATTACTAACATTTTGTGTTGCTGGGGTGCTTTTTTTTACAACTGACAAACCAATACTTACATGTTATTAACCAAAACCCCTAGATTAGGAGTCACCCTTTGCACTGGCTACACAAAGTTTTCGAACCTAAATTCCAAGTTCCTAAATGAGCATATATAATGGGCTTTGTGGATTGGTGTTCACCCCCCAGAGGGTAAGATGGTTTCTGTGAAGTGGGACTCTGGTTTTGGTTGTGTATGTCATAGCCTGGGTGGGTGCTGGGCAGCTTTATCTACAGAGGACCCACTCCAGAAAGGTAAATTGAATTATATATAAGGAAACAACTAAACTATTTTTTTTTCAATTTTTATTTTACTTTTTACTTTTACAGAGTTTTGTTGTTTACAGATAAGGATGTGATTAGTGCACAATGCATTTCATAGAACCTTTTTACCTCTGTCCATTTCCATCTAAATGGGTCAGTTATTTCTAAGAATTACTCAGATTTCTACTTGAAATATTCAAGTGGAAATAGTGTAGGTCTTACTAGTTAATAATCAAAGATTAACCAGGTAAAGGAAAAGACTACAGTTCCATGCTGAGATTTAAAGAAGGACACTAGAGATAGAGAATAAGGCACAATCTGGGCATAGTTGGAAATTTGAGTTGTCTCTCACTCCGCCTAGTGCCAGAATGACTCAGTAAAATGTATTTACTAAGCAATACCTGTTAGAAAAGTGACAGAGAAGACCAAGGGATGGGAGAAGGGACTGGTTTATTCATATTGGGCTTAGGTCGGAGCCGCCATGAGGGATCTGGCTACACAGGCATGACCTGGAGAGAGAGAGACAAGCAGCAGGAGAGTGAGGGGAGGTCAAGGCAAGGGGTCCGAGAGGGAAGAAGGGTTCAGGGAGAAAGGGGGAGAGAGAGGTCAGGTGGACCCAGAGGCCAAGGGGCCAGCGGGCTGAAAGGGGACGTTGCAGCCAAGAGTGGGGGTTAAGTATCTGCGGGTGGCCAGGGGAAGGACTGGTTCTAAGCCTGCAGGTAGCAAAGCTTTGGTCCCTGGTGGGAAGAGACTGCGTGGAGGGCGGGGCTGCCTCTACTCTTTGCAAATTTTCAACTCCAACATTCCAGACTCCAAAGAAGTATAGGAACAGGGCCGATGTCGTATCTTTGCAGATTTTCAACTCCAACAGTACACTTCTGGACAAACCTTCCTATCTTTCTTTTTTTTTTTTAACTTTTTTTCAACTGGAGGATAAATTGCTCTACAATATTGTGTTGATTTTTTGCTGTCCAACAACACAAGTTAGTCATAACTCTATATGTATCCCCTCCCTGCTGAGCCTCCCTCCAACACCACCCCCACTCTACCTTTTTAGGTCCTCACAGAGCACCAGGCCGGGCTTCCTATGCTATACAGCAGCTTCCCGCTAGCTAGCTCTTCTACTCACAGTAGTGTACATACGTCCATACCAATTTCGCAGTGCATCTCACCCTCTCCTTTCCCCTCTGTGTCCACAGATAACAGACCCTTGACAGTTATTTTTCTGTGTGGTGGGCTGAAGAACAGTCCCCCAAAGATGTCCATGGTCCTAATCCCTAGAATTTACAGATATGTTAGGTTAAGTCTCAAAGGGAGCTTTAAGATTGTAGATGAAATTAAGGCTGCTAACAAGCTGCCCGTAATATAAGGTTATCCTGGATTACCTAAATGTAATGATAAAGAAGGACACTAGAGATAGAGAATAAGGCACAATCTGGGCATAGTTGGAAATTTGAGTTGTCTCTCACTCCGCCTAGTGCCAGAATGACTCAGTAAAATGTATTTACTAAGCAATACCTGTTAGAAAAGTGACAGAGAAGACCAAGGGATGGGAGAAGGGACTGGTTTATTCATATTGGGCTTAGGTCGGAGCCGCCATGAGGGATCTGGCTACACAGGCATGACCTGGAGAGAGAGAGACAAGCAGCAGGAGAGTGAGGGGAGGTCAAGGCAAGGGGTCCGAGAGGGAAGAAGGGTTCAGGGAGAAAGGGGGAGAGAGAGGTCAGGTGGACCCAGAGGCCAAGGGGCCAGCGGGCTGAAAGGGGACGTTGCAGCCAAGAGTGGGGGTTAAGTATCTGCGGGTGGCCAGGGGAAGGACTGGTTCTAAGCCTGCAGGTAGCAAAGCTTTGGTCCCTGGTGGGAAGAGACTGCGGGGAGGGCGGGGCTGCCTCTACTCTTTGCAAATTTTCAACTCCAACATTCCAGACTCCAAAGAAGTATAGGAACAGGGCCGATGTCGTATCTTTGCAGATTTTCAACTCCAACAGTACACTTCTGGACAAACCTTCCTATCTTTCTTTCTTTTTTTTTTTTAACTTTTTTTCAACTGGAGGATAAATTGCTCTACAATATTGTGTTGATTTTTTGCTGTCCAACAACACAAGTTAGTCATAACTCTATATGTATCCCCTCCCTGCTGAGCCTCCCTCCAACACCACCCCCACTCTACCTTTTTAGGTCCTCACAGAGCACCAGGCCGGGCTTCCTATGCTATACAGCAGCTTCCCGCTAGCTAGCTCTTCTACTCACAGTAGTGTACATACGTCCATACCAATTTCGCAGTGCATCTCACCCTCTCCTTTCCCCTCTGTGTCCACAGATAACAGACCCTTGACAGTTATTTTTCTGTGTGGTGGGCTGAAGAACAGTCCCCCAAAGATGTCCATGGTCCTAATCCCTAGAATTTACAGATATGTTAGGTTAAGTCTCAAAGGGAGCTTTAAGATTGTAGATGAAATTAAGGCTGCTAACAAGCTGCCCGTAATATAAGGTTATCCTGGATTACCTGAATATGTAATCACAAGAGTCATTAAAAATGGAAGAAAGGGCAGCTTCCCTGGTAGCTCAGTGGTGAAGAGTTTGCCTGCCAAGGCAAGAGACACGAGTCTGATCCCTGACCAGGGAAGATCTCACATGCTGTGAAGCAACTAAGCCCATGAGCCACAGCTATTGAGTCCATGTGCCCCAGAGGCCGAGTTCCACAACAAGAGAAGTCACTGCAACAAGAAGCCTGCTGATCTCAACTAGAGAGTAGCTCCCACTCCCTGCAACTAGAGAAAAGCCTGTGGCAGTAGTGAAAACCCAAAATAACCAAATAAATAAACAACTTTTTTAAACAAATGGAAGAAGAGGGCAGAAGAAGTTGATGTCAGAGTGATGACCTAAGAAAAACTTGACCAGCTTTTGCTGACTTAGAAGATGCATGTGGGACATGAGCCAAGGAATATAAGGCAGTCCCCAGAAGCTGAAAAAGGCAAGAAAACAAACTCTCCTCTAAGCCCTCCAGAAAGAATCAGGTCATGCTGATACCCTGATTTAGATCCAATGAGACCCATTTCAGACTTAGAGAACCATAAAATAATTATTTTTTTAATCCACCTAATTTGTGATCTTTTTTACTGCAGCAAAAAGCAACTAACACAGTCTCCAACATTCTGCTATTCCTACTACTGGTTTATCTTGGGAATTGAGAAAATCAGCTCCCTGAGGGCAGAAATATTTCAGAGCCTGAATCCTATGTCAGCCTCACAGTCTCCAGTACACTGCCCTGCACACACTGAGCCTTAAGGAAATAGGGAGCTAGTTCTGGCTTCCGAAGAGGTGCTGGTGGTGAAGAACCTGCCTGCCAATTCAGGAAACACGTAAGAGATGTGGGTTCAATGCCAGGGTCGGGAGGTCCCCTGGAAGAGCACATAGTAACCCCCTCCAGTATTATTGCCTGAAGAATCCCATAAATGGAGGAGTCTGGTGGGCCATGGTCCATAGGTCACAAAGAGTCAGACATAACTGAAGTGACTTAGCACGCAAGCATGCCTAACTTCCACCTAAATGCAGGCCAGGGACTCCCCAGGTGGTCCAGTGATTAAGAATCCATGCTTCCAATGCAAGGGGCACAGGTCTGATCCCTGATAGGGGAACTAAGATCCCTCATGCCATATGGCGTGACCAAAAAGAAAAGGAAAATACAGACCAAATTGAAAGAGGAATGTGAGAAGCACTATCTAATTGCATTACTTACCTTTCTCTTCTGCTTCCCAAAATGTCTTCACTGGAATCTCTAAACATTGATACCAGAAGGAAAGATTGATACTGAAAAGTCTTCTTTCAAGGGACTGCTCATATATTGGAATTTAGGAGACTGAGTTATCTGTGATAGTTGGTATGGTGAACATTATTAGTCCTAGCCAGCTCCAAAACACTCAGGTCTCTAGTGAGAAATTCAGTTCAGGAAAGAGTTCTGTCTGCTGTGACATCTTTGAACGCAAGGAAAATTATAGCACAGATGCACAAAATTGTAAAGAATTTAAACAATTATAAAACCAAGTGCAGCCAAAGGAAACTAACTTGGAGAACAAAATCACTCTCATTGTTGTTATTCAGTCACTATGTCTGACTCTGTGACCCCATGAACTGTATCCCATCAGGCTCCTCTGTCCGTGAAATTTCCCAGGCAAGAATACTGGAGTGGGTTGCCACTTTCCTCCTTCAGAGGATCTTCCCGACCCAGGGATTGAACCCTTACAACTTTTCATATGCTTTAATTTGTGTTTCTTAAAAGAGAATAATTTGCAGCAGGTAAAATCAGCAGCAGTGATCGTAAACTGGATCGACCTTTCCTCACCTCGAGGAGCTCTCAATGACTGTTTCTTCTTTAATCTCCTGTTGTTCCATCATGTCACTTCAGCCATTCCTTATCCATCTTTCCCGAGTTCCAGACATTTGACATCCACTCCTCCTGGAAGCCCACATAGCAGCTGCTGTCCTAAGTCACTCTTTCCCGCCCTGGAGAGGACGCCATTTTAGTTGGTCTGTTACTTTCTCTCTAGCCTGGACTGGGTCAGACTTTTTTGTTTTATAACCAAAGGGCCCAGTAAGTAATTTTTCTAAACAGAAGCATATGATTTTCTATGAGGTGAATTCTGCTATCCCTACAGAATAAAAATTGTGGCTCATCAGTTGAGGTTTTTCTTTAATAATAACATTTTTCTTTCCACTGAAACATAGGATGTATTTCTTCATTTATTTTTGCTGTGTGAACCCACAGATAGTCACATTAACATAGGATGTTGGTTTTAATGAAATGCTATCACAGCACTTTGGAAAGTGGTTCTGCCCATCCATCAGGGGTTACAAACATGCTTTAAAGAGGGGGAAAGGAGTGGGTTAGATCTAATTGCATGGTGTGTGTGGGATAATGCCAAAAAAGGGCAACTTAAAATGAAATTTTCCTCTACTTCAGCATCAGACAAATAGAAATGGAAATTTCTGAGCATATCCAGCATTGTTAAATTTTTCTTCACAGTTTAAGTCTATTTTCTCAAAGTGTATGTAGTCTAGAAGGAATGTGAAAGTGTCAGTTGTTCAGTCATGTCTGACTCTTTGCAACCCCATGGACTGTAACCCACCAGGCTTCTCTGTCATTGAAATTCTCCAGGCAAGAATACTGGAGTGGGTACCCGTTCCCTTCTCCAGGGAATCTTCCTGATCCAGGAATCTAACATGGGTCTCCTGGACTACAGACAGATTCTTTACCATCTGAGCCTCCAAGAAAGCCCAAATTCAACATCAACAGTGGATAAAATGTGTCCATAGTATGTACTTTGATGAGATATGATAAAAATGATATTTGACTTCTGTGGTCTTCCCTATAACCTTTGTCTAATTATGAGGGAAACAGCAGAAAAATCTCAGCTGAGGGATATTCTACAAAACTCTAACCAGTACTCCTCAAAACTGTCAAGGTCATCAAAAACAAGAAAAATTTGAAAATTGTCACAGCCCAAAGGAGCCTCAGGAGACATGATGACTGAATGTAATGTGGTTTCCTGGGAGGGCTCCTAGAACAGCAAAAAGACGTTTGGAGAAGTGAAAGAAATCTAAAGAAAATACGCACTTCAGGTAATAATTATATATTAACAGTGACTCACTAATTGTGACAAATAGATCTATTAATGTAAAATCTTAAAAAACAAGGGAAACTGGAGGTACAATACATGAAAACTCTCTGTACTATCGTCACAGGTTTTCTGCAAATCCAAACTTCTTCTAAAATTGAAAATTCACTTTTTTTTTTTTTTTTAATGAGAGTCAAGACAGAAAAGATTGAGCTATGCTATTACTCTTTGCATGCCCTCTAAAGCCTACCTAGTCTATCAATCAAAACTTTCTTCCAGACTTCTCAGGCAGTCTGGCATGTTAGATTTCTGGCATGTTAGACTCCTGGGTCAGGAAGATCCCCTGGAGAAGGGAACGGGTACCCACTCCAGTATTCTTGCCTGGAGAATTTCAATGACAGAGAAGCCTGGTGGGTTACAGTCCATGGGGTTGCAAAGAGTCAGACATGACTGAACAACTGACACTTTCACATTCCTTCTGGGGTTACGATTTGGGTTCTCACTGCCTTGGACTGGAGTTTGATTCCTCGTGGGTGACTGATTTCACAAGTCTTTCCAATTTTTGTATGTAGTCTAGAAGGAATGTGAAAGTGTCAGTTGTTCAGTCATGTCTGACTCTTTGCAACCCCATGGACTGTAACCCACCAGGCTTCTCTGTCATTGAAATTCTCCAGGCAAGAATACTGGAGTGGGTACCCGTTCCCTTCTCCAGGGAATCTTCCTGATCCAGGAATCTAACATGGGTCTCCTGGACTACAGACAGATTCTTTACCATCTGAGCCTCCAAGAAAGCCCAAATTCAACATCAACAGTGGATAAAATGTGTCCATAGTATGTACTTTGATGAGATATGATAAAAATGATATTTGACTTCTGTGGTCTTCCCTATAACCTTTGTCTAATTATGAGGGAAACAGCAGAAAAATCTCAGCTGAGGGATATTCTACAAAACTCTAACCAGTACTCCTCAAAACTGTCAAGGTCATCAAAAACAAGAAAAATTTGAAAATTGTCACAGCCCAAAGGAGCCTCAGGAGACATGATGACTGAATGTAATGTGGTTTCCTGGGAGGGCTCCTAGAACAGCAAAAAGACGTTTGGAGAAGTGAAAGAAATCTAAAGAAAATACGCACTTCAGGTAATAATTATATATTAACAGTGACTCACTAATTGTGACAAATAGATCTATTAATGTAAAATTTTAAAAAGACAAGGGAAACTGGAGGTACAATACGTGAAAACTCTCTGTACTATCGTCACAGGTTTTCTGCAAATCCAAACTTCTTCTAAAATTGAAAATTCACTTTTTTTTTTTTTTTTAATGAGAGTCAAGACAGAAAAGATTGAGCTATGCTATTACTCTTTGCATGCCCTCTAAAGCCTACCTAGTCTATCAATCAAAACTTTCTTCCAGACTTCTCAGGCAGTCTGGCATGTTAGATTTCTGGCATGTTAGACTCCTGGGTCAGGAAGATCCCCTGGAGAAGGGAACGGGTACCCACTCCAGTATTCTTGCCTGGAGAATTTCAATGACAGAGAAGCCTGGTGGGTTACAGTCCATGGGGTTGCAAAGAGTCAGACATGACTGAACAACTGACACTTTCACATTCCTTCTGGGGTTACGATTTGGGTTCTCACTGCCTTGGACTGGAGTTTGATTCCTCGTGGGTGAGCTAAGATTTCACAAGCTCCATGGTGTGGCCAAAAACTAATAAACAAAAAGGCCAAAAAAACCAAACAAACAACAAAAAAAACCCCTCTATTCCGCATGGGTTAATATTACTAAGATGAGAAAGTTGATCAAGTAATTGACATGGGACTTCTCTGGTGGTCCAGTGGGTAAGGACACCGCCTTGCAGTACAAGGGGTGCCAGTTCGATCCCTAGCCTGGGAAGATCCCATGTGCCGCGGAGTAGCTGGACCGATGTGTTCCAACTACCGAGCCTGAGCTCTGGAGCGCATGCACCCAGAGCTGGTGCTCTGCAATGAGAGAGGCCGCTGTGACAGGAGACCCACAAAGGCCAAAGAACAAAGATGGAAATAAATGAAAGACCAATAGAAGTGCCCCCCCCCCAAAAAATTGACATCACAGCATATATAACCAATAGGTTTAATTCTCCTATATTGTTTACAAGCAAGGCTCCCATGCTGCACAAGTCCAGAGGATTTTCTTCACACAAAGTGTGACTGAAAGAACACCATTTTTTTAGAATGATAGGGAACGAAGAATCTCTTTTGCCTTCCTAGGTCCAATAGCTAGGTCTGTGAAATAAACTGGCAACTGTAGATTGACAGGAAAAAGAGTTTACAAACTTATTAACTTTTCAAAAGCAAAGGACTTCCTATACACATATAGACATATTCCTGTTTTCATTTTCATTCCTCTGTTGTAACAGTAGAGGAAATTTTGAAAAGCGTGGCTGTGAAAATTGTCCATTTCCAATCAATCTCTTCAGTATCTAACACTCCAAAAATAATACTCTAAGTTATTTTCATTCATGAAAACAGCTAATGTGGAAATAAACATCCACCATCTAAGGTATGGTGGTTACAACACATTGTGACTCTCCCTCTAAGACATGCTGAGTTCTCTTTGTGTTTGTGTTGTGAACATAAGCAACAAGCTGCTCCTAATCCTTAAATTATAGAGTTCAGAGAAAACAAGAAATAAATAGGGCAAGAAAGCAAAGCAAAAGCCATTTCACATTCCTTCTGGGTTACTTTGGGTTCTCACTGCCTTGGACTGGAGTTTGATTCCTCGTGGGTGAGCTAAGATTTCACAAGCTCCATGGTGTGGCCAAAAACTAATAAACAAAAAGGCCAAAAAAACCAAACAAACAACAAAAAAAACCCCTCTATTCCGCATGGGTTAATATTACTAAGATGAGAAAGTTGATCAAGTAATTGACATGGGACTTCTCTGGTGGTCCAGTGGGTAAGGACACCGCCTTGCAGTACAAGGGGTGCCAGTTCGATCCCTAGCCTGGGAAGATCCCATGTGCCGCGGAGTAGCTGGACCGATGTGTTCCAACTACCGAGCCTGAGCTCTGGAGCGCATGCACCCAGAGCTGGTGCTCTGCAATGAGAGAGGCCGCTGTGACAGGAGACCCACAAAGGCCAAAGAACAAAGATGGAAATAAATGAAAGACCAATAGAAGTGCCCCCCCCCCAAAAAATTGACATCACAGCATATATAACCAATAGGTTTAATTCTCCTATATTGTTTACAAGCAAGGCTCCCATGCTGCACAAGTCCAGAGGATTTTCTTCACACAAAGTGTGACTGAAAGAACACCATTTTTGTAGAATGATAGGGGAACGAAGAATCTCTTTTGCCTTCCTAGGTCCAATAGCTAGGTCTGTGAAATAAACTGGCAACTGTAGATTGACAGGAAAAAGAGTTTACAAACTTATTAACTTTTCAAAAGCAAAGGACTTCCTATACACATATAGACATATTCCTGTTTTCATTTTCATTCCTCTGTTGTAACAGTAGAGGAAATTTTGAAAAGCGTGGCTGTGAAAATTGTCCATTTCCAATCAATCTCTTCAGTATCTAACACTCCAAAAATAATACTCTAAGTTATTTTCATTCATGAAAACAGCTAATGTGGAAATAAACATCCACCATCTAAGGTATGGTGGTTACAACACATTGTGACTCTCCCTCTAAGACATGCTGAGTTCTCTTTGTGTTTGTGTTGTGAACATAAGCAACAAGCTGCTCCTAATCCTTAAATTATAGAGTTCAGAGAAAACAAGAAATAAATAGGGCAAGAAAGCAAAGCAAAAGCCATGTCAGTCACTCCTTTTATACATATTTTATTACTATTAAGTCATTCACAAACATTTATAGGACCCCACCATCTGCCAGGGCTTTCCAGGAGGCACTAGTGGTAAAGAATCCACCTGCCAATGCAAAAGACGCCAAAGACATGGGTTTGATCTCTGGGTCGGAAAGATCCCCTGGAGAAGGAAATGGCAACCCACTCCAGTATTCTGGCAATGAACATTCCATGGGCAGAGAAGTCTGGTGAGCTACAGTTCATAGAGTCACAAGGAGTCGGACACGACTGAGCACTATTTGCCAGGCACTGTACTTTGGCAGCAGAAATATGCTGTACACAAAAAGATGTGTTCCCTGCCAACATCCTAAAGAAGTAATAGCTAAGGCATTCTCTAGTGGTCCAGTGATTAGAACTCCACACTTTCACTGCTGAGGCCCTAAATTCAATCCCTGGTTGGGGAACTAAGCTGTGCAGTGCTCCCTCTCCCCAAGAAAAAGATAGATAACATTTACATAGTGCTTATGGTTTCAGAGTGGTTCTAAGCATTTGCTCATATTAAACCCATTTAATCAAACTTCTGAAGTGGGTCCTGCTACCATCTCCAGTTTGGAGATGAGGAAACTGAGGCATTAGAGAGTTTTCAATGGTAATCACATAAACTCACCAGTCTCATGGAAACTTATACCAGTGATTCATTTCAAGCAGTGGACTTTTAGACCATAGATCACACTTTGAACAGTTCTGTGGTAAAAAGCAGATATATCATTTGGTTAGGGGTTTTACTCCTGAAAAAAGAGCAATCAGTTAAAGATAGAGGTATAGTCTCTCTAGAAGATCTCTCCAGATTTAGAATGTTAAAAGTCCATTCTGTATCTCTTTCTGTCATTGTCCCATGAATAAATATGGCTAAGTCTTGTTCTTCCTGTGTTGGGGAAAAGCATCTTCTATAAGACTGATGTTGAATAAAGTTTTAGTCATTTTCAGACATTATTATACAAAAGCTCTTTGTAGGAATATTAAATTATAGAGTTCAGAGAAAACAAGAAATAAATAGGGCAAGAAAGCAAAGCAAAAGCCATGTCAGTCACTCCTTTTATACATATTTTATTACTATTAAGTCATTCACAAACATTTATAGGACCCCACCATCTGCCAGGGCTTTCCAGGAGGCACTAGTGGTAAAGAATCCACCTGCCAATGCAAAAGACGCCAAAGACATGGGTTTGATCTCTGGGTCGGAAAGATCCCCTGGAGAAGGAAATGGCAACCCACTCCAGTATTCTGGCAATGAACATTCCATGGGCAGAGAAGTCTGGTGAGCTACAGTTCATAGAGTCACAAGGAGTCGGACACGACTGAGCACTATTTGCCAGGCACTGTACTTTGGCAGCAGAAATATGCTGTACACAAAAAGATGTGTTCCCTGCCAACATCCTAAAGAAGTAATAGCTAAGGCATTCTCTAGTGGTCCAGTGATTAGAACTCCACACTTTCACTGCTGAGGCCCTAAATTCAATCCCTGGTTGGGGAACTAAGCTGTGCAGTGCTCCCTCTCCCCAAGAAAAAGATAGATAACATTTACATAGTGCTTATGGTTTCAGAGTGGTTCTAAGCATTTGCTCATATTAAACCCATTTAATCAAACTTCTGAAGTGGGTCCTGCTACCATCTCCAGTTTGGAGATGAGGAAACTGAGGCATTAGAGAGTTTTCAATGGTAATCACATAAACTCACCAGTCTCATGGAAACTTATACCAGTGATTCATTTCAAGCAGTGGACTTTTAGACCATAGATCACACTTTGAACAGTTCTGTGGTAAAAAGCAGATATATCATTTGGTTAGGGGTTTTACTCCTGAAAAAAGAGCAATCAGTTAAAGATAGAGGTATAGTCTCTCTAGAAGATCTCTCCAGATTTAGAATGTTAAAAGTCCATTCTGTATCTCTTTCTGTCATTGTCCCATGAATAAATATGGCTAAGTCTTGTTCTTCCTGTGTTGGGGAAAAGCATCTTCTATAAGACTGATGTTGAATAAAGTTTTAGTCATTTTCAGACATTATTATACAAAAAGCTCTTTGTAGGAATATTAATATCATATCATCAGAGATGCAAACTAATACACTGAGTTTTATCCTGGAGCAACGGGAAATGGGTGTGTCTACACCTGCTAACCCAGTGGCCTTGGTTTGACCTGTTAAGTGGATCAAGAGCTTTGAGCCAAGAGTAAGCCATTTTTTTCCTCATGAGAGCTGTTTGGGACCTTTGTCTGCATCAACCAAGCATCAGCACTGAGTCTGCATCAACCAAGCTTACTGGACTAGCTCAGAGGCTATTAGTTTCAATGGCAGAATCTACCTCTCCAAAGAAACGTGCATGGTATTAGGTAACAACCAGCATCGCTTGCCTTTCCTGATTTCAAAAATGGAAGCAACAGAAGTGTTCAAAATAGAGAAGCGGCTAATTAGGACACAATCATTTGAAAATTTATGTTTTCACTAAACTGATAAGAGAAAACTACACAGAAATGTTATCATTCAAATATAGCATAAAGACTATGTAGAAATACAACTTGTGACTTGAATTTGTTGGGAAAAATAGGATTTAAAGTTGTGTGAATTATATTTATAATATATTTATAAACTAACAAATAGTTATATTTGTAGTTACATTTGTAATTAGCTATATTTATAACTAATGAAATATCAAAATACCAAAGACTAGAAAGTCACAGAAAATAGAGGTCAAGGTTGTATATGAGTAAAGAAATTATTACACTTCCCATATCTTTCCAGCTTTCTTTGATTTTTTTTTTGTCTGTTTAAATTGAAAGGAACAAAATATAACTTCTTATGTGATATTTTAAGATGTCAGTGGCCTTAGTTTACTGCTAACTGCTCTTGTCAAAGTTCAGAAATGAGAGCCATACCATGACTAAAGGTATAAATCCACAGAGTTTGCAGAGACCTTCCACAGAAAGGAAGGCAGTGGGATTGCCCCTGACTGAATCAGGAGATCTCAGAGAGAGGCAAGTCTTGCTGCTGGCCCCAGCCCCTGGTGCACTCAGGGACAATCAGACATGGCAGGAGTTCCGTCAAAGCTGTTTTGAATCTTAGAAAAGTTTATAGCTTTTTTCATTTTGTTTAACAAAAGCTCTTTGTAGGAATATTAATATCATATCATCAGAGATGCAAACTAATACACTGAGTTTTATCCTGGAGCAACGGGAAATGGGTGTGTCTACACCTGCTAACCCAGTGGCCTTGGTTTGACCTGTTAAGTGGATCAAGAGCTTTGAGCCAAGAGTAAGCCATTTTTTTCCTCATGAGAGCTGTTTGGGACCTTTGTCTGCATCAACCAAGCATCAGCACTGAGTCTGCATCAACCAAGCTTACTGGACTAGCTCAGAGGCTATTAGTTTCAATGGCAGAATCTACCTCTCCAAAGAAACGTGCATGGTATTAGGTAACAACCAGCATCGCTTGCCTTTCCTGATTTCAAAAATGGAAGCAACAGAAGTGTTCAAAATAGAGAAGCGGCTAATTAGGACACAATCATTTGAAAATTTATGTTTTCACTAAACTGATAAGAGAAAACTACACAGAAATGTTATCATTCAAATATAGCATAAAGACTATGTAGAAATACAACTTGTGACTTGAATTTGTTGGGAAAAATAGGATTTAAAGTTGTGTGAATTATATTTATAATATATTTATAAACTAACAAATAGTTATATTTGTAGTTACATTTGTAATTAGCTATATTTATAACTAATGAAATATCAAAATACCAAAGACTAGAAAGTCACAGAAAATAGAGGTCAAGGTTGTATATGAGTAAAGAAATTATTACACTTCCCATATCTTTCCAGCTTTCTTTGATTTTTTTTTTGTCTGTTTAAATTGAAAGGAACAAAATATAACTTCTTATGTGATATTTTAAGATGTCAGTGGCCTTAGTTTACTGCTAACTGCTCTTGTCAAAGTTCAGAAATGAGAGCCATACCATGACTAAAGGTATAAATCCACAGAGTTTGCAGAGACCTTCCACAGAAAGGAAGGCAGTGGGATTGCCCCTGACTGAATCAGGAGATCTCAGAGAGAGGCAAGTCTTGCTGCTGGCCCCCCAGCCCCCTGGTGCACTCAGGGGACAATCAGACATGGCAGGAGTTCCGTCAAAGCAGTTTTGTTTTATTAGTGCAGACTTAACAGCTTTTATAGGCAAACGAAGGGGGTTTTGCAAGGGACTTCCTATAGTTACAGCAATCAAGCTAAAGGTCGAGCAATTATGTATTTACATTGCAATAGGAATTTATGGTGAGCATGCATTGTCCATCAGCGCGGAAACCAGGGGGATCAATCAGAAGTTTTGACAATCGTCTTTAGATTATGCCCTCGTCTCTTCCTGTAGGCGTCATCTTAGCTCCAAACTGCAAATATGCGCTTAAGCTTCCTTATGTTTGCAAAGGCCCTCTTTCATTTAGGGCCCCACAAGAATTTCTATGTCCTCCTTCCTCAAGATAGAAATCCTCAAAAAGGAAATAAAATCTATATGCACAGCTCCAGAGCTCAGAAAAACCCACATAGTGACTTTACTTAAGACATTCACAGTCATTTTTTAGTTGAGTTCTGGAATAATGTTTATTTGTCTCCAGTCTTAAATACATGTGATCCTTTCTTGTTAAAAAGAAGACTATAGGAATTCCCTGGTGGTCCAGTGGTTACTCCCCTGACAGTGGGCATGAGTAAGATCTCTGATCAGGGATGTAGTACAGCCAAGGAAAACAGAAAGATACTGTGTGCATGTCTGTCCCCCCAGGTAACTCTTCCTTGCCAAGTCTGCAATTTAGACTAGAACAAAGGTCTGTATGCTCAAAGCTATGGTTTTCCCAGTAAGCATGTATGCATGTGAGCATTGGACCATGAAGAAGGCTAAGCACCAAAGAATTGATGACTTCGAACTGTGGTATTGCAGAACTCTTGAGAGTCCCTTGGACTGCAAGGAGATCAAACCAGTCAATCCTAAAGGAAATCAACCCTGAATATTTTAAGATGTCAGTGGCCTTAGTTTACTGCTAACTGCTCTTGTCAAAGTTCAGAAATGAGAGCCATACCATGACTAAAGGTATAAATCCACAGAGTTTGCAGAGACCTTCCACAGAAAGGAAGGCAGTGGGATTGCCCCTGACTGAATCAGGAGATCTCAGAGAGAGGCAAGTCTTGCTGCTGGCCCCCCAGCCCCCTGGTGCACTCAGGGGACAATCAGACATGGCAGGAGTTCCGTCAAAGCAGTTTTGTTTTATTAGTGCAGACTTAACAGCTTTTATAGGCAAACGAAGGGGGTTTTGCAAGGGACTTCCTATAGTTACAGCAATCAAGCTAAAGGTCGAGCAATTATGTATTTACATTGCAATAGGAATTTATGGTGAGCATGCATTGTCCATCAGCGCGGAAACCAGGGGGATCAATCAGAAGTTTTGACAATCGTCTTTAGATTATGCCCTCGTCTCTTCCTGTAGGCGTCATCTTAGCTCCAAACTGCAAATATGCGCTTAAGCTTCCTTATGTTTGCAAAGGCCCTCTTTCATTTAGGGCCCCACAAGAATTTCTATGTCCTCCTTCCTCAAGATAGAAATCCTCAAAAAGGAAATAAAATCTATATGCACAGCTCCAGAGCTCAGAAAAACCCACATAGTGACTTTACTTAAGACATTCACAGTCATTTTTTAGTTGAGTTCTGGAATAATGTTTATTTGTCTCCAGTCTTAAATACATGTGATCCTTTCTTGTTAAAAAGAAGACTATAGGAATTCCCTGGTGGTCCAGTGGTTACTCCCCTGACAGTGGGCATGAGTAAGATCTCTGATCAGGGATGTAGTACAGCCAAGGAAAACAGAAAGATACTGTGTGCATGTCTGTCCCCCCAGGTAACTCTTCCTTGCCAAGTCTGCAATTTAGACTAGAACAAAGGTCTGTATGCTCAAAGCTATGGTTTTCCCAGTAAGCATGTATGCATGTGAGCATTGGACCATGAAGAAGGCTAAGCACCAAAGAATTGATGACTTCGAACTGTGGTATTGCAGAAGACTCTTGAGAGTCCCTTGGACTGCAAGGAGATCAAACCAGTCAATCCTAAAGGAAATCAACCCTGAATATTCATTAGAAGGACTGATGCTGAAGCTCCAATACTTTTGCCATCTGATGTGAAGAGCCAACTCATTGGACAAGACCCTGATGCTGGGAAATATTGAGGGCAGGAGGAGAAGGGGGCAGCAGAGGATGAGATGGGTAGATAGCATTACTGACTCAATGAACATAAATTTGAGCAAACTCCAGGAGATGGTGAAGGAAGGGGTGCCTGGCATGCTGCAGTCCATGGAGTTGCAAAGAGTTGGACAAGACTGACTTAGCCACTGAACAACAGCAACAAAGACTCCAACACAGCAGGAACAACACATTACTCAATTTCAAATTTGCCACTGTAATCACAGAATGTCTTAACATTTTATTTTTGAAAGAATTATAGAAGTATAGAAGAATTGCAAAAAATGATACACTGACATTTTCATACCATCCACCTAGCTCCCCCTAATGATAACATCTAACAGAGCGATGGGACATGAGACCTTACAAGATAAAGAAATTAGGAAGAAGGTTTGGAACTCCCTCAAGTGTTTTGGATATATCTGAGAAAATATTTAAATATATTAAGAACTAAAAAAATACAAAATTAAGTAAAGTACTCTCTTGGGTCTGAGTTGCACTCTTCTATTAGTAGGTGGAAGGAAAAGGCAGTGATCAAGCAAACTCTGGTGTGATGGTTCACTTCTTGTATCAGTTTGACTGGATCAGGGATGCCCAGATAATTGGCTATGCATTGCTTCACGGTATGTCTGTGAGGGTGTTTTCAGATTAGCTAAACATTTGAATCAGTAAAATATATTGCCCTGCACAGTGTGTATGGGCATCTTCCAATCCATTAGGACTTGAATAAAGAAAAGATGGTAGAAGGGAGAATATGCTCCTTTTCTGCCTGAGAGCTTGAACTCAGACATCAGTCTTCTCTGCCCTGGACTGAGACTTACACCGTTGTTGCTACTGGTACTCAGGCCTCGGGATGTAAATTGACCTATAGCACCAGTTTCCCTGGTTCTTCAATTTGCATATGGCAGATCATGAGACTTACCCTCTGTAACCACATGAGTCAATTCCTCATAATATATATGGTAAATATTACATATATGTTCACAGATACAAATAGATAGCTATATAGGTATATCCTACTGATTTTGTTTCTCTTGTTATTTAGTTATTAAGTTGTGTACAACTCTTTTGCAACCCCATGAACTGTAGCCCACCAGGCTCCTCTGTCCATGGGACTTCCCAGACAAGAATACCAGAATGGCTTGTCATTTCCTTCTCCATAAGAGAACTTGGCTTTTTACAAAAATAATTCAGCCTGTGATTTCAACTTATAGCATATCATTGATTAATTGATTTTAACTCATGATTTTTTTTAATTTATCTCTTTATTTTAAAGTTTTTACAGAGTTTTGTTGTTCACAGACATGCACATTCCCAAATCAGTCATATGTTAACTCATGATTTTAATAGAATATAATTAGAAAGCTATTTTTACTAAGCTTATGACTCTTTTTTAAGTTTTTTTATGAATATGATACCTAGCTCCCCTAATGATAACATCTAACAGAGCGATGGGACATGAGACCTTACAAGATAAAGAAATTAGGAAGAAGGTTTGGAACTCCCTCAAGTGTTTTGGATATATCTGAGAAAATATTTAAATATATTAAGAACTAAAAAAATACAAAATTAAGTAAAGTACTCTCTTGGGTCTGAGTTGCACTCTTCTATTAGTAGGTGGAAGGAAAAGGCAGTGATCAAGCAAACTCTGGTGTGATGGTTCACTTCTTGTATCAGTTTGACTGGATCAGGGATGCCCAGATAATTGGCTATGCATTGCTTCACGGTATGTCTGTGAGGGTGTTTTCAGATTAGCTAAACATTTGAATCAGTAAAATATATTGCCCTGCACAGTGTGTATGGGCATCTTCCAATCCATTAGGACTTGAATAAAGAAAAGATGGTAGAAGGGAGAATATGCTCCTTTTCTGCCTGAGAGCTTGAACTCAGACATCAGTCTTCTCTGCCCTGGACTGAGACTTACACCGTTGTTGCTACTGGTACTCAGGCCTCGGGATGTAAATTGACCTATAGCACCAGTTTCCCTGGTTCTTCAATTTGCATATGGCAGATCATGAGACTTACCCTCTGTAACCACATGAGTCAATTCCTCATAATATATATGGTAAATATTACATATATGTTCACAGATACAAATAGATAGCTATATAGGTATATCCTACTGATTTTGTTTCTCTTGTTATTTAGTTATTAAGTTGTGTACAACTCTTTTGCAACCCCATGAACTGTAGCCCACCAGGCTCCTCTGTCCATGGGACTTCCCAGACAAGAATACCAGAATGGCTTGTCATTTCCTTCTCCATAAGAGAACTTGGCTTTTTACAAAAATAATTCAGCCTGTGATTTCAACTTATAGCATATCATTGATTAATTGATTTTAACTCATGATTTTTTTTTAAATTTATCTCTTTATTTTAAAGTTTTTACAGAGTTTTGTTGTTCACAGACATGCACATTCCCAAATCAGTCATATGTTAACTCATGATTTTAATAGAATATAATTAGAAAGCTATTTTTACTAAGCTTATGACTCTGAAGTTATAGAAAGATTAGGATATACAGAATTAATAAACTTTATTTTTTATTGACATATAGTTGATGTACAATAATATAATAGATTACAGGTACAATATAGTAATTCACAATTTTCAAAGGTTATATTCCACTTATAATTATTATAAAATATTAGCTGTATTATCTGTGTTATATGATATATTCTTGTAACTTATATTATACTTAATAGTTTGTATGTCTTAATCCCCTACTCTAGGTTGCCCCTTTCCCTTTCCTTTCCCTACTGCTAACCACCAGCTTATTCTCTATATCTGTGAGTCTGTTTCTCTTTAGTTATGTTCACTAGTTTCTTGTAGCCTTAAAATTTCACATATAAGTGATAACACACAGTATTTGTCTTTCTCTGTCTGATTTATTTCACCTAGCATAATGCCCTCCAAGTCCATTATTAGAGTTATAAGAATTCAAGTACTTTGGAACATCTATTTGTCTGATAGTTGAAGTGTGTTTAAAAACAATAAAACATGTAAGCTGCATTTAAAATTGCTGGAAGAAGTTCAAGTTTGTAGACGAAACCAAGGATCAAATTCCCTGTATTAATTTTTACACCTTCTGTAACAAATGACTACAAGTTATGTGGCTTAAAACAGTAGAAATAAAGGTATCAGGAGGACCACGTTCCTTTATAAATTTCTAGGAAAGAATTCATCCTGTCTCTTTCAGCTTCTAATGGCTCCGCTTTTCCCCAGTTTGTGGGACCATTCCTCCAAGCTCTGAGTCTGTCTTTGCATGACCCTCATCTCTGTGGATTCTCTCTCTCTCTCTAATAAAGACACTTTCACTGTATTTAGGACCTGGGTTTCCTAAGTGACACAATGGTAAAGAATCCACCTGCCAGGCTTCCCTCATGGTCCAGTGTGCAAAGAGTCCACCTTGCAGTTCAAGGAGCACTGGTTCGATCCCAGGCCCGGGAAGATCCCACATACCAGAGAGGCTGGGCCAGTGTGTCCAGCTATGAGCAGTGCTCTGGAGTGCATGTGCCCAGAGCTGATGCTCTGCAACAAGAGAGGCCACTGCAATGCGAGGCCCACAAAGGCCAAAGAATAAAGATCAATGAAAAATAAATGATGACATAGAGGAAAAAAAAGAAGAATCCACCTGCCAATGCAGGAGATGCTGGAGAGGCATGTTTTATCCCTGGGTGGGGAAGATTCCCTAGAAGAGGAAATGGCAATCTTCTCCACTATTATTTCCTGGAGAATCCCATAGACAGACAAGCCTGGCAGGCTACAATTCATAGGGTCTCAAAGTATTGGACATGACTGAGCACACACATGCTAATTCACTATGACTTCATCTTGATCCTTACCTAATTTCAACTGCAAAGGTCCTATTTCCTGAACAGCATCACATTCTGAGGTTCTGAATGGACATGAATTTGGAGGGATGCTATTATACCCACCACACCTTTTTAGAGTGAATGCTGAAATTTGCTAGACTAATAAGTAGATAATAAAATTTGTAATCTGAAGACTATCAGAAATAAGGGCTTTGAGAATGTTTCTTTAACAAACTGTTCATTTGAAAACCAAGGTAACCTCTGCATAGTCTACCCTGCACTCAGTTCTCTCTCAAGGTCACCCGACAACTCAGTCATACAAAAGAATATTTTTATTTAAAAGGCTCTGGCAAGGTGGCTCTCCTCATTCTCATTCTGCTCTGATATTTCTCTTTGAAGACAGCAACATCTCTGCCTGTCATTCACTCAAACTGAAAGAAGTCCTAAGCAAAATGAACACTTGTCATGATAAAGCAGTTTAAGCATAGAATTGTGTATTAAAGACCAGAAAAATATCCCAAACACCAGGATGAAACAGCTCTGGAGAACAAAGCTCCAAAAATACAGTATCAGGTGAAGTTCCAAGCACTCTTCAGGCGATTAAAAGAAAGTAGACTAAGGGGACTACCTTGTGGGTGGAATGGTTTAAATTCTGTAGTTTCAATGCAGGGCCCAGGTTTGATATCTGGTTGGGGAACTTAGATTCAATATGCCTCATGTGCATATTAGTCATTTTTATATCTTTATTGGAATGTTTGTTCAAATCTTTTGTCCATTTTTCACTGGAATTTTGGGCTGGATAAGATCTCTTAGAATGGGCCAGTGTGTCCAGCTATGAGCAGTGCTCTGGAGTGCATGTGCCCAGAGCTGATGCTCTGCAACAAGAGAGGCCACTGCAATGCGAGGCCCACAAAGGCCAAAGAATAAAGATCAATGAAAAATAAATGATGACATAGAGGAAAAAAAAGAAGAATCCACCTGCCAATGCAGGAGATGCTGGAGAGGCATGTTTTATCCCTGGGTGGGGAAGATTCCCTAGAAGAGGAAATGGCAATCTTCTCCACTATTATTTCCTGGAGAATCCCATAGACAGACAAGCCTGGCAGGCTACAATTCATAGGGTCTCAAAGTATTGGACATGACTGAGCACACACATGCTAATTCACTATGACTTCATCTTGATCCTTACCTAATTTCAACTGCAAAGGTCCTATTTCCTGAACAGCATCACATTCTGAGGTTCTGAATGGACATGAATTTGGAGGGGATGCTATTATACCCACCACACCTTTTTAGAGTGAATGCTGAAATTTGCTAGACTAATAAGTAGATAATAAAATTTGTAATCTGAAGACTATCAGAAATAAGGGCTTTGAGAATGTTTCTTTAACAAACTGTTCATTTGAAAACCAAGGTAACCTCTGCATAGTCTACCCTGCACTCAGTTCTCTCTCAAGGTCACCCGACAACTCAGTCATACAAAAGAATATTTTTATTTAAAAGGCTCTGGCAAGGTGGCTCTCCTCATTCTCATTCTGCTCTGATATTTCTCTTTGAAGACAGCAACATCTCTGCCTGTCATTCACTCAAACTGAAAGAAGTCCTAAGCAAAATGAACACTTGTCATGATAAAGCAGTTTAAGCATAGAATTGTGTATTAAAGACCAGAAAAATATCCCAAACACCAGGATGAAACAGCTCTGGAGAACAAAGCTCCAAAAATACAGTATCAGGTGAAGTTCCAAGCACTCTTCAGGCGATTAAAAGAAAGTAGACAAAGGGGGACTACCTTGTGGGTGGAATGGTTTAAATTCTGTAGTTTCAATGCAGGGGCCCAGGTTTGATATCTGGTTGGGGAACTTAGATTCAATATGCCTCATGTGCATATTAGTCATTTTTATATCTTTATTGGAATGTTTGTTCAAATCTTTTGTCCATTTTTCACTGAGGTATATGAGTTCTTTGTACAGTCTGGATACAGATCTCTGCCAGAAAAATGTATTGCAATTCCTCTCCACCCCGACTGTGGCTTGCCTTTTCAGTTTCTTATAACAAGGGTTGTTCAAAAAACAGACCCTTTTAATTTGAATACGTTTACTTTATCATTATTTTCTCTATTGGTTAGCAATGCTTGTGCTCAGTTGCTCAGAACTCTGACTTTATGTGACCCCGTGGACTGTAGCCCACCAGACTCCTCTGCCAATGGAATTCTCAGGGCAAGAATGCTAGAGTGGATTTCCATTTCCTACTCCAGAGGGTCTTCCCACCCAGGGATCAAACCTACATGTCTTAAGTCTCCTGCATTGGCAAGCAGATTCTCTACCACTAAGTCACCCAGGAAGCCCCTATGCTATACTTGATCTTAGCCAAAAAGTTGAGAAGCTATTTTTTTAGCAATTTTTGTGTCCATTTCTAGATTGTTGTATAAAGTCTATTTTCTTTTCAAAGGTTTTTTAATTTTAACTTTTATATTCAGATTAATACATAATTCAGAGTTAATTTCATGGTGGTAAAGGTTGAGGATCAGTATTGTTCACACAGGCACCCAGTTGTTCCAGAACAACTTGTCAAAAAGACTGTCCTTTCATCAAATATTCTTTTAGCACCTTTGTCAAAGAAAGACAAATACAGTATACTAACACACAAAGGATCAGTGAGTTGACTCTGCCTGTCATTCACTCAAACTGAAAGAAGTCCTAAGCAAAATGAACACTTGTCATGATAAAGCAGTTTAAGCATAGAATTGTGTATTAAAGACCAGAAAAATATCCCAAACACCAGGATGAAACAGCTCTGGAGAACAAAGCTCCAAAAATACAGTATCAGGTGAAGTTCCAAGCACTCTTCAGGCGATTAAAAGAAAGTAGACTAAGGGGACTACCTTGTGGGTGGAATGGTTTAAATTCTGTAGTTTCAATGCAGGGGCCCAGGTTTGATATCTGGTTGGGGAACTTAGATTCAATATGCCTCATGTGCATATTAGTCATTTTTATATCTTTATTGGAATGTTTGTTCAAATCTTTTGTCCATTTTTCACTGAGGTATATGAGTTCTTTGTACAGTCTGGATACAGATCTCTGCCAGAAAAATGTATTGCAATTCCTCTCCCACCCCCGACTGTGGCTTGCCTTTTCAGTTTCTTATAACAAGGGTTGTTCAAAAAACAGACCCTTTTAATTTGAATACGTTTACTTTATCATTATTTTCTCTATTGGTTAGCAATGCTTGTGCTCAGTTGCTCAGAACTCTGACTTTATGTGACCCCGTGGACTGTAGCCCACCAGACTCCTCTGCCAATGGAATTCTCAGGGCAAGAATGCTAGAGTGGATTTCCATTTCCTACTCCAGAGGGTCTTCCCCACCCAGGGATCAAACCTACATGTCTTAAGTCTCCTGCATTGGCAAGCAGATTCTCTACCACTAAGTCACCCAGGAAGCCCCTATGCTATACTTGATCTTAGCCAAAAAGTTGAGAAGCTATTTTTTTAGCAATTTTTGTGTCCATTTCTAGATTGTTGTATAAAGTCTATTTTCTTTTCAAAGGTTTTTTAATTTTAACTTTTATATTCAGATTAATACATAATTCAGAGTTAATTTCATGGTGGTAAAGGTTGAGGATCAGTATTGTTCACACAGGCACCCAGTTGTTCCAGAACAACTTGTCAAAAAGACTGTCCTTTCATCAAATATTCTTTTAGCACCTTTGTCAAAGAAAGACAAATACAGTATACTAACACACATATATGGAATCTAGTAGGACGGTCTTGATATCACACGCAGGGAACTCATGGAAAAACAGACAGAGTATAGACATAGGGACATCATGGTGAAGAAATAGGGAGGGGGAAGCATGGAGGAAGTAACAAGAAAACCTATAGTGTTATGTGTGGAAAAGATAGCTAGTGTCATAGTGCTAAGGGAATAGGAGTGCTCACAATGGCTTGGGGCGAAGGTCTGGAGGGGTGGGATGGGGGGATCTGGGCGAGTGGGGACCATGGATATGCATATGACTGATCTGGGAACATACATGTCTGTGAACAACAAAACTCTGTAAAACCTTTAAAATAAAGAATAAAAAAAAATTAATTGACTACATAAGTAGGTGGTATATTTTTGGATTCTCTGTTTTGTTTCATTGATCCTTACTCCAACACTACAGTGTCATGAATATTTCATTTTATGTCAGAAAATCAGGTAGTGTAAATCTTCCATTTGGTCTTGGCTATTCTAGGTATTTTATAGTGAGGCTTCATATAAATTCACAAATTTACAATCTGTAGAATCAGTTTTTCAATTTCTGCAAAAAAAAAGTCTAAGGAATTTTGATTAAGATACATAGAATTTACAGATACATTTGAGAAGAATTGTTATCTTGATAATATTGAATCTTCCAATCCAATAATGTGGTGTATTTGTTAACTTATGTCTTCATTCAGTAGTATTTTGTAGTCTTCTGTACAAAGATCTTACACAAATACTTTTCAACTTATCCTTCAGGATATAATATTCTGGCTGCTGTTATAAATGGTATTCTTCATTTTAATTTCATCCTCCAATTATTTCTCTTTAGTTTTTATAAATACATTTGAGTTTTGTTCATTTCACTTTGTACAATTGATTTTTTCTTGTAAACTTGCAAAATTTGCATATATATTAGTTCAGGTACAGTAAGTCAACAAAAAGAACACTAGAAAACAACTAGAAAGATAGGAAAATAATGCATTTTTTTTTAAAGATTTATTTATTTATTTTGGTGGGGGTGGGGTGGGAAGGGAGGGGAGCAGGCGGGCCACTCCTGTTGCTCTTTCATCTATCTATTTTCATCCATCTTTGTTCTTTGGCCCGTGTGGGCCTCCCATTGTGGTGGCCTCTGTTGTCGCGAGCACCAGCTCTGGGCTCATGCACTCCAGAGCTCAGGCTCGGTAATTGGACACATGGGTCCAGCCGCTCCGCAGCACGTGGGATCTTCCCAGGCCAGGGATCAAACCGGCACCCCTTGCACTGCAAGGCGGTATCCTTACCCACTGGACCACCAGGGAAGCCCCAATAATACATATTTTTAATCCATTAAATATTTTTAAATATTTCTTTCAGAAAAAAGGTCTTATAGTCCATAAACTATGATTTAGAGTAAACTGCAACTTGAAGCCCATGAGCTTTTTTTTTATTATTTATATGTGATACTAGAAGGATAATGACTCTCTATTGGAGTAGGGTTTATAGAATCCAGGGTATGAAGAAATCTTAAATTACCTAGTCCAACCAACTTCTACATCTTCTCAACCAAATACTTAAATTATGTGCATGCTAAGTCACTTAAATAGTGTCTGACTCTTTGCGACCCCAAGGTCTGCAGTCCACCAGGCCTTCTCTGTCCCTAGGATTCTCCAGGTGTGAATACTAGAGTGAGTTGCCATGCCCTGCTCCAGGAGATCTTCCTAACCCAGGGATTAAAGCTGTGTCTCTTACGTCTCCTACATTGGCGGGTGGGTTCTTTACCACTAGTGCTACCTGGAAAGCTACCTGTGATGAAACCTCTTCAGAGACAAGAAACTCCTTTTGCCTCACGCACTTCATCTTTGGTTGGCACTATAGGAATGCTCTTAACTTGAGCTCAAAGATGTCTCTCTGATGATTCTATTCACTTCGAAAATTTATGTGACCTAAGGTCATCACTCAGCTGGTACATATATACTGATATAGTGTCCTAATTGTTAAAAGATTCAATTACCAGTTATTAAATAACCATACAATGCTGAGTCTGTACTACTGCTAATGGACACTTCTGGACCACTTCATACTCTGGGAACTGAACGACCCACACTCTTCTGAGAATCTTGTGCATCTGCTGTACTTGATATTTTTAACATCATCCTTGCTTGTACATCTACCACATAGAAGCCTATTACTTGGTTTCTAAAAGGCTCAAGCATCTTGCTAGTCAATGAACGATGCATCACCTTGGAGTTTTTGAGATATGCAGAGTATCAAGCACTACCTCAGACCTACTTAATCATAATCTACATTTTAATGAGGCCTCCAGAATATGCAAAGTTCATTTGATTTGTACTATCTTAGATCTTGCTTCTAAGTTGGGGTTTGTAGCCTGTTGAAACTCAAAGCAATGGCAGTAATGAGGGCTTAAAGTAATGGATATTTAACAACCAGTCAACCAGTACTTAGCTACTTTAACAACTAGTACATTGTACCAATAGGTACCAGCTGAGTGCTAATCCTTGTGCTGTATGATAAATTTTAGGAGAAGTGAACAGAATCTTCAGAGAGACAGCTTTGAACTGGTAGATTAGTACTGTAGTGAGACAGGGGAGTTCATCAAAGGATCTAAATCCTTGAGAAAGCAAAATATTCCAAGAGCACTGGGAGGAACGATCCTTTGAAAGGAGGAAGAAATAAGTAAGAAGAAGAAGCCAATGCAGAAATAGGAGTTTTGAAGATTGGGTAATGAGAAGGTAACGGCATTTCCTTCAGATGGATTTTGTTATTTCAGTGAAACTGAAGTGTGTGGGAAGGAGAATATGGAGGTTTAATCAAAAAAGAGAGGCTGATAAATTAGTCATTTAAGTGGATAGACAGTCTTAGAAAAATGTTGGTAGATTCCTGGACAAGTTGAGTGCGTTTGAATGTTGCAAACATGAATTTAAAGAGAAACCAGTCAGTCCATTTGGATGTTCAAGTACTAGTCCGAATATGACAGATGGCAGATTGCAGCCAGTGGTGGGATTTTATTAGTGAGATAAGTCAGAAAGCTGTAAAACTAAGGGAATCGAAGGCATTGCAAGGATTTTCCACTATGCCACTCAAGATAGAAGAGGAGCAAAGTAAATGCAGAAATGGGCTGTGCTTCCAGTTATTCCATCTACATATTGGAAAGGAACTGAACGACCCACACTCTTCTGAGAATCTTGTGCATCTGCTGTACTTGATATTTTTAACATCATCCTTGCTTGTACATCTACCACATAGAAGCCTATTACTTGGTTTCTAAAAGGCTCAAGCATCTTGCTAGTCAATGAACGATGCATCACCTTGGAGTTTTTGAGATATGCAGAGTATCAAGCACTACCTCAGACCTACTTAATCATAATCTACATTTTAATGAGGCCTCCAGAATATGCAAAGTTCATTTGATTTGTACTATCTTAGATCTTGCTTCTAAGTTGGGGTTTGTAGCCTGTTGAAACTCAAAGCAATGGCAGTAATGAGGGCTTAAAGTAATGGATATTTAACAACCAGTCAACCAGTACTTAGCTACTTTAACAACTAGTACATTGTACCAATAGGTACCAGCTGAGTGCTAATCCTTGTGCTGTATGATAAATTTTAGGAGAAGTGAACAGAATCTTCAGAGAGACAGCTTTGAACTGGTAGATTAGTACTGTAGTGAGACAGGGGAGTTCATCAAAGGATCTAAATCCTTGAGAAAGCAAAATATTCCAAGAGCACTGGGAGGAACGATCCTTTGAAAGGAGGAAGAAATAAGTAAGAAGAAGAAGCCAATGCAGAAATAGGAGTTTTGAAGATTGGGTAATGAGAAGGTAACGGCATTTCCTTCAGATGGATTTTGTTATTTCAGTGAAACTGAAGTGTGTGGGCAGGAGAATATGGAGGTTTAATCAAAAAAGAGAGGCTGATAAATTAGTCATTTAAGTGGATAGACAGTCTTAGAAAAATGTTGGTAGATTCCTGGACAAGTTGAGTGCGTTTGAATGTTGCAAACATGAATTTAAAGAGAAACCAGTCAGTCCATTTGGATGTTCAAGTACTAGTCCGAATATGACAGATGGCAGATTGCAGCCAGTGGTGGGATTTTATTAGTGAGATAAGTCAGAAAGCTGTAAAACTAAGGGAATCGAAGGCATTGCAAGGATTTTCCACTATGCCACTCAAGATAGAAGAGGAGCAAAGTAAATGCAGAAATGGGCTGTGATATAAGTGAGAAAGTTGCGATCAGGTCAATGAAATGAGATCTTAATGAGAATGAGAAGGCTGGAATTTACTAGCATAAGTGGGCTTGAAAATACAGGCAGGGCTTCCGTAGTGGTCCAGTGGGTAAGGACACCGCCTTGCAGTGCAAGGGGCGCTGGTTCAATCCCTGGCCTGGGAAGATCATGGACCAATGTGTCCAATTACCGAGCCAGAGCTCTGGAGCGCATGCGACCAGAGCCAGTGCTCTGCAACAACAGAGGCCACTGTGATGGGAGGCCCAGGCGGGCCAAAGAACAAAGATGGATGAAAATAGATAAATGAAAGACCACTGGAAGTGGCCCACCTGCCCTGCTCCCTCCCCACCCCATCTCCCCTCCCAAAATAAATGAATAAATAAATAAAAAGAAAATACAGACAGTAGTAGTGTGAGAATGAAGGGCTTGAAATGAAGATTTTTGAGGTGGTAATCTACCAGAAAACTGTCAAAAAACACAACCAAGTCAAAGATCAGCATAAAGACTTATAATGGCAGTACACCAGGGATCTTTTCCAAAGCTGTGTCTCCCCAAAAGCAAAATTGGTGAAAATTTAAGCCAAGGGCTCATGTATATTCATGAAGGATCTTGGGGTAGCATATGCATATTCATGAAGGGGCTTGAACAGGAGAACTTAGCATATAATTTGGGCAAAAGTCAACAGAGTCCAAGAGTCAGAAAAATTCAACCTCATCATTCCTTAGTTTCCAGGAACTAAATCTGGTGATTGAGCGCTTCAGGCTAATTCTTATCACTGAAACAGAACTGGGAGTCTTCACAATTGGTTTATTATCCTTGCTTTTGTTGCTTCTCTTACTTGATAACACTTTGTGAGTATCATAATAGTCTCACCCTGAGGAACAAGGAGTATAAGAGCAAAAATAGTCTCCACTTGAGAGAGATAAGGGAGAAGAGATTTCACAGGGAGAGCCAGGGTTCAGGTGAGTTCTGGAGGTGAATGAAACATTTATCAAAGAGATGGAATGTATGAGGGTCTGCTGATTGCATACCTGGAAGGCACAGTGAATAATGTGGACATCAGTGAGGATGAGGGTACAGAGGATCAAGTTAGATTTATGGGAAGGTGTTCTAAACAGTGTGGGTCATGATTAGGGTGAAGATATATCCCAATTTCTCAAGACTGTCCCCATTTATATCTGTCATTCTGACAAGCAATTTACTACATGTCCAGGTTCAGATCATAAGTTACGTGATCTCCCTAGTCATAAAGGTTGACTGAAGCTTTTTCTCCAGACAGTGATTGAGTGACCAAAGATGCCTGTTCTAGCTCCATGTAACCCTGGGGTGACAACCACCCTGCAGTGCTGGGGAGTTGGTACCTGGATGATCTTTTCTCCAGCAGTGAGAGCATTTGGTATGAAGAATGCTAAGCTTTTGATCCAGAAATTCCAAAGCTGAGAGTCTGTCCTTAAAGAGAGAATACTGCAAAGATTACTTACCACAAATTCTTGTTTCAGGATTATTTATAAGAAGGTGGACTCCCGAGCATAAAGAGAGAATAAGTAACTATCTTTAAACGAATAGCTCTAGTTCTTTCCTAGGGAATAAACTACACAGAATTATCCCTGCATGAAATGTATGAGTCTTGGTACCTACCATCCTGACCTTTCATTTGAAACTCACATAGGATGCCACTAAGGAGCGGCACTGGTATCAGTGCATTTTAAATGTGTACACTTAATTTTTGGTTTTTCTATTTTTCTTGGGCCAATTTTAATGCATACGTTTTTTGAGATAATTATAAATGTTGTGTGCTTTTCTCAAATTTATTGATTAAATTGCTCAAAATACTCATGATTTCTAAATTCCTTACCCACTGGACCACCAGGGAAGCCCTATAATTTATTTTTATAGTCAGTAATACTCTTACCAAAATATCATATGTTTCCACCCTTATAGTTTTTTTATGTGTTCCAGTGCTTTCCTCTGGGCTCAGTGTTCTTCATGTTGAAGGACACTTCTTAACAGATTTTGCTTTTGTTTTTGTTTTCTTCATTGAGAAGATACGTGTGGTAAATTCTTAATCTTAGCATATCTATCATTCTCTGAATATAAAAGTGTAGGCTGATTCTTTGTCTTTAGGACATTTCAGATGCTATCCTCCTGTCTCTATCCTTCTATCTTTGCTGATAATAATAATAATAATAATAATAATAATAATAATAAATGAATCATGAATATGTGATAATCCATCTTTTTCCCTGGTCATTTTCAAATTTCTTAGAGAGTTTTACTGTAAGATATTCTGCTTGGATCTATTTCTGTCCGTCATCCTTAATGCTTAGAATACCCTTTCATTTAAAAACTTAGGTTGGGGATTCCCTGGTGGTCTAGTGGGTAGAGAATCTGCCTTGCAGTACAAGGGGCACAGGTTTGATCCCTGGCCTGGGAAGATCCCACATGCCGCGGAGTGGCTGGACTGGTGTGTCCAATTATGATCCAGTGCTCTGAAGCGCATGTGCTGGTGCTCTGCAAAGAGAAAGGCTTCTGCAGTGCGAGGCCCACACAGGCCAAAGACTAAAGATGGATGAAAATAAATAAATAAACAATTTAAAAGGCCAAAATTTAAAAAAAAAATAGGTTGAATTTCAATTCCGGGAAAGCCTTAGTTCATCTCTTTAAGAATAGTTTCTCTGCCATCTTTCTCCATACTTTCCCATAGTGATATGTGGGAACTTTCCAACTGAAGCACCATTTCTGGGTGAAGACTGCCACTAGCTAATTTTCTCCTTCTATTATGTTCAGTAGTTTATTCCATTTCTTCAAATGTATTTGTGACTACAGTTTTCATCTCTAATCTTTGTAATTAGTTCTATTTCAGATTCATCTGTTCTCAATTCACTTGTGCCCATTTTTTTTCATAATTTTTCTCTTCCTTCTACTTTTTTATTTTGAGTAAAATGTTTCCTTTTATTTCCTCTTTAATTATCTTAAAATATTTATTCTAAAGTCTTCTTTTCAGATGACTCTATTATTTTTAATTTATTCTAACCACATTTGCCTAATCATCTTGGCAGTAGTCTTCTTCATGTTGAAGGACACTTCTTAACAGATTTTGCTTTTGTTTTGTTTACTTCATTGAGAAGATACGTGTGGTAAATTCTTAATCTTAGCATATCTATCATTCTCTGAATATAAAAGTGTAGGCTGATTCTTTGTCTTTAGGACATTTCAGATGCTATCCTCCTGTCTCTATCCTTCTATCTTTGCTGATAATAATAATAATAATAATAATAATAATAATAATAAATGAATCATGAATATGTGATAATCCATCTTTTTCCCTGGTCATTTTCAAATTTCTTAGAGAGTTTTACTGTAAGATATTCTGCTTGGATCTATTTCTGTCCGTCATCCTTAATGCTTAGAATACCCTTTCATTTAAAAACTTAGGTTGGGGATTCCCTGGTGGTCTAGTGGGTAGAGAATCTGCCTTGCAGTACAAGGGGCACAGGTTTGATCCCTGGCCTGGGAAGATCCCACATGCCGCGGAGTGGCTGGACTGGTGTGTCCAATTATGATCCAGTGCTCTGAAGCGCATGTGCTGGTGCTCTGCAAAGAGAAAGGCTTCTGCAGTGGGAGGCCCACACAGGCCAAAGACTAAAGATGGATGAAAATAAATAAATAAACAATTTAAAAGGCCAAAATTTAAAAAAAAAATAGGTTGAATTTCAATTCCGGGAAAGCCTTAGTTCATCTCTTTAAGAATAGTTTCTCTGCCATCTTTCTCCATACTTTCCCATAGTGATATGTGGGAACTTTCCAACTGAAGCACCATTTCTGGGTGAAGACTGCCACTAGCTAATTTTCTCCTTCTATTATGTTCAGTAGTTTATTCCATTTCTTCAAATGTATTTGTGACTACAGTTTTCATCTCTAATCTTTGTAATTAGTTCTATTTCAGATTCATCTGTTCTCAATTCACTTGTGCCCATTTTTTTTCATAATTTTTCTCTTCCTTCTACTTTTTTATTTTGAGTAAAATGTTTCCTTTTATTTCCTCTTTAATTATCTTAAAATATTTATTCTAAAGTCTTCTTTTCAGATGACTCTATTATTTTTAATTTATTCTAACCACATTTGCCTAATCATCTTGGCAGTAGTCTTCTTTGGCATTGTATTTCTGGATACATTCTGAATACTTGGTTTGCAGGCTCTTCAAATGTTAGTTTTGTTTCTATTTTCACTCTTTCATTGGCTTGCCTCACACTGTCCAGTGGTTTGACCATTGCTGAGCCTCGAGGCAGAACCAGTTCATCTCAGGGAGACGCCATTGGAGAGAAGCAGTTCAGTTTCGAGCAGTTCCCTTTCAGGAGCATGTCTTCCCTTTCTAGATCTGTGGTGGCCCAGAAACCTTAGAGTCAAGCAACAGTCAAGCAGTAGAAGTTCTGAATTATATCTTAGAGGCAAGGATCCATACCAGCATTTGCTTTAACAATGACCTAAGTCTGACCTCTGTCTTTCTTAGATCAGTTTAACTTATCAGAGCCAAACTATCATCCTCTCTGCCGAGTTTCAGAGCCACACTCCTGGGTCTTCAGCTCTCTCACTTCCTGCTGGCTCTTAATCTACGTCAATTTCTTTTTCTTCTTTATAGAGTATAATATAATAACTATGTCTTTTTACTTTTCCATTTTATACTTCATCTACTACTGCTATGTGTTTGGAATAGGAAAAAGGTCCCAAAGTGTAAAGACAGGCCCCCTTGAATGGAGCTTCTGTATTAACTCCCAGGTCAAGAGACTAAAAGGAAAAATACAGTTTCAATGGTTGAACTATTTTATTTTAGTTTTCCAAAGTGTTGCCAACATAGTAATTATGGTTTGATAAGTAAGTGTTTGCAACAAGTCTTGTACCATTTTACTTTCCATGAATGTAACCAATGTTTCTGGGTGAAGACTGCCACTAGCTAATTTTCTCCTTCTATTATGTTCAGTAGTTTATTCCATTTCTTCAAATGTATTTGTGACTACAGTTTTCATCTCTAATCTTTGTAATTAGTTCTATTTCAGATTCATCTGTTCTCAATTCACTTGTGCCCATTTTTTTTCATAATTTTTCTCTTCCTTCTACTTTTTTATTTTGAGTAAAATGTTTCCTTTTATTTCCTCTTTAATTATCTTAAAATATTTATTCTAAAGTCTTCTTTTCAGATGACTCTATTATTTTTAATTTATTCTAACCACATTTGCCTAATCATCTTGGCAGTAGTCTTCTTTGGCATTGTATTTCTGGATACATTCTGAATACTTGGTTTGCAGGCTCTTCAAATGTTAGTTTTGTTTCTATTTTCACTCTTTCATTGGCTTGCCTCACACTGTCCAGTGGTTTGACCATTGCTGAGCCTCGAGGCAGAACCAGTTCATCTCAGGGAGACGCCATTGGAGAGAAGCAGTTCAGTTTCGAGCAGTTCCCTTTCAGGAGCATGTCTTCCCTTTCTAGATCTGTGGTGGCCCAGAAACCTTAGAGTCAAGCAACAGTCAAGCAGTAGAAGTTCTGAATTATATCTTAGAGGCAAGGATCCATACCAGCATTTGCTTTAACAATGACCTAAGTCTGACCTCTGTCTTTCTTAGATCAGTTTAACTTATCAGAGCCAAACTATCATCCTCTCTGCCGAGTTTCAGAGCCACACTCCTGGGTCTTCAGCTCTCTCACTTCCTGCTGGCTCTTAATCTACGTCAATTTCTTTTTCTTCTTTATAGAGTATAATATAATAACTATGTCTTTTTACTTTTCCATTTTATACTTCATCTACTACTGCTATGTGTTTGGAATAGGAAAAAGGTCCCAAAGTGTAAAGACAGGCCCCCTTGAATGGAGCTTCTGTATTAACTCCCAGGTCAAGAGACTAAAAGGAAAAATACAGTTTCAATGGTTGAACTATTTTATTTTAGTTTTTCCAAAGTGTTGCCAAGCATAGTAATTATGGTTTGATAAGTAAGTGTTTGCAACAATGCTGTTCAAGGGGCTGTTAGGGGGCATTTTATAAGCCTTTATATGCAAACGGCCCACTAAGCATTTTATTAAGTGTCTTGAGATTTTTTTTCTTTATGAAAACTGGGACTTTTTCCAGCTTTATGTCCAGGCTCATAGTCTTTTCACTTTCTTGAGAATTGCAACAACCAATAAGGAAAATTAAAACCTCAAAGGGCAAATATTTTGCCAAACTGGTAATGGCAGGTACAGAAAGCAGCAGAAAAATAGAATATTAGAAGTCAGAGAGCGACTTTATCTTTCCTCGTTCCCTTCCCTGCTGGAAAGATGATCCTATTCCTTGGGGGTTGCTAGAATCGAGGAGAATCTAATTTCCATATAGCAATTGGTTATAGGGAAGAAAAAAACTATGCCACAGGGAATATATTTTTTCTGAAAAACATATTTTTAGTTTTAGCTTCATGCTGTTTTTAATTCCCTCTGGGTATGATGCCTCTGACATTTCTCCAACAAAATTCATGCCGAAGTGGAAACTTTTTCTTAAAGTATTCATTTCTTACATTGAATATAATGAAATGTTAATGTTCTAAATTTTTAAACATTAATACAATAGAAATAGCTTCTACATAACTCAAAGTCTTGACTACTTCTCAAGCCGCGTTCACCATTTTTATTTCTAGCTGGTTACCATATCAGTGATGGTGATTGTGTGTGTTTAGCCTTAAATATATTAGACAAGTTACTAATTAAATAACAGGAGACTTGGAATGGAGAATAAAATCATTGTGTGGCTACTGGTAACAATTATTGAAAGGTTGGAATCATCTTAAACTTCCATTTTCCTGTAGTTCCCCATGCTTCCAATTAGAAAGAACTTCGGCAATTTTTTTAAAAGGAGATCTTTCGATGTTGTATGCACGCATGTGAGTCTACATATACACACAGACACATAAATATTTAACATATACATTGGCCAAGAGAGCCTTGAAAATGAACATCTATGCTCCATTCTCTTAGGAAAGCTTTTATAGGTTTTTTTTTTTTTTTTATCATTCCTATTTTTAGCTATCGAATTGCTAATTTTGAAAAGAATGCTATGAACACACTACTGCTGCTGCTCAGATGTTCAGTTGTGTCCGACTTTTGGTGACCCCATGAATTATAGCCCTTGAGGGTCCTCTGTTCATGGGATTCTGCAGGCAGGAATACTGGACTGAGTAGCCTATCCCTTCTCTGGGGGAACTTCTCAACCCAGAGATCCAACTCAGGGCTCCCACATTGCAGGCAGATTCTTGAGAGCTTGTTTGGAAGTTCTAGCAGGGGAACGCAGCTACTCATATACCCTTTCCTGAAGATGGGTCCTCCTCTATTGGGGATGGTCGTCCTTTTCCACTGAGCATGCCGCTTCGGGAGGGATACACATGGAGCCGTGAGGGAGGAAAGGGACACCCGCCTAGCCAGTCAGATCAGCTGAATCAACCCTGGCGATCAGTGGGGTGACAGATGTCACAACCAGATTGCCCTCACTTCCCAGGTAAATTCTTTATCATCTGAGCCATCACAGAAGACTATGAATACTGGAACAGGTAGTCTATCTGTTCACCAGAGAATCTTCCTGACCCAGGAATTGAACTGGGGTCTCCTGCATTGCAGGTGGATTCATCAGATGAGCTACCAGGGAAGCCCCAGTGATAAGTGTCACAACAGCCCATGAACCAGGTACCCTTGTCGTTAATTTTATTATCCGAACAAGAAAATCAAGCCCTGGCCAATCTGCCTCCAAATTTGATAAGAGGATGAAATGAGCTTTTTATCGTATTTAAGTTTCTTCTAATTGGAGCGCTCCTGTTCTTAAAGTCAACACTAGAAGATATAACAATATTCTAAGGCAGATTTTATGTGGTCCATGTTCCCTGGAGAAGGCAAATGGCAACTCACTCCAGTATGCTTGCCTGGAGAATCCTGTAGATCAGGGAGACTGGCAGGCTACAGTTCATCTGGTTGCAAAGAGTAGATAGAACATGACTGATTGATTGAACACACATGTTCCTCTCATCTTTCTTTCAAAACTACTTTGAAAAAAAAAAAGTGCCAGCTCTTGTTAACCTAAGCAGTTTTTGCAAGTCTATGGTCATGCTGAACTTTTTTTAAAGAGCTATTTACAGAGATAAACTTACTATCTTTTCACTAAGTCCTTGCTTTTGTATCATTTTATACATGATTTTTTTTAATTCTATAAACTTATTTATATTCTGCTGCATTTAGAAATGGATGGGAGGTGATTGCTTAGAGATTGTAGACAATTTAATACTCAAGAAACCTGAAATACAGGCCTTGCATGAGCTCACTAGCCAGGTCTGAGTTGAGCCATCCCAAATATTATGTTTGGGTATTAGTGTTTTCTTATACCTCTTTTACAAAGAGCAGTTTCTGCCAACTTGCTTGGTATGAGGTCACCTTCTCAAGCTAGATATATAATTTTTTTAAAGAAATGTAAGTTTTAACAGTCTTGGATTTAGAGAAAAATTACAGATACTAAAAAAATATTTAGAGATATACATGCTTCCACCCAGTTTCATCTATTATTAACATATTACATTTGTCACAACTATTGAATCACCTGGCGATCAGTGGGGTGACAGATGTCACAACCAGATTGCCCTCACTTCCCAGGTAAATTCTTTATCATCTGAGCCATCACAGAAGACTATGAATACTGGAACAGGTAGTCTATCTGTTCACCAGAGAATCTTCCTGACCCAGGAATTGAACTGGGGTCTCCTGCATTGCAGGTGGATTCATCAGATGAGCTACCAGGGAAGCCCCAGTGATAAGTGTCACAACAGCCCATGAACCAGGTACCCTTGTCGTTAATTTTATTATCCGAACAAGAAAATCAAGCCCTGGCCAATCTGCCTCCAAATTTGATAAGAGGATGAGATGAGCTTTTTATCGTATTTAAGTTTCTTCAAATTTGGGAGCGCTCCTGTTCTTAAAGTCAACACTAGAAGATATAACAATATTCTAAGGCAGATTTTATGTGGTCCATGTTCCCTGGAGAAGGCAAATGGCAACTCACTCCAGTATGCTTGCCTGGAGAATCCTGTAGATCAGGGAGACTGGCAGGCTACAGTTCATCTGGTTGCAAAGAGTAGATAGAACATGACTGATTGATTGAACACACATGTTCCTCTCATCTTTCTTTCAAAACTACTTTGAAAAAAAAGTGCCAGCTCTTGTTAACCTAAGCAGTTTTTGCAAGTCTATGGTCATGCTGAACTTTTTTTAAAGAGCTATTTACAGAGATAAACTTACTATCTTTTCACTAAGTCCTTGCTTTTGTATCATTTTATACATGATTTTTTTTAATTCTATAAACTTATTTATATTCTGCTGCATTTAGAAATGGATGGGAGGTGATTGCTTAGAGATTGTAGACAATTTAATACTCAAGAAACCTGAAATACAGGCCTTGCATGAGCTCACTAGCCAGGTCTGAGTTGAGCCATCCCAAATATTATGTTTGGGTATTAGTGTTTTCTTATACCTCTTTTACAAAGAGCAGTTTCTGCCAACTTGCTTGGTATGAGGTCACCTTCTCAAGCTAGATATATAATTTTTTTAAAGAAATGTAAGTTTTAACAGTCTTGGATTTAGAGAAAAATTACAGATACTAAAAAAATATTTAGAGATATACATGCTTCCACCCAGTTTCATCTATTATTAACATATTACATTTGTCACAACTATTGAATCCATAATGATACAATTTTATTAACTAAATTTCAATTTTTCATTAATTTCATTCAAATAGCTTTCTTCATTTTGCCTATTGATTCCCTGTTCTCAATTTAAATGATTCTCACTCAAAATTTTATTTTGTATTTTTTCTGCTTGCTTTAGCCTTTAGTTGGTCTTCTTTCTCTTGTTTCATACTGTGGGAGCTTGTATCACAGATTTTAGATCTTTCTTATTTTCCATTATATGTACTTAGTGCTATAAATTTCCCTCTAAGCACTGCGTTCACTGCATCCCAAGAATTTTGATGAGTTGTATTTTTGTTTTCACTTAGTTGAAAACATTTTTAGCATCTCTTGAGGCTTCATCTTTGACTCAGGAGTTATTTAGGATTGTGTTCCTGTAGTTCCAAACCCTTGGGAATTTTCCAGCCAACTTTCTGTTCTTTATTTCTGCTTATATATATATATATATGTTCAATTTGTTCAAATGTATTTCATGACCTATCTTGGTATATGTTCCATGTAAACTTGAGAAGTATGTATATTCTGTTATTTTGGATGAAGAATTCTGTAGCTATCACTTAGATCCAACTGATTGATGAAGTTGTTCAGATCAACTATATTATTTTATTTTATCATTGTTTATTTATTTTGGCTGTGCTGGGTCTTTGTTGATGTGCTCGGGCTTCTCTAATTGTGGCAGTGGGGCTATTGTCTATTTGCAGTGAGTGGGCTTCTCACTGTGGTGGCTCCTCTGGTCAGAGCATGGACTCTTGGGCCCTCAGGCTTTAGTAGTTGCAATATTATGTTTGGGTATTAGTGTTTTCTTATACCTCTTTACAAAGAGCAGTTTCTGCCAACTTGCTTGGTATGAGGTCACCTTCTCAAGCTAGATATATAATTTTTTTAAAGAAATGTAAGTTTTAACAGTCTTGGATTTAGAGAAAAATTACAGATACTAAAAAAATATTTAGAGATATACATGCTTCCACCCAGTTTCATCTATTATTAACATATTACATTTGTCACAACTATTGAATCCATAATGATACAATTTTATTAACTAAATTTCAATTTTTCATTAATTTCATTCAAATAGCTTTCTTCATTTTGCCTATTGATTCCCTGTTCTCAATTTAAATGATTCTCACTCAAAATTTTATTTTGTATTTTTTCTGCTTGCTTTAGCCTTTAGTTGGTCTTCTTTCTCTTGTTTCATACTGTGGGAGCTTGTATCACAGATTTTAGATCTTTCTTATTTTCCATTATATGTACTTAGTGCTATAAATTTCCCTCTAAGCACTGCGTTCACTGCATCCCAAGAATTTTGATGAGTTGTATTTTTGTTTTCACTTAGTTGAAAACATTTTTAGCATCTCTTGAGGCTTCATCTTTGACTCAGGAGTTATTTAGGATTGTGTTCCTGTAGTTCCAAACCCTTGGGAATTTTCCAGCCAACTTTCTGTTCTTTATTTCTGCTTATATATATATATATATGTTCAATTTGTTCAAATGTATTTCATGACCTATCTTGGTATATGTTCCATGTAAACTTGAGAAGTATGTATATTCTGTTATTTTGGATGAAGAATTCTGTAGCTATCACTTAGATCCAACTGATTGATGAAGTTGTTCAGATCAACTATATTATTTTATTTTATCATTGTTTATTTATTTTGGCTGTGCTGGGTCTTTGTTGATGTGCTCGGGCTTTCTCTAATTGTGGCGAGTGGGGGCTATTGTCTATTTGCAGTGAGTGGGCTTCTCACTGTGGTGGCTCCTCTGGTCGCAGAGCATGGACTCTTGGGCCCTCAGGCTTTAGTAGTTGCAATATTTGGGCTTAATTGCCCTATGGCATGTGGAATCTTCCTGGACCAGGGATCGAACCTTTTTCCATGCATTTGCAGGTAGATTCTTAACCACTGAGCCACCAAGGAAGTCCAGCTATATCCTTATATATATATATATTCTGACTGGTTTTCTGCCTGCTTGAACCATCAATTACTCTGAGAAGAGTGTTCAAGTCTCCAACTATGATTATGGATTTGTGTATTTCTCCTTGTATTTATATTCATTTTTGTTGTATGTTGAGATAAATTCTTGTCCGCTAAAATGTCTCCTTTGTTACAAAGAATGCTCTAGGCAGGTTTCCTGACAGTTACTCTTTCTCTCTTCAAGGGTTAGGAAAGGGGGCTTTCTTGGCTCTTTATCATGAGAATCCGATGTCATTCTTAGGGGGAAAAACCTTTGTAAGTATGGGATTTCCCCCTTAGATCAGAACCCAGGAGTTTTCAGGGCTTCCTGAAAGAATCCACCTGCAATCCAGGTGACATAGGAAATTCAGGTTCATCCCTGGGTCCAGAAGATCCTTTGGAGAAGGCAATGGCAACCCACTCCAGTATTGTTGACTGGAGAATCCCATGGACCAAAGGAGCCTGGCAGGCTGCAGTCCAAAGAGTTGTAAAAAGTCAGAAATGACTGAGCAACTATGTAAGTACACAGGAGTTTAACTCTCAAGATCGTCCAATGAAGCCTCTTCCCACCAGTTTACAGCTCCAGTAACTTCTGTTTGAGTGGAACTGAGCAGATATTGACTTTCTGAATTCACTTGACTTGCCAGGTTTCAGATGGTAGCTCATTCTTTAACTTCAACTCACTGAAGGGTACAAGGAAAGTCCTAGATTTTCAATATGTTTGACTTTTTCTTATTGTTAGGACAATAGTGGTAACTTCTAACTGCTTTATATTTCAGAGCTGGAGTCAGAAGTCTTCCAGATATTTAATTGTAATTCTTATATATTTTATAAACTCAAGAAAATGCTGTGAATGTGATATAATATTTCCAGAGTAATGATTTATTCCAAGGGTTAAGATAGTGGCTCTTGGGCTCCTCTGGTCGCAGAGCATGGACTCTTGGGCCTCAGGCTTTAGTAGTTGCAATATTTGGGCTTAATTGCCCTATGGCATGTGGAATCTTCCTGGACCAGGGATCGAACCTTTTTCCATGCATTTGCAGGTAGATTCTTAACCACTGAGCCACCAAGGAAGTCCAGCTATATCCTTATATATATATATATTCTGACTGGTTTTCTGCCTGCTTGAACCATCAATTACTCTGAGAAGAGTGTTCAAGTCTCCAACTATGATTATGGATTTGTGTATTTCTCCTTGTATTTATATTCATTTTTGTTGTATGTTGAGATAAATTCTTGTCCGCTAAAATGTCTCCTTTGTTACAAAGAATGCTCTAGGCAGGTTTCCTGACAGTTACTCTTTCTCTCTTCAAGGGTTAGGAAAGGGGTCTTTCTTGGCTCTTTATCATGAGAATCCGATGTCATTCTTAGGGGGAAAAACCTTTGTAAGTATGGGATTTCCCCCTTAGATCAGAACCCAGGAGTTTTCAGGGCTTCCTGAAAGAATCCACCTGCAATCCAGGTGACATAGGAAATTCAGGTTCATCCCTGGGTCCAGAAGATCCTTTGGAGAAGGCAATGGCAACCCACTCCAGTATTGTTGACTGGAGAATCCCATGGACCAAAGGAGCCTGGCAGGCTGCAGTCCAAAGAGTTGTAAAAAGTCAGAAATGACTGAGCAACTATGTAAGTACACAGGAGTTTAACTCTCAAGATCGTCCAATGAAGCCTCTTCCCACCAGTTTACAGCTCCAGTAACTTCTGTTTGAGTGGAACTGAGCAGATATTGACTTTCTGAATTCACTTGACTTGCCAGGTTTCAGATGGTAGCTCATTCTTTAACTTCAACTCACTGAAGGGTACAAGGAAAGTCCTAGATTTTCAATATGTTTGACTTTTTCTTATTGTTAGGACAATAGTGGTAACTTCTAACTGCTTTATATTTCAGAGCTGGAGTCAGAAGTCTTCCAGATATTTAATTGTAATTCTTATATATTTTTATAAACTCAAGAAAATGCTGTGAATGTGATATAATATTTCCAGAGTAATGATTTATTCCAAGTGTGGATAGACATATTTGCAACTTGCCCTAGTATCATATCCAAAAATAAGCATAAACAGATCATATCAGAATGCACCATTTTAGGCCAAGAGTATTTTGCTGCCAGTTATTAGTGGGTGTAATGGTCACACTTAGGCTTGCCATTGTCGCTGAAGGCTCTAACTTTAACCTGTCACTCTTCTTTCTTCCACACTCAGTGTTAAATACAAATTACTGAGAAAGTTTTTAATATATATGCTGACCACTCTTACAGTCATAAAATACTTTTATGTGTTTTGTTAAGCTTTTTCCAGCTGTGATATAAAACATTTTTGTTTTATCCCTTGTTTCATTTTCTATGAAGTCAGAAACTTAAAACTTCTTGTCTCATTGTAAACCAGACCTTGGAATTTTCAAGTTGAAAGAATCAAAACTGATAATGAGGTGAAAATTTTACCAAGGCATCACAATACTTAGTGATTGGGATAAATGATATTTTAATTGACTATTTTTAAATGTATACAGAAAAAAATTCATGATGAACAAGGTAGAGGTTTTAAATTGCATCAGGTTCAGTATATTATCTTATCTAAACATTTCAAACCCTTCATACTTGGGCCAAACATGAAACCAGCTCTTCACTTGCTCATAGCACATATGAGACAGGCTACAGTCTTTAGACTCAGGAGCAACAAAAAATTCTGATGCAATAGATGAGCAGTGCTACTGATGGATACTGCTGCTCTCAGAGCCCTTCAGATGAGCGTCACCTTGACTGGGCACCTTGGCCTAACCTGCATGAGGATAGAGTCTACATTACCCTCCATTGAGAGGACCCTTAAGTTTGTCTCCTTCCATGAGTGTCCTGTCCTACCAGCAGAAGCTCTATAGAATCTGTAGACAATAGAACCAGGATCCACCCACCTCCTCCCAAGCCAATCTAAGGACTGAACAATCAGTCCTAATTTCCTCTTTAGAATGCATTTCTTCTTTGGATAATTCATGGTAGGACTATCTCCTTTGTTCAACAAAAGCCTTACCTACATGGCTTTGAATTTGTCACAGCACCTCGGGAGGAAACTACATCAAAACGTGTCAGTACAAAACCAGAATATCTCTCCAGATAAGGATGATTCTGCTGTTATAATAGTCTCACAGGAGATCAACAGCACAATCTGGGCTGAATTCCATCTGAGCAGTCTAGTTTCCTCTTTCTGTGAAGATGGGGTTTCTCAGAGTTTCCACCAACATCAAGTCTCATCTCCTGATCACTTATGAACGGCTTCACAAACAACGGAAGCAACAATAAGAACAGCAGCAGCAGCAGCAACAACAATAGCAGCCCATATCTTCATAAAACACAGTGGTAGATCAAAGGCAAGTGTGTGTGTAGTCGTATCCAACTCTTCGCTCCCCATGGACTGTAGCCCGCTGGGCTTCTCTGTTCATGGAATTTTCTGGGCAAGAATACTGAGGTGTGTTGCCCTTTCAACTCCAGGGGATCCTTCCAATTCAAGGATCCAACCCACCTGCTCTTGCATCTACTACATTGGTAGGTGGATTCTTTACCACTGTGCCACCTGGGAAGCTCACTATTAAAGGCATAGGGCAGGTTACATTCATACAGATAAATATGATACATTCTACAAATGTCACCCTGCCTTCATTCCACTCTCTTTTTCTATCTTTATTACACAGATCCCTCTACCTCTTTAGGATCTCCTCTTCTGGATTAAAGACTCTGTTTCACATATGCATAGCCAAATAATCTCTTCTGGTGGTGTCTCCAGAACAGAAAACCTCAAGATATACTCAAGTCTTCACTCCCTGAAATGTTTCCACCAGGTGATTAAAGTTTTGAAAATGTTGGAACCAAAGTTTAATTTGGGCATCATATTACAATAACTTTGTCCTCTTATATAGCCAGATCAGCCCAGTGACTAACAAACAGTTCAAGATTTCACTGATCGGAGGGCTTCCCTGGTGGTTCAGTGGGTAAGAACACCGCCTTGCAGTGCAAGGGGCGCTGGTTCGATCCCTGACCTGGGAAGATCCCACGTGCCGTGGAGCGACTGGACCGATGTGTCCAATTACCGAGCCGGAGCTCTGGAGCGCATGCGCCCAGAGCCAGTGCTGTGCAATGACAGACGCCACCGTGATGGGAGGCCCACAGGAGTCAAAGAACAAAGATGGATGAAAATAGAGAAATGAAAAAGCAATAGAAGTGGCCCACCTACTTCCCTCCCTCCCCACCCCACCCCTCATAAATAAATAAATAAATAAATCTTTAAAAAAAAAAAAAAGATTTCACTGATCCTGAAAATAATCAGTGAAAATTATTTAGCTTGAAGGATATTCCTTTGTTCCTTGATTAGCCTTATTACTTTTTTCTGCTAATAAATCATTTCTTTTATTAAATTATGATGCTATCCTATGTTGCTTTATTTAATTCCTGATTTGGCAAAATAAAATATTTGACATTATGTGGCATCCACTGGGGTTTGTTGGTTTGTGATTTTGTTGCTGTTGTTTTCTGCTGTGAGCGAAAACTGTGTCCCTCCCCAAATTTAAATGTTGATGTCCTAATCCCTGGTACCTCAGCAAAGGATCTTTAAAGAAGAGATAAAGTTAAAATGAGTTCATTAAGTTGTGTGTGCATGATCACTCATGTCCAACACTTTGTGACCCCATGGACTGTAGCCCCCTCCAGGTTGTTTTGTCCACAGAAGTTTCCAGGCAAGAATACTAGGATTCCTCCTCCAGGGGTACAGGGATACTTGGAATACTGCCAGTTCCTCCTCAGGGGTACTTCCCCATTCAGGGATGAAACCAGAGTCTCTTGCCTCTCTTACATTGGCAGGTGGGTTCTTAACCACTAGCACCACCTGGCAGAGGAAACGGCAACCCACTTCAAAATTCTTGCCTGGAAAATCCCATCGACAGAGGAGCCTAGCAGGCTACAGTCCATGGGGTAGCGCAGACACGACTGACTGAGCATGCACACCACACACACACAGCATCGCCTGGGAAGCCTAATTGAGGTGGACTGTAAAGCCACATGACTAGCATCCTAATAGTAGAGACGGGCACAGACACACACAGATTGAAGACCATGTGAGGACACATGGACACAAAGGCCAAAGAGAGAGGCCTCTGAAAGAATCAACCTGCATCTGGGCTTCTTAGTGCCTAGAATGGTGAGAACATAAATTTCTATTGTTTAAGCCACCCAGTCTGTGGAACCTTGCTATGGCATCCCTAGGAACGTAATGCATTCTTGCTTGCATTGTTTCTGTAATTTTACCCCTTCATGAAATCCTCAAATCTTAGGAATCTCATATTAATTTAATATGGCTTGGTTTTGTCTTACAAAGGGATAAGAAATGCTTCTTTTGTATTTCCTAGCACAAAGTAGACATTTAATCAATATTTGTTGAAACCTTGGGATACAGCAAAAATTCACAGAAAGATCACTGAAGAAATTCTAAGTGAAGAAAATTCTTCAGACTTCCCTGATGGTCCCCACTAAGGGGACCCACTCATATACCCACTAAAGATTCCCCTGGTCATGGGGCCCAGGCTTGATCTCTGGTCAGGTAACTATATCCCACATGCCACAACTAAGACTCTGTGCAATCAAATAAAGAATTTAAAAAGAGAGAGAAAGAGAGAAATCCCTCTCTTTAAAAAAAAAAGAGGGCGGGCTTCCCTGGTGGTCTAGTGGGTAAGGACACCACCTTGCAGTCCAAGGGGTGCCGGTTCGATCCCTGGTGTGGGAAGATCCCACATGCTGCAGAGCGGCTTGACTCATGTGTCCAACTACAGAGCTGGAGTTCTGGAGCGCATGCACCCAGAGCTGGTGCTCTGCAGTGAGAGAGGCCACTGAGATGGAAGGCCCACACAGGCCAAAAAACAAAGATGGATGAAAATAGATAAATGAAAGACCAATAGAAGTGTCCCCCCGCCCCCCAAAAAAAAGAAAGAAAGAAAGAAAGAAAACGCTTCAACACACACCCACCAGACAAAACCGGCAAGTGTGTTACTGTTAATACTCAAACTTGGAAAACAAGACTATTTTGGCAGAATTTGCTTCATAAAGACCATCTTCCTTTATGAATTTTATTCTGTGGAATCAACATCTCCTCCCTCTTTTTAATATGCTGTGGTTTTTTTTGTTTTTTTTTTTTAAAGATTTATTTATTTATTTATTTTGGGCGGGGGTCGGGTTGGGGAGGGAGGGGAGTAGACGGGCCACTTCTATTGCTCTTTCGTTTCTCTATGTTCATCCGTCTTTGTTCTTTGGCTCCTGTGGGCCTCCCATCGCGGTGGCGTTTGTCGTCGCAGAGCACCGGCTCTGGGCGCATGCGCTCCAGAGCTCTGGCTCGGTAATTGGACACATCAGTCCAGCCGCTCCGCGGCACGTGGGATCTTCCCAGGCCAGGGCTCGAACCGGCGCCCCTTGCACTGCAAGGCGGTGTCCTTACCCACTTGGCCACCAGGGGAAGCCCAATATGCTGTGTTTTAATGTGGTCATTACTAGTGTTCCACTCCAAGGCGTTTCTCTCTCCGCCTCCTCTGTGGGATGAAGGTACTTCTCAGATGCTTTCTAGGTCCATTTGGAAACAAGTCCTGGTCAAGGCTATGGAAACCCAGGGACTTTCTGTGCCTTTAAAACCCATCTCATGGTTTCATTAGGGAAAACACTAACCAAAACTACCTTCCATGGCCAGGCAGCATAGTGGCCACTTGCTTGAGTTACCTAACAGAATGTCCTGATAAGGATCACAGAACTAACCAGCTACCACCAAATGGAGAAATTCAGGAAAGGTCAAAAGGAAAGAGAAGGCTTTGGTCCATATGTTTTGTCAATCTCCCAGAATCCTTCTCTCCGGAATCCATCTTGGCTGAGCGATGTGTGTGCCACGAGGAAGGACCTTGAGCCAGAATGATTGGCCAGAGACAAACTGGAAACTAGCCCCATTCCCATAAAACCCCGGACTGTGAGCCACGTGGCAGAGCAGTTCTCTTGGGTTCCCTTACCCTACTGCTCTTTGCCCAGGAGCCCCTTTCCAATCACCTCGCTTTGTCAGTATGTGCGTCTGTCTCCTTGGACAATTCATTTCTGAGTGTCAGATAAGAGCCCACCCTCAGGCCCTGGAAAGGGCTCCCCTTCCTGCAGTAGTTTCTGTGCCTGTTTCAGAAACACAGATGAGAGCACTGGAAGACTGTTTTCCCCTGTTTCTCCATGTCAGGCCTGACACCTTCCCCATAAAACCCAGCCTGAGCCCCGTCTCTGGACACAGTGGCCCTCACCAATGGAGTAGTTCAGTATTTAAAGTTGTTGATGGCCATGAAGGCTGCACAATTCTGACTTTCTCCATCAGAATTCCAAAGAAATGCCCTCCATGCTCATCATTAACTACCGGTTCACAGATTTAAAACAGAAAGAGCAGTTCGGAGTTGCTGTGCTTAGTTACAGCTGGAACAAACTGAAAATGTCGCACTATCTTGCTTTGAATTTACTTCAATTTCGCAAAAACCTTTTCTTCAGTGGGGTATCCAGTCTCTTGATGTGGAAAATTGAATTTTAGACAGATTTGGTTTCCTCCTTGCAAGCAAAAGAAAGACAGAAACAATGACAACAAAACACCTAGTAGTCATTCTTTGAAACAAGGTAAAATTCAGCTTATTATTATCCTAATTAAAATAATCACTTTTCACATCAAGAGTAACAACAGAAAGGGGTTCCCTCATTGCTCAGACAATAAAGAATCTGCCTACAAAAGAGAAGACCTGGGTTCGATCCCTGGGTCAGGAAGACCACCTTGGAGGAGGACATGGCAACTCACTCCAGGATTCTTGTCTGGAGAATCCCATGGACAGAGGAGCCTGGTGGGCTACAGTCCACGGGGTTGCAAGAGCTGGACACAACTAAGCAACTAGACCACCACAGTAGCAACAGGAAATGGTCCAAACAGAGATTCTCCTTGAAAAGCATGGACCAGTAGATAACAGAAGACCTCTGTGTAACCTCAGCACAAGCTCTTTCCACCTGTGTACCTCACAATATGCTCTGCGGGAAGTGTTAATGATTACATCTGTTTGCATTCCTGTACAGCTGAGTAATATCTGAAAACACATCTGTTTTTCCCATTTCAGAAAAACACCCAGTAAGTGTTGTGGACGAAGTGCTTTCATTACATAAGTTCCTTTACCTTGCCATTTTGACTAACACTACAAGCTAGAAGAGGCCCTACACAGCTGCTGAAACTCAAGGACTTATTGTTTACTTCGGAGCTTAAAGTGCCCAAGCAGACACTTTAATTTCAGCTTCTGTTAATTTCCAGAATTCTGAGCTGTTACACTCCTTGTAATAAACAATGTTGTCCTTGCATTGGACTTCCTTTGTTATTTGTCCTGACCTCCAACTGGAAGGGCAGTTGCCCTTAGCCAAACATTTAGTTTCAAGGGGTCCATTTACTACTTCAGAATTCCAAAGAATCCCTCTATCATTAACTACCGGTTCACAGATTTAAAACAGAAAGAGCAGTTCGGAGTTGCTGTGCTTAGTTACAGCTGGAACAAACTGAAAATGTCGCACTATCTTGCTTTGAATTTACTTCAATTTCGCAAAAACCTTTTCTTCAGTGGGGTATCCAGTCTCTTGATGTGGAAAATTGAATTTTAGACAGATTTGGTTTCCTCCTTGCAAGCAAAAGAAAGACAGAAACAATGACAACAAAACACCTAGTAGTCATTCTTTGAAACAAGGTAAAATTCAGCTTATTATTATCCTAATTAAAATAATCACTTTTCACATCAAGAGTAACAACAGAAAGGGGTTCCCTCATTGCTCAGACAATAAAGAATCTGCCTACAAAAGAGAAGACCTGGGTTCGATCCCTGGGTCAGGAAGACCACCTTGGAGGAGGACATGGCAACTCACTCCAGGATTCTTGTCTGGAGAATCCCATGGACAGAGGAGCCTGGTGGGCTACAGTCCACGGGGTTGCAAGAGCTGGACACAACTAAGCAACTAGACCACCACAGTAGCAACAGGAAATGGTCCAAACAGAGATTCTCCTTGAAAAGCATGGACCAGTAGATAACAGAAGACCTCTGTGTAACCTCAGCACAAGCTCTTTCCACCTGTGTACCTCACAATATGCTCTGCGGGAAGTGTTAATGATTACATCTGTTTGCATTCCTGTACAGCTGAGTAATATCTGAAAACACATCTGTTTTTCCCATTTCAGAAAAACACCCAGTAAGTGTTGTGGACGAAGTGCTTTCATTACATAAGTTCCTTTACCTTGCCATTTTGACTAACACTACAAGCTAGAAGAGGCCCTACACAGCTGCTGAAACTCAAGGACTTATTGTTTACTTCGGAGCTTAAAGTGCCCAAGCAGACACTTTAATTTCAGCTTCTGTTAATTTCCAGAATTCTGAGCTGTTACACTCCTTGTAATAAACAATGTTGTCCTTGCATTGGACTTCCTTTGTTATTTGTCCTGACCTCCAACTGGAAGAGGGACAGTCCACCTGCCCTTAGCCAAACATTTAGTTTCAAGGGGTCCATTTACTACTTCCTGGAGAGTTTAGAAGCCAGAGGAAAGGCTGTAATCGGCTCCTCGATGCACCATGACATTTCAGATCATGGGAAGATTTCCTGCTGTGTCTTTGCAAAGAGCAGAAGTTTCAGTAGCTTCCAAACTCATTACATATTTGCTTGTTTACCTTTTTTACTGGCCCTTCTAAAATCAGATCAACACATTCATTTAGCCACTGATTCCAAGGATGGACTACTAATGTTTTGCCTTGTTCCCCATCTCCACTTTAGCAACATTCCCCAAAATACATGCTTCCTCTTGATTCAGCCATATTATTAGATCTGCATTCTCCTCTCTCTACTGTTTTATGCCAGATGTTTGTGATACCTTTGCCATAGTGACATCAACTGGAAAAAGTTGGAACTGGAATCTCTGAGCATCACAGAAACCCTAAACTAATTGTTTTCTACACTACTAGTTTTTTACATTCTTCAAAAAGTATATTTGTAAATTCATCATACAAATGAACAGCCAATTAATACTTAATACTTTTGGATAAGTTTTATTGGAATAGCCATTCCTTTATTAGGTGATCATAGCTTTTGAAATCAGATTACATGTAAGGCATCAAAAATGCAAGACAGCTACAAATATGCGTTATTCTTGAATGATCTACTTCCTAGGAATTTATAGGACTACTAGACAAAACCCACTTACAAGACAATTGGACAAAACCCATAAAATATAGGGTATATCAGTTGCCATAAAAGAATGCTGCAAGAGTTTAAAGGAAGAAAATCAGCACCTTTTTTGTTGTGGACGAAGTGCTTTCATTACATAAGTTCCTTTACCTTGCCATTTTGACTAACACTACAAGCTAGAAGAGGCCCTACACAGCTGCTGAAACTCAAGGACTTATTGTTTACTTCGGAGCTTAAAGTGCCCAAGCAGACACTTTAATTTCAGCTTCTGTTAATTTCCAGAATTCTGAGCTGTTACACTCCTTGTAATAAACAATGTTGTCCTTGCATTGGACTTCCTTTGTTATTTGTCCTGACCTCCAACTGGAAGAGGGACAGTCCACCTGCCCTTAGCCAAACATTTAGTTTCAAGGGGTCCATTTACTACTTCCTGGAGAGTTTAGAAGCCAGAGGAAAGGCTGTAATCGGCTCCCTCGATGCACCATGACATTTCAGATCATGGGAAGATTTCCTGCTGTGTCTTTGCAAAGAGCAGAAGTTTCAGTAGCTTCCAAACTCATTACATATTTGCTTGTTTACCTTTTTTACTGGCCCTTCTAAAATCAGATCAACACATTCATTTAGCCACTGATTCCAAGGATGGACTACTAATGTTTTGCCTTGTTCCCCATCTCCACTTTAGCAACATTCCCCAAAATACATGCTTCCTCTTGATTCAGCCATATTATTAGATCTGCATTCTCCTCTCTCTACTGTTTTATGCCAGATGTTTGTGATACCTTTGCCATAGTGACATCAACTGGAAAAAGTTGGAACTGGAATCTCTGAGCATCACAGAAACCCTAAACTAATTGTTTTCTACACTACTAGTTTTTTACATTCTTCAAAAAGTATATTTGTAAATTCATCATACAAATGAACAGCCAATTAATACTTAATACTTTTGGATAAGTTTTATTGGAATAGCCATTCCTTTATTAGGTGATCATAGCTTTTGAAATCAGATTACATGTAAGGCATCAAAAATGCAAGACAGCTACAAATATGCGTTATTCTTGAATGATCTACTTCCTAGGAATTTATAGGACTACTAGACAAAACCCACTTACAAGACAATTGGACAAAACCCATAAAATATAGGGTATATCAGTTGCCATAAAAGAATGCTGCAAGAGTTTAAAGGAAGAAAATCAGCACCTTAGTTGAAATTTGAAGATTAAGAATTTTTTAAACCAATACTAGATTATTTCTTAATTCCTTACAAAGAATCTGAAGCTTTGTTCTGGGACTAGGCTTGTTGTCTTTTTTTTTTTTTTTTGGCGGGGGTGGGGTGGGTTAGGGAGGGAGGGGACAGGTGGGCCACTTCTATTGGTCTTTCGTTTGTCTATTTTCATCCGTCTTTGTTCTTTGGCTCGTGTGGGCCTCCAATCACAGTGGCCTCTGTTGTCACAGAGCGCAGGCTCTGGGCGCATGCACTCCAGAGCTCCGGCTCGGTAATTGGACACATCAGTCCAGCCACTCCGCAGCACGTGGGATCTTCCCAGGCCAGGGCTCGAACCGGCACCCCTTGCACTGCAAGGCGGTGTCCTTACCCACTGGACCACCAGGGAAGCCCTAGGCTTGTTTTTTAAGCTTTATTAGATGGGACCAAAGCAGTCTTTTGTCTCTAGTCTTGTAAGTACTCAATACCTCATGAATGATTATACAGTTTTCTTCTTTGGCAGGTGGAAATGACTATTCCAAGCCCTGGGGGAACTTTGAACCCTGGTCCCTGTGCTCCTATCTGGTGGTTCTTTCCTCTGCCTTGGGTACTGTCCCCACTTACTTGTACAGATCAGCTGAAGGGTCCCAGGGAAGCCCCACCCCTCTCCCAAGCTCCATCTCTGTGCAGTCGTCTTCCATGGGACTGCCCAACTCTGCAAAGCCTACCCGCTTGACCTCCAGGTGGCGTCTCCCCAAATTCCTTCCCCTCGTGCTACTCACTGGGCTCTCATTCAAGGGGGTACGCTGGGGCAATCACTGGGGTTACCTCTTTTGTTTCCCTCTCTTACGATCTCTGTTCTGTGCTGCCTGATGTCCAAGGTCTAGAAAATGTTGTCTCATACTTTTTTATGGTTTTACACTAGTTTAAGAAAGGAGAGTAAATCCAGTCCCTGTGTCTTAGCCCATTCAGGCTGCACTAACACAATATCAGACTTTGAGGGGATTTATAAGCAACAGACATTTACAAGATCAGGGTGTCAGTGTGGCCAAGTGAGGACCCTCCTCTGATTGGCAGACTTCTCATTGTACCTCATGTGGTGGTAGGGTCAGGGAGCTCTCTCAGGCCTCTTTTATTATAATGGCATCAATATTATTCATGAGGGCTCCAGGCTCCTGACCTACTCACTTTTCTGTAGGCCCCACGTCCTAACACTATCACATTAGGCATTAGAATTTTAACATATGAATTTTGTGGGGGACACAGTCATTCAGACCATAGGACTCTGTTTTTCCATCTTAACCATAAGTGAAAGTAGACTATGTTCATATTTTTATTATAGGTACTTGGAATATACAATTAAATCCAAATCATAATTCTAGCACCTGGAGATAACAAATGTTTATATTTTAGTGAATTATCTTCTAACTCTTTAAAAGTCATACACAAATATACTTAAATGTATACACAGATACACACAAACACAGTGTCAGTCCGGAGGATTTTCACTCCTGAAGATTTAGTCATGTTTCTCAGTTAATTGCTTCCAAATACACAATTCAGTTCATTAACATGTGAAGCAGAAATTGGGCAGGTGCAGGAAGGCAATAGAGGGAAGTCTCGTTCTCCCCCTAGAGAGACAGAGGTCTAGATTTATATCTCTGTCTGTGTATCTAGGTATCCATGTATCTATCTACCTATCTATTAAGGCTTCCCAGGCAGCTCATTGATAAAGAATCCATTGGTCAATGCAGGAAACACAAGATACACAGGTTTGACCCTACGGTAAGGGAGATCCCCTGGAGGAGAGCACAACAGCCCACTCCAGCATCTTTGCTGGAAAATTCCATGGGCAGAGGAGCCTGATGGACTACAGTCCACGAGGTTGCAGAGTCAGATGTGACTGATCACATCTATCTGTTGGTCTGCCTGTCTGTCTGTCTATCTATCATAGCAATGCCAACATCTTAAAATATCATATTTGGTATTAATTTTGCTAAAAGACTCTGCAACTCATGTCTTATAGACACAGTTATCAGCTCTTCTCTCTTAGTTTCTGGTTTGAAAACAAACAAACAAAATCTTGCTTTCTTGTACAGAACCACTTAAGTCTCCTCAAATCTTACCTTTAAACTTAGTTCTGGGCTTTTCTTCACATATCCAAAGTAGTAAAGATTCTAAAGAGAATATAAAGGTCTGTTAAAGGACTTTCCTGGTGGTATAGTGGATAAGAATTTGCCTGTCAACTCAGGGACGTGGGTTCAATCCCCGGTGCAGGAAGATTCCACATGCTACAGAGCAACTAAGTCCCTGTGCTTTAACTACTGAAGCCCTAGGGCTCTAAGTCCTTTGAGCCAAACTACTGAGCCCATGTGCTGCAACTACTGAAGCCTGTACACCCTACAGCTGGCGATGGGCAACAAGAGAAGCCATGGCAATGAGAAGCCCACACATGACAATGAAGAGTAGCCCTGCTGTTTGCCACAAATAGAGAAAGCCCAGGTGCAGCAATGGAGACCTAGCCCAGCCAAAAATAAATAAATAACTACTTAAAAAGAAAAAAAAAAAGATGCCTTAGTGCCATTGCTTGCCATTAAGCCAAGAGTTGAAACTTGGTAATAAAAAGAAGAAAATAAGAGAAATTTAAAGGACAATCAAAAATCATAAATATGAAAAAAACTGTTAAAGAAAGGTCTCTTAACAAACAGCATTCACATTTCCTGTAAATTAACTGTGGTGTAAATGCCACATGTCTATAAATACATGCAACTTACACATGTAGATATAGAGGTATGTACATCTCAAAGAGAAATTTTGAATACTATGTCATAATGTGCTTTTTCCCATAATAAAACATTGCTTATATTTTCTGTGGTTTGATGTTACATCATCTGTTTTATATTTAATTTCATTTTTACAGAAGTTTGTAGTTCACAGACATGTATGTTCCCCGATATCATCTTTAATAGGTTGAATTTTTATAGGTTTCCATGATAAGCTTAAAAGATACCGTCTTGTGAGAAATCTGGGTCACTCCTAACTTTTCACAGTTATAAAAAAATACTGTGATTAATACTTTACATTAAACAATACATTTTTCAATAATACAAGAGTGTTAAAGAAATAATACTTAAAATATATTTTCATTGAATTATCATGAAAGTGGAACATTCTAGGGGCTTCCCTGGTGGTCCAATGGGTAAGAATTTGCCTGTCAACTCAGGGACGTGGGTTCAATCCCCGGTGCAGGAAGATTCCACATGCTACAGAGCAACTAAGTCCCTGTGCTTTAACTACTGAAGCCCTAGGGCTCTAAGTCCTTTGAGCCAAACTACTGAGCCCATGTGCTGCAACTACTGAAGCCTGTACACCCTACAGCTGGCGATGGGCAACAAGAGAAGCCATGGCAATGAGAAGCCCACACATGACAATGAAGAGTAGCCCTGCTGTTTGCCACAAATAGAGAAAGCCCAGGTGCAGCAATGGAGACCTAGCCCAGCCAAAAATAAATAAATAACTACTTAAAAAGAAAAAAAAGATGCCTTAGTGCCATTGCTTGCCATTAAGCCAAGAGTTGAAACTTGGTAATAAAAAGAAGAAAATAAGAGAAATTTAAAGGACAATCAAAAATCATAAATATGAAAAAAACTGTTAAAGAAAGGTCTCTTAACAAACAGCATTCACATTTCCTGTAAATTAACTGTGGTGTAAATGCCACATGTCTATAAATACATGCAACTTACACATGTAGATATAGAGGTATGTACATCTCAAAGAGAAATTTTGAATACTATGTCATAATGTGCTTTTTCCCATAATAAAACATTGCTTATATTTTCTGTGGTTTGATGTTACATCATCTGTTTTATATTTAATTTCATTTTTACAGAAGTTTGTAGTTCACAGACATGTATGTTCCCCGATATCATCTTTAATAGGTTGAATTTTTATAGGTTTCCATGATAAGCTTAAAAGATACCGTCTTGTGAGAAATCTGGGTCACTCCTAACTTTTCACAGTTATAAAAAAATACTGTGATTAATACTTTACATTAAACAATACATTTTTCAATAATACAAGAGTGTTAAAGAAATAATACTTAAAATATATTTTCATTGAATTATCATGAAAGTGGAACATTCTAGGGGCTTCCCTGGTGGTCCAGTGGGTAAGGACACCGCCTTACAGTGCAAGGGGTGCCAGTTCGATCCCTTGCCTGGGAAGATCCCACATGTCATGGAGTGGCTGGACCCATGTGTCCAATTACTGAGCCGGAGCTCTGGAGCTCATGAGCCCAGAGCCAGTGCTCTGCAACAACAGAGGCCACCCCGATAGGAGGCCCACAAGAGCCAAAGAACAAAGACGGATGAAAATAGACAAATGAAAGACCAACAGAAGTGGCCCGCCCATTCCCCTCCATCCTCACCGAACCCCCTCAAAATAAATAAATAAATTAATTAAAAAAAAAAAAAGAAAGTGGAACATTCTAAAATTTCTGTGATGCAGCTAAAGCTGTGTTTAGAAGAAACGCACAGCTTTAAATATTTACAGTAAAAATTTTAAATGTATAAAATCAGTCACATAAGTTTTCATCCTAAGCCAGGAAATTATGATTTTATTAAATCCAAATAAGAAGGAAAGCAATAAATACAAGAGAATAAATCAATAAAGCAGAAAATAATAGTGGAAAAAATTAATCAAAACAAAAATTGATTCTTTGAAAAGATTAATAAATCGATAGATTTCTAGCAGGACCAATCAAGAAAGAAGAGAAAACTTCAAGTTATCAATATCAAGAATGAAGGAAAGTTATTACTATAGATTCTACAGACATTCAAAGGATAGTAGTAGTATTCTACCAGCAGCTTTGACAATTTAGATGAAATGGACAAATTTCTTGGGGAAAAACAATCAACTTATCTTAAACTAACATAAAATGATATTTAAAAAAGCCTTAAATTTCCCATAGCTATTTAGGAAAACTGAATTTGTTACTTAAAAAAAATTTCACAAAGAAAACTCCAGACCTAAATGGTTTCAGTGGTGAAAGCTACCAAATACTTAAGGAACAAATATTACCAATATTATCCAGGAACTTCAAGCCCCATATCAAAGTTTGACAAGAAAAGAATGGTACAGACCAATATCCCTATGAGAGGAAAAAATCAACAAAATACAAGTAAACCAAAGAAAACTATGTATTAAAACAATACCACATCTGGACTAATCAGAGCTAATTCCAGGAAAGCAAAGTTGGTTTCACATTTTAAAATTAATCAGTGTAATCCAAAAAAGCCCCAATTTTCAAAAAACAGGAAAGTCATTGCCTGGGAAGATCCCAATGTCATGATCCAAATTACTGAGCCGGAGCTCTGAGCTCATGAGCCCAGAGCCAGTGCTCTGCAACAACAGAGGCCACCCCGATAGGAGGCCCACAAGAGCCAAAGAACAAAGACGGATGAAAATAGACAAATGAAAGACCAACAGAAGTGGCCCGCCCATTCCCCTCCATCCTCACCGAACCCCCTCAAAATAAATAAATAAATTAATTAAAAAAAAAAAAAGAAAGTGGAACATTCTAAAATTTCTGTGATGCAGCTAAAGCTGTGTTTAGAAGAAACGCACAGCTTTAAATATTTACAGTAAAAATTTTAAATGTATAAAATCAGTCACATAAGTTTTCATCCTAAGCCAGGAAATTATGATTTTATTAAATCCAAATAAGAAGGAAAGCAATAAATACAAGAGAATAAATCAATAAAGCAGAAAATAATAGAGGAAAAAATTAATCAAAACAAAAATTGATTCTTTGAAAAGATTAATAAATCGATAGATTTCTAGCAGGACCAATCAAGAAAGAAGAGAAAACTTCAAGTTATCAATATCAAGAATGAAGGAAAGTTATTACTATAGATTCTACAGACATTCAAAGGATAGTAGTAGTATTCTACCAGCAGCTTTGACAATTTAGATGAAATGGACAAATTTCTTGGGGAAAAACAATCAACTTATCTTAAACTAACATAAAATGATATTTAAAAAAGCCTTAAATTTCCCATAGCTATTTAGGAAAACTGAATTTGTTACTTAAAAAAAATTTCACAAAGAAAACTCCAGACCTAAATGGTTTCAGTGGTGAAAGCTACCAAATACTTAAGGAACAAATATTACCAATATTATCCAGGAACTTCAAGCCCCATATCAAAGTTTGACAAGAAAAGAATGGTACAGACCAATATCCCTATGAGAGGAAAAAATCAACAAAATACAAGTAAACCAAAGAAAACTATGTATTAAAACAATACCACATCTGGACTAATCAGAGCTAATTCCAGGAAAGCAAAGTTGGTTTCACATTTTAAAATTAATCAGTGTAACTCACCATATTAGAGGAACTCTTCCAGAAATCCTCCTGAGTATTGCGCTTGACAAAGAGTTAGTGGAGATGGAGGAGAAGGAATGACTTTATGGTAGATATTGTCATACTAAGTCACTTCAGTTGTGTCCAACTCTTTCCAACTCTATGGGCTGTAGCCTACTAGGCTCCTCTGTCCATGAGATTCTCCAGGCAAAAATACTGGAGTGAGCTGCCATTTCCTTCTCCATTATGATGGATATTAGTGATAGAATGTTTACTGATAGATTGGAAGTGAGGACGAGGAAAATGGAGGAATTAAGGAAAATTTTAAGTCCTGCTTTTGAGCAATTGGGTGGATGCGGAGCTATTTACCGATAAGGGAAAACTAGTCAGAACAAAAGTTCGTTGAAAAATTAAAAGTATCATCTTCTATATATTTAGATTGAAATGTCTGATTATACATCCTTGTAAGCAGTTGTCAATATTACTCCTGGGTTCTGAGTAAAGTCAAGCTTTGCATATTTAGATTTGCGATGGTCCACTTAGACAGTTGGAAAGTTATAGTCATTTAATGTGAGGCTGGAGGAAGAAAGGAGGCCAGTACTGAGCCCAGAAAACTGATGCCATCAAGGTGGGAAGATCAAATGTGTGTAATTTCAAGAAAGATTTGTTCAAGCAGGAAGGATACTTGATTCGGGACAGTTAAGATGACAAGGTCTTTGATAGAGAAATGGGAAGAAAAGGATGAATAAAAAGAAGCATTTCAACCAGAGGTAACAGAACAAACTATAGTTCCTATTCATGCTCCTATTCATGCTTCAACAGGAGATGCTAAGTTGGTTTTCTATCAACTTTTGGGAAATGGAGAAAATTCAGAAACATCTACTCCAGGAAATCAATACCCTGTGACTGGAATTCCCTCAGGTTTCTAAGAACCTGTCTAGTAAGCTGAGACAATCACTGACTTTCAGATAATATATCCAGCTTCGAAGACATGTTCAATTTCCTCTCAACAGGTCCCACAGGCTGATACAAATTCAACTATTTCTCATCTGAAAAGAACACCCGGAGTCATCCTGTTTCAAAGATATTACCAATGACTTGAAAACCAAATAACCACAGGAAATTCTGCTATCTTCACAGTGAAAATGCAGAAAACAACCTTACTTTGATTTATCTTTGCAAAGACCCATGGTATTAGTTCTCAACAGGGATGAAATAAGTGAATTTTCTTCACAAGAGATAAAATACATGGAAGAATTTTTCCTCAGCACAAAGGTTTATCTAACACGTATCATGGAACATTTCAGCTTTGAGTACACTCAGGTGAATAATCTCATCTCTGCAAGCTTTCTGACTGACCTCCTGCTCACTAAACTCTTCCGAAGCTTACTGCTCTTCTTGGCTTTGCTCCAGTACTGAGAATCTGACAGGAACTTGTCATGAGGATTCTGCTTGGTGGCTACTTTCATTTAGCTAATAGAACAAGAAATGTTAGTATGAATTTTGAATCCTTGAATAATATCTTACCTGGAAGGCAATCCCACCATTTCTGGAACTCTTCTCCCAAAATCTTCATTTAAAATGCTGCAGATCATCTAATGCCTCTCACATTTTCAAACCTAAACTACTGATATCATTTGATGTGTTTTCATAATGAGACTTGGAATCAATTGATATAACAAAATTTCCATTTAGGAGAGGGGGCTTGCCTGGTGGCCCAGTGGTAAAGAGTTCACTTTCCAATGCAGAAGATACAAATTCAATCCCTGGAAGATCCCACATCCTGTGGAGCAACTAAACCCAAAAGCAACAACTATTGAGCCTGTACTCTAGAGCCTTGGAGCTGCAACTGTTGAGCCCGTGTGCTGCAATTACTGAAGCCTGTGTGCCCTAGAGCCTGAGTTCCAAAATAAGAAAAGGCACTGGAATAAGAAGCCTGCTCACCTCAACTAGAGAGTAGCCCCCACTTTCTGCAACTAGAGAAAAACCTGCAGCAGCAGTGAAAACCCAGAATAGCCAAAAATAAATAAATAAATAATTTTCAAAATTCCATTTAGGAGAAAATACTTGAATGCAAAATAGTTTCTACAATGTTAGTTCTCAGATTGATTTTCAAAGGCATATAAAAATTAAATATATTATGGAAAAGAATTAAGCATTGAAGTGGTAAAAGATAGTTTTCCCTGTGTCTCCCTTTTGCCCAAATATAAGCATGCATTTACTACCATGGCATTTTTTTTTTAATTTCCACACAAAGTTTATTGTTTTTATGCCAGAAAGTATTTCAATATAAATGTACCTTTAGAATCAATAAATGGATGTAATTACCCTATGAAATAGATACAAATTTATGATCCATTCAATATTGTTGACACTTTAATCAATTTTTTTCTCTATGCAGTGTTGATGCTGCCAATAATGTGTTTCAGAAGATCCAAATTTCAATTATATCCTAAGTAACTTTAGAAAAAAAAGCTGTCCTCAAGTATAATACTTAATTTTTATCTAGGGGGCTTCCCTGGTGGTCCAGTGGGTAAGGACACCACCTTGCAGTGCAAGGGGTGCCGGTTCGATCCCTGGCCTGGGAAGATCCCACGTGCCGCGGAGCGGCTGGACGGATGTGTCCAATTACCAAGCCGGAGCTCTGGAGTGCATGCGCCCAGAGCCGGTGCTCTGCGACAACAGAGGCCACCGCGATGGGAGGCCCACATGGGCCAAAGAACAAAGACAGACGAAGAATAGACAAATGAAAGACCAATAGAAGTGGCCCACCCACCCCCTCCCCGCACCACCCCCCAAAAAGTAAATAAATAAATAAATGTTTAATCTTTATCTATAAAATAAGTGATACAAGATGCCATTCATCATGAATGCAAATCAAATCCACAATGAGCTATCACTTCACACCTATCAGAATGGGAATTATCAAAAAGACAAATAGCAGGTGTTGGTCAGGATTTGAAAAAGTGAAACCCTCATGAACTGAAAATGGGGGTGTAAATTGCTGCACCCACTATAGAAAACAGTACAGACGTTCCTTTAAAAAAAATTAAAAATATAACTAAATGCAATAGCAACTCCACTTCTGGGCATTTTTCAGAAGAAAACAAAAACACTAATTCTAAAAGATATCTGCACCCCATGTTCATTGTAGCATTATTTATAATAGCCAAAATATGGATGTAATCTAAGTGCCCATCAATAGATGAATGCATAAGGAAGATGTGTTAAATATATACAATAAAATCTTATTCAGCCATAATAAAGAATGAAATTTTATCATTTGCAACAACATGGATGGACCTAAAGGTATTGTGCTAAGTGGTCAGGATTAGCTATTATTCTTTGTCATTCACTCAGACATTTAACAATATTTTATCATTTTTATAATATTCCTATTTTAAAATGTTGTATCATTTCATCATTAAATGAGATAAGTACTAACTGCTACAAAAGATAGCGGGAATCTTTGGATGGTAGATTTTCTTTTCCAGATCTTTGTGCTTGTTACATAATTGTGAGATATGATACTTTCATATATGTGATTCCATTTAATCCTCTCCACACATCTTCATTGTAGACAAATGAATAAGCTATCCCAGTTTAGGAAGATAGGGAGGAGCAGAGATGCTAAAGAACCTGCCCTCGATGTCAGTGTCTAGTCAGTGGCAAAGCTGGAACTATCAACTAGTTCTTCTGGTCTTTCCCTGACACGCTGTCTTACATATTCCATACAATTAGGTGCTCAGGATTTGTTTAATGACTTAATAAATTTCAGCCCAGCAGGGTAGATTTTCAAAGTTAAAGAATTTTCTTTAAAATAAAATGTCCTATCCATTGTTCTGTTCTGGGAGCTGAAGACACAAATCCTACTATGGGATTTTTAAAAATATATAATAAAGTACAGTAAATTTTATTAAATATATTTGGCAGTCTGACATAAGAGGATATTTTTCTAAGCATATCTAAATATGTAATCATAGCTGGAATATAGATATGAATCCTATGTAATAAATAGACAAGTATAGTTTTAACTACTTCCTAGTACCAGCCAACAACTGTTTTCTGAATATTTATGCCATCAAATTTTTTGAGCTAGACTCCTATGTGCTGAGGGAATTTTGTATTGGAATTTATTCAACATGGTCCCATAAATCTTACTGTCTTAACAAAGTACATAAAATTTCCCTCACCCAATGTTCATTGTAGCATTATTTATAATAGCCAAAATATGGATGTAATCTAAGTGCCCATCAATAGATGAATGCATAAGGAAGATGTGTTAAATATATACAATAAAATCTTATTCAGCCATAATAAAGAATGAAATTTTATCATTTGCAACAACATGGATGGACCTAAAGGTATTGTGCTAAGTGGTCAGGATTAGCTATTATTCTTTGTCATTCACTCAGACATTTAACAATATTTTATCATTTTTATAATATTCCTATTTTAAAATGTTGTATCATTTCATCATTAAATGAGATAAGTACTAACTGCTACAAAAGATAGCGGGAATCTTTGGATGGTAGATTTTCTTTTCCAGATCTTTGTGCTTGTTACATAATTGTGAGATATGATACTTTCATATATGTGATTCCATTTAATCCTCTCCACACATCTTCATTGTAGACAAATGAATAAGCTATCCCAGTTTAGGAAGATAGGGAGGAGCAGAGATGCTAAAGAACCTGCCCTCGATGTCAGTGTCTAGTCAGTGGCAAAGCTGGAACTATCAACTAGTTCTTCTGGTCTTTCCCTGACACGCTGTCTTACATATTCCATACAATTAGGTGCTCAGGATTTGTTTAATGACTTAATAAATTTCAGCCCAGCAGGGTAGATTTTCAAAGTTAAAGAATTTTCTTTAAAATAAAATGTCCTATCCATTGTTCTGTTCTGGGAGCTGAAGACACAAATCCTACTATGGGATTTTTAAAAATATATAATAAAGTACAGTAAATTTTATTAAATATATTTGGCAGTCTGACATAAGAGGATATTTTTCTAAGCATATCTAAATATGTAATCATAGCTGGAATATAGATATGAATCCTATGTAATAAATAGACAAGTATAGTTTTAACTACTTCCTAGTACCAGCCAACAACTGTTTTCTGAATATTTATGCCATCAAATTTTTTGAGCTAGACTCCTATGTGCTGAGGGAATTTTGTATTGGAATTTATTCAACATGGTCCCATAAATCTTACTGTCTTAACAAAGTACATAAAATTTCCCTCACCCAAATTAGATTGATCTCAGTTCATTGTATCAAAACATCTGTGCCCATACTTTATTGCTTATGTTGATTGTCTTTTGCTGTTGACATTTATCTTTCCCCTCCAACCATTCCTCAATGTCTTCTTCTGTTAAAGCAAGGTGGAATGTGAGGTAAGTTTTCTGAATTTGGAATTAATGTAAAGGAAGTAGTACTATGGGATTCTTAATGCATCATTTTTTCCTTTAACCACTAAGCCAAGAGAATATTCTGATTCAACTACACAATGATATTGATGGATTTACTAATGGAATGCGTCTCATATTCTTTTATCTATAAAGCAAAACCAACGTTAAGAGATAGGAGACTTCACTTTTCCTTTTAGTATGGAGAATATCAAAACATTTTTTCCCCATAGACTTCTTAAGTGGATTAAAGAGTTGCTCATAGATACACTCAATAGTTTATTGTCTTTAAGTGTTCTATTCATATCTATATCTATTTTTTCTGTTACACCTAAAAATAGTATAGATCTTAATTGGGTGTTAGTTTGTGTCATGAAATGCAGACCCTAAGATGAATAACCTTGTTAGCAGATATCAGAAAATGCTTTCTTCAGATTACAGAGAAATTTTCATACACCAGTGACATTGCCATAATCATTTAGTTAAAATTGATGTTCATCATCTAATCACAAAATCTTCTAAAATCAGTGTGGTCTGCAGATGAGTGTAAGTGAATCTTGCTATTTATTCCCAAGGAGATAAGGACAGACATTGAAACAACTGTAGCAATTTGACAGAGTATCTATGTGTGTTGAACCTGATAAACTTTTTCTTCTTCTTCTTCTTCTTCTTTTTTAAAATTCTTTATTTTAAGGGTTTTACAGAGTTTTGTTGTTCACAGACATGTATGTTCCCAGATCAGTCATATGCATATCCCTGGTCCCCACCCCCCCAGTTCCCCCATCCCACCCCTCCAGACCATCGCCCCATGCCATTGTGAGCACTCCTATTCCCTTAGCACAATGACAATAGCTATCTTTTCCACACATGCCAGTATAGGTTTCCATGTTACTCCCTCCATGCCTCCCCCTCCCTATTTCTTTCCCACAATGTCCATATGCCTATGCTCTGTCTGTTTTTCCACGAGCTCCCTGCGTGTGTTATCAAGACCGTCCTACTAGACTCCATATATGTGTATTTGTCTTTCTCTTTTTGACGTACTTCACTTTTTATGATAGGTTCTAGAGCCAGCCACTTCATTAGGACTGAGTCTTCTGCATTTCTTTTAACAGCTGAGTAGTATTCCATTGTATATATGTACCAGGGCTTATGGATCCATTCATTCGTCGATGGACATCTAGGTTGCTTCCATGTTCTGGCTATTGTATAGACAGCTGCAACGAACATTGGGGCACAGGTGCTTCTTTCAGTTTTGATTTCATCAGGATATAAGCCTAATAGTGGGATGGCTGGGTCATAGGGTGCTTCTATTTTTAGTTTTTGAAGGAATCTCCATACTGTCTTCCATAGAGGCTGTATCAATTTACATTCCCACCAGCAATGCAAGAGGGTTCCCTTTTCCCTTTTTTCTTGCCAGATCTATATCTATTTTTCTGTTACACCTAAAATAGTATAGACCCAAATGAAATGCAGACCCTAAGATGAATAACCTTGTTAGCAGATATCAGAAAATGCTTTCTTCAGATTACAGAGAAATTTTCATACACCAGTGACATTGCCATAATCATTTAGTTAAAATTGATGTTCATCATCTAATCACAAAATCTTCTAAAATCAGTGTGGTCTGCAGATGAGTGTAAGTGAATCTTGCTATTTATTCCCAAGGAGATAAGGACAGACATTGAAACAACTGTAGCAATTTGACAGAGTATCTATGTGTGTTGAACCTGATAAACTTTTTCTTCTTCTTCTTCTTCTTCTTTTTTAAAATTCTTTATTTTAAGGGTTTTACAGAGTTTTGTTGTTCACAGACATGTATGTTCCCAGATCAGTCATATGCATATCCCTGGTCCCCACCCCCCCAGTTCCCCCATCCCACCCCTCCAGACCATCGCCCCATGCCATTGTGAGCACTCCTATTCCCTTAGCACAATGACAATAGCTATCTTTTCCACACATGCCAGTATAGGTTTCCATGTTACTCCCTCCATGCCTCCCCCTCCCTATTTCTTTCCCACAATGTCCATATGCCTATGCTCTGTCTGTTTTTCCACGAGCTCCCTGCGTGTGTTATCAAGACCGTCCTACTAGACTCCATATATGTGTATTTGTCTTTCTCTTTTTGACGTACTTCACTTTTTATGATAGGTTCTAGAGCCAGCCACTTCATTAGGACTGAGTCTTCTGCATTTCTTTTAACAGCTGAGTAGTATTCCATTGTATATATGTACCAGGGCTTATGGATCCATTCATTCGTCGATGGACATCTAGGTTGCTTCCATGTTCTGGCTATTGTATAGACAGCTGCAACGAACATTGGGGCACAGGTGCTTCTTTCAGTTTTGATTTCATCAGGATATAAGCCTAATAGTGGGATGGCTGGGTCATAGGGTGCTTCTATTTTTAGTTTTTGAAGGAATCTCCATACTGTCTTCCATAGAGGCTGTATCAATTTACATTCCCACCAGCAATGCAAGAGGGTTCCCTTTTCTCCACACCGTCTCCAGCATTTATTGTCTGCAGATTTGTTGATGATGGCCATTCTGACGGGTGTGAGGTGGTATCTCATTGTAGTTTTAATTTGCATTTCTCTAATAATAAGTGAGGTTGAGCATCGTTTCATGTGCTTTTGGGCCATCTGTATGTCCTCTTTGGAGCAGCATCTCTTTAGATCTTTTTCCCGTTTTTTGATTGGGTTGTTCGTTTTTCCTGTGCTGAGTTGTCTGAGTTGCTTGTAGATTTTGGAGATTAATTCTTTGTCTGTTATTTCATTTGTTATGATTTTCTCCCACTCTGTGGGGTGTCTGTTGAGCTTTTTCGTAATTTCTTTTGCTGAGCTTTTAAGTTTCATGAGGTCCCACATGTTCATTTTTCTTTTCAGTTCTGCTATTTTAGTAGGTGGGTCAGAGAAGATCTTGCTTTGATTGATGTCCTTGAGGGTTTTGCCTATATTCTCCTCTAAGAATTTGATGGTTTCTCATCTTACATTTAGGTCTTGAATCCATTTTGAGTTGATCTTTGTGTATGGTGTCAGGGAATGTTCCAACTTCATTTTGTTGCATGTAGCTGTCCAATTTTCCCAGCACCACTTGTTGAAGAGGCTGTCTTTGTCCCATTTTATCATTTCGCCTCCTTTGTCAAAAATAAGGTACCCATAGGTGTGTGGGTTTATCTCTGGGTTCTCGATCTTGTTCCATTGGTCTATAGTTCTGTTTTTGTGCCAGTACCATACTGTCTTGATGACTGTTGCTTTGTAGTAGAGTCTGAAGTTAGGAAGGCTGATTCCTCCAGCTCCGTTTTTCTTTCTCAGGATTGCTTTGGCTATTTGGGGTCTTTTGTGTTTCCATATGAACTGTGTGATTCTTTGGTCTAGTTCTGTGAAAAATGTCAATGGTAGTTGAATAGGTATTGCATTGAATCTGTAGATGATATTTGGTAGTATGGTCATTTTCACAATATTGATTCTTCCAACCCAGGAACATGGATAAACTTTTAAAAGTGGGTATGTATTTTTGTCTTTTTCATTTTTTCTAACAATTCAATTTTAAATGACATCTTTTTAAATCAATTAATTAGGCTGTACTGGGTCTTAGCTGTGCTGTCACAGCATGTGGGATCTTTAGTCAAGGCATGTGGGATCCAGCTCCTGGACCAGGGATTGAGTCCTGACCCATCACATTGAGAACAGACTGCCAGACACTGGACCTCCAAGGAAGTCCCTCTAGTAATTCAATTTTTAACTTTACTGAGGTGCAATTTACATAGCCTCATACTCCCATTTCATGCACAGATTTACATTAGTTTTGGAAAATTCGTCCACCCATGTAATCATAGCATAGTGTAGGATAGGCTCATGATCCCTCAGAATTTTGTTGTGTCCAGTGCAGAAAGTCATCCCCTATCCCCAGCCCTAGGTGACCATGGATCTGCCTTCTGTTTAGAGTTGTTGGTGAAGCAATTGCTTCCTCTTTTTGGTTGTTGTTGTTAAGTTGTATTTCCATGATATTTGGATTATTTACAGTTTGGAGCCACTTATGAATAAAGCTGCTATAAATGTTAGTGTACACGCCTTTCAGTGGAAATACTGTATGTTGCTTGGGTAAAAATTTCTCTTGGATTGAAATTGCTGGGTTGTGACAAAAATGTGTTTAACTTTACCAAAGCAGTGTGCCATTATTTTACATTTTCACAGGCAACGTTCATGATTTCCATTTGGTCCGTGTCTCCACCAACACTTGGTGGTGTAAGACTTTTAGCAGTTATAATGAACATTTAGCAGTACTGAACTGTGACTTTGTTTCCTGATGATTGATAATGTCAAACATTTTTTCATGTACACATTGACTGATTTGTACACCTTTTGTGAAGTGTTCGTTCAACTACTTTGACCATGTATTACTGGATGGGTTTATTAAGAGATCCATATATATTTTAAATTTTTTTTTAGGGCGGGGGAGTGGAGAGGGAGGGAGGCAGGCGGGCCACTTCTATTCGTCTTTCATTTATCTATTTTCATCCATCTTTGTTCTTTGGCCCGTGTGGGCCTCCCATCGTGGTGTCCTCTGTTGTCGCAGAGCACGGGCTCTGCGCGCATGTGCTCCAGAGCTCTGGCTCGGTAATTGGACACATAGGTCCAGCTGCTCCGCGGCACGTGGGATCTTCCCAGGCCAGGGATCAAATCAGCGCCCCTTGCACTGCAAGGGGGTGTCCTTACACACTGGACCACCAGGAAAGCCCCATATATACTTTTGAAATAAGAACTTTGTAAGGTAAATGCGCTGCTTGTATTTTCTTCTGTTTTGCCTTTTATTTTTTAAATAGTGTCTTTCAAAGAAGAGAGCTTTCAAAAGATGTTGATGAAGTTTTTTACTGATTTTTTTGCTTACGATTTTTCTTATCTACGGAATCTTTGACTACTCCAAGGTCATGAAAACGTTCTTTTATAAATTTGAGAAGTTTTAAAATTTTTTATTTCTAAATTGAGGTACCGTTGATTGACATTATATTAGTTTTAAGATGCTTGAGACTCTTTAGGTTGATCCATCTTTAGCCATCCAGATCTAATGGGACATAAGGATTGAGGTTCACTTTCTCCTACAAATATACACAGCTGTCATAACATTTGTTGAAAAGACAATCCTGTTCCTATTCAGGAATCTTGCCACCTTTGTCAAAATTCAATCAGCCAAGGCTTCCTGGTGGTCCAGTGCGTAAGGATATCGCCTTGCAGTGCAAGGCGCGGTTCGATCCCTGGGGTGGTGCCAGGTGGCGATGTGTCCAACTACAGAGCGGAGCTCTGGATTCATGATTTCCATTTGGTCCGTGTCTCCACCAACACTTGGTGGTGTAAGACTTTTAGCAGTTATAATGAACATTTAGCAGTACTGAACTGTGACTTTGTTTCCTGATGATTGATAATGTCAAACATTTTTTCATGTACACATTGACTGATTTGTACACCTTTTGTGAAGTGTTCGTTCAACTACTTTGACCATGTATTACTGGATGGGTTTATTAAGAGATCCATATATATTTTAAATTTTTTTTTAGGGCGGGGGAGTGGAGAGGGAGGGAGGCAGGCGGGCCACTTCTATTCGTCTTTCATTTATCTATTTTCATCCATCTTTGTTCTTTGGCCCGTGTGGGCCTCCCATCGTGGTGTCCTCTGTTGTCGCAGAGCACGGGCTCTGCGCGCATGTGCTCCAGAGCTCTGGCTCGGTAATTGGACACATAGGTCCAGCTGCTCCGCGGCACGTGGGATCTTCCCAGGCCAGGGATCAAATCAGCGCCCCTTGCACTGCAAGGGGGTGTCCTTACACACTGGACCACCAGGAAAGCCCCATATATACTTTTGAAATAAGAACTTTGTAAGGTAAATGCGCTGCTTGTATTTTCTTCTGTTTTGCCTTTTATTTTTTAAATAGTGTCTTTCAAAGAAGAGAGCTTTCAAAAGATGTTGATGAAGTTTTTTACTGATTTTTTTGCTTACGATTTTTCTTATCTACGGAATCTTTGACTACTCCAAGGTCATGAAAACGTTCTTTTATAAATTTGAGAAGTTTTAAAATTTTTTATTTCTAAATTGAGGTACCGTTGATTGACATTATATTAGTTTTAAGATGCTTGAGACTCTTTAGGTTGATCCATCTTTAGCCATCCAGATCTAATGGGACATAAGGATTGAGGTTCACTTTCTCCTACAAATATACACAGCTGTCATAACATTTGTTGAAAAGACAATCCTGTTCCTATTCAGGAATCTTGCCACCTTTGTCAAAATTCAATCAGCCAAGGCTTCCCTGGTGGTCCAGTGCGTAAGGATATCGCCTTGCAGTGCAAGGGGCGCCGGTTCGATCCCTGACCTGGGAGGATCCCGCGTGCCGCGGAGCGGCTGGACCGATGTGTCCAACTACAGAGCCGGAGCTCTGGAGTGCGTGCACCCTGAGTTGTCACTCTGCGACGAGAGGTCACTGCGATGGGAGTCCCACACAGGCCAAAGAACAAAGATAAATAAATGAAAGATCAATAGAACAGGACAAAAAAAAAAAAAAATTCAATTAGCTATATATGTATGAGTCTATTTCTGGACAATTCTGTTCACTAGGCCATATCTATGCTGATCTCAATGTTTTTTGCAGTATAAGCATAGCAAAGCTTTCTATAGCTAGATCGAGTTCTGTGATACTTATTTTTAAAACTTATCATAGCTATTCTGTGTCACTCATATTTACATACAAATTTCATAATGTTTGGTTACAGGAAAACTGCCAGAACTTTGAGTTGATTATGGATTTAGAGACAACATCTACAAAATTGCCTTCCAATTTACAATTATGGTATTTACCTTCCCAATTATTTTATTTTTTTTACATTTCTTAGCCATTTATATGACTTTCATTGGACCAGTTACACAAATTTTGCAATGTATTTCCCTAATTACTTGGTGTTTCTAATCTCAACACCCAAGTATTAGTTGCTAGCATGCAACTGAGTTTTTTTTTTTTTAAAGATGTATTTATTTATTTATTTAGGGAGGGGGTCAGGTTGGGGAGGGAGGGGGATGGGCGGGGCACTTCTGTTGGTCTTTCATTTCTCTGTTTTCATCCGTCTTTGTTCTTTGGCTCCTGTGGGCCTCCCATCGCGGTGGCCTCTGTTGTCGCAGAGCACGGGCTCTGGGCGCATGCGCTCCAGAGCTCTGGCTCGGTGATTGGACACATGGGTCCAGCCGCTCCGCGGCACGTGGGATCTTCCCAGGCCAGGGATTGAACCGGCGCCCCTTGCACTGCAAGGCAGTGTCCTTACCAACTGCACCACCAGGGGAAGCCCCGCAACTGAGTTTTGTATACTACCTTGTATCTTACCTCACTAAAAATTCTGGGTTTGTTTTTTTTTTTTAAACCCTCTTTTTAGGATTTTCAGTGTATTTGACAACTCTGCAATTTCATTTCCTAAAATACATATGGCTTCTTCTCTTTCTTGCCTTATTTCCGGGTAGGAACATTTCAGTATAGTGTTGACTAGAAATGGTGAGAGCAGGTGTTTCTTTTGTTGTTGTTCTTATTGTTTAGTTGCTATCTTGCCTGATTCTTTGTGATCCCAAGGACTATAGCCAACCAGGGTCCTCTGTCCATGAGATTTTCCAGGCAATAATACTACAGTGGGTTGCCATTTCCTCCTCCAGGGGATCTTTCTGATGCAGGGATCAAACTCATATCTCCTACAATGAAGGCAAACTCTGTACTGCTGAGCTACCTGGAAAGCCCAGATATTTACCTTTCCATAAATCTTAAATAGAAAACAAACCATTGTGCATGATGCTATCCATAGGTTTTCCATGCCCTGTATAACATTAGGGAAATTCCTTTCTAATTCTAGTTTGCTTAGAGGTTTTGTCATGAATGGCTGTTGAGTTTTACCACATACTTTCCCTGTATCTACTAAGATGATGTGTTTTTCCTCTGTATTCTGTTAATTTGGTGAGTTAATTGAATTTTTAAATTGTCCTTGTAACTATTTTTTTTTTTTAAGAAAGCTTTAATTGTGGCAAAATATATATAACATAAAATTTACTATCTTACCGATGCCTAAGACAATTCAGTAGTGTTAAGTATATTCACTGTTGTATGGTCAATCTACAAGACTTTATTTTGTAAAACAAACTTTCTACCCACTAAACAGCTCCCCATTTCCTCCTCCCTCCATTAATTCACTTTTTATAAAAGTTTCGGTCTGTGATGAATTGGAAATAAAAGTTATCCTTCATCATAGAAAGTTTTGAAAGCAGTGTTCTAAATCAGTTTGCTTGTAGTAAAAAGGTTTTTTAAATATGCACTTATTAGCTTGCGACTTAAGTTTTAAAGTTGTACACAAAATAATTTAGTCTCTTGGGAGAACAAATATAACTCATTAATTTCCTGATGATTTTCATTACTTCAAACGAGATAAAATTAGACTGTGTGAAAAACAATTTATTTTACTCAAACCATTTCTTTTTTAAAACATGTCAGTCCAAATATCATCACTGCTTGACCATAAACAAGAGAAAGTCAGGGTTTTCTCCTCTCCCCTTTGACTCCTCTATACTCTGCTCCTGGCTCAAGCACCCTCAAGCCAACTTGAAGAGGTAATTTTTCATTATTTAAAGCAAATAAAAAAGAAACCAAACAAACTTGACTAAAAATGTCTATTTTAACAATCACTGACTTGCGTTTTGGCAAGTAGTCAGTGACACCATTTCTTCTGCTGCTCTTCTGAAATAGTTCAGCTTCATTTTCTTCAAAAGGTTAAACTTTCAAACACCTAATTTCAGTTCAGTGGAATCTGTTCTTCCCAAACTGCTACTAATAGTTTTTAAGTAAAGTATATGGGAAATCACGTGTAAAATACACCAGATGTGAACTGCCATATTTTCGTCTAACTTTTAATATCCCAGGAATCTGAGACTCTCTCTTTTCTGAGGAAAAAACTTCTAAAAACACAGAAATATACTGTATAATAGTTTTATTTTTCTCATTTAGCTATTTTTACATTTTATGCACAAATATTTTTTATCTGAGTAAAAATAGAAAATACCTGTCTCATGTAAAATTACAAAAAAATAAAAACCACAAAGAAATACATAATTGTTATTATGACATAAGTGTCTTTAAATTATTGTTTTGTTTTTTTTTCAATCTTAAAAAAACCCGATGCCTAAGACAATTCAGTCGTGTTAAGTATATTCACTGTTGTATGGTCAATCTACAAGACTTTATTTTGTAAAACAAACTTTCTACCCACTAAACAGCTCCCCATTTCCTCCTCCCTCCATTAATTCACTTTTTATAAAAGTTTCGGTCTGTGATGAATTGGAAATAAAAGTTATCCTTCATCATAGAAAGTTTTGAAAGCAGTGTTCTAAATCAGTTTGCTTGTAGTAAAAAGGTTTTTTAAATATGCACTTATTAGCTTGCGACTTAAGTTTTAAAGTTGTACACAAAATAATTTAGTCTCTTGGGAGAACAAATATAACTCATTAATTTCCTGATGATTTTCATTACTTCAAACGAGATAAAATTAGACTGTGTGAAAAACAATTTATTTTACTCAAACCATTTCTTTTTTAAAACATGTCAGTCCAAATATCATCACTGCTTGACCATAAACAAGAGAAAGTCAGGGTTTTCTCCTCTCCCCTTTGACTCCTCTATACTCTGCTCCTGGCTCAAGCACCCTCAAGCCAACTTGAAGAGGTAATTTTTCATTATTTAAAGCAAATAAAAAAGAAACCAAACAAACTTGACTAAAAATGTCTATTTTAACAATCACTGACTTGCGTTTTGGCAAGTAGTCAGTGACACCATTTCTTCTGCTGCTCTTCTGAAATAGTTCAGCTTCATTTTCTTCAAAAGGTTAAACTTTCAAACACCTAATTTCAGTTCAGTGGAATCTGTTCTTCCCAAACTGCTACTAATAGTTTTTAAGTAAAGTATATGGGAAATCACGTGTAAAATACACCAGATGTGAACTGCCATATTTTCGTCTAACTTTTAATATCCCAGGAATCTGAGACTCTCTCTTTTCTGAGGAAAAAACTTCTAAAAAACACAGAAATATACTGTATAATAGTTTTATTTTTCTCATTTAGCTATTTTTACATTTTATGCACAAATATTTTTTATCTGAGTAAAAATAGAAAATAACTGTCTCATGTAAAATTACAAAAAAATAAAAACCACAAAGAAATACATAATTGTTATTATGACAGTATAAGTGTCTTTATTTAAAGAGTAAAAATGTATGCAAAAATCCTCCTCCCTCTTACAAAAGATTGAGAATATTTTTTTCTGGCAGCAAGTGAAATACCACTGAAATATCAATATTTTATACCCTCTAGATATGAAGACAGTAAGTAAGTTACAGGTTATTTTGAAATTATGAAATGTAAAACATTTTTGTGCTATTTCAAAGATGCATTAGTTTTTTTAAAAAGGCAGTAGCATAAAATGATGAATATGAAAAACAGCAGACCTTACCAAAAATATTTGGAGGCATAATCCTTTAAAGAAATCTCATACTTGAATTTCACCATTTATCGGGGGCGAAAAAACAATTTTTTCTAATTAACTGAATTATAAAATAAATGTGATGAGTCGATTCATGTGACAATCAACCACGCAGCAATTCTGCCTAGTCTGTTTGATTTTTCTGATTTCAACACAAATTCCTAAACTTCAGGCTAGCAAGATATGTATGAAAGCCGGCTCAATGAGAATCTCATGTAAAAAGAGCTTTAAAACAAAAATGAACATTTCATTATTTTTGTATGTATATGGTATAGAAGATGACCAATAATTTTATCTTTCTTCCTGGGATATACTATAAATTCTCCTATGGAAAATTTATTCACAAAAGCAGAGCAAAGAATGAATAGCAAAAATTATTTTTTCTTTCAAAACACAAGTTATCTTTCAATTAAAGACTTCTGATAACCTTAATAAGGACAATAAAAATAACTTATAGGTTGAAACAAAATAACAGAAGTTTCTTGAAGCAACTGGACAAATCAGTCTCAATACTTATGGTGCATAAAGTAGTGAGAAGCTGTTCTTCCCAAACTGCTACTAATAGTTTTTAAGTAAAGTATATGGAAATCACGTGTAAAATACACCAGATGTGAACTGCCATTTTTGTCTAACTTTTAATATCCCAGGAATCTGAGACTCTCTCTTTTCTGAGGAAAAAACTTCTAAAAAACACAGAAATATACTGTATAATAGTTTTATTTTTCTCATTTAGCTATTTTTACATTTTATGCACAAATATTTTTTATCTGAGTAAAAATAGAAAATAACTGTCTCATGTAAAATTACAAAAAAATAAAAACCACAAAGAAATACATAATTGTTATTATGACAGTATAAGTGTCTTTATTTAAAGAGTAAAAATGTATGCAAAAATCCTCCTCCCTCTTACAAAAGATTGAGAATATTTTTTTCTGGCAGCAAGTGAAATACCACTGAAATATCAATATTTTATACCCTCTAGATATGAAGACAGTAAGTAAGTTACAGGTTATTTTGAAATTATGAAATGTAAAACATTTTTGTGCTATTTCAAAGATGCATTAGTTTTTTTAAAAAGGCAGTAGCATAAAATGATGAATATGAAAAACAGCAGACCTTACCAAAAATATTTGGAGGCATAATCCTTTAAAGAAATCTCATACTTGAATTTCACCATTTATCGGGGGCGAAAAAACAATTTTTTCTAATTAACTGAATTATAAAATAAATGTGATGAGTCGATTCATGTGACAATCAACCACGCAGCAATTCTGCCTAGTCTGTTTGATTTTTCTGATTTCAACACAAATTCCTAAACTTCAGGCTAGCAAGATATGTATGAAAGCCGGCTCAATGAGAATCTCATGTAAAAAGAGCTTTAAAACAAAAATGAACATTTCATTATTTTTGTATGTATATGGTATAGAAGATGACCAATAATTTTATCTTTCTTCCTGGGATATACTATAAATTCTCCTATGGAAAATTTATTCACAAAAGCAGAGCAAAGAATGAATAGCAAAAATTATTTTTTCTTTCAAAACACAAGTTATCTTTCAATTAAAGACTTCTGATAACCTTAATAAGGACAATAAAAATAACTTATAGGTTGAAACAAAATAACAGAAGTTTCTTGAAGCAACTGGACAAATCAGTCTCAATACTTATGGTGCATAAAATGATAGTGAGAAGCAAAGAAGAAAAAGAGCACCTAGTTATGTATGAGGAATGACTCTGTTCAAATGGTAATGAGGAATAAAAGAAAAACTGCAAAAGGAAGAAAATGAATGGAATGTGTGTGTGTGTTTAAAGGTATCTGAAAAACACATAAGAAAAAAAGAAATAATAGTTTTATTTTTAGGGATCCAGGAGAAATATGGACATTCCTTGCCTTAAAAATACACATACATATAGTTGAGACATGGCAGAAATCTGTCATCTTGGGTAAAACTTTAACATAATGTCTCCCCCAAGGCATTCTGAATCAAAAGTCAGTAATTTTAAGCTCTTGATAACATAACAGAAAAGGAGACTTTAAATAAACTTTAAGTGACTTGTGAACTTCCCAAGCCATAAGAGGATGGTGAAAACCCTCTTTTCAGCAACCTGTTATCTTAACTAGAGCTTCTATCTACTATATCATATTGCTGTTCTACTCAGATATTCTTGCAGTCACAGCATCCAAACTGAACTATTAATTCGTCAGTCTATTCTGTATGTATTTATAAAAAGGTAAAAATGGCACTAACAGATTTTATTCGGTTTAGATTCTACTGCTTGGTCTTAAAGGACTTCGACATCATAATATAAATGAGCTGACATGTTGTAGTTCCACAGCATCACATTTACTATTTTAATGATTTGAAGTTACCAGAAAAGGAGGTCATAGATACCTTCCTCCGTCTCTGTTCCTAAGATCTCTGCCTCCTAAGGCTCTTTCCAAACCACCCTTTACCACTGGTGGCAGGCACAGCTAACAACGCCTCTCTGCCTTACTGTGGCCCTTTCCTCCTAGCTATTTCAGTGAATTAAATGAGCTCTTACAAAGCTGTTCAAGGGATAGATATAAAGGCGATGATGAGAGAGACAGTACATAAAGCAATATTTGAGAATCAATCTTCTGCTATAAGAGGATTAAAGGCTATTTGCCATTATCTCATATCATGATTCATGCATAATACTTTAAAACAAAAACAAAAAAAGCAAGGAAGCCAAGCAAAGCAAGCAAGAAAAAAAGCCATTTTGAGCCATTTCTCTTTAGTGTTGGCTTGTGGTAAGTAAAGAATTTCATGTAAGAAGTATTTCATGAATTTTAAAACTGTTAAGCAAGTTATCACCTTCTGAAATACCTTCCTTTTGAATGCTGTCTTCATGTGTACCTATGAAGACATATGTAAAAGATGGCCAACTGGGCGTGTTTATACATATTTGTACACTCACATATATAATATTCAAAGAAAAAATTAAATAAATGGGAAATTTTGTTTTAAGGAAGACTACCTGTATTGGAGGTCAAAATTTCCTTTTAAAACTATTTGCAAGTAATTTAAGAATGTCCTGAAAGATAAAGTAGTGGTGACTGATTTAAAGTCTTCATCAGAAACACAGGACTATGTAAGCTGCTTTGGATAATAAACCAGCACTATAGGATAATTAATTTTTTAAAAAAGGAAGCCATATCAAACCAAACTAAATCAAACTTATTTATTTCTGGTTGAGGTATACTTTTCCAGTTTTTTAAATCTCTGACAGGAAAAACAGAGATCATTTGAGAAATTTTGTTAATAGTTGGTTTATTTGAATATAATGCCCCTCTTATAATAATTTAAATTCTTGGCCTGACATTATTAATCATCTATACAGTAAATCCTTAAAACTGGCTTGAGTAAAGCCAGACTGGATCTTTCTTCAGCACTGCTCTTTTGCCCGTCTTTTTATTGTCTCTTGCTTGCAAATACATAAATTATTTTAATAACGTGATACTCTTAGTAATTTATTAATATTATAATTTTATTTGATATGACTCTTTTAGCTCTGCTTGATTGGATGAAACAGGCATACATGCTTCAGCTGCGGAAAACTCCATTTTCTGGTTTTTATGTAAAGCAACATCTAAAGCAGCAGAGAGGGGAAACAGTTATATTTTCAAAAATATTAATAGCTAAGCCAGACTGTTTCCTGGAGATACTTTATTTATTTTTCATCCTCAGGTGCTACTGGCTATTTTTGGTAGGGCTAGACATTAATACTGACCAGTTCAGCTTTTCTGACTGTTAATAAACTATCCCACAATGAACCAGCCTAAAGACATTGTGGTGATCGTTTAACATACACATTTTCTAAAATATATGCTCAAAGTAAAAAGATCCAAATTCACAAGAGTATGAAATATTTATAAAAAAATCATGCATCAGATTGTACAGTCTAGAAATGAAAACGGGGTTAACATACACTTCTAAAATGTTTAAAACTGAATTTAAAAAGTGCTGTCTTCTTTCCTATGAAGACTTTTCAGGTTTAACATATTTGTACACTCACATATATAATATTCAAAGAAAAATTAAATAAATGGGAAATTTTGTTTTAAGGAAGACTACCTGTATTGGAGGTCAAAATTTCCTTTTAAAACTATTTGCAAGTAATTTAAGAATGTCCTGAAAGATAAAGTAGTGGTGACTGATTTAAAGTCTTCATCAGAAACACAGGACTATGTAAGCTGCTTTGGATAATAAACCAGCACTATAGGATAATTAATTTTTTAAAAAAGGAAGCCATATCAAACCAAACTAAATCAAACTTATTTATTTCTGGTTGAGGTATACTTTTCCAGTTTTTTAAATCTCTGACAGGAAAAACAGAGATCATTTGAGAAATTTTGTTAATAGTTGGTTTATTTGAATATAATGCCCCTCTTATAATAATTTAAATTCTTGGCCTGACATTATTAATCATCTATACAGTAAATCCTTAAAACTGGCTTGAGTAAAGCCAGACTGGATCTTTCTTCAGCACTGCTCTTTTGCCCGTCTTTTTATTGTCTCTTGCTTGCAAATACATAAATTATTTTAATAACGTGATACTCTTAGTAATTTATTAATATTATAATTTTATTTGATATGACTCTTTTAGCTCTGCTTGATTGGATGAAACAGGCATACATGCTTCAGCTGGAAAACTCCATTTTCTGGTTTTTATGTAAAGCAACATCTAAAGCAGCAGAGAGGGGAAACAGTTATATTTTCAAAAATATTAATAGCTAAGCCAGACTGTTTCCTGGAGATACTTTATTTATTTTTCATCCTCAGGTGCTACTGGCTATTTTTGGTAGGGCTAGACATTAATACTGACCAGTTCAGCTTTTCTGACTGTTAATAAACTATCCCACAATGAACCAGCCTAAAGACATTGTGGTGATCGTTTAACATACACATTTTCTAAAATATATGCTCAAAGTAAAAAGATCCAAATTCACAAGAGTATGAAATATTTATAAAAAAATCATGCATCAGATTGTACAGTCTAGAAATAAAAGAAGATTCAAATTCGGTAATAAAGGTGAGAGCAACACTTGCTCTAACATTTAAGAAAGACCTTGGACTCCCAGAAGACCCGGGTTCAGTTATCCTTTTCTGTCTGCAGAGACGCAGTAGCCAGGGCCACTGCTGTGACTGGCTGGGCGATTCCATGGAGTTGCATCTTTGCAAGTTTCTTCTGTTCACATTCTGTGACCAAACGGTTCAACTCTGCTGCACTGTATCCAATAAGAGTCTTCAAGTCACAGACAAACTTGTATACAAATCTCTTCCCTTGAACTTTACAGATCATGTCCCCATCATAATAATACCTTAAAAAGAGAAAACTTCATTAGAACTATTTTTTTAATTTGGACTTCTTACAATATTTCAGATTATTTCACAAGCTGAAGCCTAGTATTATATCTATTACAACAGCAATTAACATTGAGGTTATACAGAAATATCTACTGCTGTTATCCAAGGAAACTTCAAAACAGTAATTAAAATTTCAATGCTAAATACTCTAAAATTTTATGTACTAAATCTTCAAAACATAGTCTCAAAAATTATGATGAAATACTTATGCACATATAGCCCACTATAAAATAGAAGCTATGTTGATAAGAACTCACATAATATGAATAAAATTTTTTTATTATAATTATTTTCATTTTACTTATTGCTTTTACAGGTTTACAGATATATATACTCCCAGATTAGTCAAATAAAAAAAATTAATACACATATTCTTTGGTTATTGGAATGTCCATTTTTCTGTCTCATATAAAATCCTTTACTACACAGCTATGCCTTCGTCTTTATCATTTTAATATGTAAAGGCTCTTTTTGCGGAGAAATTCTCCAAACCATCAGGGGAACCTTAGAAGTGTAATCCAAAGATTAAAAAAACAGAGAGAGAGAAGATACAAAAAAAAACAGAAAAGAGGACTTCACACACAAACAACGTTTCTAAAGCTACACATGTATACTTGGGGCAATCACTCTACAAGTCTGGTTTAAGGTTGCTTTTTACAGATACAAATCAAAGTTGGATGTATACATGCCTTGGGAAACAGACTTACTTTTCCCCAATGCACTGCCTGGTGAGTTACAGTCCATGGGATTGCAAAGAGTCTGACACGACTGAGCGACTAACACACAAACACACTGCCAATTCCAGTACCAGAAAAAAACCTAAGGCAAAACTGTTTTGGGCTGGCAGATTTTTAAGACTAATTCCACTGCTCACTTGCACTCATTTGATGAAGAGATGTTACAAAAGAAACAACTATTTGCAAAAGTACTGGTGGTATAAACTAGCACATGTAGCAGGATTTTCTTATAAAAATTACCAGTGTAACTGAAAATCCATTAGCGAAAAAAATATATGCAAGAAATCATGTCATCTTTCCACAATTCTAGAAGAGCCAGAGTATAATGGTTCTGTCCACTTTTCCAGTAAGAGATGTAACACATTTGGCACAGTCTTATGTCTCCTTTTTTGTCAATTACATTAATATAGAATTGTATCAGTACACTACCTACCAACAGCTTATTACCCAGTTAAAATGCTGTAGGCATTTCAATTTAAGTGAACAGCCCAGTGACTTATTACAAAGTGAACATTCATCTGCTAATTATGACTCAGGTCAGGACACAGAACGCTGTGTGCACGCCACAGCTCCTCCACAGCACCTCCCAATCACCTCCCCTCCCTTGCTCCAGAAGGTCACACAATCCTATTTCGTGATAATAATTTCACTGCTGATTTTTATATTCTTATCACCCAAACATGCATCCCTAAGTGCTATAATCTAGTTTTGCTATTATCTGAACTCTACTACATAAATTCAGTATATTACATTATCTTTGTGAGGTTCACCCATATCATTGCATTTTCATGAATATACAGTATTCTCTTACATATCACAGTTTATTTATTCACTCTTCTGTTGTAAAATATTTGGGTGGTTTCTGATTTTGTACATGACTGCATTTTCAGTTGCTTCAGTTGTATACGACTCTTTGTGACCTCAGGAACTGTAGCCCGCCAGGCTACCCTATCCATGGGATTTCCCAGGTTGTTACTCTTCTTCAGGTTTCCTGGTTATCAGGACACTTCACATTCACATATAAATTCCATCAGTACCTTGTCAAGTTCTAAAACTTATTCAGGCAGTCACCGTGTTGAAACTTAGGCCAACTACAGACAAGTGGCATCATAATTATTAACTCTTATAATTCATCTGTAATTTTAAAGGGACCTGTATGTACACAATCACATCAACTGTCAAAAATGATAGTCTTAATTCTGATTATCCAGAAAGGATCTTTAAGCAGTTAGCAAAGTGCTGGACACTGAGTAAGTTATACGTACACTGAAAACAAAGCATTTTAGTTACTTATATATGCTATGGGAAACAAATTGTCATTCTGGAAAAGAAAAATAATCATGATAAACTATATAATAAAACTGCATGTGGTGATCCTGTAACAAGGAATACTGTTTTAACCTATATTCCACATAATTATAGCAAGCATAAATTCTGACAGTAATTACATCAAAACTTTCATAGTAGTTATGAGAAATTACAAATAATTATTTTATTTCAACTCAACTGGTGCAAAACTTTGGATATTCAGATTTTGGCTGATTGGGGGGGAAGAAAAAATAGAAAAATGAGTTAACAGTTTGCATCTAATCATAAAAATTGACAATGTCTACAATTTACTAGAATTTATAGTCACTCAATGCACCTACGCCAAACGACAGCATCTCTGTTATGTAAAAAATAGAAACCTTAAAGATTACGTTGGTTTTAAACACAGTAATATATGCTATTAATCAGATAAAAGCAATCTTAGAATCACCTTTAAAAAATTCTACATATCTCATATTATTACTAAAAACATTTTTAAGAGTTAATTAGCATAAAGATAAATATTTTCAGCTTTTTTATTTATACAAAAAAGATCTTATAAATAAGTAGTTTAAAATCATTATATAACAATGTTTCTACCTAGAATAAGAAGCCTTTTAGAAAGGATTGATACTTTCATAAAAGGAATAAATGTTTACCTTAATGCACGACTAAGTTTCTCATAGTTCATTGTAGGTTTGTTTTTACGTTGTCCCCATTTCTGTGCAACCAGTTCAGGCTGATTGAGCTTAAATTCTCCTTCATCACCAACCCAAGAAATGCAGTCTCGAGCATCCTTGTCAGTAAGAAGTTCTAGCAAAAACTGCCACAACTGGATTTGCCCATTGTTTCCTAGAAATTGACAAGAATGATAAACACTGACCACAATGCCATGCATTTACGGAGGGCAAAAGACAACAAACAGGTCCTTCAGTTCACCTCTCACCCACATGGAAAATACAACTTCTTTTTACAAATGCTGTCTAAAGTACTGTCAAAGAAAAAGTTGACATTCACATTTATATACAGTGAAATAATATACACATAATTGGACAAATTTTACAAATATCAGATGATTATGCAAAAATACCTGTCCTGTTACCAGGTGAACTCCTATCTTCTCCTGAAATCCTTGGAGCTCTTTGCACTTTAGCTGCCTTTGCGCTACTATTTATAGCTTTAATGGCAGTTGGTGTAGCAGACTGCACTGATGCTGGAATAATCTGCACAGCTGCAAAGCAAGACAAGGGGAAAAAATTTTTTTCTCTCCTTCCAATACAGTGAAAAGATTACTGAAAGAAATAAAATGCAATTAGTCTGACCAATGCCTCTCTAATTATCTCAACAAAAAGTTCAGTTCACTTGTCTGCATTACAGTCTGTGAATCTTAATTTGGTGAATAAAAGTTGGTCACCTTATTATGAAAAAAACTAATACATATACATTAGATAAAGTTATTAAAAAACATCTATTTTTTAAAAAATATTTGTTCATATAAGATGGTTTATCAAACTCTGGAGAATGTGTACAAGTGAGAATTCATGTTCCACTGCTGGTAAGAGTACAAACATTCCATCACTTTGAGAAACACTACAGTAATATCCAGTAAAGCTGAAAGGCTAGAAATCCCAGGAAATCACAACCAGAGAAATCTCACACACATTCTTACAAATACTCAGTCAATGATGTTTACAAAGTTTTTAAAATGATAAATAGCAGTGAAAATAAAATTGAGCTATATGTACTATCTACATGGGTCTTATAAATGTTAAATAAAAAAAGCAAGTTGTAAAAGGATATACATAATATACCATCATCTTTCCCCAAAAGTCTAAACACGTATAAAATAAGGCCCCAATGTGTTTACGGTTTCAGAAGGTGGTGAAAATATAAAATACACAAAGAAAAATAAAGTCCAGGAGAGTCATTAAAAAATGGGATCTACAACAGGTAAACCTAATACATAAAGTTTTATCTCTTACGGTGTACACAGATGGTGGTTACATATATTTTTTTATTTCTTTGTACATCTAAAATGTTGCATACAAAATTACCACATTAGTTTTTCTTTTTACTACCTTGCAGTACTAAACAGAGTATTTCTTACTGATAAGTGGGCCATGTATTACAGGCACATGAATACTCACGTTGATCAATTGTAACTATCTCATTCATCTGTTGTTCTTGGCTTGCCAATACATCTAAAGAACACACATAAAAATATTTTGTTTTCATTTAAACCAGAAATGCAAACTCCAATTCAGTAAAATTCAACTTAAATAAATAAAACCTTCCACAATTAAAACAAAAATCCAGCAAACAAAAAAGCAAAATGTCAAACAACTGAAATGTATTGACATAAGAACCTAAAAATACTTTATAGTCATTTTACAAGGAAAAGATATTTTTAAGGTAAGTAACAGAAGGCAAGCTCCAATTTAATGTTCAGAAAAGTTGTTCAGCGAACAAGGCTTTGAAAATGTCTATTCTAAATATATTTATCTATGTTTTATGTAAAACAGGAAATATTCAAGATCAGATTAAAGATGAGAATATACACCAATGAAATTATTTAGATACATTTCTTCACCCAAAAGGCTCTCACAAGATGGAGAAATCAGCATAATTTACTGATCTAATATCCATTTAAAAAATAATATCAGCTTTAACTTTAGAATACTTTTAAAGACAGTCAATTTTCAGCAGAATTACAGCTGTCCTCTGTGTCACAACTGAACTAAGTAATTTAACATGCTTACAAATACAGCTCTCAAATGAGTTACAGTGTAGGGAACTTCCCAGTGGTCATCCAGAGGTTAGGACTACGCTCTCCAACTGCCAAGAGCCAAGGTTCAATCCCTGGTTGGGGAACTAAGATCCCACAAGCCAAGCAGTGTGGCCAAAAAAAATAAAACCAAAGACGAACAAACCACCCCATGAGTTACCAGGTAAAAGGTCTTAACATAAGCCTTTGGAGAACCATTCATTACTCATCCATTGCCCTCCTTCCTACTACAGAAAAGTGCCCAAGTGTTTAGTTAAAGGTGGTGAAAATATAAAATACACAAAGAAAAATAAAGTCCAGGAGAGTCATTAAAAAATGGGATCTACAACAGGTAAACCTAATACATAAAGTTTTATCTCTTACGGTGTACACAGATGGTGGTTACATATATTTTTTTATTTCTTTGTACATCTAAAATGTTGCATACAAAATTACCACATTAGTTTTTCTTTTTACTACCTTGCAGTACTAAACAGAGTATTTCTTACTGATAAGTGGGCCATGTATTACAGGCACATGAATACTCACGTTGATCAATTGTAACTATCTCATTCATCTGTTGTTCTTGGCTTGCCAATACATCTAAAGAACACACATAAAAATATTTTGTTTTCATTTAAACCAGAAATGCAAACTCCAATTCAGTAAAATTCAACTTAAATAAATAAAACCTTCCACAATTAAAACAAAAATCCAGCAAACAAAAAAGCAAAATGTCAAACAACTGAAATGTATTGACATAAGAACCTAAAAATACTTTATAGTCATTTTACAAGGAAAAGATATTTTTAAGGTAAGTAACAGAAGGCAAGCTCCAATTTAATGTTCAGAAAAGTTGTTCAGCGAACAAGGCTTTGAAAATGTCTATTCTAAATATATTTATCTATGTTTTATGTAAAACAGGAAATATTCAAGATCAGATTAAAGATGAGAATATACACCAATGAAATTATTTAGATACATTTCTTCACCCAAAAGGCTCTCACAAGATGGAGAAATCAGCATAATTTACTGATCTAATATCCATTTAAAAAATAATATCAGCTTTAACTTTAGAATACTTTTAAAGACAGTCAATTTTCAGCAGAATTACAGCTGTCCTCTGTGTCACAACTGAACTAAGTAATTTAACATGCTTACAAATACAGCTCTCAAATGAGTTACAGTGTAGGGAACTTCCCAGTGGTCATCCAGAGGTTAGGACTACGCTCTCCAACTGCCAAGAGCCAAGGTTCAATCCCTGGTTGGGGAACTAAGATCCCACAAGCCAAGCAGTGTGGCCAAAAAAAATAAAACCAAAGACGAACAAACCACCCCATGAGTTACCAGGTAAAAGGTCTTAACATAAGCCTTTGGAGAACCATTCATTACTCATCCATTGCTCCTTCCTACTGAAATGCTATTCTTTACCTCTCAGATAAGAGTTACACTACCAGCCTATATCCCTTCAATCTATTCAGTGCCCATCACAGACTGGATGCTTCTCTCTTGCACTGACGTTGTACCCACCAGCAGTCATCTGTGTACTGAGTGAGTCCGGGGCGTGGGCTCCCAACACAGTTCTACTGAGTTAGAATGCCACACTAGGCTCCAACATGACACAGAGCTGGAGAGGACTGGGAAACTAAAAAACAAAAGAGATCTGACTCCTACTTGTCAGATGGGAGCCTTCAAGTTTGGGAATTTAAACAATTACATGACACTAGCCTCAGATCCAGGCTTTGGTCTTAGCACTAATTCACTGGCTGTGTAACAATGACAATTATTCAACCTACCTGAATACTTATTTCTTCATACTGAAATGAGATAATCCCACCTACCACTTCATAAGGCTGTTGTGAGGATTAAAGGAAAATATTTTTAAAAAGCACAATGACTGAAACACAGTTGACTTTTCAGTAAACTGAAGACACTCTTCTTTTACACAGATTCACAGTTCTGAGCATTCTCCCCAAGGACAACTGTCTTTCTTGAAGACAAATTCTCTGTATTTGTGGTATAGTTCCCTCCTAAATTTTACAGAAGTTACTTGAAGGGGCAAAGTGCTACTGAAATGAAACAGTTTCACTCCTGACTGAGGGAACACGATGTCCTAGCTCAAGAAAAGGCAAGAGAGTCACCACTCCACCACACAGGTGTTACCGACCTGTACAATCAGCTTCTCAGCCCTGTTTTTTGGACTAGAGTTTGGTTTGTTTCCTCCTAGGAATTCTCAAAGATATTAACAGAAGGCAGAACTAAGAAAGAGAGGGGCTTTTGAAAGCCAGTCCAAGAGCACACAGGCACTCTAAATATCAAATTCCCTCTCTAAGTCCTCAAATCCTGGTCCGGCACGAAGGAACCAGAGCCCTAAGGGGACAAGCTCTGGGGTGTATGGAGCCATTTTATGAAGAAACTCTAAACAGTGAAGATAGAAGGCAATTCTTTTTCCTAAACAAAACTCATAGCAAACAGTTTTGTGCCTCCGACGACAGAAGACATATTCACACCGATAAGGACATCACAGAGAGGTGGTACTCCTGGAACACTTCCTAATTATCTCCCCATGCACGTAGGACTTGGATGAAGTTTCACCAGAAGGGGAACTGCAGGAAGCTGGTGGCTTGGGTGGGAAAACTAACACAAATACCTAAAGAAGGGGCTCTGTATAGTCTGTACTGTTTCTCCTTGATAGATCATGGAGGAACAGATAACAAAGGCTAGGTTAATAAGTGCATTTCAGAAATGTGCTATAGACGTCACTCTGTAAGAGGGGCCAGAGAGTTAGACTGTGCACAAAGGACTCTGTTCTGAGAAGTTAGGCTTGCGCATTATAGAAAAGTCAGTCAGACATAGCCTTACACATCATCCTACCTGTTCCCAGATTCTGAGAATTAGATTTCCAGATCTAAACCATATGGGATTTCCTTGCCAGATAGAGCAAAGAACCATGGCCAGATAAGCAAGGAATTCCTTAAGATATCCTTGTAGGCTGTGGGGCTTTGTTACTTGTGTAAACAAAACAACTTAGAGCAGAGCTCTCTGTAGAAGACCTAATCTACTGCCAGGAGATGGAAAGATATACAAGATTTCTCTGCTCACAATGCTAGGAAAAAGCTCTGAGTGAGCTGCACCATTCGAGAAGCACTAGAACCAGAGAGAAACAATCAACAAAATGCTGAGCTGGGATAGACAACAAAAATCATCAATTTGAGAAAAACCAAAGGGCAGCCTAAACACTGTCTTTGGTCTATTCTTGACAGTTCCTACCAGGAAGTGTTTCTATAAACACGACTCACATGTTAGAAACCTGAAATATTTCAGAATTTATCTTACTCATTTATAAAGCTCTACAGAGAAGAAAACCTGTGAAGGGAAGGATAAAACTTTCAACCAGAACATTCAACTTATCTAACAGTAACTGAAACTAGAAGAAAACCTTTTAAATGTAATGAATCTAATGAGTCTTTTAGACACTTTTCCTCCTAATATTTAAGAGAACCAACACTAGAGAGCTATTACCAATAAAACCATGAAGGAAAGCCTCTCTACAAAGCTCATTTCTTATTCAACAGCAGATGAAAATCCTAACCAATAAATGACTGAAAAATCCCTCCACCAGAGCTGTTCCCTAATTGGGTACACAGCAGGATGAAATGCTACCAGTTAAATTTTCATCCAGAATGAGTATAAAAACAAAGTCAGTCTGTCCTGTTCACACATTCTGAAAAAACATGGTTTGGCTAGCATTTTTGATTTATATAACAGTGTCAGGGAATGGGTTACTGCTAAGATATTTTAACTATCACTGAAATATAAGATGGATTAAAATTCAAACAAAATAATTTACATATATTGGAGTTCTTTTTTCTGGACAACCTTAATCATAAGAACGTCTACTGAGCAACATGGAAACACTATAAACAGTGGCTTCCAATTCAAGATGACAGGCTGTATACTTTTATTTCCCCTTTCTCCCATAAGATCCCATTCAATGAAAAAATATTTTAAGATTTAATCACCATGATGAAGAGGATAAGAGAGAAGCCATCTGTGAATAAATAACCTTAAATTTCTAGATGATGAGCTAAGTGGAGGAACTGATGGATGAACCAGAAGTCAACGACTACAATAAATGAACAGAGCTAACTGCAAGGCACAGAATCTTACTTGGATAGAACAGAACTTGGATTCTAGTGTTAGTCTGCCTGGTTCTGGATCCTGGTCTTGCCACACACTAGTTTTACAACCTAGTGGGAAGCTCTCTAAGTCTCAGATTCCTATCTGAAGAAATGAGGAAAGTAATGATCTGTGGCATTAGTACAAGATTAAAAAAGATAATATACACAAAGCTCTCCATACAGCCTTACACAATTAATAAATGTTCATTATTATGGCTATTGCACACTAAGTCACTTCAGAATTTATCTTACTCATTTATAAAGCTCTACAGAGAAGAAAACCTGTGAAGGGAAGGATAAAACTTTCAACCAGAACATTCAACTTATCTAACAGTAACTGAAACTAGAAGAAAACCTTTTAAATGTAATGAATCTAATGAGTCTTTTAGACACTTTTCCTCCTAATATTTAAGAGAACCAACACTAGAGAGCTATTACCAATAAAACCATGAAGGAAAGCCTCTCTACAAAGCTCATTTCTTATTCAACAGCAGATGAAAATCCTAACCAATAAATGACTGAAAAATCCCTCCACCAGAGCTGTTCCCTAATTGGGTACACAGCAGGATGAAATGCTACCAGTTAAATTTTCATCCAGAATGAGTATAAAAACAAAGTCAGTCTGTCCTGTTCACACATTCTGAAAAAACATGGTTTGGCTAGCATTTTTGATTTATATAACAGTGTCAGGGAATGGGTTACTGCTAAGATATTTTAACTATCACTGAAATATAAGATGGATTAAAATTCAAACAAAATAATTTACATATATTGGAGTTCTTTTTGCTGGACAACCTTAATCATAAGAACGTCTACTGAGCAACATGGAAACACTATAAACAGTGGCTTCCAATTCAAGATGACAGGCTGTATACTTTTATTTCCCCTTTCTCCCATAAGATCCCATTCAATGAAAAAATATTTTAAGATTTAATCACCATGATGAAGAGGATAAGAGAGAAGCCATCTGTGAATAAATAACCTTAAATTTCTAGATGATGAGCTAAGTGGAGGAACTGATGGATGAACCAGAAGTCAACGACTACAATAAATGAACAGAGCTAACTGCAAGGCACAGAATCTTACTTGGATAGAACAGAACTTGGATTCTAGTGTTAGTCTGCCTGGTTCTGGATCCTGGTCTTGCCACACACTAGTTTTACAACCTAGTGGGAAGCTCTCTAAGTCTCAGATTCCTATCTGAAGAAATGAGGAAAGTAATGATCTGTGGCATTAGTACAAGATTAAAAAAGATAATATACACAAAGCTCTCCATACAGCCTTACACAATTAATAAATGTTCATTATTATGGCTATTGCACACTAAGTCACTTCAGGTGCGTCCAACTCCTTGCAACCCTATGGACTGTGCCCTGCCAGGCTCCTCTATCCATGGGAATCTCTGTGCAAGGATGCTGTGGTGGGCTGCCATTTCCTATTCCATAGGATCTTTCCAATCCAGGGACTAAACCCGCATGTCTTACATCTCCTGCATTGGCACATGGGTTCTTTACCACGAGTACCATGTGGGAAGCTATTACCAATATTGCTGCTACCAAAGAACAATTGGGATGAAAACAAAGTTATAAGAAGGAAAATTCAATGTAAGTTACAAAGCAAATAGATAATAATTTCAATTTTATACATTTTCGAAGAAGTTCCAGATGACTCCAAAGAATTTCTCCCCGAGGAACTCGCTGAAAAAAGTCTTCTTGGTTGAGACTACAGAGTTCTCTTCCAGAAATATTCAGTGTAGTGAGGTCTATATCAGTCATGCTGAATTCCTTCATTACCCAAACCACCCAATGCAGGACTTGGTCTGTGGACCACTGTATGGGATCTAAAGAGAAAAGTATTATAATCAGCCTAGTTGCATCTTAGATATTATATACATTTACAATTTAGTTGTCAATGTACACATATACACACACATGCAGCTAAAATGCAGACAGTTTTTTTTCCCCCTCAAATAAGTAAGGTAAACTCATTATATGAAATAAAAAGATGACTATACCTTTTCCTTAGCTCCTTTTCAATTTTTAAAATTTTTGATGGATTCACTTGTTTCTACATCAGTTAGTTTGGAATTTTTATTAAGAAAAAGCAAAACTGCTCTCCAGTGGGCCAAATGGAAGAAAAAAATACATGACTACCTTGGAGGAAATGCTCCCTCTCCTACCAAGTTCATACTCAATTTTCTCCATTTCTACAATGTTTAATTCTTATAATTCAGCTTTGTCTCTCTAATAGCTGTTTTTATCGAAATCTACATGTAAGCCTCTGACGACCAAAGCTAACAGTTATGTCACCATTCTTTGATTTTCTCAGAAGCATCAAGACTTGTAACCATCCAGAATTCCAGTGGCACTGTACGTGTTCAGTTCTTGTCTTCCTTCTATCAGTTAAGCTAGTCTGTGTCTCTCCATTTCCTATTCCTCGGCCCTGAACGTTGACAAGGTCCAGCACTCTATTAATACTCTTCGACTTTCTCTCCATCAGAGACGGCATCTACTTTTATGACTTTAATACAAACTCAATGTGACTTGAGTTCCAGTCCCTTGAGTTCATCTCCCGTTTAAATCTTGTTCCCCAGAAACTACTTTCTTGTGACCTTCAACTGAATATTACTTTATTTCTTCTATGACTTTAAAGTCAAGCACTAGTGACACATTTTTTTTGAAAAATCTTTCTGATACCAGACTTTCCTACCTTCCCCACTGAGGGTGTGAAGGCATGGACTGTCCTTCCTATGCACCACTGAAAACCCAGCATTTAACATGGTGCCTAGCTCAGGAAATATGTAATGAAAATGCAACCAATTCTTATCAATGTCATTACTGTCTAGCCACCCAATCTTGAGAAGTCTTGACTCTTCCCTCTCTATCCTCATGTGATTCATCAATCAGTTGCTCAGTCCTACCTCAGTCCTATTACTATTTTATCTCCCCCTTTCTACTCCCACAGAAATCATCTCATCTAGGCTAAACTAAACGTTACCTAGTCACACGCACACTACCTGTTCCAACTTATACCATAACCCTCTGCCACACACCTTTTCAATTGTCACTTCCACCAATCAAAATCAGCTCTATAATGCTACAGAATAATTCCTGTAACTTCTCACACATAACCCACTAAATCTTCTCACACTCCCACTTCTCAGCTTTGCATAAACATTCCCTGTCTGGAGCAATTTTCTTGTCTACAATAAATGCTTTCCCAATTTTCCTCCAGACCACTATGATACCTTTGAGATTCTAGTAGTAGGTTTATTTTATAGCAGTTATCGACAACTTAAAAACATGTTACCTTTATGGCAATTATCTCTTTTCAATTATAATTGCTCTGTTTAGCTACATTGTGAATGTTCTAAGCGCATATTGTTGTATTCCCAGCACCATCATGTGTTACAGTCCAAAAGAAGGAAAACACAGAAAAACCAATTTATTTCCTACAACTTCTACATTTAAAATAGATAATTTACTCACTCTCTAGCTTTTTATTTCAAGCCTAATTTTCATTATTCTATCTAACATAATTCTTATGTATTTTATTACCATAGGGTATCCCAAGACGTTCTTGCTCTTTCCTATAACCTTCCAGTGCAGCGGCCCATCTGGTCACTTGCTCTGAGGTCTCATCCGAAATGGTTGTGATGTGTTTTGTGCCATCAAGAGTTATCACTTGAGCTTCCTCAACAAGATGTGCTTCTGCTTCGGCATGGTGGGCGTCTGGATCAATAACTACTTCAACTGTTTCCGCAGGTTTAACAATTTCCAGGATATTTAGCTTTGGTTCAATTCCTTAACAGTGATTTAGAAGAAAAAAATAAGTTTATCTCAGCGCAAACACAAAAGCAGCACAGCAAAATTTTGTTTGTATGTCCTCAAATGGTAGAGCAAAATTCCATCTTAAATATTTTTAGCATTATGTCTAGAGAACTTTAACAGATTTCTGTAAAAACAATTCCATAGAACTTTGGTAGATCAGATGACAATATTGTATCTGTATTAATTTCCTGATTTTGATAATTGAACTGTAGTCACATAAAAGAATTCCTTGTTTTGGAAAACACACACTAATGTATTTAGAGATAGAACAAAATCATGTCTACACCTTACATGTTAACTAGGTCAAAAAATTATGTGGGATGGAACAGAGAGAGAACAAAGCAATGTAGTAACCTTAACATTTGGGGAATCTGGGTGAAAGATACCCAGGGATTCTTTTACTACACTTGCAACTTTTCTATAAATCAAGAACACCACCACCACCACACCCACCCACGCACGTGCACACACACTCTCTACCTACAAACATTAGAGCAAAAGTACCAATATGTAATAGAAAATTAAAATGACATTAGGGAGAATATTAAGGAATAGCTACTTATCCTCAGAAGTTTAAAAAGTCTTTCTAACCAAATTAAAATTATTTATTGACTCATTTTCTTTCTAGAAGACAAAGTATATGTTTTAGAACTAGCTCTTTATGAAATAAATCTTAGATACTTACGTTAAAACGACAGTTCTAAGAAACTAGCATACCACTTAACAGCTACTGCTTGCTCACTGCTTCAGTTACAATCTACATCAAAATTTAACTAAAGTATATTTGAAAGAAAAAATGTTACTAATTTCAGTACTGTGATATTCAATCTTAAAAAACAGTATGGGAAAAAAATACACTGCTTTCATTCATTAAATGGTATAAACGGAAGTCACTTTCTTCAAATTTTCATGAGAAAAAAACAAATCACAATTTTTGAAAAAAAAAAAAATTCCTTTTCTAATAGTCACTAATCCTGCATCAAGTTTCATCAGTCAACTCTTCTTAAACACACCTGCACTGAAGGTCACTAGCTTTTAAAGATAAAAAACAAAGACTGATATTCTTTCCTATTCCCAACAGGAAAATGACAATAGGTAATTACCATTTTCATAATGTGGAAAAAACTTTGTCTCTACAGTTTAGCACAGAGAGGGGAATTTGCAAAGGCTGTGGGATAACCCAGTCAGCCATATCCATAGTATTTTACTAATCTGTGTAAATGCACAAGTTAGAAAATAATTGTAGGTAATATAATATGCTCCGCCTGACTCATCAGAAAATACCCTGATGCAGGAAAGAATGAAGGCAAAAAGTGAAGGGGGTGGCAGACGATGAGATGGTTATGCAGCATCACTGACTCAATGGACAAGAATCTGAGCAAGCTCCAGGAGATGGCAGAGGACAGAGGAGCTTGGCGTGCTGCCGTCCATGAGGTCACAAAGAGTTCGACATGACTTAGCGATTGAACAACAAATAATATGTTCAGAGATTAAAATTAGTCTAAAACTCTGGTTAGAAATTCCAACAAGTCACATTTAAAAAACTAGAATTCAACCTACCAAAAATGGTTTCCTAATTCTCTAACTTGTGCATTTACACAGATTAGGAAAATACTGTGGAGATGGCTGACTGGGTCATTCCACAGCCTTTGCAAATTCCTCTCTCTGTGCTAAACTGTAGAGACTATATTTCCTTGCAGTCAGGCATACAGATGTAATTTGGTTCTACAGTTACTGGCAGAAGCATTCTACCGGGAAATGAGTTAAGAGGAGACAAGCAAGCACACAGCCACAACTGGTTGCCCAATGTGGATCCCTGAACAGGCAGCATGGTTCCAGGCCCCAGCTCTAACGGTGGCTTTCAGATGTGGCATTTTCCAGATGCCAGCAGAGCAGCAGCTTCCCTTCAATCTAGCTCTGCAGTCTGATTGAGGCATTCTCAGGAAGTTGGCTAAAACATGTTCTTTCAGCCCTCCCTGGGCTTTTGCTATACAATACCATATAATATTCCCTTTCCTGATATAAGCAGACAGAGTGTATTATACAATTTGCTTCATCCTGACATATAAAGCACTTAAAACAAAAGCACGAATATTTAATTATAACATCACATTAGCTAATTTAGACAACCATCTAAAACTTATAAAACTGAGTTCCCATATTAGAAAAACACAACCTAAATTTTTAAATGACAACACTAAAAATAACTTACCTTGGTAAGAAATTACCTGTACACTAAGCTGTACAGTTCCATCTGTTTTTACTCCTTGGTCAAATAAACTTCGTTCTGGATCCAGCTAAACATGGGGAGAATGATTAAGATTATTTTAGCTCAGTCATCTGGTTTAATATAAATGGATGTGCCAAACAGGACTTAATTACTGAGTCATACTAATTAAATTATAAGAGCACATTTAATTATTAAAGTTGTCACATCATTTAATTCTTTGCCAAAACTGAAAAGGATTTCACCACTGTGATAGCAATTAAAGACAACACAAACAATAGGACTTATTTTGAGGGGTAGTTTTTTCTAGCTCTAGAGTCTAGTTGAGAATTTTAAATAACGCCAAAAGGCAACTATTTTTTCTGTAAAACTATTTAACATAGATTATGTAATTTATCCGCATGAATAAGCAAGGGTGTTTTATTAGTATGTACAATTTATATGAATTTATTTACATACTTCTTGTCATATTTCCCAGGTAACCAAGGATACACATTTAAGATCAGAGTAACTCAATTTCTGATGATGAAGTTAACAGTGTTAAAGGCGTATAACCATACTACCTGACCAAGCCAGCTATGAATACCTTTAGTCACAGTTCTATAGTCTTTCGTATATTTCAGTATCACTGCTTTTGAATGCATTTCACACAAACGGCAAAAAGGACTTTTTAACTACCTGACCATTAGCCAGTATAATACTTAGTCACTCTAGTTTCAGATGTGGCATTTTCCAGATGCCAGCAGAGCAGCAGCTTCCCTTCAATCTAGCTCTGCAGTCTGATTGAGGCATTCTCAGGAAGTTGGCTAAAACATGTTCTTTCAGCCCTCCCTGGGCTTTTGCTATACAATACCATATAATATTCCCTTTCCTGATATAAGCAGACAGAGTGTATTATACAATTTGCTTCATCCTGACATATAAAGCACTTAAAACAAAAGCACGAATATTTAATTATAACATCACATTAGCTAATTTAGACAACCATCTAAAACTTATAAAACTGAGTTCCCATATTAGAAAAACACAACCTAAATTTTTAAATGACAACACTAAAAATAACTTACCTTGGTAAGAAATTACCTGTACACTAAGCTGTACAGTTCCATCTGTTTTTACTCCTTGGTCAAATAAACTTCGTTCTGGATCCAGCTAAACATGGGGAGAATGATTAAGATTATTTTAGCTCAGTCATCTGGTTTAATATAAATGGATGTGCCAAACAGGACTTAATTACTGAGTCATACTAATTAAATTATAAGAGCACATTTAATTATTAAAGTTGTCACATCATTTAATTCTTTGCCAAAACTGAAAAGGATTTCACCACTGTGATAGCAATTAAAGACAACACAAACAATAGGACTTATTTTGAGGGGTAGTTTTTTCTAGCTCTAGAGTCTAGTTGAGAATTTTAAATAACGCCAAAAGGCAACTATTTTTTCTGTAAAACTATTTAACATAGATTATGTAATTTATCCGCATGAATAAGCAAGGGTGTTTTATTAGTATGTACAATTTATATGAATTTATTTACATACTTCTTGTCATATTTCCCAGGTAACCAAGGATACACATTTAAGATCAGAGTAACTCAATTTCTGATGATGAAGTTAACAGTGTTAAAGGACGTATAACCATACTACCTGACCAAGCCAGCTATGAATACCTTTAGTCACAGTTCTATAGTCTTTCGTATATTTCAGTATCACTGCTTTTGAATGCATTTCACACAAACGGCAAAAAGGACTTTTGACTTCTAGACATTCGGTCACCAGTTGAAAAACAGGATTCGGTTAAATTATTTTGAATAACGTATATTTGCATGTAGTATACATACAGTTGGAAATACAAAGTCCTCCCACTCTCATTCCCTAAAACTCAGCCAATACTGGAGTCATAGTATAAACATATTTTTTAAAATGCAAAATGCCATACACATAAAGCCTAAAATCTTAAGTGACTGGGCTTCCCTGGTGGTCCAGTGGGTAAAGAGTCCACCTTGCAGTGCAAGGGGCATTGGTTCGATCCCTGGCCTAGGAAGATCCCACGTGCCACGGAGCGGCTGAACTGGTCTATCCAATTGAGAGCTAGCACCTGGAGCGCATGCGCCCAGAGCTGGTGCTCTGCCATGAGAGAGGCCACTGCAATGGGAGGCCCACACAGGCCAAAGAATAAAGATGAATGAAAGCAAATAAATAAAAAACCAATAAAAGAGGCTAAAAAAAAAAAAAAAAAGATCTTAAGTGACTATGCATTTAACTTAAATAAAGACAAGACAAATTGTGTAACCCTGCAGCCAGGTCAAACATGGCAGCTTCACTCCTTATTACAATAGTCTCTGTCTGACACTTTGTTAAAAATTCTCCTAACACTGAGACTTCTCTCCTCTCAAGTAAACACAGATATTGTCTACTAGGACCTAAAGTCTGTGTAGCTCCTAAACATAGCTCTCAGGTACTGAACACACAAGCTAGTTCAGTACGACCTGGCATAAGGACAAAACTCAAGCATATTTGATCTTGGGCCATATTCTGTACAGAAGTGCAACTCAGCTGCTGTTCATTGAAGTCAGTATACATCTGAAAATGCAAAAGCATTTGTACTCGGTGTTAAACAAGCAGTAAGCATTCTGACTCCAACTGGAGATATGCATTAATTGACATGGAGAACAGACTTTGCTATCCTCACATCCTTTTTGAGGAGGAAAGGAGACAGGAAGAAATGCAAAATGCCCTAGACCAAAACTGGCTCTGAATTCTACAATTACTATCAATTATGCATATTCCATTTGTTCAACCAATATCCATTCATTCATTTATTACTGGTAAGGAAAGTTTGCTTTATTTTGGAATGCTAGCAATTGGAGGGGTAGACTCCCGCCCAGAGGCTGATTCCCCTGGCCCTGCCATGACAACCACCGGGTAAGAGCTCCTATAGACGGGACGAGGGGGCTACATGCAGAAACAGTGCAGTCAGCTCTGACAATTGTCCAAATTGGTCACTGGCGGTCTGACCAGTGTCATCTTGACTGTTTAAAGTACAGTTAATCTTTAGTTCCAGGGCTGGTTTGTTGCCATTTTCTTAAGGCCAGTTCTTGGAACTACGACAGCTTACGTTGTGGCTACAGACTGTTTATCATGTATTTAACTTCTTCCACCTGCTGGGGGTTTTTAGTATCTTCAAGACAGCTCACAGAATAAGGCTCGGAGTATTATCTACAGCCTTTAAGAAAGAACTAAATAAAGGTCCTTGACTTTGCTTAATGACTAAACTATTATTGTTTTGTTCTGTTTGGTTATTTTCTTTTGTTTCAGCATTTTCTTACTTCTCCTCTGATTAAACTTGACTCTTTGGCTCAAGTTTTTTCCACAGACAAAAAGCACGCTGAGGACATGAAAAGCAAGGTCCATAGAATCCTGTTCAAGCTCAAGGGTAGCAGGGAGCTCCCTGGTGGTGGCCTTTGTGTTGTTTTTAGTCTCGTGTCCAACTCTTTGTGAACCCATGGACTGCAGCAAGTCAGGCTCCCCTGTCCTTCACTATCTCCTGGGTTTTGCTCAAACTCAAGTTCATTCTGTTGGTGATGTCATACAATCATCTCATCATCTAGCACCCGCTTCTCCTGCTGCCCTCAATTTTCCCCTGCATCAGGGTCTTTTCCAATGAGCTGGCTCTTTGCATCAGGTGGCCAAAGTATTCCAATGACTATTTAGGCTTGACTTCCTTTAGGATTGACTGGTTTGATTTCCTTGTTGTCCCAGGGACTCTCAAGAGTCTCACCAGCACAATTCTCCAGTTGCCTAGTGGTTAGGATTTAGCACTGTCATTGCTATGGCCCATGTTCAATCCCTTCAACCAAGTATTTATTTAGATCCTATGACAGGACAGCTATTTGCAGGTGATACTTTCATTTTGGTTAGGTCAGGTATCATAAGAGCAGCAACACATGTCAGAGCTAAAAGATAGGTAAGATACTGAGTCCAAACTCCCCTTAATTTACACATGAGAGAAAAAAAAAAAAAACGGTCAAGTCCAGTGACACTGAATTATTCAAGGAAAAGTTTCCTTTTCTCATTCAGTCTAAACTGCCCGTATAATGTTCTAGCTCATCAATTTACTTATTTTTTGGCTATACCTCAGGGCAGACAGAACTTTCCTGACCAGGGATCAAACTCTTGTCCCCTGCAGTGGAAGTATGGCATCTTAACCACTGGGCCACCAAATAAGCCCTAGTTCACCAATTTTCAATGGCTGCCTTGAATTCTAATCAACAGAACTGACTTATCTAATTCCCTATTTTTGGATCATTTGAGATATTTTTACTTTCTGCACAACTATGCCATGTTAATGCCTTTGCTCACTAAGGTAAACATTTAAGAAAAAAGACTTGCTAGATATTTCACATTCAACATTAAGACACTAAATGCTAAGTTATTTTCCAAAAAGGCTATGTTAATTTAACCCTTCCTGGATGAGAGAAGAAAAACTTTTAAATCACAATACTATTAGACCTACGTGTATTCATTCTCTTTAGAAGAGCAACGTCCTCCTCCCCTAACATTTACTATACTTACTGGAAAAAAAATGTATGGTTATATGGCAAATAAAATTTACAAATTTCATCAAAACATTTCAACTTATTCTACATCAATATCTTATTTAAAAATAGGAGACATATGATGATGTGAATTATTAAAAGACTGAGGCAAAAGTCCTATGATTTGTGGAATACCTGTATTACAAGGTAGAGACAGGGAGAAGTGAAGAATAAAACAAACCAAAAATTTTAAAAGATGACACAATATAACATAAGATCACATTAAAAAAAAAAAATGGCAGAATTAACCACTAGTACTTATTTTTATGTTCAAGAAAGGTCTGGAGAAACTTATCTGAACAATTCTAGCCAGGCAACTACTCTTTATACATAAAAATACTCCCTTTCTTGAAAGACCATAAAACATGACTATAAACATGCCGCAAACATATTACTATAATACTACCACAGGCAAACTACTATTGCAGTAATCTCCAAGAAATAAATATATAATGTAATCTAAATTCTTATCCGAAATTTACTGCTGGAACAAATAAAGATGGAAGAGAATATAAAATCATATGGCTACAAATCTCTAGATGATGAGGAAACTGATGTACAAAGAAGCTAAAAGTTAGTTAGAAACAGGATGTGAGGACACACATCTTCAGCCTCTAAGGTCAATGTGCTTCTATGTTTAAGCTCTGATTAAACTGTATTTAAACTTTTCATTTTACATCTGTCAAGGTGAAAAAGGAACGTTTGCTTTACTCAATCCTTTAAAAATAATTTTAAGTAGAAGAAATTTTTCTGAAAGAATTCTTTTTATTTCTAATTGCTTACTTTTTAATAACAATGTAAGTCAAATGGAGATAAAGATTATAACTAGAGAGAAAAGGCCAACAACAACAAAATTTCTAATGCAGACATAAATGTTGAAATACAAATCTCAGAAAAGAAAAAAATAATACCTGGATATCTTGCAGGCAAATTTCATGAGCATCCAAGGAACACTGTAGTCTCGGTTCCAGTAGTTTCTTTAAATTGCCTATTGGCTCATTGATGTCTATGGCCTGGCTTACACATTCAGCTGGAGTGTAGGTTTGTTCTACAATGCTGAAGAATATTAAAGAATATAATGGTTAACAATTACTTTCTTACCCTGGCTATTAACCCAACTATATGTTCAAAACAAAATTCAATTCCAAAACACATTTCTGGTCTTTGAAATTTATTTCTGCACAGGTATCTTTCATAGTGATAGGCTCTTCACCAACAAGTGTTGCCAAACTTAATACTGAATCACATTACACAGAGAAATGGAAAACTTGAAGTCAGAGGTACCTTTGCAAATATACGTGTTCTTTTATATGCAATACACACACACACACACACGAGTACACACAGGGTATGCATGTGTATAAACATACAAATACTCCTTATACCACAATATTTAAGGGAAAATGTCTGTATTTCTATTTCCAAGTTATTCTGAAGAATTATAGGTTCAGAAAGTAATACAAATTAAAAAAACAACTTGTATGCTATCTTTACTAATCAGTTTTCCTTCCCAAGATAAACATAATTTAATAATATAAATTACAAGACATGAAAATACAAGTGATATAAGAATATTTTTCATCTAAAACTAACTTGAAAACTACTGGTTATAATCAGTCTAGATGCTCCATAAAAAATTACATTCTTCCTTTAAAAACTTTCTGAGGGCTCTTTTGCATTGTTATTTCATATTCTGAGGTCTGAAAAACGGCAACTTCCTTAAGGGTAAAATCTTTGGTAAGTAATTCTATTTATCTTTTGTGAATCCTTACTTGAGGTCAAACAGAAAGTAGGCACCAACAAGTATTTGCTGTATCGGTAAATTGAGAATAAAATCAAGTTTAATGTGTTTAATTTAAATATGGTTTAAATCTCATTTGCAGTTGTCGAAAAAAGAGTCTGTATTTAAAAATTTGTCAAGTTACATTTCACATAAATTCCAAGTATAACGCAATAAATCAATGTCAGTGAATATATTTAGCCTAAATTCCTAAAACTTAAAATTTGTAAGAGACTGCTCATGACGAAAAAACACAACTAATTTAGAATAGTAAACATTATCATTATTTGTTAAGGTAAATTAACTAGGTCATTTGGCTATGTAAGTATTTTTACAAATTCTTCAACTAAAGCAGAGTGGGCTATACTTTTTAGGGGGGGTTGTTGTATTTTTCTTTGTAACAATCATCTTTACAAGAGTCAGATGTCACTTTAACACAGATTTTAAAGGACCTATTTTACAGAAACTCAACATTTAAAAACATGTTTAAATATTCTGTTGCCACCATTTAAACCTTAGGAAATCCATATAAAAAATATTACTACTGATTTCCCTTGAGCAAATGTGGATGATCTCACATCACTGGACCCACTTTCCTGTGGAGCGCTCTGCCACAACTGGAGGGCTGGGAGTGTCCCTTCACACAGTGACTCCTCAGGTCAACAGCAACTACAACAACAGGAACTACCAACCTCTTGCATGAGACATCAGCAAAAGTATTCTAAGTGGTCCAACAGTAAAACCTTTAGTCTCTGTGGACCATTTACATATATGTGTACATAAAAATAAATACATGCACGTCAGGCTTCAGTACAGCCCGAATGATCCTCATCTTCTAACAGTCACAGTTTTTTATAGTTCCCTCCCAAACCACACCAAGTTGGACTGTGTGACCAAAGGACTATGAGTGATACAAGTACTGCTTCTTAGATTTGTTTATTTAAAGACACTGTGGAGAATGCTCTCTCAGGCTATTTGCTTTAGGGAAAGCCAGACACCATGTCGTGAGTAGTCCTCCACAGAAGCCCATGTGGTGAGGAAGTGAAAGGTCCTGTCACCAGTCTTATGAGTGATTCTAGAAACAGATATATATGCTAGGCTCAGTCAACTCTTCAGACGGCTGTAGCCCAGATGGACAGCTTAACTGCAAGCCATGAGATGCTGAGCCAGAACCATCCAACTAACTGACTGGAGGAGAGGTACCTGACTCTGAGAATTCTGTGCAATAATAACTGTTGAGTAATTTAAATTGCAAAATTCTGGGATAACATGCAACATAAATAAGTATATGTATGTATATATATGAAAATTGAGAGAGCCAAGTAGCTTATTGTTTATTCTGCTGGAGAAAATAGCATAATCAAACATGCTGAAAAGCTCCACTGGAAACTGAAATTCTCCTGTGCAGTCATGTCAAGGTATTTTCGAAAAATATTTTAGAAAACTGTCAGGAAAATGTTTCTGTGCCAGGGCATGGTGGGAGGACACTAAAACAGAGTTTTAACACAGATTTTAAAGGACCTATTTTACAGAAACTCAACATTTAAAAACATGTTTAAATATTCTGTTGCCACCATTTAAACCTTAGGAAATCCATATAAAAAATATTACTACTGATTTCCCTTGAGCAAATGTGGATGATCTCACATCACTGGACCCACTTTCCTGTGGAGCGCTCTGCCACAACTGGAGGGCTGGGAGTGTCCCTTCACACAGTGACTCCTCAGGTCAACAGCAACTACAACAACAGGAACTACCAACCTCTTGCATGAGACATCAGCAAAAGTATTCTAAGTGGTCCAACAGTAAAACCTTTAGTCTCTGTGGACCATTTACATATATGTGTACATAAAAATAAATACATGCACGTCAGGCTTCAGTACAGCCCGAATGATCCTCATCTTCTAACAGTCACAGTTTTTTATAGTTCCCTCCCAAACCACACCAAGTTGGACTGTGTGACCAAAGGACTATGAGTGATACAAGTACTGCTTCTTAGATTTGTTTATTTAAAGACACTGTGGAGAATGCTCTCTCAGGCTATTTGCTTTAGGGAAAGCCAGACACCATGTCGTGAGTAGTCCTCCACAGAAGCCCATGTGGTGAGGAAGTGAAAGGTCCTGTCACCAGTCTTATGAGTGATTCTAGAAACAGATATATATGCTAGGCTCAGTCAACTCTTCAGACGGCTGTAGCCCAGATGGACAGCTTAACTGCAAGCCATGAGATGCTGAGCCAGAACCATCCAACTAACTGACTGGAGGAGAGGTACCTGACTCTGAGAATTCTGTGCAATAATAACTGTTGAGTAATTTAAATTGCAAAATTCTGGGATAACATGCAACATAAATAAGTATATGTATGTATATATATGAAAATTGAGAGAGCCAAGTAGCTTATTGTTTATTCTGCTGGAGAAAATAGCATAATCAAACATGCTGAAAAGCTCCACTGGAAACTGAAATTCTCCTGTGCAGTCATGTCAAGGTATTTTCGAAAAATATTTTAGAAAACTGTCAGGAAAATGTTTCTGTGCCAGGGCATGGTGGGAGGACACTAAAACAGAGTTTGTAGTTTGAGCTATAGCCAAATGACTCCTCCGAGCAGAAGAGGTGGCCTGAGCAACCAGGACTTCATGAGTAATCATGGCCTCAGGGCAGAAAAAAATGGGAGGTGCCAACTAACTGGCACAAAGTCTCTACTATGGAAGACAAGAAAGCCACAAAGATCCATTGTACAGCATTGTACCTACAGCTGATGATACTATATTGCACACTTAAAAACTTATTCAGGATAGATATTGTGCTAAATGTTCTTAGCACAATAAAATATCATTTTTAAACAATTTCAGGTCTTTCAGCTGCACGCTCAACACTTAGCATGCTACTCAACCTTGGTAGTCTGTCTGTTCCCAACGGAGTTCTTGTAAACCTCTGCTAATCCACCGACGCTGTCCACTCCTCTTCAGGCCCTCTTACCTTCAGTGTATTATCTCATCTGCTTTCAGAATACAGTAGGACCACTACTCACTACCCTCCTTATCCTTCTGGGCTCCCAAATCTCTACTTTTACTCACAATCTCTCCTTGGATTTTGAATTCAGCATCACTGCCCTCCTTCCTTAATGGAGGTAAGTCGTAGTCTATTACTATTTCAAAAAAATAACACTTTTCATTTCTCTATTTGCTTAGCACTATGATGGCTCATACAGCTGTATGTTTCTTCAAATAAAAGGTGGTCTCTACAGGGTAGAGTATAGTCTCATTTATTGATGTACTCCTGACACTATGTGTTGAATTAGTTCAGGCTATGAATTGAACTCTTACTGAAATAAAAGAAATCAGCACAGACAAAAAGAAAAAGAACCAAAGGTGCCTGAAGGATAAAAACTATCAAAATCAATTGCCTGATCATTATTAGCTATGCTACCATTTTTAGTTTAAAACTATCTTTTCCTCCCAGCTACAAAGCCATTAAGTCATAGGAAAAAAGGTAATATATTATCCGTCAAAATGCTGAGGCCAGATGGAACAAAAAAGCCCCCCCTCCCAATTTGGCTAGATTCTTACTTTTATAATTAGGCACACTAATATATAAAAGTGGTAAATCAAAAAAAATACCAACCTTTCTTCTGTGCACTCTGGTTTCTCTGTTCCATCAATCTCAATTTCTATCAGCTCCTCTGCTTCTCTTTTCGTCATGGCTGAAGTATTTCAAAAGTTCAGCCCTACAAAAGTTAAATTTTAAGACATTCTGAAATTATCTGCATAAGCAGACATGCTACACAAGTAAAGATCCAACTCAAATAAAACTGGAAGGTAAGCAGAAGAGGAAGAAGTAATCTTTGCAAACCACAAGTATTAGTATAAACTTGTTTTTATTTAAATGGCATTTACCAGCCTGACATGACATCCTTATCATTCCCTTGGATTTACTGGGATGTTTTTCAGCCCAATCTCAATCAATAAATTAATTCAGGTTAGATATTTTAATATCTGCAAAAGAGTACATGCTCTTTCTTCTTGCCCACAGCACTCATCCTCTAACATACTATTAAGATTTATAGCCTTTCTTTCTCTGTTGGATCATTGTCAAGGTGCAAAAATCAAAACTGTCCAAGAGTAACCCCAGGCAAGTTGGTATGCCTGGATTAGGGACTTCCCTTAGCTTTTGGAAGTGAAAAGAGCTTTCCTACGTCTAAACTTTTCAATGCACAGTAACATCCCAGATTGTGATTAAGCTAGATCACTGGGCTTCCCTGGTGGTCCAGTGGGTAGAGTCCACCTTGCAATGCAAGGGGCATCGGTTCAATCCTTGGCCCAGGAAGATTCCACATGCTGCCGAACAGCTGGACTGGTGTGTCCAATCACAAGCGAGAGCTCTGAAACGCATGTGCCCAAAGCCGGTGCTCTACCACGAGAGGCCACTGAAATGGGAAGCCCACACAGGCCAAAGAACAGGATGTAAATAAACAAATAAAAAAACAACAAAAGACGCCAAAACTAAAAAAGAAAATTAAAAAAAAAAAAAAGCTAAATCACATGGCTAAGGGGAATGTAAAAGGATACAACCACTATGGAAGACAGTATGGAGATTCCTCAAAAAGAATAGAAGCACCATTTCACCCAGCAATCCCACTATTAGACTTATACCCTGAAGAAATCAAAATTGAAAGAGACACCTGTATCCCAATGTTCACTGCAGCACTATGCAATAGCTAGATCATGAAAGCAACCTAGATGTCCATCAACAAATGAACGCATAAAGAAGCTCTGGTACACGTATACAATGGGATATTTCTCAGCCGCTAAAAGAAATGCAGTAGATTCAGTCCTAATGAGATCGGTGAATTTAAAACTTATTATACACAGTGAAGTAAGTCAAAAAGAGAAGGTCAGTCAAAGTATACTAACCCGTATATATGGAATCTAGCAAGTTCGTACTGCTAAATACACACGCAGAGCATCAGTGGAAAAACAGTCATACAGGGGCTTCCCTGGTGGTCCAGTGGGTAAGGATACCACCTTGCAGTGCAAGGGGCAGCCCTGGCCTGGGAAGAACCCACGTGCCGCGGAGCGGCTGGACCAATGTGTCCAATTACCGAGCTGGAGCTCTGGAGCACGTGCACCTAGAGCCGGTGCTCTGCGACAACAGAGGCCACCGTGATGGGAGGCCTACATGGGCCAAAGAACAAAGATGGATGAAAAATAGATAAATGAAAGACCAACAGAAGTGGCGCGCCCAACCGCCTCCCTTCCCAACCTGTCCCCCTCCACAAAAAAAAAAGAAAAACCGTCATACAGAACAGACTTATGGACACTGGGGAGGGGAAATGTGGGTGAGAGATATGGAAAGAGCAACATGGAACCCTATACCATCTTACGTAAAAGAGATAACTATTGTCAACGCACTGTGGGACTAAGGGATCGTATATGGGGGTTAGAAAGGTGGGGGGAGGGGATGGGATATACATATGACTAATCTGGAATTAGCCGTATCTGTAAACAAAACTCTGTAAAATCAAAAAAGCAAAATAAAACCTTGTGACTGTGGGGAAAAAGAAAAGGCTAAATTACATGGCTAAGGGGAATTATGTTTACTGACCAGTGCATGCTCAGTCATATCCGACTCTGCAACCCCACAGACAGTAGGCAGACAGGCTCCTCTGCCCACGGGACTTCCCAGGCAAGAATACTGGAGTGGGTTGCCACTTCCTCCTCCAGGGGGTCTTCTGACCCAGAGGTGGAACCATGTCTCTTGCATCTCCTGCGTTGGCAGGCGGATTCTTTACCACTGTGCTACCTGGGATGTGTACTAACCAGCTGGCCTTACAGTGAAGAGATTATCGTGGATTGCCTAGGTGAGTCCAGTGAAATCACAAGGATCAGTAAGAGAGGAAGGAAGGATTTTCTAAAGAGACCCAGAGTGACTCAAAGTGAGGACCTGACTGGCTGGCTGTGATTAGCTTTGAAGATGAAAAAAAAAAAAAGATCACAATCCAAAGAAAGACAGGCAGCCTCTAAAATCTGGAAAAAGGAAACAGATGCTCCCCTAGAGCCTCCAGAAGAAACGCAACTCTGCCAACATCTGATTTTAGCCCAGGATGACCCATTTCAGACTTCTGACTTTAGGAACCGTATGATAATAAATTGGTGTTTTCAAGCCACTAAGTTTGTAGTGATTTGTCACCGTTGCTTTAGGAAACAAGTAAGTCTATTTTCCTACTTTAGAAAGGTGTGTAGCTCTCCTCAGGTCCCCACCGCGATGGGAGGCCCACACAGGCCAAAGAACAAAGATGGATGAAAAATAGATAAATGAAAGACCAACAGAAGTGGCGCGCCCAACCGCCTCCCTTCCCAACCTGTCCCCCTCCACAAAAAAAAAAGAAAAACCGTCATACAGAACAGACTTATGGACACTGGGGAGGGGAAATGTGGGTGAGAGATATGGAAAGAGCAACATGGAACCCTATACCATCTTACGTAAAAGAGATAACTATTGTCAACGCACTGTGGGACTAAGGGATCGTATATGGGGGTTAGAAAGGTGGGGGGAGGGGATGGGATATACATATGACTAATCTGGAATTAGCCGTATCTGTAAACAAAACTCTGTAAAATCAAAAAAGCAAAATAAAACCTTGTGACTGTGGGGAAAAAGAAAAGGCTAAATTACATGGCTAAGGGGAATTATGTTTACTGACCAGTGCATGCTCAGTCATATCCGACTCTGCAACCCCACAGACAGTAGGCAGACAGGCTCCTCTGCCCACGGGACTTCCCAGGCAAGAATACTGGAGTGGGTTGCCACTTCCTCCTCCAGGGGATCTTCTGACCCAGAGGTGGAACCATGTCTCTTGCATCTCCTGCGTTGGCAGGCGGATTCTTTACCACTGTGCTACCTGGGATGTGTACTAACCAGCTGGCCTTACAGTGAAGAGATTATCGTGGATTGCCTAGGTGAGTCCAGTGAAATCACAAGGATCAGTAAGAGAGGAAGGAAGGATTTTCTAAAGAGACCCAGAGTGACTCAAAGTGAGGACCTGACTGGCTGGCTGTGATTAGCTTTGAAGATGAAAAAAAAAAAAAAAAGATCACAATCCAAAGAAAGACAGGCAGCCTCTAAAATCTGGAAAAAGGAAACAGATGCTCCCCTAGAGCCTCCAGAAGAAACGCAACTCTGCCAACATCTGATTTTAGCCCAGGATGACCCATTTCAGACTTCTGACTTTAGGAACCGTATGATAATAAATTGGTGTTTTCAAGCCACTAAGTTTGTAGTGATTTGTCACCGTTGCTTTAGGAAACAAGTAAGTCTATTTTCCTACTTTAGAAAGGTGTGTAGCTCTCCTCAGGTCCAAAACTCCCCAACTGCTGGGGAGATGGTTTCTGGTAACTTTGAAGTCTCTAAATTCTGGCATCTAAATCAAGACAGACTGGTACAAAAATGATGTGGTGTCTCCCACGTTAAGAAGGCTCCTCTCAAAGCCCCTCTAGACAGAAGCAGATGTAGAAGACTCTATCAGGTTTAACCTCGGCTCTCCTGACCTGGCGTTTCTGTCCAGGCCGTCTTCAAATCTCAGAGGAGGATGAGCAGAAATAAACATTCCGGAAGGTATGAATCTCCAGTAAACATACTGAACTCCTGATACCATCTCAGCATCTACTTCCTGGAGAACCCAACTCAGGATAAGGGATATCAGATGAAACTAGATTGAAGATATAAGGCAGTAGTTGCACTCGGTTAACTAAGTTGAGTGGAGGGACTGTAGCCCACCAGGCTGTTTATGGATTTCTCCAGGCAAGAATACTGGAGTGGGTTGCCATGCCCTCTTCCAGGGGATCTTCCTGACCCAGGGATCAAATTCTCACCTCTTAAGTCTCCTGCATTGGCAGCTAACAAAAGAATCTCAAAGGTCCTGAAGATCTCAAAGATCAAACCCAGGATGCTATCAGTAAAAATCAGTCAAGACTCAAGAACAATCCAATGCAGAGTTGTAAGGTCCTTTGTTCCAACCTCAGAAAGATTTAAGGGCATTGTCCTACAGAACCGCAACTCCTGAAGTGGAGGGGGAGGTTAATTCCTAAGGGATTTATGAGTAGGCTTCTGTATAATGTGGAGAAGAAATGAAAACCCATTCCAGTATTCTTGCCTGAAAAATCCCATGGACAGAGGAGCCTGGTGGGCTGCAAGTTCATGTGGTCACAAAGTGTCATACGTGACTTAGGAACTCAACAACAAAAAATATGCAGAATGATAAATTCCAATAGCAGAAACATATATCCAATATTTAAGATGCATAAATGGAAAATTTACCAAAAGAGATTAAGAAATCTCAGTAATTAGAAAAAGAGTTTTGATGCCAAGAGAGAAATTGACTGTATCTAGTAAATATTGAGGAGAAATCAAAATTTCAGTTTGCAGGTCTATTTACCTGGTAATGAAGAGATCATCAGTGCCTTCCATGTTAGCAATTTTAATCAAGTGCTATAAGTAGCATATGCACTGTGCTAGATTAATAAAGAAATGGAAAAGTAAAATGAAGATATGTTGGTGTGTGTTTATGTTTTGGATATAAAGTTGATCATATTTTTAAAAAAAAGCCCCTCTATAGCAAGAAAGAATAGTTAAGAGGAAAGGGCTCTTCACTGGAATAGATACACATCATGCACACCCAGCAGAATGCCTGGGCCCTAGCAGATTCTGTTTGGAATGATGAAAGAATGAAGGGCTTTTGTTTTCTTTTCTTGCTGACCCTAGCCTAGTAAGTCTTCCCTTTCTCCATAAAGCCTATTTCTTAGTTGATACTATGTGTAAAACTGTGGAATTCACAATGAGCACTGCTGCAGAACTGGCGGTGGTGAGCCAGTTCGGGACCAACCCTGCAGGACAGCATAAGCTCACACAGGAAGGGGTATTTGTTCACAGATGTATACAAGTAACTTTGAACAGTGCAGGCACTGTATTAAAATGTGTTTAATAAGCGAACATTATAAGAACCAGTTCATACCACATAAGTGACTGCAGAAGTCTAGAAGACTTAAATGTGAAAGGTAAATCTATACAACTAAGAAGAAAATGGTGCAATGTTTTTGTGGTCTAAGGACAAAGTTTCTTAATAGAATTAACAAACCGCAACTCCTGAAGTGGAGGGAGGTTAATTCCTAAGGGATTTATGAGTAGGCTTCTGTATAATGTGGAGAAGAAATGAAAACCCATTCCAGTATTCTTGCCTGAAAAATCCCATGGACAGAGGAGCCTGGTGGGCTGCAAGTTCATGTGGTCACAAAGTGTCATACGTGACTTAGGAACTCAACAACAAAAAATATGCAGAATGATAAATTCCAATAGCAGAAACATATATCCAATATTTAAGATGCATAAATGGAAAATTTACCAAAAGAGATTAAGAAATCTCAGTAATTAGAAAAAGAGTTTTGATGCCAAGAGAGAAATTGACTGTATCTAGTAAATATTGAGGAGAAATCAAAATTTCAGTTTGCAGGTCTATTTACCTGGTAATGAAGAGATCATCAGTGCCTTCCATGTTAGCAATTTTAATCAAGTGCTATAAGTAGCATATGCACTGTGCTAGATTAATAAAGAAATGGAAAAGTAAAATGAAGATATGTTGGTGTGTGTTTATGTTTTGGATATAAAGTTGATCATATATTTAAAAAAAAAAAAAGCCCCTCTATAGCAAGAAAGAATAGTTAAGAGGAAAGGGCTCTTCACTGGAATAGATACACATCATGCACACCCAGCAGAATGCCTGGGCCCTAGCAGATTCTGTTTGGAATGATGAAAGAATGAAGGGCTTTTGTTTTCTTTTCTTGCTGACCCTAGCCTAGTAAGTCTTCCCTTTCTCCATAAAGCCTATTTCTTAGTTGATACTATGTGTAAAACTGTGGAATTCACAATGAGCACTGCTGCAGAACTGGCGGTGGTGAGCCAGTTCGGGACCAACCCTGCAGGACAGCATAAGCTCACACAGGAAGGGGTATTTGTTCACAGATGTATACAAGTAACTTTGAACAGTGCAGGCACTGTATTAAAATGTGTTTAATAAGCGAACATTATAAGAACCAGTTCATACCACATAAGTGACTGCAGAAGTCTAGAAGACTTAAATGTGAAAGGTAAATCTATACAACTAAGAAGAAAATGGTGCAATGTTTTTGTGGTCTAAGGACATAAAAAGATTTATTTCTTAAATAGAATTCCAAAAACCTAAATCATAAGGAAAAGAAGAACTAACAGATTTCATTACATCAAAGTTAAGATTTATATTCAAAAGAAAGGGTACAGAGCAGAAAAAAATATTTCCAATATTTACATATGACAAAGGAATAGTAACTGGAATACACAGTGAACTCCTGCAAGTTGGAAAACATTCCCCCCGAAAGTCAAAACAAATTAGAAAAGTAGACAAAGCTTAGAAAAAGGAAACTCACCTAAAGAGAAACCCAAATGGCTAAGGACTTGAGGAGATGCTGCTGTTCCAACTCTCCACTGTACCGTGCGCATACGGCAATGATCAGAAGGCTGAACACTGCAAAGAGCAGCAGGGAGCTGCGAGCACAGGGACCTAGCCCCTGCTGATGACGTAAAGAAACAACTGACTATTTGGGAGAAATACCTGGCAGCACTTGCTCAAATAGAGTGCTTTTACCTGTGACCCAGCAAACCTGCCCTTAGATAAGCATTCCAGAGATACTGATTGACAATAGAATGCTAAGGACAACTTTGAAGGAGATAGCGGAAGAAAACTGGAGCCAATACGCATATTGGTGATAAGAGAGCACTGCAGACACAAGAAACCCTGAAAGAAGTGCACTCTATGGAACTTGAGCAGCAGTTAGAAACAAGGAGATACTGCACACACAACACAGACCCACACAAAAAGTGTAAAATTTGGACAGAAAAAAAGTGAGAAACAGGCTACAGTTTATAGCAGGGCAGCACTTTAAAGGGTCATTTATGTTTTATTGTTCAGGGCCCACAAGGAAGCCCACACCCATCTCCATAAGCAACTTGAAAAAAAAAAAAAAAGATAAGAAACAAGTGAACCTTCTAGAAATTTTGGAAAGATAGAAAGCACCATAGGGACTTCCCTGGTGGTCCAGTGGTTAAAGCTCCCCGCTTCCAATGCAGGGGTCGTGATTTCAATCCCTGCCCAGGGAACTAACATCCCGCATGTCACACAGTGTGACCAGAAAAATGCAAATAAACAATTAAAAAGAAACAAAGAAAGCAAGCACTGCAAGCAAATAGGGTAGGGGATTCCCAGAGAAGAAGAATCAGGTATGGCTTTCTGGCCAAAAGAAAAGCCATTTTTGGCCTAAGCCGTTTTGAGATCTAAGCCTGGCCGCAATGTCTCAACAATCATCTTAAAGAGTTACAATGTAGCCATGAAATTAAGACACTTGCTCCTTGAAAAAAAAGCTATGACAAACCTAGACAAAAAGCAGAGACATCATTTTGCTGACAAAAGTCCATACAGTCAAAGCTCTGGTTTTCCCAGTGGTCATGTATGGATGTGAGAGCTGGACCATAAAGAAAGCTAAGCGCCAAAGAATTGAAGCCTTTGAACTGTGGTGTTAGAGAAGGCTCTTGAGAGTCCATTGGACTGCAAGGAGATCAAGTCAGTTAATCCTAAAGGAAATCAACCCAGAATCTTCATTGGAAGGAATGATGTTGAAGCTGAAGCTCCAATACTTTGGCCATCTGATGCAAAGAGATAACTCTTTGGAAAAGACCCCCTTCGGAAAAATAGAAAAAGGGGACAACAGAGGACAAGACAGCTGGATGGTATCATTGAGACAATGGACACGAGTTGGAGCAGGCTCTGGAAGATGGTGAAGGACAGGGAAGCCTGGAGTGCTGTAGTCCATGCTGTCACAAAGAGTCAAACATGACTGAGGAATTGAACTGAACACCAGCAAGCATAATAAATCATTATATAAAGACTCTCAGGGGGTTTCCCTGGTGGTCCAGTGGGTAAGGACACCACCTTGCAGTGTAAGGGGCGCCGGTTCGATCCCTGGCTTGGGAAGATCCCACGTGCCGCAGAGCGGCTGGACCGATGTGTCCAATTACCGAGCCGGAGCTCTGGGGTGCATGCGCCCAGAGCCGGCGCTCTGCAGCAACAGAGGCCACCGCGATGGGAGGTCCACAGGAGCCAAGGAACAAAGACGGATGAAAATGGAGAAATGAAAGACCAATAGAGGTGGCCCGCCCGCTCCCCTCCCTCCCCAACCCGACCCCCGCCCAAAATGAATAAATAAATAATTTTTTTTTTTAAAAAAGAAAGACTCTCAGTTCTGTTTCCAGAGTAAAGATTAATCTGACGCACTTTCTTGAGCTGTTTTAAGGAATTTAAACTCCTCTCTAGTGCTACACCACTGAAGAATGATGTTGACCTTTTCTGACCCTTACGACTTCCATCAATTATAGCCTGGACCCTATCAGGTATGGCTTTCTGGCCAAAGAAAAGCCATTTTGGCCTAAGCCGTTGAGATCTAAGCCTGGCAATGTCTCAACAATCATCTTAAAGAGTTACAATGTAGCCATGAAATTAAGACACTTGCTCCTTGAAAAAAAAGCTATGACAAACCTAGACAAAAAGCAGAGACATCATTTTGCTGACAAAAGTCCATACAGTCAAAGCTCTGGTTTTCCCAGTGGTCATGTATGGATGTGAGAGCTGGACCATAAAGAAAGCTAAGCGCCAAAGAATTGAAGCCTTTGAACTGTGGTGTTAGAGAAGGCTCTTGAGAGTCCATTGGACTGCAAGGAGATCAAGTCAGTTAATCCTAAAGGAAATCAACCCAGAATCTTCATTGGAAGGAATGATGTTGAAGCTGAAGCTCCAATACTTTGGCCATCTGATGCAAAGAGATAACTCTTTGGAAAAGACCCCCTTCGGAAAAATAGAAAAAGGGGACAACAGAGGACAAGACAGCTGGATGGTATCATTGAGACAATGGACACGAGTTGGAGCAGGCTCTGGAAGATGGTGAAGGACAGGGAAGCCTGGAGTGCTGTAGTCCATGCTGTCACAAAGAGTCAAACATGACTGAGGAATTGAACTGAACACCAGCAAGCATAATAAATCATTATATAAAGACTCTCAGGGGGTTTCCCTGGTGGTCCAGTGGGTAAGGACACCACCTTGCAGTGTAAGGGGCGCCGGTTCGATCCCTGGCTTGGGAAGATCCCACGTGCCGCAGAGCGGCTGGACCGATGTGTCCAATTACCGAGCCGGAGCTCTGGGGTGCATGCGCCCAGAGCCGGCGCTCTGCAGCAACAGAGGCCACCGCGATGGGAGGTCCACAGGAGCCAAGGAACAAAGACGGATGAAAATGGAGAAATGAAAGACCAATAGAGGTGGCCCGCCCGCTCCCCTCCCTCCCCAACCCGACCCCCGCCCAAAATGAATAAATAAATAATTTTTTTTTTTAAAAAAGAAAGACTCTCAGTTCTGTTTCCAGAGTAAAGATTAATCTGACGCACTTTCTTGAGCTGTTTTAAGGAATTTAAACTCCTCTCTAGTGCTACACCACTGAAGAATGATGTTGACCTTTTCTGACCCTTACGACTTCCATCAATTATAGCCTGGACCCTATCAACCTTGCCCCAATTCTATCTTGAATTCTGTTTTAAGCCCCTTCCTGAATATTCATGTACCCTTAACCTAAAACTTCTCCAATTTTGGTGTTGAGAGGTGCTTTGGGGAAAATCCTTTGGTAGTTTTGCTACAAAATAACTCTTTTCTTTTCCTGTTCTTTGGCTTGGTGTGTCTTTTGTCCCAACACCCACCAAAAGATGAATCCAGTTTTCTGGTAACAACTAGAGGCCAAGAAACAGCCCTAGAGCTGATCAGCAGGGATACCTGGAGCACCTTTTAACGTAGCACTGAGAGAGACAGATGTTAAGAAATTTATACGGTGATCTTCCAAAAAAGTTACAGACTAAAAGGTGCCAAAAAAAAAAAAAAAAGAATCCAATACACTTTCGGAAAAAACTGTGTTACTTACAGTCTCTGAATTGATCCTCCTCTTTCTCAATTCTCTACATTTAGCCTACGGAAACAATGAAGAGATTTGGGAAGCTGTCCAAATCTTTGCTATCATTGCTTAAGTGGGTCTTAGCTCCTTTCTTGGAACCAATTCCCCAGCATTCTATCTACATCAATACCTAAGGAAATGGAGAAGAGAGCATTACTTGTAGACTTTTTACCTAGGAAAGGTGTCCATGACACCCTGTTTCCCCCTAGATTAAACCTAATTTGAGTTCAGAACACTTCACAAAATGAATATAAATTAAATTTATATATGAGAAACGGCCATATAGTCAAAGCTATAATCACCCAGTAATCATGCATGCATGTGAGAGCTGGACCATAAAGAAGGCTGAGCGCCAAAGAATTGAAACCTTTGAACTGAGGTGTTGGAGAAGACTCTGGAGGATCCTTCAGACTGCAAGATCAAACCAGTCAATCCTGAAGGAAATCAACTCTGAATATTCACTGGAAGGAATGGTCAAGCTGGAATACTTTGGCCACCTGAGGTGAAGAGACTTATTCTGACGCACTTTCGTGAGCTGTTTTAAGGAATTTAAACTCCTCTCTAGTGCTACACCACTGAAGAATGATGTTGACCTTTTCTGACCCTTACGACTTCCATCAATTATAGCCTGGACCCTATCAACCTTGCCCCAATTCTATCTTGAATTCTGTTTTAAGCCCCTTCCTGAATATTCATGTACCCTTAACCTAAAACTTCTCCAATTTTGGTGTTGAGAGGTGCTTTGGGAAAATCCTTTGGTAGTTTTGCTACAAAATAACTCTTTTCTTTTCCTGTTCTTTGGCTTGGTGTGTCTTTTGTCCCAACACCCACCAAAAGATGAATCCAGTTTTCTGGTAACAACTAGAGGCCAAGAAACAGCCCTAGCGCTGATCAGCAGGGATACCTGGAGCACCTTTAACGTAGCACTGAGAGAGACAGATGTTAAGAAATTTATACGGTGATCTTCCAAAAAAGTTACAGACTAAAAGGTGCCAAAAAAAAAAAAAAAAGAATCCAATACACTTTCGGAAAAAACTGTGTTACTTACAGTCTCTGAATTGATCCTCCTCTTTCTCAATTCTCTACATTTAGCCTACGGAAACAATGAAGAGATTTGGGAAGCTGTCCAAATCTTTGCTATCATTGCTTAAGTGGGTCTTAGCTCCTTTCTTGGAACCAATTCCCCAGCATTCTATCTACATCAATACCTAAGGAAATGGAGAAGAGAGCATTACTTGTAGACTTTTTACCTAGGAAAGGTGTCCATGACACCCTGTTTCCCCCTAGATTAAACCTAATTTGAGTTCAGAACACTTCACAAAATGAATATAAATTAAATTTATATATGAGAAACGGCCATATAGTCAAAGCTATAATCACCCAGTAATCATGCATGCATGTGAGAGCTGGACCATAAAGAAGGCTGAGCGCCAAAGAATTGAAACCTTTGAACTGAGGTGTTGGAGAAGACTCTGGAGGATCCTTCAGACTGCAAGATCAAACCAGTCAATCCTGAAGGAAATCAACTCTGAATATTCACTGGAAGGAATGGTCAAGCTGGAATACTTTGGCCACCTGAGGTGAAGAGACTTATTGGAAAAGACCTTTATGCTGGGAAAAATAGAAGGCAGAAGGACAAGGGGACAAGAGAGCACAAGATGGTTGGATGGCATCACTGAGTCAACAGACATGAATTTAAGCAAGCTCCGGAAGATGGTGAAGGACAGGGAAACCTGGTGTGCCACGGTCCATGGGGTCACAAAGAGTTGGACATGACTGAGAGACTGAACTGAACAATTTCAGGAAAGGCTAGTATTCTTTAAAATATGGTTGTATTTCCATTCTTTTTATAGCTTTTTTTTTTTTTGCCTCTAAATTATCCATCTTTATTCTTTGGCCTGTGTGGGCCTCCCATCGCAGTGGCCTCTCTCACTACAGAGCACTGACTCTGGGCACATGTGCTCCAGAGCGCTGGCTTGTAATTGGACATATCGGTCCAGCCGTTCCTCTGCATGTGGGATCTTCCCTGGCTAGGAATCAAACCAGTGCCCATTGCATAGCATGGGCATGGCACTCTTTACCCACTGGGACCACCAGAGAAGCCCTACCATTCTCTTTTAAAGTCACAGATAAATTTGAGTATTATTCTTCATTGGAGCACGTTATTAGTTTACAGAGTCTAGGATAATTTTTCATAGTAAAGGACAATAAGTAAATAAAGGATAAATAAATATACATGTAATTTGGGAGTACCTGCCAGATCAACTGCTCATTTTCTCAAGCTAAAAAAGGTTGCTAAACAGTCTGAGGAAATTCAAAGACATTTTTGTTTTTTGAAGATAAAGTCAACAGCTGAGAAAAATTAAAACACATACATCTGTGTGTATATGTGTGCAGAGGGAAAGCGAGTATGGAGGAAGGTTGACACCTGGCGAACCGGGGGGTGAAGGTGTATCTTGTACAATTTCACTGTATGATTTTTAAAATTTTCCTGTAGACTTAAAGTTCTATAAATAAAAGTTGGCGGGAGGTCAAAGTTAACAGTTTTAAATTTAGTGTTGACGAGGGAAGACTCGGCTTCAAAACCAGTCAATCCTGAAGGAAATCAACTCTGAATATTCACTGGAAGGAATGGTCAAGCTGGAATACTTTGGCCACCTGAGGTGAAGAGACTTATTGGAAAAGACCTTTATGCTGGGAAAAATAGAAGGCAGAAGGACAAGGGGACAAGAGAGCACAAGATGGTTGGATGGCATCACTGAGTCAACAGACATGAATTTAAGCAAGCTCCGGAAGATGGTGAAGGACAGGGAAACCTGGTGTGCCACGGTCCATGGGGTCACAAAGAGTTGGACATGACTGAGAGACTGAACTGAACAATTTCAGGAAAGGCTAGTATTCTTTAAAATATGGTTGTATTTCCATTCTTTTTATAGCTTTTTTTTTTTTTGCCTCTAAATTATCCATCTTTATTCTTTGGCCTGTGTGGGCCTCCCATCGCAGTGGCCTCTCTCACTACAGAGCACTGACTCTGGGCACATGTGCTCCAGAGCGCTGGCTTGTAATTGGACATATCGGTCCAGCCGTTCCTCTGCATGTGGGATCTTCCCTGGCTAGGAATCAAACCAGTGCCCATTGCATAGCATGGGCATGGCACTCTTTACCCACTGGGACCACCAGAGAAGCCCTACCATTCTCTTTTAAAGTCACAGATAAATTTGAGTATTATTCTTCATTGGAGCACGTTATTAGTTTACAGAGTCTAGGATAATTTTTCATAGTAAAGGACAATAAGTAAATAAAGGATAAATAAATATACATGTAATTTGGGAGTACCTGCCAGATCAACTGCTCATTTTCTCAAGCTAAAAAAGGTTGCTAAACAGTCTGAGGAAATTCAAAGACATTTTTGTTTTTTGAAGATAAAGTCAACAGCTGAGAAAAATTAAAACACATACATCTGTGTGTATATGTGTGCAGAGGGAAAGCGAGTATGGAGGAAGGTTGACACCTGGCGAACCGGGGGGTGAAGGTGTATCTTGTACAATTTCACTGTATGATTTTTAAAATTTTCCTGTAGACTTAAAGTTCTATAAATAAAAGTTGGCGGGAGGTCAAAGTTAACAGTTTTAAATTTAGTGTTCGGCCTCCGCACGTTCAATGAGACACCTAGCTCACTATCTAGTTTTTTTTTTTTTTTTGGAGGGGGACAGGCAGGCCTCTTCTATTGGTCTTTATCTATTTTCATCCGTCTTTGTTCTTTGGCCCGTGTGGGCCTCCCATCGCAGTGGCCTCTGTTGTCGCAGAGCGCTGGCGCTGGGCGCACGCGCTCCAGAGCCCTGGCTCGGTAATTGGACACATCGGTCCAGCCGCTCCGCAGCACTTGGGATCTTCCCAGGTCAGGGATGGAACCGGCGCCCCTTGCACTGCAAGGCGGTGTCCTTACCCACTGGACCACCAGGGAAGCCCGCTATCTAGTTTCTTAAAGACTATCTACCTCTCATGTCACTGGCCCTGTACATGCAATCCAGGGAGAAGTGACTTAAGTCCACCTAGGGTCGGAATATGTTTGAAAGAAAGTAAGGATGGAAAGCCTGGATCAAACCCTGAGAGAAGTTATTATTCGCTTAGTCTCAAACGAGTTTACCAGTTTCTTTTGGTATTAAGAACACAATACTGAAAAACATTATCACTGCCAGTTCTTCACTTTGCTTAAATGGACCCTTCTGAACTTTTGCTGCTTCCACGACTCAAATCTACTGCTTTCATTTCTACATCACTAATCATCTTGCAGTGCAACATTAGGCGTGATCTTCCCTGTCGTTAACCTAATCAAACTAGGATTCCTAAACACAAAAGTGCGTGCGTGGGCTTATCTTCGGCCCGCAAAAGAAAAAAGAAAAAAAGAAAAAAAAAAAGCAGCTAAAAAGGCTGACAAGCTAAATTAACCCATCCTTTCCTCCTGATCTCACTTCCTCGTTTTTAAAAGAAACCCAGCGGAGACCATATACATTAGCAGCCGGCTTTGATGCACCTCTAAGGCAATTCTAGACAGCTGGACACGAAAAGGAGAGCGAGCCGCTGAGTTGGCAAGGAGACCGGCTCTGCGTCTGCCTCTGAAATCCCAGGGGCGTCAGGATCAGGTCCCGACCGCGGCGACGGAGAACCGCGGCGGACGGCCGAGCCGGGGACGGCGAGGGAAGCGGGCGGCGAGAGGCGACGGGCTCGACCCGGGCCCGGGGGCGCGCGGCTCCGCGGAGCCCCGCGCCGCGCGCCCCCCGCCCCTCCCCTCCGCTCCCCGCACGGCCTCCCCGCCCCTCCCCGCCCGGCTCCCTCAAGTCTCCACGAACGGAAATGGGAGTCACAGCGCCGGGGACCAGCGGAAACAAAACACAGAGGCGGCCGCGGGGGGGCCGCGGCGGGGGAGAAGGCCCCGGAACGCAGCCGGCCCGCGCGGGCCCGCGCTCCCTGCCTCCCCCGCGGCCGCACTCACCCGCTCCGGATTCGGGCCCGTCGCCCCCGCCCGCGCTCCAGAGCCGGCTGGGAACCGCAGCGGCGCGGGCTCCACGTGCAGCGTCTCTCCCGGTAAGACCCGCAGCTGCCGCGACTCGGAGTGGGAGGCCCCTGGGCCCTTCCCGCGAAAACGGCGCAGAGAAACTCCAACCCCCCTCCTGCCTCCCAGGCACCCCCGGGTCCGGGACTACAACTCCCAGCAGGTGGCGCGACACGAACGCCTGGGGCAACGGGGGCTCACGAGGCCCAAGGGAGCACAACGCCCCCAGCCCGCTGTGTTGTCCACTGTCACTTTGCACAATCGTACACCTCGCCCGCCCCAGGGAATCGGACGCAGACTCGGGGCGGGAGGGACTGAACGACGGGCAAGGCCGCCCCCGGAGGGCGCATGCGTACACCCCAAGGTTTCCGAGAGGGGAAAAAGGGAGCGGGTCAAGTTGAGCGAAGGAAAGATGGCGGAGGCGTCGCCGGGGGACCCGGAAGCACTTACCCTCCACTTCCTCCTCCTGTTTGGCGTCTGTCTCACCTAGAGCCGTCCGGTCGCAGAGCGTCTCCGGGACGCTTCCTGTCCGGTGAGTGTCGACCCTCTGAAGCGGCGGCCCATAATGCATTGCGACGGCGGGTAGGCGGGTGGGGGCGGAGTCAGGGCCGGAAGTAGACCGGGGCGGCTGCGGAGGCCTGGGAGCTCGGCGCTGAGTGCAAGGTGACTTGGCAGGGTAACTGCGCTAACTTGGCCCTCTGGCACTTGGGTTCTGGCTTTCTTCACGAATTGTGGGATGCCTCTTATGTATCCTTCTGGCAAAGAGGGCAACTTTATATCCTGGGCGGCTTCGCGGCCTGGCCTGGGGTCGTTGCCCACCTCGGCGCCTTTAGGCGTTAATGTTTACGGTAGATTAAATACGGAGCCGGGAAAGCAGCTCTTCAGGGCCAGCCTGGCTCTCAGCGTGGCGCGGGGGGCAGGGAGGCCGGCGCGCCGAGCCCCGCAGCCAGGCTGGGGCAGCTCAAGGTCAACCCCGCGGGGCCTGTCTCCGGCCAGGCCTACTCTACCCGGACGCGTGGGAGATTGTTCTGTACTGTTTAAAGTAGAACGTAAGCGAGGAAAGGATAACGGTCATCTTAAAAGTTTGCAGGCCACCTGCAAATGTTGGTCTTGCTAAAACTTGGTCAAGCACCTTTGTTTTGCAACACTGTTTCCTGGAGGGAAAAAGCGAGCGGGTCACGCAAGTCGGGTGGTGGATCGAGGTCAGGAATGTGCTCCGAAATGCAGCGAGAGCGCTAACCTTGGACGGGGCAACTGTAAACGGAGAACCGTGCCTCTTCTCAGCCGCTTCTTGGGCTGCACCCTTTTCTAGCTATTGCCTTCCCCAATATTTTGGAGTATATCAAGTCCCTTTCATAGACTGGCATGCGTGTCCTCTCATAGTACCCTAATAACGAATTTAATCACAATTGGTATTTTATACCTACTTGTGTAACTGTATTTCTCAGGTACTCAGTCGTTGGGGGGGTCAAGTTGAGCGAAGGAAAGATGGCGGAGGCGTCGCCGGGGGACCCGGAAGCACTTACCCTCCACTTCCTCCTCCTGTTTGGCGTCTGTCTCACCTAGAGCCGTCCGGTCGCAGAGCGTCTCCGGGACGCTTCCTGTCCGGTGAGTGTCGACCCTCTGAAGCGGCGGCCCATAATGCATTGCGACGGCGGGTAGGCGGGTGGGGGCGGAGTCAGGGCCGGAAGTAGACCGGGGCGGCTGCGGAGGCCTGGGAGCTCGGCGCTGAGTGCAAGGTGACTTGGCAGGGTAACTGCGCTAACTTGGCCCTCTGGCACTTGGGTTCTGGCTTTCTTCACGAATTGTGGGATGCCTCTTATGTATCCTTCTGGCAAAGAGGGCAACTTTATATCCTGGGCGGCTTCGCGGCCTGGCCTGGGGTCGTTGCCCACCTCGGCGCCTTTAGGCGTTAATGTTTACGGTAGATTAAATACGGAGCCGGGAAAGCAGCTCTTCAGGGCCAGCCTGGCTCTCAGCGTGGCGCGGGGGGCAGGGAGGCCGGCGCGCCGAGCCCCGCAGCCAGGCTGGGGCAGCTCAAGGTAAACCCCCGCGGGCCTGTCTCCGGCCAGGCCTACTCTACCCGGACGCGTGGGAGATTGTTCTGTACTGTTTAAAGTAGAACGTAAGCGAGGAAAGGATAACGGTCATCTTAAAAGTTTGCAGGCCACCTGCAAATGTTGGTCTTGCTAAAACTTGGTCAAGCACCTTTGTTTTGCAACACTGTTTCCTGGAGGGAAAAAGCGAGCGGGTCACGCAAGTCGGGTGGTGGATCGAGGTCAGGAATGTGCTCCGAAATGCAGCGAGAGCGCTAACCTTGGACGGGGCAACTGTAAACGGAGAACCGTGCCTCTTCTCAGCCGCTTCTTGGGCTGCACCCTTTTCTAGCTATTGCCTTCCCCAATATTTTGGAGTATATCAAGTCCCTTTCATAGACTGGCATGCGTGTCCTCTCATAGTACCCTAATAACGAATTTAATCACAGTTGGTATTTTATACCTACTTGTGTAATGACATGTATATTTCTCAGTAGATACTCAGTCGTTGGGGGAAAGTGAAACAATAGAGGAAAAGGAACAATTTTTGTAGTGAGATTTTGTGTTCGTGTTTTTAGATATGTTGAATTTGAGAGCAAGGTAAGACTTACAAAGGGATGAAAAGTGTGGATGTATAGACTTGGAATTCAGAAAGAAGACCATAATCAGATGTGATTTGGGAATCATTAATACATAGATAGAAAAAGTGAAATGGATTTTACCCTTGTTGGCAGTAGGAGTAACATGATTTTTGCAATGTTCGATTAAACTAACTGCGGGACTGTAATTTTATAAACTTTCTTAATTATTGTCTTAAGATTTGTAAAGGAAGAGTAAGAATACTTTCCTTTTCTTACCTGTATTGCCAAAGTGGTACCAGGAGAGAGATTTATGGAAGTACTTAGCAAGACGCCTAGGGCTGCACAAGTGTTAGGGTGACGTCATTGCGGAGTGTTGTGTGTTTTTACATTGCCGAGAGGGGAAAGTGTACACTGAGTTGCACAGTTTAAAAAATGTATTTGTGTCCTGTCAGATTCTGTGGTATAACCTGGGATCAGATACTTCCTTACCTCTCAGCTGCGGTTACTGTCTGTGTAAAGTGAGAATGATATTAAGCAGGGTTTCCCCTGGTGAACAAAGATGGATGAAAATAGAGAAATGAAGGACCAATAGAAGTGGCCTGCCTACTCCCCTCCCTCCCCAACACGACCCCTGCCCAAAATAAATAAATAAATAAATAAAGCTTTTAGGAAAAAAAAAAAAAGAATGATATTAAGCAGCGCCTGAAGGTCATTCAGATAGTTTCCTTTCATCCTGTGGGTGAAGGCAATTTGGTTGATGGTAGGATTTACTTTGATCGTTTTTATGTGCTATTTCAGGTCTTCTCAACCTTAGCACTGTTGGCATTTTGGACCAGATATTTCTTTGTTGTGGGGGGCTATTATTACTGATGTTGTTATAGGATTTTGGCAGCATTCTGGTTTTTATCCACTAGTGGCTAGTAACACCCCTATCAGAACAACCAAAACTGGTTTCAAACATTGCCAGGTATCTCCTGTGGGACTCCCCACCCCGATTAAAGAACTGGTGTGCTTCTCTTTGGTCTTCTAGCTTAGTGCTTTCCAGCTCTCACTATAAAGGGCCATTTGCCCCCCAGCTCTTGTGGATATCTTTGAAGAATCCAGTAAAAATGAATTACTGAAAAATTCGTCGTTGGGGAAAGTGAAACAATAGAGGAAAAGGAACAATTTTTGTAGTGAGATTTTGTGTTCGTGTTTTTAGATATGTTGAATTTGAGAGCAAGGTAAGACTTACAAAGGGATGAAAAGTGTGGATGTATAGACTTGGAATTCAGAAAGAAGACCATAATCAGATGTGATTTGGGAATCATTAATACATAGATAGAAAAAGTGAAATGGATTTTACCCTTGTTGGCAGTAGGAGTAACATGATTTTTGCAATGTTCGATTAAACTAACTGCGGGACTGTAATTTTATAAACTTTCTTAATTATTGTCTTAAGATTTGTAAAGGAAGAGTAAGAATACTTTCCTTTTCTTACCTGTATTGCCAAAGTGGTACCAGGAGAGATTTATGGAAGTACTTAGCAAGACGCCTAGGGCTGCACAAGTGTTAGGGTGACGTCATTGCGGAGTGTTGTGTGTTTTTACATTGCCGAGAGGGGAAAGTGTACACTGAGTTGCACAGTTTAAAAAATGTATTTGTGTCCTGTCAGATTCTGTGGTATAACCTGGGATCAGATACTTCCTTACCTCTCAGCTGCGGTTACTGTCTGTGTAAAGTGAGAATGATATTAAGCAGGGTTTCCCCTGGTGAACAAAGATGGATGAAAATAGAGAAATGAAGGACCAATAGAAGTGGCCTGCCTACTCCCCTCCCTCCCCAACACGACCCCTGCCCAAAATAAATAAATAAATAAATAAAGCTTTTAGGAAAAAAAAAAAAAGAATGATATTAAGCAGCGCCTGAAGGTCATTCAGATAGTTTCCTTTCATCCTGTGGGTGAAGGCAATTTGGTTGATGGTAGGATTTACTTTGATCGTTTTTATGTGCTATTTCAGGTCTTCTCAACCTTAGCACTGTTGGCATTTTGGACCAGATATTTCTTTGTTGTGGGGGGCTATTATTACTGATGTTGTTATAGGATTTTGGCAGCATTCTGGTTTTTATCCACTAGTGGCTAGTAACACCCCTATCAGAACAACCAAAACTGGTTTCAAACATTGCCAGGTATCTCCTGTGGGACTCCCCACCCCGATTAAAGAACTGGTGTGCTTCTCTTTGGTCTTCTAGCTTAGTGCTTTCCAGCTCTCACTATAAAGGGCCATTTGCCCCCCAGCTCTTGTGGATATCTTTGAAGAATCCAGTAAAAATGAATTACTGAAAAATTCATTAGATGAAAGAAAAAGCAATGGAGACACATTTTTTATTACTGAATTGGACAGATGTGAATTATTCCGTGAAGTTACTGTAGAAATTTCTAAATGCTGTAAAAGTTTCTAAATGCTTCTTCCCAGTTCTTGTATTACTGCAGAGCAGTAAGACAATACTATCGCTGGTCCTCAGACCACACTTCGAATAGTAGTAGTATAATTTAATAGTTCAGTGTGATGATGCTTATTAAGTAACTTGGGAGGCCACGGAATTCATGTTAGCTTGTTCGGTTTTATCTTTAAGGTTCAGAAGTTTTTCCAGGCTATTTTGAAGTGTGACTCTTATCATTCCAACATGGGTTGGTCGACCCCTTTACATTTAATCAGTCTTTCTTAGTCTGGGGCAATTTCTTCTATTTATGATCTCCTTATTTATTATTTTTCTTTTGAAATTCCTGTTTGTATATCATTGATTCTTTTAGATTTTATCTTTTCAGAACACTAATTGACCTCTCAACTGAGATCATCCTGTAATTTATACACTGTGATTTTCTAGTTAGAAAATCATGTGTTTTAGCTTCAGGAAGTCTAAGGACTTAAAAGTCTTTAAGTCCTTACTTTAAAAATTCATACTTTCATGAAGTCGTACTGCTTGGTTTTCCCTCTCTTGTTGGTGCACTCCCTTGGACTAGTTGCTGTTTTTCCTTGCTGGTTCTTCTGGACTTGGTTTTACAGTATTCCTGAATGCCTGGAATCCTGCGGTTTTAAAGGGCAGAGCAGTTTCTCTCCCTGTGGGCTGGTGAAGTGCTAATGGAGGGTGAGGCAACATGCGCAGCTCCCTTTCTGCCTTTTGAGGGAGTTGGGGAAGCCTGGGAGGCTAATTTGGGAACCAGCATTCCTCTCTTTTCTGCTGAGCGTGGGTGGCAAGACTAATAAGTGTGTGGAAAAGAAACACCCCATCCCAGAGTCTGCTTGCTTTCTGCATCTAGCCCAGTAGAAGTTTAAAGTATCTTCACATTCTGGTTCTTGTTCCCAGAAACAGGGTCACCATGATTCTGCAGAGACTCTTCAGGTTGTCCTCCGTCCTTCAGTCTGCAATCTCAGTCTCTTTGAGGAGGAACATTGGTGTTACAGCTGTGGCTTTTAATAAGGAACTTGATCCTGTGCAGAAACTCTTCGTGGATAAGATTAGAGAATATAGAACTAAGCGACAGTAAGTGGATAGGTACTCAACCTTGGTGTTAATGTGAACTTTCAAAATATGTAAGTTTAGAGATGGTAATAAAAATGAGTTTGCATTTAACAGTATCTAAGACCTTCACTGAGCTGATCCCTGTGGTAGAGGTTCATTAGCTGCTTCAAAAGAAAAAAGCGAGGGCCTTGAATTTTTTTTCCTAAATTTTATCTTATGGGTCCCCAGGGAGAATCACATTAAATCTAATGCCATTTTAGATATATCCCCATTGTAATGTCATTTGTTATATAACCTGGAGTCAGTTCATACAAGTACATGTGGTCTTGGAAATCATTTATGAACTATATTTGAGAAAACTAAGCCCTTTAGACATTGATTATCCTAAGGTCATAAAGTTAATTGTGGGGAAAATATAATCAGACTATTCTCTCAGTCTAGTGATCTTTCTGTGACATTATGGTTTGGGGGAAGTGTATAAGCACAGCATTTTTTCTTTAATGCTCCTTTCGTACTTATATATTTATGGCACTATCAAAAGACCCTGAAATAGTGTAAAGCAAGTCCAGAGAAAATGAAGTCGTACTGCTTTGTTTTCCCTCTCTTGTTGGTGCACTCCCTTGGACTAGTTGCTGTTTTTCCTTGCTGGTTCTTCTGGACTTGGTTTTACAGTATTCCTGAATGCCTGGAATCCTGCGGTTTTAAAGGGCAGAGCAGTTTCTCTCCCTGTGGGCTGGTGAAGTGCTAATGGAGGGTGAGGCAACATGCGCAGCTCCCTTTCTGCCTTTTGAGGGAGTTGGGGAAGCCTGGGAGGCTAATTTGGGAACCAGCATTCCTCTCTTTTCTGCTGAGCGTGGGTGGCAAGACTAATAAGTGTGTGGAAAAGAAACACCCCATCCCAGAGTCTGCTTGCTTTCTGCATCTAGCCCAGTAGAAGTTTAAAGTATCTTCACATTCTGGTTCTTGTTCCCAGAAACAGGGTCACCATGATTCTGCAGAGACTCTTCAGGTTGTCCTCCGTCCTTCAGTCTGCAATCTCAGTCTCTTTGAGGAGGAACATTGGTGTTACAGCTGTGGCTTTTAATAAGGAACTTGATCCTGTGCAGAAACTCTTCGTGGATAAGATTAGAGAATATAGAACTAAGCGACAGTAAGTGGATAGGTACTCAACCTTGGTGTTAATGTGAACTTTCAAAATATGTAAGTTTAGAGATGGTAATAAAAATGAGTTTGCATTTAACAGTATCTAAGACCTTCACTGAGCTGATCCCTGTGGTAGAGGTTCATTAGCTGCTTCAAAAGAAAAAAGCGAGGGCCTTGAATTTTTTTTTTTTCCTAAATTTTATCTTATGGGTCCCCAGGGAGAATCACATTAAATCTAATGCCATTTTAGATATATCCCCATTGTAATGTCATTTGTTATATAACCTGGAGTCAGTTCATACAAGTACATGTGGTCTTGGAAATCATTTATGAACTATATTTGAGAAAACTAAGCCCTTTAGACATTGATTATCCTAAGGTCATAAAGTTAATTGTGGGGAAAATATAATCAGACTATTCTCTCAGTCTAGTGATCTTTCTGTGACATTATGGTTTGGGGGAAGTGTATAAGCACAGCATTTTTTCTTTAATGCTCCTTTCGTACTTATATATTTATGGCACTATCAAAAGACCCTGAAATAGTGTAAAGCAAGTCCAGGGAAAACTTAATGACAGAACCACACAGTTTTGAAGATGAATGATGACTTCAGCTATCATCAAGTTTGACCCCCAAATCTTTGGGAAAGTGATATAGATCAGTTCAGAGTTTTGTATTATTTAGTTGTCTACTGTATGCAAAGCACTGGACCAAATAACGGTGGTGGGCTACAAAGAAAGAGGGCATCTGGCATTTTCCACGATATTCTTCAAGTATAAGAGGGTAGAAAGTTTATAAGCAAGTAAATACAATGTAAGGTAAAGCAGATTAAATGATAAGATAGTGACACATTCAGTGTTTGGGGAACTCATAGGAAGAAGTCCTTTCTGGCTGGTGCATTTTGAAGTGGTACATTTCGAAAGGTGGTTGGAAGAATCCCAGAGCTGGACAGTGGTCATCAGAGTAGCTGGTTGAAGGCTCTGTCTAGCACTGTACTATAAGTCTCTAGCTGTCATCCACTTGTGACTATTCATATTCAGGTCCCTATTGAGTATAAATAAAATTCAGTTCCTTGGTTGCCTTAGCCACATTTCTAGTGCTCCATACTAGAAATGGCTAGTGGTTACCATGTGAAACAGCACAGATATGGAGCATTCTGTTATCATAGAAACTTTCTATTGCACATGCTTATATAGAAGAAAATTGGGTCCTTAACAAGAAACACTAACAAGTTAAATTACAGCTGGTTGAGTATTTTTTGTTGATTATATATTATATAAGATCCTATATTTTTATCATAGACATAGGTGAAAATGCTAGCTTTGATGGAATTTTCACTTATACATTTTTTATTATATTATTCATTGATAAGTGGGCAGTAACATGACAAACAGAAGAATTTGTGCAGACAATTAGATCTAATTGGCCCATTGCTGATCCATGATACGGTGTTTATCTTTCCAAAGCACAACTCTAATAATTTTGTCATTTTATTGCTTAGCAAACAAAATACACACTCTTAGGCTTTACATTCTGGGCCTCTTGTGATCTGGGTCCTGCTGGCTTTTCATCTAGGCTGCTTAGCATTCCCCACATACAGCTAATGCTTTACCACTTCCTTATCCTAGCTTTTCAGTCTTAGAATATCTCAAATTAAAATCTGACTGGAGTGCATGATTTGTCACAAATCTTTGGGAAAGTGATATAGATCAGTTCAGAGTTTTGTATTATTTAGTTGTCTACTGTATGCAAAGCACTAGACCAAATAACGTGGTGGGCTACAAAGAAAGAGGGCATCTGGCATTTTCCACGATATTCTTCAAGTATAAGAGGGTAGAAAGTTTATAAGCAAGTAAATACAATGTAAGGTAAAGCAGATTAAATGATAAGATAGTGACACATTCAGTGTTTGGGGAACTCATAGGAAGAAGTCCTTTCTGGCTGGTGCATTTTGAAGTGGTACATTTCGAAAGGTGGTTGGAAGAATCCCAGAGCTGGACAGTGGTCATCAGAGTAGCTGGTTGAAGGCTCTGTCTAGCACTGTACTATAAGTCTCTAGCTGTCATCCACTTGTGACTATTCATATTCAGGTCCCTATTGAGTATAAATAAAAATTCAGTTCCTTGGTTGCCTTAGCCACATTTCTAGTGCTCCATACTAGAAATGGCTAGTGGTTACCATGTGAAACAGCACAGATATGGAGCATTCTGTTATCATAGAAACTTTCTATTGCACATGCTTATATAGAAGAAAATTGGGTCCTTAACAAGAAACACTAACAAGTTAAATTACAGCTGGTTGAGTATTTTTTGTTGATTATATATTATATAAGATCCTATATTTTTATCATAGACATAGGTGAAAATGCTAGCTTTGATGGAATTTTCACTTATACATTTTTTATTATATTATTCATTGATAAGTGGGCAGTAACATGACAAACAGAAGAATTTGTGCAGACAATTAGATCTAATTGGCCCATTGCTGATCCATGATACGGTGTTTATCTTTCCAAAGCACAACTCTAATAATTTTGTCATTTTATTGCTTAGCAAACAAAATACACACTCTTAGGCTTTACATTCTGGGCCTCTTGTGATCTGGGTCCTGCTGGCTTTTCATCTAGGCTGCTTAGCATTCCCCACATACAGCTAATGCTTTACCACTTCCTTATCCTAGCTTTTCAGTCTTAGAATATCTCAAATTAAAATCTGACTGGAGTGCATGATTTGTCACAAATGGTAACTTTTTAAAATGAGATTTCCCTGTGGAGCTTCAGGGGCTTTTGGTTTAACTGTGTCTTTGAAGGTTACCACCTGACTTCCTTATAGCGTAGATGTTTGTAAATACGTTATTTTTCTTCTAAATAGCAGAAACTTTGAGGATAGGATATAATTTGTTTCTTTGTTAGGCCCCTATTATGGCAACTTGAAGTTACAAGTTACTAAGTTCTTTTGAAAGCCTTTAGTAGTGGTTGATTTTAACCATAGTGATCTTCAGTGACAGTACTCAGTGTGCCAGCCACTGGTACATGAGTGTGCATGCCCACTCTGTCTGATTCTCTCACCACCATTGGGTAAGACTTCTGAGTCATCTGTATAGAAACTAGAGTTTAGAGTGCTTCGTGGCATGCTCTAGTTGACACAGCAACTACATTGTAGAACTGACATTGAAACGGAAGCAGTCATTCATGCATTGCCCGCAGATTTGGCCATTCCACCTTATTGCTGGTTAGATTCTGAGAGAGCCTGACTTTTAATAAGTATCCTTGATACTGACAGACCTTGAATGTTAGAGGTTGGTTTGAGGTTGCCTTAATTGTATGCAACCTCATCCTGTTTACACCAGTGGGAGTTTACATTCAAATGGAATACTTGCTATCTTTCAGAAAAGTCTGTTCTTCCCTACATTTAGAAGATCTGTGGATCTTAATTTTATCTTTGTAAACAATGCTTAAAATATATTTTTACTTGGTTGTTTACCCAACAGAACGTCAGGAGGACCGGTTGATGCTGGCCCAGAGTATCAGCAAGACCTGGACCGAGAGCTTTTCAAGCTTAAGCAAATGTACGGTAAAGCAGACATGAATACGTTCCCTAACTTCACATTTGAAGGTAAGTCTCTGTAATCCCGCAGTCATTGCTGTGGGAGATCGTTTTTATTATTATTATTTATTTATTTTTGGGGGGGTGGGTGGGCGGGGATCGGGTTGGGGAGGGAGGGGGGCGGTCGGGCCACTTCTATTGGTCTTTCATTTCTCTATTTTCATCCGTCTTTGTTCTCTGGCCTGTGTGGGCCTCCCATCGCGGTGGCGTCTGTCGTTGCAGAGCGCTGGCTCTGGGCGCATGCACTCCAGAGCTCTGTCTCGGTAATTGGACACATCAGTCCAGCCGCTCTGCGGCACGTGGGATCTTCCCAGGCCAGGGCTCGAACTGGCGTCCCTTGCACTGCAAGGCGGTGTCCTTACCCACTGGACCACCAGGGGAAGCCCGGGAGATCGTTTTAAGTGGAGAATATTTACATGGGTTGCTTAGAAGGTTGAATGAGAATTACACGTGTATTTACCAGGACAGTGACCTGTGCGTGGGACGCTCTGGGACAAACGCCCCTGGAGTAGGAGGTCAAATGGTGGGGATCCAAACTCAAATACCTGACAGTATCACTTATGGGCTGTGTGGTTTGGGATAGTTAACAGATCCCAGTTTCTCATCTGACATTTGGGTAAAATGATACTGTATTCCTAGTTGTAGTTAAATGACATCACATGTAAATTCATAAAGCGCCTGGCTTCTTGTAAGTCCTGAGTAAATCTTAAACAGTTATATTTACATATAGATGTTTTAGAAAATATACTTGGTGACAGAATGACTAAGTTTGAACCTTTCTTTCCTCTTAGACCCCAAGTTCGAAGTTGTCGACAAACCACAGTCCTGAAGAAATAATGTAACATTGATCTGGTAATTTGTCCTAGATTAGTTGTACAATTGATCAGACAGAAGTAACTGAATAAACATACATTTCACAGATGTCAGATGTTTTTTTAAATTATGATTTCAAATTATTTGGTGATGTTGATGTTAGGTGTACACTTGAGCGTCTTGAATTCTGTGGGTTTTGTGTGTATTAATGTGACTTTATTTTTATTCATTTGCCTGTGCCGGGTCTTAGTTGCAGCACACAGGATTTTTAGCTGCAGCAGGTGGGATCTAGTTTTCTGCCAGGGATTATACCCAGTCCTGCATTGAGAGCTTGGCGTCTCATCACTGGGCCACTAGGGAAGTCCCCACGTTCTTTGTTTTAGATACTCCCCCTGAGATATATATGAAAGCAGATGGAGACCTTGGATTAATTGAGTACCACAAGCCCATAACTTGGAAGATGCATCTGAGAGAGTAGAGGTTTCGCTTTTGTTTTGGAGGCTTATTGCTTGCAAGGAGCATTTGCAGTGGTGGATGTTATACCTGTTCCCAGGATAGGAAGAAATGGTTCATAAATCCTTTATGATAGCTTTTCAGACCTGTTCCCAGCCTCTGCGGCACGTGGGATCTTCCCAGGCCAGGGCTCGAACTGGCGTCCCTTGCACTGCAAGGCGGTGTCCTTACCCACTGGACCACCAGGGGAAGCCCGGGAGATCGTTTTAAGTGGAGAATATTTACATGGGTTGCTTAGAAGGTTGAATGAGAATTACACGTGTATTTACCAGGACAGTGACCTGTGCGTGGGACGCTCTGGGACAAACGCCCCTGGAGTAGGAGGTCAAATGGTGGGGATCCAAACTCAAATACCTGACAGTATCACTTATGGGCTGTGTGGTTTGGGATAGTTAACAGATCCCAGTTTCTCATCTGACATTTGGGTAAAATGATACTGTATTCCTAGTTGTAGTTAAATGACATCACATGTAAATTCATAAAGCGCCTGGCTTCTTGTAAGTCCTGAGTAAATCTTAAACAGTTATATTTACATATAGATGTTTTAGAAAATATACTTGGTGACAGAATGACTAAGTTTGAACCTTTCTTTCCTCTTAGACCCCAAGTTCGAAGTTGTCGACAAACCACAGTCCTGAAGAAATAATGTAACATTGATCTGGTAATTTGTCCTAGATTAGTTGTACAATTGATCAGACAGAAGTAACTGAATAAACATACATTTCACAGATGTCAGATGTTTTTTTAATTCTGATTTCAAATTATTTGGTGATGTTGATGTTAGGTGTACACTTGAGCGTCTTGAATTCTGTGGGTTTTGTGTGTATTAATGTGACTTTATTTTTATTCATTTGCCTGTGCCGGGTCTTAGTTGCAGCACACAGGATTTTTAGCTGCAGCAGGTGGGATCTAGTTTTCTGCCAGGGATTATACCCAGTCCTGCATTGAGAGCTTGGCGTCTCATCACTGGGCCACTAGGGAAGTCCCCACGTTCTTTGTTTTAGATACTCCCGCTGAGATATATATGAAAGCAGATGGAGACCTTGGATTAATTGAGTACCACAAGCCCATAACTTGGAAGATGCATCTGAGAGAGTAGAGGTTTCGCTTTTGTTTTGGAGGCTTATTGCTTGCAAGGAGCATTTGCAGTGGTGGATGTTATACCTGTTCCCAGGATAGGAAGAAATGGTTCATAAATCCTTTATGATAGCTTTTTCAGGGAGCTCAAGTGTGACTGTGAGTATATCCAGGGACACCCATTGTGTCCTAACTTCCATTTCCTCGTGTGCTGAGTATTTTTACTCTCCCGGTAACTCCAGTCCCTCGCCTCTTCCCTTGCAGTGGATTGATCACAGTGTCTGTTAGAGGGCTGGGTGGACACATCAGGGGAAGCTGGGAGCAGGGGAGAGGAGGGTTCTACAAAGGAACAAAATCCTCTAAAATAGATTAAGCTATTGGTGTTTGCCCAGTTGGTGGAATATCCAGCAGATGTGTGCCAGATAAGTGGCAGAGCAGGCGCATCAAAATTTCGGTAAGTGGACGGTTCTATTTTTTATTTATTTATTTTTTTTTAGGATAAACAGCTGTGCTCTTTTTTGTATCTCTCTGACTTGTGTCAATAAATATGGATCTTTACTAAAGCTTCAGAGATTTTCTTTTAAAAGTGAAGTCAGAAAACATCCTTTCTTATTAGATTAACTCACTTCAAAAGAGGAATACGTTTTTACTATGGCATGCTGTACTATCTGAAGTCTAAACCTGGTAGGGAATACCTTTCTCAAAAGATCCACAGATATTTAGAAATGGTAGAGGTGTGATTGAACTAGTAAGACACGACACGATGGAGCTAAGGAGGGTAAAGTAATGGGAAGAAACTCTCAGTTTTCTTCAGATGAAGTTAAGCATAACGGGTCAGTTGTACAATTTTCATTTAAATAATTGCAGGGACTGAAGCAGAATTCTGTTTGATTTTGGCACTTTTAAGGGTATCCGAGGAAGGCTCGTGGAGCAGTTCCCCACTCTAGCCTGCCCTGCTGTTTGTCTGCTCCACCCTCCTGTGGAGGCAAGCAGCATGGAATCAACAGCACCCTGCCAGTCTAAGGAGAAAACAACCAACTCTTTCTCTTCATGCTTCCCTCTCCAGCTCAGAGTTGAGTTGAATTTTTCATTATTTAAATAGAAGGACTGTATTTGTGGCCAACTGCAAGACTCCTGCGTTAAGCACCCTACTGTGCTCTAGTGTCTAGTGTGGTGGTTTAGTTGCTAGGTCTTGTCCAAGTCCTTGCAAACCAATTGACTGCAGCCTTCCAGGCTCCTCTATCCGTGGGATTTCCCAGGCAAGAATACTGGTGTGGCTTGCCATTTTCTTCTCCGGAGGATCTTTCTGACCCAGAGATTGAACCTGTGTCTCTTGCATTCCAAGCCATCTCTTGCATTGCAGGCGGATTCTTTACTGCTGAGCCACCAGGGAAATCCTGCCCTATGTCATAGGGCTATACATTTAGCCAAATTTTGACCAGAGAAACGCTGTGTTTTTCTAACTGAGTGCTATAGTGGTGCTTTGATTTATGGATGTTAACCGCCGCCCCCTCTTCTTCAGCACCTCTTCATCTTATGATGAGACTACCCCAAATTTGCAGAATCCAGCCTTTACCTGTTAATTCAGCCTACCAGAAAGTGGTCCTGCGCTTTGGGACCACCTTATATGTTGTCACAGATGACCTCAACCTTTTGTCTTTCAGCTGTTTAAAATGCCATATTTTTCTCCCTTGCCTGGTGGTATGGGCTGTATTGTGTTCCCCTGCAACTGGTATATTGAAGCTCCAGCCCTCAGAACGTCCCAGTGTGATTGTACTGGGGGTTAGGACCCTTCAAGGGGCTGAAGTTAAAATGAGGTTGTTAGGGTGGCTTGAAGCCAGTCTGACCAGTGTCCTTATAAGAAGACTGGTGTTTTTATAAGGAGGACGAATTTGAGTTGAGGGAAGGTGTGGAAACCGGAAACAGACATGTACCTGCCCGTTAACTTGTCTGTCTAGTGCTGCCATTAATAACCACTACCAAAAGGGGGCTTGTCTTCTAGGCAGTTTTTACTTATTTACATCCATTTAGGGCAGCATTTTCTGAGTCTCTGATTGTTGCTACCCTTGGCCTGTCAGGGCTGACCCTCCTGTGGAGGCAAGCAGCATGGAATCAACAGCACCCTGCCAGTCTAAGGAGAAAACAACCAACTCTTTCTCTTCATGCTTCCCTCTCCAGCTCAGAGTTGAGTTGAATTTTTCATTATTTAAATAGAAGGACTGTATTTGTGGCCAACTGCAAGACTCCTGCGTTAAGCACCCTACTGTGCTCTAGTGTCTAGTGTGGTGGTTTAGTTGCTAGGTCTTGTCCAAGTCCTTGCAAACCAATTGACTGCAGCCTTCCAGGCTCCTCTATCCGTGGGATTTCCCAGGCAAGAATACTGGTGTGGCTTGCCATTTTCTTCTCCGGAGGATCTTTCTGACCCAGAGATTGAACCTGTGTCTCTTGCATTCCAAGCCATCTCTTGCATTGCAGGCGGATTCTTTACTGCTGAGCCACCAGGGAAATCCTGCCCTATGTCATAGGGCTATACATTTAGCCAAATTTTGACCAGAGAAACGCTGTGTTTTTCTAACTGAGTGCTATAGTGGTGCTTTGATTTATGGATGTTAACCGCCGCCCCCTCTTCTTCAGCACCTCTTCATCTTATGATGAGACTACCCCAAATTTGCAGAATCCAGCCTTTACCTGTTAATTCAGCCTACCAGAAAGTGGTCCTGCGCTTTGGGACCACCTTATATGTTGTCACAGATGACCTCAACCTTTTGTCTTTCAGCTGTTTAAAATGCCATATTTTTCTCCCTTGCCTGGTGGTATGGGCTGTATTGTGTTCCCCTGCAACTGGTATATTGAAGCTCCAGCCCTCAGAACGTCCCAGTGTGATTGTACTGGGGGTTAGGACCCTTCAAGGGGCTGAAGTTAAAATGAGGTTGTTAGGGTGGCTTGAAGCCAGTCTGACCAGTGTCCTTATAAGAAGACTGGTGTTTTTATAAGGAGGACGAATTTGAGTTGAGGGAAGGTGTGGAAACCGGAAACAGACATGTACCTGCCCGTTAACTTGTCTGTCTAGTGCTGCCATTAATAACCACTACCAAAAGGGGGCTTGTCTTCTAGGCAGTTTTTACTTATTTACATCCATTTAGGGCAGCATTTTCTGAGTCTCTGATTGTTGCTACCCTTGGCCTGTCAGGGCTGACTCCAGTCAGACGCCTACTGTATGAGTTCTCGGAGGGCTCTGTGGGCTAGGAACTTTCCTCCTGCAGAGTACCCTGAAATGGGAGGTCCACTCCACCCCATCTCTTCCAAACTATCCTCAGTTCCCACTCCAGCGGTACAGTCTCTTATTTCGGGTGTTTGCTCTCAGTGAAACAAGCTAACAAGGTTCAAGGCCAACTGCCTATTTGACCACAGGAAACACGTCCTTACCCTGGGACACAGTGGGAAGATTCGCCATTCCTCTGCTCTCTTTGATACCTTTTTCCAGCTCGCTCTCTGACTCTCCTCAAACATGTATTTGGCAGATGCCTTCAATTATTGCAGGCGATTCTCCTTAAAATTTTCTTTACTTGCCTTGGGGATGAGTTAGAGAACAGAACTCACAGCTTTGACAAACACAATTGGACAATTCATTGTCTGTTTCTCTCCATCCCTACACAGCGGAGTTAGAGGACTTTGTGTGGTAGGGTAAAGGAGAGAGAAAACGACGGTAATAATTTCAGAGTAGTACAACTGTCTTTTCATGAACATCGAAGCAGGTATTGATACCCACATTTGTCAGCTTTAAGGTAATGGAAAAAGTCCCAATCAACAGTCTGTTACATACATATAAAACTTTCTCATTCTCTTTGCTGCCTAAAACTTAGAAAATTAAGTTTCTTGACCTATAGCAACTTCAGTATAATTCATAGTAGCTAAACATTTGAAAGAAAAACAAGTTTGAGAATGAAAAGCTAAATGGCAGGGGTAATAAGCGATCTAATGACTGTAAAAAAAAAAAAAAAAGGAAATCTCAATTTTTACACTATCTTTAAGAATCACTTCTATGTTGCACATTAAGTCTTGAAAACATCATAAAATGGAGCTTTAAAATCATCTGGGTTTCAGGGCTTCCCTAGTGGTCCAGTGGGTAAGGACACTGCCTTGCAGTGCAAGGGTCACCAGTTCGATCCCTGGCCTGGGAAGATCCCACGTGCCGTGGAGCGACTGGACTGTTGTGTCCAATTACCGAGCCAAAGCTCTGGAGCACATGCATCCAGAGCCGGTGCTCTGCAAGGACAGACGCCACCGCAATGGGAGGCCCACACGGGCCAAAGAACAAAGATGGATGAAAGATTATTAAATGACAGACCAATAGAAGTGGCCTGCCCGCCCCCCTCCCTCCCCAACCCGCAAAAAAAAAAAAAAAGAGTTGAATAGAAAAGTAATCTCTGTCCAGCCCTCAGTTTATGAAGTATTAATTTGTATGACTTTGCATAATAAATCAGATTATAATGAAATTGCAGAATACAATATTTGATTAATATTCTAAGTTTGTGGAGAAATGTTATCAATAAATACTCTTTAAATTGCGCTTTCATATGTGCTCTTAAGAATTCATTCAGTATCTTTTAGATACCAACTACACACTGAAGAAAAATTACTTGAAAGTGAAAGTCGTGTCCTACTTTGTGACCCCATGGACTGTAGCCCACCAGGCTCCTCTGTGCATGGGATTCTCCAGGCGAGAATACTGGAGTGGGTTGCCATTCCCTCCTCCAGGAGATCTCCCCCATCCAGGGATTGAACCCAGGTATCCTGCATTGCTGGTGAAGTCTTTACCATCTGAGCCACCAGGGAAGGCCCTAAGGACATTATTTGTTGTTCAGTTGCTCGGCCGTGTGTGACGCTTTGACCCCGTGTACTGCAGCATGCTAGACTTCCCTGTCCTTCACCGTCTCCCAGAGCTTGATCAAACTCATGTCCATTGAGTGGGTCATGCCATCCAACCACGTCGTCCTCAGTTGTCCCCTTCTTTTGCCTTCAATCTAGGCATGGGTAAATACGTTGGGGCTTCTAAAGATGTATGTAAAACATGTTTTCTCAAAGTGCCTCTAAATTGGTAGTGATGCCAGACATGGACACACATAACTGTATTAGGATATGAAACCAAGAAGTGTCATAAGAAAACCAATCAAATGCTGTAGAAATTTAGAGAAGAATGAAACTTCTCCCAGCAAGGAGAAAGCTTCAGAGAGAGGGTGGAATTTGAATCATGTCCTGAGGAGTAACTAGAGTTTATATATCCTGTGAATAGGAGAATCAGCCTCCAAATAAAGGAGGAGAAAAACAGGGTTGTTAAGATAAAATGACCTTAATTCAGTTTGATGGGGGTGCATAAGACAAGAGGAACAACGAAACACGTTACTCAACAGGTAGGTGATAACAATATGACAACACGGGCAAGGGGCAGTGACCGGATAGAAGAAAATGATTAGACCTCAGACTACATAAAAGAAAAGAGTGAAAGATTTTTAGCAAGGGCGGAGGACAAAAGGGAGAAAGCAGTTGACAGTGTCCCAGAAAGTCATCTGGCAGTACCTGTATGATGGGTTGAGAGAGGGGGAGACGAGGAGGCAGAAGAACCTTCAGAATGGTGAGACTGAGATTGCTACTGAGAGAGGGGTCATCGAGGAGGAAGATACCAGGAGACCAGAGGTATGAGACAGTCGCCAGAGATAAAAGGAGGGACAAGCCTGCCAGTGAATGATGGAGTCCATGAGTAAATAGGAGACTGCAAACAGCCAGATTTGATAATCAAGTGCATGGGATTCTCCAGGCGAGAATACTGGAGTGGGTTGCCATTCCCTCCTCCAGGAGATCTCCCCCATCCAGGGATTGAACCCAGGTATCCTGCATTGCTGGTGAAGTCTTTACCATCTGAGCCACCAGGGAAGGCCCTAAGGACATTATTTGTTGTTCAGTTGCTCGGCCGTGTGTGACGCTTTGACCCCGTGTACTGCAGCATGCTAGACTTCCCTGTCCTTCACCGTCTCCCAGAGCTTGATCAAACTCATGTCCATTGAGTGGGTCATGCCATCCAACCACGTCGTCCTCAGTTGTCCCCTTCTTTTGCCTTCAATCTAGGCATGGGTAAATACGTTGGGGCTTCTAAAGATGTATGTAAAACATGTTTTCTCAAAGTGCCTCTAAATTGGTAGTGATGCCAGACATGGACACACATAACTGTATTAGGATATGAAACCAAGAAGTGTCATAAGAAAACCAATCAAATGCTGTAGAAATTTAGAGAAGAATGAAACTTCTCCCAGCAAGGAGAAAGCTTCAGAGAGAGGGTGGAATTTGAATCATGTCCTGAGGAGTAACTAGAGTTTATATATCCTGTGAATAGGAGAATCAGCCTCCAAATAAAGGAGGAGAAAACAGGGTTGTTAAGATAAAATGACCTTAATTCAGTTTGATGGGGGTGCATAAGACAAGAGGAACAACGAAACACGTTACTCAACAGGTAGGTGATAACAATATGACAACACGGGCAAGGGGCAGTGACCGGATAGAAGAAAATGATTAGACCTCAGACTACATAAAAGAAAAGAGTGAAAGATTTTTAGCAAGGGCGGAGGACAAAAGGGAGAAAGCAGTTGACAGTGTCCCAGAAAGTCATCTGGCAGTACCTGTATGATGGGTTGAGAGAGGGGGAGACGAGGAGGCAGAAGAACCTTCAGAATGGTGAGACTGAGATTGCTACTGAGAGAGGGGTAGTCGAGGGAGGAAGATACCAGGAGACCAGAGGTATGAGACAGTCGCCAGAGATAAAAGGAGGGACAAGCCTGCCAGTGAATGATGGAGTCCATGAGTAAATAGGAGACTGCAAACAGCGATTAGAGACAGGGAGGGTGGTAGTGATATAATTTAAATGTATTTATCACAGTTAGCTTCAATCTTGAAAAAAAAAGATTACAGATTCGAGTATCTGCAGTGAGGGAATAAAACAAATGCACTGTGACGTTTTTGTGAAAAATTGATTTGTACCTTTTCTAAGAAAACTTTTGGCTGTACTGTGCAGCTTGTGGGATCTTAGGTCCCTGACCAGAAATGGAACCCGTGGCCCTCCACAGTGAAAGCTCCCAAGTCCTAACCGTTGGGCCGCCAGGGAATTCCCCACTGTGACATTTAACGCAGGTAGGGGGAAGGGGAAGACAGAGCATCACAGGCTGTGAGACTAGGCAGGGGTGCATGCGCCAGAGGTTACTGAGAATGAAAGGAACATGTGCCTGGATGGAAGAATTTGAGGATTTTTAAAAGGAAGGGATGTCAGGGGCAGAGGAAAAAAAACATCTTGTGTAAAACAACCTGGGTGGAACGGACCTGGGTCACACAGCCCCTGCGTCCTCGGTAGTCGGCTTTGTACACTTGGCAGTCACTGACTCAGTGCATCTCAGTCTCCTCGTCTGGAAAATGACACTGCCCTCTTGATACAATCACTGAAGTGACTGAGATGCGATATACCCTCACCTCGATCCACCCCCATCTCCACGACACATGCAAAGTGTTCAAGAAATAATTTCAGCATTTTATTTTCAGAGCATTTTGTCACCACTGAAGAGGTTGGCAGGTACCCAGACTGAGAGACGAGATTCCCATCTTAAGCAGCCAAAGCTCTAGCCTTGTAGCTACAGACGCTAAGAGGGAGTCGGTTTCCTGGGTTTCACTGAATAACAGTAGCTGGATGACTCTTCCCCTGTGCCATGAAATGGGCTGAAAAAGTGAACATGTTCAGCTATTTTTAATGAAGACTTTAATCAGACAAAGCCACCTGGGAGATGAAGGAAGCTTTTTGCAAGGCTGTATTGAAAAACAGTAGTTCCAGAGTTAGTTAGGTTAAACTCCCCACTAAAAATAAATCTAGTTATAACAGCAACAAAAATAATGAAAACAAAAGTTGCTATTTAAGATTCTAGAGCTCCAATCTTTATACAACACAATTTTACTATGTGGAAACAAAAAGTACTGTAAGAATTGCAGTGATTTTTTGTTTGTTTTTTCATGCTTCTCCACTGGTAGTTGGGAAACTCTGCATGTGGGCCAGATCCTGAGTGTGCTCGCTGTTAATGAAATTAAGAACACAAACATGACCATTTTTTTGGAGGGGGGCGGGTTGGGAAGGGAGGGGGTCAGGCGGGCCACTTCTCTTGGTCTTTCATTTATCTGTTTTCATTCGTCTTTGTTCTTTGACCCGTGTGGGCCTCCCATCGCAGTGGCCTCTGTTGTCGCAGAGCCCTGGCTCTGGGCGCACGCGCTCCAGAGCTCTGGCTTGGTAGTTGGACACATCAGTCCAGCGGATCCGTGGCACGTGGGATCTTCCCAGGCCAGGGATCGAACTGGCGCCCCTTGCACTGCAAGGCGGTGTCCTTACCCACTGGACCACCAGGGAAACCCAGCATGGCCATTTTAAAAATTCTTGTGTGGCTGCTTTCATGTTCCAATGGCATGAAAAATGGCAGTGCTGCGTACAATCCAGGTGGCTGTAGCAAGGACCATGTTGCCTGGCATGGCTCGAAATAACTGCTTCTGGGTCCTTTACAGAACATGTGGGAGGGGGTCTCTTCAGAATCACTGAATATCACAGCCAAGTGACCCGGTGTCCAAGAACACATTAGGCTTTTGGTGAGTACCTAGTTTAGTTGTCTGTCCAGTGCATCTTAGAAATTTGCTCAGGTCACAAAGTGTTGAACTTCAAGGGATTTAGTACACACTGGGCCAAAAAACAAACAAAAAAAAGGACTCTTGTAAAAGCAACTTGAAAAGTGAAAGTGTTAGTAGCTTAGTAGTGTCCAACTCTTTGTGACCCCATGGGCTGTCGCCCTCCAGGTTCCTCTGTCCATAGAATTCTCCAGGTAAGAACACTGGAGTGAGTAGCCTTTCGTTTCTCCAGAAGATCTTCCTGACCCAGGGGTCAAACCTGCATCTCTTGGATTGGCAGGCAGATCCTTTACCACTGAGCCACCAGGAACTGGTGTCTAAAAACTATGCTCAGAGTTGTCAAAGGTAGTGAGGAACCTTTTCATCTAGACTTGCCTGGAACTGGAAATGCCCTAGCCATATGTCTTTTCAGTATGAGTTGAATAATCAGAATACGTTCTAGATGAGTATGCTCTTGTATGCTGTGTGCTAAGTCGCTTCAGTTGTATCCAACTCTTTGGGACCCCATGGACTGTACCTGCCAGGCTCCTTTGCCCATGGAATTCTCCAGGCAAGAATGCTAGAGTGGGTTGCCATGCTCTCCTCCAGAGGAGATTATGCTCTTAACACAACCTAATCGCTCTCCCTGTAGCATGGATCATTGGAATTTTCAGTTTTTAACACTACTTTGGAAGTCTTTGTGATCTATCCCTTGAGAAACCAGATGATCAAACCCATTTTTTTCATTTCATTTCTCCTGTGTCTTCTCTGCATCAAGCATAGCAGAGGGTGCCAAGAGCCACAAGGAGCTTAAGCTGTTTCATCTCATTTTACTTGTTAGACAACCACTCCTTCCCTCCATAACCCAGACTAAGAAAGACTGGCAGAGCAATGGCCATAACAGCAAGGGACTTGGACGAACGCAAAATATCACTGCATCAGAGCCAGAGAGGTGTGAAGTCACCATCACACAGCAACAGGTATCTGCAGGCTTTTATGTATCGGCTCCAGTAATGAGTTCTGATGTCAAGGTCACTGATCCCCTTCAAAGGGGTCTTCGGGGAAGGAAATAGCAACGAGCAGCTCTGGGGGTGAGATGAGACCCGCGGGTTTGTGTTTGACTCTCAACATGATGTTTAATGAAGAAATCAATGGCACACACCAGGTGAGTGAGCTCTGGCATTAGGTACTTTTTTTTACCTATTGCTTGTGGCTCTCAGAAATGAAATATGGAGTGCACACCTTTGGGTAAAAGAGCCATACTGCCCCCCACTTCTGTGATTGTATCAGTGAGAAATGAGCAGCAGAATAAGGTTTATAGTAGAGGGAAAGGAGGATTCTGGTAGAAACGGGACCAGAGGTTCCTTTTGCATCTGTCAGAGTATTTTTTCGAACCCTCTAAATCACACTGTTCTGGATGCAGGATCCTTTACCACTGAGCCACCAGGAACTGGTGTCTAAAAACTATGCTCAGAGTTGTCAAAGGTAGTGAGGAACCTTTTCATCTAGACTTGCCTGGAACTGGAAATGCCCTAGCCATATGTCTTTTCAGTATGAGTTGAATAATCAGAATACGTTCTAGATGAGTATGCTCTTGTATGCTGTGTGCTAAGTCGCTTCAGTTGTATCCAACTCTTTGGGACCCCATGGACTGTACCTGCCAGGCTCCTTTGCCCATGGAATTCTCCAGGCAAGAATGCTAGAGTGGGTTGCCATGCTCTCCTCCAGAGGAGATTATGCTCTTAACACAACCTAATCGCTCTCCCTGTAGCATGGATCATTGGAATTTTCAGTTTTTAACACTACTTTGGAAGTCTTTGTGATCTATCCCTTGAGAAACCAGATGATCAAACCCATTTTTTTCATTTCATTTCTCCTGTGTCTTCTCTGCATCAAGCATAGCAGAGGGTGCCAAGAGCCACAAGGAGCTTAAGCTGTTTCATCTCATTTTACTTGTTAGACAACCACTCCTTCCCTCCATAACCCAGACTAAGAAAGACTGGCAGAGCAATGGCCATAACAGCAAGGGACTTGGACGAACGCAAAATATCACTGCATCAGAGCCAGAGAGGTGTGAAGTCACCATCACACAGCAACAGGTATCTGCAGGCTTTTATGTATCGGCTCCAGTAATGAGTTCTGATGTCAAGGTCACTGATCCCCTTCAAAGGGGTCTTCGGGGAAGGAAATAGCAACGAGCAGCTCTGGGGGTGAGATGAGACCCGCGGGTTTGTGTTTGACTCTCAACATGATGTTTAATGAAGAAATCAATGGCACACACCAGGTGAGTGAGCTCTGGCATTAGGTACTTTTTTTTACCTATTGCTTGTGGCTCTCAGAAATGAAATATGGAGTGCACACCTTTGGGTAAAAGAGCCATACTGCCCCCCACTTCTGTGATTGTATCAGTGAGAAATGAGCAGCAGAATAAGGTTTATAGTAGAGGGAAAGGAGGATTCTGGTAGAAACGGGACCAGAGGTTCCTTTTGCATCTGTCAGAGTATTTTTTCGAACCCTCTAAATCACACTTTTGCACAGAAGGTGTCTGCAGTTTCTGTTTGCATGCCCTGTGGATTAATTTCACAACCAGAATGATACATTTTTAGTAACTTCTGCTAGAGTTAGGGTATTTAACATTTCATATCCCAGGATATTACAAAGTATTTAAATTCCTTTAATTCTGTCCAGACACAAGAAGCCAGACTTGTATTTTAAGTGCTGACAAGAACTATTTGTATAAAATAAAAATTGCAAGTGACTTAGCAGCCATACAGATTAGACGAAATACCAATTTCATCTCCTCATGTACCTCTTGGCAAATGTAAGAGAAAGCAGAGTTTTATCATCTTTGAATAATCTGTGCAACAACTATGGTTTTGGTGTGTCACAAAGATCACAAAGGCAAGATTCTTTTAAATTATGAAGGATTTTGTGTGCTTGAAATCCTAGGAAAAGAAAGAAAAAACAAGTTTAAATACAATGTATTAATTCACATGTAAAGAAATACAGAAATCTTATGACTACCAAGATACATACACGATGAGAATCTTACAGGTACAAACCAGTGTATATTTAATTAAATGAACTTCACGGTAGCTAAATAATTAGATACTAGGAGACAAATTTCTTGACACTTTGCCTCAAGAGTAAAGAAGCAGGGGAGGGAATCCACGCAGGAGAAATCTTGTTTGCCAGTGGGATGTGACTGGCACACAGCAGGGAGAGGTCAGGTTCTCCTAAGCAATCTACAATGCAATGCCCAAATGGCCCCCCACAACAAAGACTTCTGTGAAATTATAAAAATTAATAAAACAAGCATTAGAAGAAACTGCTGTTTCTTATATCAACTCTTATCTAAGAATCAGAAGAGTGTGTCAGTTGGGCCAAGTTTGAGAACCCCTGCTCTACGGCAGAACTTGAACTGGAGACTCTAGTTCTCCACTGATGAAGGTAATAGGAAGACAAAGAGGTTTGAGGCTTTTCTTCTTCTGACTCAGCCACCAAGCGTCTCTTCCTGTTTGGTGGGATGAGATTATTTTATTCCACACTCCAGGAGTATTTCCTACAAATTATAGCAGCAGATATGGAATTACATGCTGCTTGTCTTCTAAGGAACAAAGGACTACAAAATAAAGTTACTTCAAGGATAGATTCTGGAGTAGACAATTTTTTACACATTTGGCAAGAAACAGTCCATGGAGCAGTATGTAGGTCTTAAAGGTCCGTGTTTATCAGAGTCACTTCAGTGTTTAAAATACTGATGTCCATGCCCCACCCCAAGTGAATCCCTGCAGTGTACTGAAGAATTCAGGGAAACAGTGTTTCACTTCTCAAGAAAGGAATTCAGCTTCTAAGATCATGGGAGGAGCCTGCCTCCTCCCACTGTATTCCTGAAAAACATTCCAGAAGACTGACAAGCCATCCAAAGAGCTATACGATCTGACCAGTGACTGTACCAACGGCTTCACTGAAGTGCTTCCAAAGCCAAAAGTACACAAGGATCCAAATGTCCAAATTATGTTCCCATAACCATCTGAGTTCGATCATTCTTGTGTCTTTTCAAGGGTTTCTGAAGTGTTCCTTTCTGCAAAAGCAGAGACTCCCATACACCTTAAATTTCCAAGAGCTCTGAGTAACCAGAGGAGAGCCCTGGACCTGCAGATCTGCTGGGAGCGATCAGCTCAGTCAGGCTGACAAGGATCAAGGTACCTGGGTCCCAGCTTGGCCACGGTCATCCTGAGAGAAACGTGTCCTGGTGTCTTCATCTATAGAATGGAGCTGATAATGCCAGCTCTAAGGATGCTAAGAAGACTGACTAATAAGGAAAAACACCAGGACAGAAAATGATGAGATGGGAAAGCCTCACTGTTCTACAAATGCTGTCATCCCGGGCAGTGGATGGCGCTAACATTTATTCAGCTCCTTCTAAAGACTGATGGTAGACAGGGGTAGCTATAAAATGCAGAGATCCATCAATTCCATACAACTAATTTATTTCCCCGCCTGTCTCTCGAAACACATTCGTTCTACAAATATGCTTTAAAAAGACTCACATTTTCACTCATGGTCGTAGCTTTCGATGCAGAACTACTCTTCCTGTTTGTGGAATACAAAAGACAACATTTAACTACATTACTGCTTCCAGTTCTAAAATATATATCCTGTCTTAGTTAATGTCACCTCCATACATGTTTCTCAACAGGAAGATGAACATTTACCTTAACCAGATACAACCCCCCAGCAAACAATCCTAACTGAATTTCTTATATTTATAGACAGTATTCATGGAGAAAACCATGCAACAACACGTCACTATGTATGAAGCCCTGGGTTGAGCCTTTTAAACCAGATACAACCCCAGCAAAGTCACAAATACTGATGTCCATGCCCCACCCCAAGTGAATCCTGACAGAATTCAGGAAACAGTGTTTCACTTCTCAAGAAAGGAATTCAGCTTCTAAGATCATGGGAGGAGCCTCCTCCCACTGTATTCCTGAAAAACATTCCAGAAGACTGACAAGCCATCCAAAGAGCTATACGATCTGACCAGTGACTGTACCAACGGCTTCACTGAAGTGCTTCCAAAGCCAAAAGTACACAAGGATCCAAATGTCCAAATTATGTTCCCATAACCATCTGAGTTCGATCATTCTTGTGTCTTTTCAAGGGTTTCTGAAGTGTTCCTTTCTGCAAAAGCAGAGACTCCCATACACCTTAAATTTCCAAGAGCTCTGAGTAACCAGAGGAGAGCCCTGGACCTGCAGATCTGCTGGGAGCGATCAGCTCAGTCAGGCTGACAAGGATCAAGGTACCTGGGTCCCAGCTTGGCCACGGTCATCCTGAGAGAAACGTGTCCTGGTGTCTTCATCTATAGAATGGAGCTGATAATGCCAGCTCTAAGGATGCTAAGAAGACTGACTAATAAGGAAAAACACCAGGACAGAAAATGATGAGATGGGAAAGCCTCACTGTTCTACAAATGCTGTCATCCCGGGCAGTGGATGGCGCTAACATTTATTCAGCTCCTTCTAAAGACTGATGGTAGACAGGGGTAGCTATAAAATGCAGAGATCCATCAATTCCATACAACTAATTTATTTCCCCGCCTGTCTCTCGAAACACATTCGTTCTACAAATATGCTTTAAAAAGACTCACATTTTCACTCATGGTCGTAGCTTTCGATGCAGAACTACTCTTCCTGTTTGTGGAATACAAAAGACAACATTTAACTACATTACTGCTTCCAGTTCTAAAATATATATCCTGTCTTAGTTAATGTCACCTCCATACATGTTTCTCAACAGGAAGATGAACATTTACCTTAACCAGATACAACCCCCCAGCAAACAATCCTAACTGAATTTCTTATATTTATAGACAGTATTCATGGAGAAAACCATGCAACAACACGTCACTATGTATGAAGCCCTGGGTGAGCTAGATAGCAACAATGTTTATTATGCAAACCAGAGACTCACTAGCTTTTAACTCACCAACTCAGCAACATTTCACATTTTGAAAGCTTGATCTTTATAATCTCAAATCTCTTTTTTTCCCATGGAAAAAAAAGTTGTAAATGATGACTATGCTTCCACTGATCTACTATGTGTCTCCACCAAATACTCATAGGTTCAAGCCCCAGCCACCCTCCTACCATAGAATGTGACTGTACTGGAGACGGGGTCTTTAAAAAGGTAATTACAGTAATTGAAATAATTAGAATGAGGCCTAATCTGATATGGCTGATATCCTTATAAGAAGAAAAAATTTAGACATAAACAGGGATGGAGATAAGACCATGTGAAGACAGGGAGAACACCATCTTTTTATTTATTTATTTATTTTGCCACTTCTATTGATCTTTCATTTATTTATCTTTGTTCTTTGGCCTGTGTGGGCCTCTCATCACAGTGGCCTCTCTCGTTGCAGAGCACTGGCTCTGGGCGCATGCACTCCAGAGCTCCAGCTCAGTAGTTGGACACACCCATCCAGCCACTCTGTGGCACATGGGATCCTCCCAGGCCACGGATCAAACTGGCGCCCCTTGCACTGGAAGGTGGTGTCCTTACCCACTGGACCACCAGGGAAGCCCAGCACCATCTTTTAAGTCAAGGAAAGAGGTCTAGACTTCTAGACCCCTGGACTATGAGAAAGTAAATTTCTAATGTTAAACAACTTAAAAGCCGCAGTCTATGACACTCTTAAGCAGCCCTACCTGACCACTACAACATCCAGTTCAGTATCTAGTACCTTTTGAGGGGGATGAATTTGACAAATGGAAGACGCGTTGAGGGATACAGATATTTTCTCCCAGATTATTGCCTGGGTTAGTAGAGACACTGATTGAATGACAGAATAATAACCTCCCTCATCATAGAATGGCCAGCCTTTCTCCATATATAAGATGAGATCTCTTCTCTGTGGATAATCCTCCTACAATCACTTTCCATCTTAATAAAAGTAGGAACCCTCACAATTGTGTGGGATGCAACTGGGGCAGGGCTATGTCATCAGTCTATGCTCTTCATTCCCACGGCCCCTTCATTTACCTTAACCAGATACAACCCCAGCAAACAATCCTAACTGAATTTCTTAAAAAGACAGTATTCATGGAGAAAACCATGCAACAACACGTCACTATGTATGAAGCCCTGGGTGAGCTAGATAGCAACAATGTTTATTATGCAAACCAGAGACTCACTAGCTTTTAACTCACCAACTCAGCAACATTTCACATTTTGAAAGCTTGATCTTTATAATCTCAACTCTCCTTTTTTCCCACGGAAAAAAAAGTTGTAAATGATGACTATGCTTCCACTGATCTACTATGTGTCTCCACCAAATACTCATAGGTTCAAGCCCCAGCCACCCTCCTACCATAGAATGTGACTGTACTGGAGACGGGGTCTTTAAAAAGGTAATTACAGTAATTGAAATAATTAGAATGAGGCCTAATCTGATATGGCTGATATCCTTATAAGAAGAAAAAATTTAGACATAAACAGGGATGGAGATAAGACCATGTGAAGACAGGGAGAACACCATCTTTTATTTATTTATTTATTTTGCCACTTCTATTGATCTTTCATTTATTTATCTTTGTTCTTTGGCCTGTGTGGGCCTCCCATCACAGTGGCCTCTCTCATTGCAGAGCACTGGCTCTGGGCGCATGCACTCCAGAGCTCCAGCTCAGTAGTTGGACACACCCATCCAGCCACTCTGTGGCACATGGGATCCTCCCAGGCCACGGATCAAACTGGCGCCCCTTGCACTGGAAGGTGGTGTCCTTACCCACTGGACCACCAGGGAAGCCCAGCACCATCTTTTAAGTCAAGGAAAGAGGTCTAGACTTCTAGACCCCTGGACTATGAGAAAGTAAATTTCTAATGTTAAACAACTTAAAAGCCGCAGTCTATGACACTCTTAAGCAGCCCTACCTGACCACTACAACATCCAGTTCAGTATCTAGTACCTTTTGAGGGGGATGAATTTGACAAATGGAAGACGCGTTGAGGGATACAGATATTTTCTCCCAGATTATTGCCTGGGTTAGTAGAGACACTGATTGAATGACAGAATAATAACCTCCCTCATCATAGAATGGCCAGCCTTTCTCCATATATAAGATGAGATCTCTTCTCTGTGGATAATCCTCCCTACAATCACTTTCCATCTTAATAAAAGTAGGAACCCTCACAATTGTGTGGGATGCAACTGGGGCAGGGCTATGTCATCAGTCTATGCTCTTCATTCCCACGGTCACCCCTGAACTAACTACTGCTAAGTCCTGCTAACTCAGACCTCACCCTGAACTTGTCCTGGGGTATTTTGAGGCTCAGAGACCGGGACTGAGGAGCAAGCCTAGAACCAGAAAGTCAACGGCTTCTGAAGCCATGGTAGCTGAGAGTAGAAAGGCATGCCCGTACTCTCCAGGTTGGGTCTGCCATTCCCATGCATACAAGGAGCACAGTCACAAATTAAATGTACATAAACTAGAGACTGGGGTGGCCTCATACAGATCCCATGCACCAATAGCTCCCACATTTCTAACTCTGGTTAAGAGGAGTGAAAGTGTTCATCGCTCAGTCATGCCTGCCTCTTTGTGACCCCACTCACTGTAATCCTCCAGGCTCCTCTGTCCATGGAATTCTCAAAGCAAGAATACTGGAGTGGGTAGCCATGTCCTTCTCCAGGGGATTTTAAGGACCTGGTCCTGGGTCTTCTGTTCTGCAGGCAGATTCTTCATCATCTGAGCCACCAGGGAAGACCTGGTTAACTCTAGTTTAACATGCTTCCCCAAGCTCCAGATTCATATATTCAGTTACTCACTAATTATCTCTATGTGGAAACATAATAGACATCTCCAATATTAAAATTCCAAAGCACTCCTGGGCTCTCCACCTACTCCAATCACTGCTCTCCAACATGCTCCTCCCAAAACCTTTCACACGTCAGTGAATGGTAACCTCATCCTTCCTAGAGCATCGGAGCCATCTCTAATCCCTTTCTTCTTCCACAGTCCACATCCAATTTCCCCATCAGAATCTATGCTAATGTTTAACAACTTAAAAGCCGCAGTCTATGACACTTAAGCAGCCCTACCTGACCACTACAACATCCAGTTCAGTATCTAGTACCTTTTGAGGGGGATGAATTTGACAAATGGAAGACGCGTTGAGGGATACAGATATTTTCTCCCAGATTATTGCCTGGGTTAGTAGAGACACTGATTGAATGACAGAATAATAACCTCCCTCATCATAGAATGGCCAGCCTTTCTCCATATATAAGATGAGATCTCTTCTCTGTGGATAATCCTCCCTACAATCACTTTCCATCTTAATAAAAGTAGGAACCCTCACAATTGTGTGGGATGCAACTGGGGCAGGGCTATGTCATCAGTCTATGCTCTTCATTCCCACGGTCACCCCTGAACTAACTACTGCTAAGTCCTGCTAACTCAGACCTCACCCTGAACTTGTCCTGGGGTATTTTGAGGCTCAGAGACCGGGACTGAGGAGCAAGCCTAGAACCAGAAAGTCAACGGCTTCTGAAGCCATGGTAGCTGAGAGTAGAAAGGCATGCCCGTACTCTCCAGGTTGGGTCTGCCATTCCCATGCATACAAGGAGCACAGTCACAAATTAAATGTACATAAACTAGAGACTGGGGTGGCCTCATACAGATCCCATGCACCAATAGCTCCCACATTTCTAACTCTGGTTAAGAGGAGTGAAAGTGTTCATCGCTCAGTCATGCCTGCCTCTTTGTGACCCCACTCACTGTAATCCTCCAGGCTCCTCTGTCCATGGAATTCTCAAAGCAAGAATACTGGAGTGGGTAGCCATGTCCTTCTCCAGGGGATTTTAAGGACCTGGTCCTGGGTCTTCTGTTCTGCAGGCAGATTCTTCATCATCTGAGCCACCAGGGAAGACCTGGTTAACTCTAGTTTAACATGCTTCCCCAAGCTCCAGATTCATATATTCAGTTACTCACTAATTATCTCTATGTGGAAACATAATAGACATCTCCAATATTAAAATTCCAAAGCACTCCTGGGCTCTCCACCTACTCCAATCACTGCTCTCCAACATGCTCCTCCCAAAACCTTTCACACGTCAGTGAATGGTAACCTCATCCTTCCTAGAGCATCGGAGCCATCTCTAATCCCTTTCTTCTTCCACAGTCCACATCCAATCAATCAACAAATTGTTCAGCATAGAATCAGAATCCCATCACCTCTCAACATTGCTGATACCATCACTTTGGCAGCACTCACCGTTCTCTTACCTACATTATTTAGTGATTTCCTAACTGGTCTCTCTGCTTCCTCCACCCTTTGCTACTTTACAGTTTATTCTCAACAGAGCAGCCAGTGTGCGTTCTAAGAATTAAGTGTGAAGATGCTACCCCTCTGCTCTGTACAAGGTTCTCTGATGATGTTCCATCTTACTCAGAGCCAAAGCCAAACTCCTGCTAGGAAGAGGCTGCATGTGATCCTGTCCCCATTACACCTCTGTGCTCACGTGTCTCCTCCTTGCATTGTTCTCACTCTGTTCCAGCCACCCTGGTCCCCTTATTGTTCCTCAGATATTCCAGGCATGTCTAGCCTCGAGATCTTTCCCCTTGTTCTCTCCCTTCTGCTTAAACACTCTTATCATGGTTGTCCTCATGACTCACTCCCTCCCCTCATCAGCAAGGCCGTCCCTAACTGCCTATTTCCAAGGACAATCTCCACTCCTCCCCTCTGCATTCTGTTGTTTTACCTGCTTTATCTTTCTTTATCACAACCTGACCTTTCTCTACTGAATGTAAGCTCCATGGGACAGAGGGGTTTGGGGGTCTGTTTTGTTCACTGCTGTGTCAACGAGTCCCTAGGACAGAGTTGGCTACATAATTGGTATTCAATTAAATGTAAAACTAACTGCTAGAGAAATTTTATTTCAACATCTTAAATTTAGCAAAACATTAAAAAAAAAGATTTATCAAGAAGTATTACTGTGCTAATACCTACAAAGTCATATTGTTGACTCTATCTCCTCTCTAGGTAATTAAACATCATTGACAAGTAGGCATGAGACATGAGGTGGGACATGTTCTTTGATGAATCTGAGTCACTGTCCAAAGAACTAAAACCTCACAGACAACTCACAGCTTCCCACTTTTGATGGATGATTTTAAAAAAGTAATTGATATGGGGGGCAGGGGGAAGCATGCATGAAGAAAGCATACTTACTGGAAGGCAGTTTCATCTACAAAAGAATAAGTATATATCATTAATGCAAGAAATCACAGGGTACAGTACAGATTCATATAAACATGAATCTGGAATTAATTCCTTGTTCTCAATGTTGCTTCTCACTTGCTGACATTTATACCTTCTAAATCGAGGGTTAGCAAACTTCTTCTGTAAAGGTCTACATAGTAAATATTTTAGTCTTTGTGGGCAAACAGATAAAATTGAGGATATTAAGTAGGTATTAACATAACAGAAGAGAAAACAAATTTCCAAAGTTGTTTATCAATGAATTAAGAAATCATAGTATAACTGAACCACTTTGCTGTACACCTGCTAACATAATATTGTTAATCAGCTGTACTCCAGTATAAGATAAAAAGAAAAAAACAAAAAGCACCTACAGTTTTTTCTCTTCTTTTTTTTTCCCAAGCACTTACAGATTTTTCTCAGGTAAATTATAAAAAACTCATTGAAATAAGAAAATAATCAAAATCTAGTAATATAGGTCTACTAATAAGAAGAATGGAATTCTTTTGGGGAACAATACTTTTCTTAATTGGAATATTCATCACAAGGCCTTTTCTCTCCTCCTCCCCTCTGCATTCTGTTGTTTTACCTGCTTTATCTTTCTTTATCACAACCTGACCTTTCTCTACTGAATGTAAGCTCCATGGGACAGAGGGGTTTGGGGGTCTGTTTTGTTCACTGCTGTGTCAACGAGTCCCTAGGACAGAGTTGGCTACATAATTGGTATTCAATTAAATGTAAAACTAACTGCTAGAGAAATTTTATTTCAACATCTTAAATTTAGCAAAACATTAAAAAAAAAGATTTATCAAGAAGTATTACTGTGCTAATACCTACAAAGTCATATTGTTGACTCTATCTCCTCTCTAGGTAATTAAACATCATTGACAAGTAGGCATGAGACATGAGGTGGGACATGTTCTTTGATGAATCTGAGTCACTGTCCAAAGAACTAAAACCTCACAGACAACTCACAGCTTCCCACTTTTGATGGATGATTTTAAAAAAGTAATTGATATGGGGGGCAGGGGGAAGCATGCATGAAGAAAGCATACTTACTGGAAGGCAGTTTCATCTACAAAAGAATAAGTATATATCATTAATGCAAGAAATCACAGGGTACAGTACAGATTCATATAAACATGAATCTGGAATTAATTCCTTGTTCTCAATGTTGCTTCTCACTTGCTGACATTTATACCTTCTAAATCGAGGGTTAGCAAACTTCTTCTGTAAAGGTCTACATAGTAAATATTTTAGTCTTTGTGGGCAAACAGATAAAATTGAGGATATTAAGTAGGTATTAACATAACAGAAGAGAAAACAAATTTCCAAAGTTGTTTATCAATGAATTAAGAAATCATAGTATAACTGAACCACTTTGCTGTACACCTGCTAACATAATATTGTTAATCAGCTGTACTCCAGTATAAGATAAAAAGAAAAAAACAAAAAGCACCTACAGTTTTTTCTCTTCTTTTTTTTTCCCAAGCACTTACAGATTTTTCTCAGGTAAATTATAAAAAACTCATTGAAATAAGAAAATAATCAAAATCTAGTAATATAGGTCTACTAATAAGAAGAATGGAATTCTTTTGGGGGGAACAATACTTTTCTTAATTGTTCAGTTTTCAATGTTAGTGTTCCTATTATCAGATAGATTGCATAGTTTATCTTTTTTTGTTTCCATAATCAAGTTTTTTTATTTGACCTTTTTGATTTTACAGAGTTTTGTTGTTATAGTTTATCTTTTCAAAGCATTCTTAGCTTGTGGTCCATAGGAAAATCAAGTGGCAGGCCAGATCTGTCATGGGTCATAGTTTGCCAACCCCTGTCTGAAACGCAAGTTCAAGAAAAAAGATCTCCTAGATAGGTTTTCTATTGGATGAAAACCAGAGTTACATTTTTAGCTAATGAACTAATAATATTCACATAAAATCTTTAAGTAATTCAGTATTTTAAGGAAAACTATACTTAATGTTTAATAAAAATACTTTTAGACATTCTTTGCAGATAGAGGTAAGAGATGACAATTTTCAATGAGCAGCCTAATCTGTCTGTACTTCCATGGATGACCAGCAGGGGGCCTCAGCCAGATTTACATTACACTGGACTAGACTGAAGCACCATACAAAAGAACAGCTACTATTAATTCACAGAGTAGTTATTCTTAATAATAGGGAATATCTTTGAAATCATATTCATAGAAATATTTTACAATACCTATTTATAGGTGTCATTAGAAACTCCCTTTAAATTTAAGTTTTATTTTGGTACAAAAAATATTTTAACCTAATTTCCAAAATTAAACAGCAGGTCTAAAGCTTTTCATGCTATAAATTTATTCTTTAATTAAAATTCTACTTTATACACTCTTCCCAGTGAACTTGATGAGATTCTGCAGCTTTGACAGTCTGAGATAAATTTGAAAGGCTGAGAGTAAAGAAATGCATTAAGAGAACAAAACATTTTAATGTCTCATCCGTTTACCTCAAACCTATTTTATCACCAAATGGGAGTTTCAAGAGACCTCAGAAACAACTGTAACACATTAGGTTTCTAGTCTTTATTGAACCATTTGCTTCTAAATACAATCGTGCTACATTTGACATTCAACATTCCACTGCTCTACACTGAGAAAACATTTCACAGATTTATTCTAATGAAATTTTTTTCATAAAACTAAAAATTAATTTATATCTTAAGATATACAACTCCTAACTTAAAAGGATCTTAAATAGATGTACACGTGCTGTAAATACCTATCCACGATGCATACTATCTCTTGGTATCGCTGCGCTATGCCACTCCAGGGGGGCTTCCACAGGTTCTGTGCTGCTTCCTCAAATGCTGCAATGAGACCGCTGTCTTTTCCTCCCTATGTTTACCATGGTGCTTTGTGACTCACCTGAGCGTCATCTTGAACATTTTCTGCTGCAGGAAAATTAACAAAAAACATTCTCCAGAATTTGTTAGAACCTTTTAGGATAAACAGTGTCTCAGAAGAAAACTCTCTATCTGCAGGATGTTGTCTAGCAAAGGGTGAAATTCACTTACTTGAAAAGTAGCCTTTCCTCTGAGCATAGCACACGCCAAGGACACAGATAGAAATCACTAAGCCCACAACTACTGCAGCTGCAATGATGCACATGTTGAGACATCTGGAATGGTCTTTAAGTAATTCAGTATTTTAAGGAAAACTATACTTAATGTTTAATAAAAATACTTTTAGACATTCTTTGCAGATAGAGGTAAGAGATGACAATTTTCAATGAGCAGCCTAATCTGTCTGTACTTCCATGGATGACCAGCAGGGGGCCTCAGCCAGATTTACATTACACTGGACTAGACTGAAGCACCAAAAAAAGAACAGCTACTATTAATTCACAGAGTAGTTATTCTTAATAATAGGGAATATCTTTGAAATCATATTCATAGAAATATTTTACAATACCTATTTATAGGTGTCATTAGAAACTCCCTTTAAATTTAAGTTTTATTTTGGTACAAAAAATATTTTAACCTAATTTCCAAAATTAAACAGCAGGTCTAAAGCTTTTCATGCTATAAATTTATTCTTTAATTAAAATTCTACTTTATACACTCTTCCCAGTGAACTTGATGAGATTCTGCAGCTTTGACAGTCTGAGATAAATTTGAAAGGCTGAGAGTAAAGAAATGCATTAAGAGAACAAAACATTTTAATGTCTCATCCGTTTACCTCAAACCTATTTTATCACCAAATGGGAGTTTCAAGAGACCTCAGAAACAACTGTAACACATTAGGTTTCTAGTCTTTATTGAACCATTTGCTTCTAAATACAATCGTGCTACATTTGACATTCAACATTCCACTGCTCTACACTGAGAAAACATTTCACAGATTTATTCTAATGAAATTTTTTTCATAAAACTAAAAATTAATTTATATCTTAAGATATACAACTCCTAACTTAAAAGGATCTTAAATAGATGTACACGTGCTGTAAATACCTATCCACGATGCATACTATCTCTTGGTATCGCTGCGCTATGCCACTCCAGGGGGGCTTCCACAGGTTCTGTGCTGCTTCCTCAAATGCTGCAATGAGACCGCTGTCTTTTCCTCCCTATGTTTACCATGGTGCTTTGTGACTCACCTGAGCGTCATCTTGAACATTTTCTGCTGCAGGAAAATTAACAAAAAACATTCTCCAGAATTTGTTAGAACCTTTTAGGATAAACAGTGTCTCAGAAGAAAACTCTCTATCTGCAGGATGTTGTCTAGCAAAGGGTGAAATTCACTTACTTGAAAAGTAGCCTTTCCTCTGAGCATAGCACACGCCAAGGACACAGATAGAAATCACTAAGACCACAACTACTGCAGCTGCAATGATGCCACTTATGTTGAGATCATCTGGAATGGCAAAGAAATCATGCATGAACTCATGTCAAAAAGATGGGAAGGTGCAGACATTCATTAGAAAAAGCTCAAAAAAGTCCCCCTTTGTATCTAGGCCATAAACACAGATAGTTTCACGTTCTTTCAGTATGGTCAGCTGACTCCCTTTTAGGTCATGGTTCAAAACTGACTGCAGATATTAACAGAGTTAAGTTTTACAAGAATCTTATATTTGAAAAAGTTCTATGATCCAAAAATAAAATATATGGCATTCTCTTGCATGCACTTGTAGCAGTAATAATCTATATGATTAAATATCAAGTTAGAAGTCAGCTTTGAAATAAAGTGAGTTCAAACATTTTAAATACTACCCACTTATACCTCACAAAATACAAAATGTAGTAACACATATGAAAATACTCTGTGTTCTTTCTTAAAAAAAAAAAAAAAAAACAGCCACGATAAAAGGAGGATATAATTATTCCAGCCCACAGGAAAGGAAGTAAATGCTAAAGTGCTCAGTGTGAGAAGAGTCTTCTGGAGTTGTACAATGAAGCAGTCTGTAAGTAATCAGCAAGCCCATGATTCCTTTTCCTCTATATTTCAAAAGATTCCTTTTCCTCTATATTTCAAAAAGGGTTGATTTAGAATAGTCAACAGATCTGGTTTCGGTTACAAGCCACTGATGTGAATTCCAAGAGAAAACTGGAAATGAGACTTCAGGAACTACGTATTTCCAAATACGTGAATTAACTGCTGTCTTTTCCTCCCTATGTTTACCATGGTGCTTTGTGACTCACCTGAGCGTCATCTTGAACATTTTCTGCTGCAGGAAAATTAACAAAAAACATTCTCCAGAATTTGTTAGAACCTTTTAGGATAAACAGTGTCTCAGAAGAAAACTCTCTATCTGCAGGATGTTGTCTAGCAAAGGGTGAAATTCACTTACTTGAAAAGTAGCCTTTCCTCTGAGCATAGCACACGCCAAGGACACAGATAGAAATCACTAAGACCACAACTACTGCAGCTGCAATGATGCCACTTATGTTGAGATCATCTGGAATGGCAAAGAAATCATGCATGAACTCATGTCAAAAAGATGGGAAGGTGCAGACATTCATTAGAAAAAGCTCAAAAAAGTCCCCCTTTGTATCTAGGCCATAAACACAGATAGTTTCACGTTCTTTCAGTATGGTCAGCTGACTCCCTTTTAGGTCATGGTTCAAAACTGACTGCAGATATTAACAGAGTTAAGTTTTACAAGAATCTTATATTTGAAAAAGTTCTATGATCCAAAAATAAAATATATGGCATTCTCTTGCATGCACTTGTAGCAGTAATAATCTATATGATTAAATATCAAGTTAGAAGTCAGCTTTGAAATAAAGTGAGTTCAAACATTTTAAATACTACCCACTTATACCTCACAAAATACAAAATGTAGTAACACATATGAAAATACTCTGTGTTCTTTCTTAAAAAAAAAAAAAAAAACAGCCACGATAAAAGGAGGATATAATTATTCCAGCCCACAGGAAAGGAAGTAAATGCTAAAGTGCTCAGTGTGAGAAGAGTCTTCTGGAGTTGTACAATGAAGCAGTCTGTAAGTAATCAGCAAGCCCATGATTCCTTTTCCTCTATATTTCAAAAAGGGTTGATTTAGAATAGTCAACAGATCTGGTTTCGGTTACAAGCCACTGATGTGAATTCCAAGAGAAAACTGGAAATGAGACTTCAGGAACTACGTATTTCCAAATACGTGAATTCCAAACCAAGGATGTGAAACAACTAAGATCAGTGGATGAGCTTTAAACAAAATGATTCTAACTTTGAGTCATCTTAAACCAGAAACAGTAGATATGTGGAAATTATGTTCAAATTAAGGAGATACTACTAGTAAAACACAAATTTCAATGTAATAAATTTTGTTATATATTTATTTACTGCATGCTAGGAAAAAATTAGCTAATATGTCAAAACCATGACTTCACAAATCATATGTCTCAGAAAGTGTTAGTCACTCAGTCATTTCCAACTCTTTGTGACCCCGTGGACTGCAGTTAGCCAGGCTCCTCTGTCCATGGAATTTTCCAGGCAAGAGTCCTAGGTGGGTTGCCCTTTCCTACGCCAGGGGAACTTCATGACCCAGGGATCAAACCTGTGTCTACTTTACTGCAGGCAAATTCTTTACCATCTGAGCCAAGATGAGGCTAAATTAGGCACTGAAATTAAACATGAACATTTAAAGAAAAATAAAGTGAATTTTTCTATTAACGTTAAAGCAGCAATGAGACAGACTTTTTTCTGATAATTTGAGCAAACGCTCAAGTTTGACTATGAATGTTAACACTTGAGTCAGCTGGGTGAATAATATGTATACCCGAATTTCAAAAAGAACTGAAATTAGAGTACGTTATTGAATATCTTGTACTGTAGGATATCCTGAAGTCTAGTAAGATTCAATTACAATCAGCTTGACAATGCTAACAGTTACCTGTACATAGACAATATAAATCACTGCGTATACATCTTCATATCTTAAAAAATACAGAGAAAATGAATTTATGACCCCACAAAGCTGAGGATAAGCTCCTGAAGCAAGGGGAGCAGTGCTTTAGGGTGAGCCCTCTGAAGTGACCTTTAACCCTTCAGATGCAATCTCCAGCTCATTCCTCTCTATTACACAACCACTGACTTTCACACAAGAAAGAATTAAACCATTTTATTAAAAACAAACAAAAAAATATCTTATTCACTCTGAAATTCATGTAATCTGAAAAGATTCTTGACCCTGAATTTTATTGGACTTCAGGAACTACGTTTCCAAATACGTGAATTCCAAACCAAGGATGTGAAACAACTAAGATCAGTGGATGAGCTTTAAACAAAATGATTCTAACTTTGAGTCATCTTAAACCAGAAACAGTAGATATGTGGAAATTATGTTCAAATTAAGGAGATACTACTAGTAAAACACAAATTTCAATGTAATAAATTTTGTTATATATTTATTTACTGCATGCTAGGAAAAAATTAGCTAATATGTCAAAACCATGACTTCACAAATCATATGTCTCAGAAAGTGTTAGTCACTCAGTCATTTCCAACTCTTTGTGTCCCCGTGGACTGCAGTTAGCCAGGCTCCTCTGTCCATGGAATTTTCCAGGCAAGAGTCCTAGGTGGGTTGCCCTTTCCTACGCCAGGGGAACTTCATGACCCAGGGATCAAACCTGTGTCTACTTTACTGCAGGCAAATTCTTTACCATCTGAGCCAAGATGAGGCTAAATTAGGCACTGAAATTAAACATGAACATTTAAAGAAAAATAAAGTGAATTTTTCTATTAACGTTAAAGCAGCAATGAGACAGACTTTTTTCTGATAATTTGAGCAAACGCTCAAGTTTGACTATGAATGTTAACACTTGAGTCAGCTGGGTGAATAATATGTATACCCGAATTTCAAAAAGAACTGAAATTAGAGTACGTTATTGAATATCTTGTACTGTAGGATATCCTGAAGTCTAGTAAGATTCAATTACAATCAGCTTGACAATGCTAACAGTTACCTGTACATAGACAATATAAATCACTGCGTATACATCTTCATATCTTAAAAAATACAGAGAAAATGAATTTATGACCCCACAAAGCTGAGGATAAGCTCCTGAAGCAAGGGGAGCAGTGCTTTAGGGTGAGCCCTCTGAAGTGACCTTTAACCCTTCAGATGCAATCTCCAGCTCATTCCTCTCTATTACACAACCACTGACTTTCACACAAGAAAGAATTAAACCATTTTATTAAAAACAAACAAAAAAATATCTTATTCACTCTGAAATTCATGTAATCTGAAAAGATTCTTGACCCTGAATTTTATTGGACTGTAAGCAGCTTATTTTGTATAATTTAACAGTCAGCAGATACGCTTTACAGCAAACTAGATCCATAACTATATTCAACACCTCTTGGGAGCCCCCTGGTGGCTCAGTGGTTGGGACTCTGCACTTTCACTGCCATGTCCCAGGTTCAGTCCCCGGTTGGAGAATTGAGACTCCGCAAGCCATGGTTAAAACAACAACAACAAAAAACAAACAAACAAACAAACAAAACATGTCTTTTTGGAGAGCCTAATCTGTAATAAGTATAAACATAGTATTTTAGGGGGCTGAAAAAATTAACAATTAAAACAGCCAATACTTAAGAGTGCTTGTAATAATACATCGATGCCATTCTAACACTTTTGGATATTATTTTAATCTTCATACCAACCATGAGGACAGTATTTTGCTCTTCCCGTTTGGGGGAGACTGAGGCAGAGAGGTTAATTAGCTTGCTCAAGAGCATAGAGTTCCTAAATGGCAGACTCAGAATTCAAGCCCCTATTCCCAATCCTTGATCTTCAGCAATTTACAAGACTCTGAGCTTTTGTTTAAAAGAGTATTGCTCAGATGAACATATTGTTTAAATAATTACCTGAAAAATTCAAAAATCTGTAAAACACAATGATAAATATTCTTGGCTTGTTTGGAAGGTGGATTAAAACAGCATCTTTGCTTCTTGTAACATTATGTCAAGCTGATTGTAAACATTCCTCTGGTTTATCCTTCCCGGGACTCAGCCCTTAATGACCTTGCCTTCCACCCTCAGATAACTGCGTTCTAACAGCAAACTATAAATCACTGCGTATACATCTTCATATCTTAAAAATACAGAAAATGAATTTATGACCCCACAAAGCTGAGGATAAGCTCCTGAAGCAAGGGAGCAGTGCTTTAGGGTGAGCCCTCTGAAGTGACCTTTAACCCTTCAGATGCAATCTCCAGCTCATTCCTCTCTATTACACAACCACTGACTTTCACACAAGAAAGAATTAAACCATTTTATTAAAAACAAACAAAAAAATATCTTATTCACTCTGAAATTCATGTAATCTGAAAAGATTCTTGACCCTGAATTTTATTGGACTGTAAGCAGCTTATTTTGTATAATTTAACAGTCAGCAGATACGCTTTACAGCAAACTAGATCCATAACTATATTCAACACCTCTTGGGAGCCCCCTGGTGGCTCAGTGGTTGGGACTCTGCACTTTCACTGCCATGTCCCAGGTTCAGTCCCCGGTTGGAGAATTGAGACTCCGCAAGCCATGGTTAAAACAACAACAACAAAAAACAAACAAACAAACAAACAAAACATGTCTTTTTGGAGAGCCTAATCTGTAATAAGTATAAACATAGTATTTTAGGGGGCTGAAAAAATTAACAATTAAAACAGCCAATACTTAAGAGTGCTTGTAATAATACATCGATGCCATTCTAACACTTTTGGATATTATTTTAATCTTCATACCAACCATGAGGACAGTATTTTGCTCTTCCCGTTTGGGGGAGACTGAGGCAGAGAGGTTAATTAGCTTGCTCAAGAGCATAGAGTTCCTAAATGGCAGACTCAGAATTCAAGCCCCTATTCCCAATCCTTGATCTTCAGCAATTTACAAGACTCTGAGCTTTTGTTTAAAAGAGTATTGCTCAGATGAACATATTGTTTAAATAATTACCTGAAAAATTCAAAAATCTGTAAAACACAATGATAAATATTCTTGGCTTGTTTGGAAGGTGGATTAAAACAGCATCTTTGCTTCTTGTAACATTATGTCAAGCTGATTGTAAACATTCCCTCTGGTTTATCCTTCCCGGGACTCAGCCCTTAATGACCCCTTGCCCCTTCCACCCTCAGATAACTGCACGTTCTAACAGCACACTATTTGTTCCTGCCAATACTTCGTGCTTACCTACTTGCATTCGTTTCCCAGGACATCTGCGATGTCCGATAGCATTACGGGCTTCGCAGGAATATTCTCCACTGTCCAACTTTGAAACAGTATTAAATTGCTGTTTGCAGAAGAAAACAGATCTTTAAACAAGAACTCTTATCAGGAGACTGCTAGAAGAAATTCATGTAATATACATGCCTAGAAACAGTCAGGATTTTGACATCTTTGAGCCTTTTCCCCCTCTTTTCTCTACTCACTGCCCACATCCCTCTTCCTTCTGTATCCTTCAACATGGTGGATGGAACGCTTTCCCTTGTGCATTCTCACTTTATGGAATCATCAGTCCCCAAAGTCAGACTCCTTTAAAAATGTTCACCATGAACTCAAAGCCAAGGTTATGGGTCAATAATAAGTTAGATTAAAACCCCAAATGATCTTCCAGCACATGATAACTGGCGATTCAAAGGACGCCTTTGTCATGTATACGCTGGAGTCTTTGTTTGTTTGTTCATTTCTCAGAAAATAACCCATCCTGGTCCTGCCCTGGTGCCTCCCTTGGACATCACAGACATTCTAAGGGTTGGGGCTGAGGAAAGTGAATCTATATCATTTCAGACTTGCCTTAGGGCTTCTCATCACCTGCTTTGAGAAAAGATAAATTCGAAAAGTAAATATAGCCAAGTGTGACAGCAGGTTTTCTGCCCCGTTTCTCAGTGTAAAGTCACTTGGACCTGCTGACTAAGGCGGCTGACTCAGAACGGGTCAGAGCCTCCTTCCATATGGAGTAGCCACACCCACGGATGTGCTTATCCTTCAATCACTTTGTCAGTATGCTTTATGATTCACCAGAAGGTCTAGTTTTTAAATGGAAGACTGAAGGGGGGAAAAGGAACATGATACTCTCCTCTTAAAACCCATAAAAAGTTTTATTACAATGCCTTTAAGATTTTTGATCTTCAGTTTTAAAACAGCATCTTTGCTTCTTGTAACTTGTCAAGCTGATTGTAAACATTCCTCTGGTTTATCCTTCCCGGGACTCAGCCCTTAATGACCCCTTGCCCCTTCCACCCTCAGATAACTGCACGTTCTAACAGCACACTATTTGTTCCTGCCAATACTTCGTGCTTACCTACTTGCATTCGTTTCCCAGGACATCTGCGATGTCCGATAGCATTACGGGCTTCGCAGGAATATTCTCCACTGTCCAACTTTGAAACAGTATTAAATTGCTGTTTGCAGAAGAAAACAGATCTTTAAACAAGAACTCTTATCAGGAGACTGCTAGAAGAAATTCATGTAATATACATGCCTAGAAACAGTCAGGATTTTGACATCTTTGAGCCTTTTCCCCCTCTTTTCTCTACTCACTGCCCACATCCCTCTTCCTTCTGTATCCTTCAACATGGTGGATGGAACGCTTTCCCTTGTGCATTCTCACTTTATGGAATCATCAGTCCCCAAAGTCAGACTCCTTTAAAAATGTTCACCATGAACTCAAAGCCAAGGTTATGGGTCAATAATAAGTTAGATTAAAACCCCAAATGATCTTCCAGCACATGATAACTGGCGATTCAAAGGACGCCTTTGTCATGTATACGCTGGAGTCTTTGTTTGTTTGTTCATTTCTCAGAAAATAACCCATCCTGGTCCTGCCCTGGTGCCTCCCTTGGACATCACAGACATTCTAAGGGTTGGGGCTGAGGAAAGTGAATCTATATCATTTCAGACTTGCCTTAGGGCTTCTCATCACCTGCTTTGAGAAAAGATAAATTCGAAAAGTAAATATAGCCAAGTGTGACAGCAGGTTTTCTGCCCCGTTTCTCAGTGTAAAGTCACTTGGACCTGCTGACTAAGGCGGCTGACTCAGAACGGGTCAGAGCCTCCTTCCATATGGAGTAGCCACACCCACGGATGTGCTTATCCTTCAATCACTTTGTCAGTATGCTTTATGATTCACCAGAAGGTCTAGTTTTTAAATGGAAGACTGAAGGGGGGAAAAGGAACATGATACTCTCCTCTTAAAACCCATAAAAAGTTTTATTACCATGCCTTTAAGATTTTTTGATAATGCTGTGGTACTGATACTGTTGCTACAAAGGCAGCATTTTGAAACTGACATATCATTTTGAACGAACAACAAAAGCTTCAGATTTAATGGTTTTCTTTTACTCCCTTCTCTCTCTACCCTAAAAAAATCAGAGATGAAACAGTAAAATACTTTTATTTGTAAATGTCATTAACTTTAAAGAGCTTTTTTTTTAGTATATAGGTTTCCATCAATATTCCCTTAGAAAGGCTTTTCGAGTGATCAATCTGGACTAAAGGTAAAGTAACAGACACTCAAGTCACTGTGTCAGTTGTTGATGAGCTAGGCTTGACAGACTTTAATGACACAGACATCCCATCACAGGTCGGCAGCAGTCACTACTCTCACCCGGCTGGCCCTGAGGTCAGGGCATCCCCGAGGGTTTTCTTTTCTTAAAAAATTTTATTAAAGTACAGTTGATTTACAATGTTGTGTTAATTTTGGTATTCAATTATACATACATATATCTCTCTATTCTTTTACAGAACGTTTGCCTGATGGTTAATTAAAAGATATTGAATAGAGTTTCCTGTGCTATACAGTAAAATCTTATTGTTTATCTATTTTAGGTACAGTAGTTTTGTATCTGCTAATCCTAAACTCCTAATTTATCCCTCCCTTCCCTTTCCCCTTTGGTAACTATAAGCTTGTTTTCTGTCTGTGAATCCGTTTCTGTGTTTTAAATAAGTTCATTTGTATCACATTTTAGAGTGAAGATATAAATGATGTCATATGATATTTGTCTTTGATTTATTTCACTTGGTACGATAATCTTTTAGTTTGCTTCAGATTAAAGTCACTTAAAAAGACCTGGTTTTGAAAAACGAAAAGTAAATATAGCCAAGTGTGACAGCAGGTTTTCTGCCCCGTTTCTCAGTGTAAAGTCACTTGGACCTGCTGACTAAGGCGGCTGACTCAGAACGGGTCAGAGCCTCCTTCCATATGGAGTAGCCACACCCACGGATGTGCTTATCCTTCAATCACTTTGTCAGTATGCTTTATGATTCACCAGAAGGTCTAGTTTTTAAATGGAAGACTGAAGGGGGGAAAAGGAACATGATACTCTCCTCTTAAAACCCATAAAAAGTTTTATTACCATGCCTTTAAGATTTTTTGATAATGCTGTGGTACTGATACTGTTGCTACAAAGGCAGCATTTTGAAACTGACATATCATTTTGAACGAACAACAAAAGCTTCAGATTTAATGGTTTTCTTTTACTCCCTTCTCTCTCTACCCTAAAAAAATCAGAGATGAAACAGTAAAATACTTTTATTTGTAAATGTCATTAACTTTAAAGAGCTTTTTTTTTAGTATATAGGTTTCCATCAATATTCCCTTAGAAAGGCTTTTCGAGTGATCAATCTGGACTAAAGGTAAAGTAACAGACACTCAAGTCACTGTGTCAGTTGTTGATGAGCTAGGCTTGACAGACTTTAATGACACAGACATCCCATCACAGGTCGGCAGCAGTCACTACTCTCACCCGGCTGGCCCTGAGGTCAGGGCATCCCCGAGGGTTTTCTTTTCTTAAAAAATTTTATTAAAGTACAGTTGATTTACAATGTTGTGTTAATTTTGGTATTCAATTATACATACATATATCTCTCTATTCTTTTACAGAACGTTTGCCTGATGGTTAATTAAAAGATATTGAATAGAGTTTCCTGTGCTATACAGTAAAATCTTATTGTTTATCTATTTTAGGTACAGTAGTTTTGTATCTGCTAATCCTAAACTCCTAATTTATCCCTCCCTTCCCTTTCCCCTTTGGTAACTATAAGCTTGTTTTCTGTCTGTGAATCCGTTTCTGTGTTTTAAATAAGTTCATTTGTATCACATTTTAGAGTGAAGATATAAATGATGTCATATGATATTTGTCTTTGATTTATTTCACTTGGTACGATAATCTCTAAGTCCATCCATGTCGCTGCCAATGGCATTATTTCATATGTATATGAAATATATTAATTAATATACATATATATATGATGTATTATATATGTCACATCTTTTTTATCCATTCATCTGTCAATGGACATTTTGACTGCTTTTTTTTTTTAAAGATTTATTTATTTATCTATTTTGGGCGGGGGTCGGGTTGAGGAGGGAGAGGAGCGGGCGGGCCACTTCTATTGCTCTTTCATTTCTCTATTTTCATCCATCTTTGTTCTTTGGCTCCTGTGGGCCTCCCATCGCGGTGGCGTCTGTCGTTGCAGAGCGCCGGCTCTGGGCGCATGCGCGCCAGAGCTCCGGCTCGGCAATTGGACACATAGGTCCAGCCGCTCCGCGGCACGTGGGACCTTCCCAGGCCAGGAATCAAACAGGCGCCCCTTGCACTGCAAGGCGGTGTTCTTACCCACTGGACCGCCAGGGAAGCGCTTGACTGCTTTTATATTTTGGTTATTATAAATAGTGCTGCTATGAAACTGGGGTGCATGTATCTTTTTAAATTAGTTTTTTCCAGATATATGCCCAATGGAACTCCTGGGTCATATGGTAGTTTTATTTCTACTTTTATAAGGAACCTCCATACTGCTTTCCATAGTGGCTGCACCACTTTATATTCCCATCAATGGTTCAGGACAATTTCCTTTCCTAAGAGAGTTTTCATGCATTCCCCTGATACTATAAATATGGGACTGCACTTAGGACCTTTCCAAGCCTGATCCATCAGTGAGACCCTATCTCAGCCTGCCTCAGGCCCCAGGTGTCAACCTTTGTATGTCGAGCTCCCAGTTCTCTTTTGTCTTCTCATCACTGTGGCAGTCCTTTCCATCACTTCTCTGTGTGAGGGCTCCATCCTTCCTGCTACTCTTTTCTCTATACTTGATAAGCAATGGGATCAGCCCTCTACTCACCATTATTTTAGCTCTAATCATTTTCCCCCAACTGCAAGACAGTTATTAGGCCAATGCTTAAATGATCTTACCAGAGTTCCAGATTTTGCATTCACTGTGTATGAGCTGTTGGTGCTTCGCGAGCGAAGCTTTGGATTCTCTAATAAACGGACGCCATCCTTAAACCAGGTGTACTCAGGGGCCGGGTTGCCTTCTTTGTCTTGACATCGAAGCTCTACCACTGTTCCACGCAGAGCAGAACTGGGTACATCACATGACGGAACCGCCGGAGCCACTGAAGGATGGAAGTCAAATGGCTTTGCTTATTTATGAGCTGAACAGGATTTTAAGAGACCGGTTACTGGACACTTGCGAAAGAGACTGGCTGCTTGTTCAAGAGACCCACTTCCTTTTTTCACTGGCACACAGGCCTCACTTGCTTGACCCCCTGCAGCAGATGGTGTCATGAGTTCTGGCCAGCGGAATGTGGGGAGAACTCATTCACGCCTTCCCAGTCTTCACCTAGAAAAGCTTTCTGTATGGTTCTCCACTTCTTCCTTCCTACTAAAATGGAGCAGGATGCTATGGTCCTTGGCCTCACCTCTCATGTCCTCTGCCTGCCTTTTGTGTGTGGAAAACTTTAGTCAAAGAAGAACTCTAATCAGAGAAGTGGGAAAATGCAGAAACAAAGGAAAACAGTCAAAAGAGACCAAATCATCATGGTTTACTCATTAAACAAAGTCAAGGACCTTCAGTTCCTTCTCAAGGGCTATAGATAAGATTCTGCAGTGTATCCTGTCTTATAGCACTGAAACCCCAGGTGGAGACATTAACTACGTGATGACCAGACGTAGCCATGACGCAAGCTGCCACAATTCTGAGAACTAGCCTCAAAGAAATGGAAACAAACTGAGCCTGGAATTGAGGGTCGACCGTACTTAAAATAATCCAGATGTCTCTGCTCAGACCACTGATGACCAATCTCAAGATGACTGTCAGAGTTGACTGTGCTGTTTCTGTGTGTAACATTCCCCTCTGTCTATAAAAGCTCGTGCCCCTTGATTGTCAGGGTGAGGTGGGGGGGAGGTCAGGCTTTGAACAGGGCCACCCCCAAATCCCTCTCTCCCCCTCCCCCAACATTGCCAGGATCCAAAATGCACACAATGTAGAATTGTTAAGATTTACCTCAATCTTAACTGATAAGAGATTTTGTCATAATGAATTAGTAATAGTAAAATTTCAGCAGCCAGTGAGGTGACGAGCATTCTGCAGGGAAGGTGGTGCTGGTGGCTCACCATTTTAACTTTACCCACGGGGACTCCCAGCTGCCTCGCGGCTTCGGGGCTGGGTGAGGGGAAGAGGGCGGGACAGTGACCAGACACACACAAGCACATCACCTAGTACTTCCAGAGTGACTGTATCCTCTTCCAGGTTTTGACCTTGTTCCGATGGGGCACTGACTTCACAACGATATTTCCCAGCATCTTTTCTTGTAACATTTTTGATCCGTATGCTGAAATCTATCATCTCAGCTCGCTCTTTAAAATCACCTTTTAGAAAAAGAAGACAATGATGGTAACAATGATGCAACAGCTTTCTATCTACTACCTTCCTCTAATCACTTTCTTTGGTAATGACTGTATTTATGTTCCTATGAATGAATTCAATTAAAAAACTTAAAAATTGTTTATGAGTGCTATTTTTTTGTAAGAACATCATACTGTTCACACAGTTCACACACAACAAATACTCTTTTCTAACCACTGGATTATTTTGAGTAAATCCCAGACATCATTCCATTCTATTTATTATTATCAATACTTTAAAAGTATCACTACATATATTCAACAAAAATATATACTCAACAAGAAGTTAGGGAGTATAAAGAAACGTATAACAAGAAGCATTTTTAAAGAAAACACTTGATAAAGGTGGTCGTGTGTATCTTTGTCTAAGTGCTAACCCCCCGAGCTCCTCAGTGATGTCCTAGCTTTGTCAACGGTGACATGAAAATAAAGTTATTACAACTGAGCCGTGATCCTCCATCCCAACTTCATGCCATCTTTTCTTCTGTCAAGAATTTATGGGGCCAGCAAGAACAATTGCATCTTACATCCTCTAGGAGTGAGCTGACAAATGAGCAGTCCGGGGCCTCCATGGAGCTCATCCATTTCTATTTTCTCTCCTCTGTTTTTGCGGTTGTTGTGTTTTGGATCTCCGTCTCGGGGGGGGGCTTTGAACAGGGTCACCCCAAATCCTCTCTCCCTCCCCAACATTGCCAGGATCCAAAATGCACACAATGTAGAATTGTTAAGATTTACCTCAATCTTAACTGATAAGAGATTTTGTCATAATGAATTAGTAATAGTAAAATTTCAGCAGCCAGTGAGGTGACGAGCATTCTGCAGGGAAGGTGGTGCTGGTGGCTCACCATTTTAACTTTACCCACGGGGACTCCCAGCTGCCTCGCGGCTTCGGGGCTGGGTGAGGGGAAGAGGGCGGGACAGTGACCAGACACACACAAGCACATCACCTAGTACTTCCAGAGTGACTGTATCCTCTTCCAGGTTTTGACCTTGTTCCGATGGGGCACTGACTTCACAACGATATTTCCCAGCATCTTTTCTTGTAACATTTTTGATCCGTATGCTGAAATCTATCATCTCAGCTCGCTCTTTAAAATCACCTTTTAGAAAAAGAAGACAATGATGGTAACAATGATGCAACAGCTTTCTATCTACTACCTTCCTCTAATCACTTTCTTTGGTAATGACTGTATTTATGTTCCTATGAATGAATTCAATTAAAAAACTTAAAAATTGTTTATGAGTGCTATTTTTTTGTAAGAACATCATACTGTTCACACAGTTCACACACAACAAATACTCTTTTCTAACCACTGGATTATTTTGAGTAAATCCCAGACATCATTCCATTCTATTTATTATTATCAATACTTTAAAAGTATCACTACATATATTCAACAAAAATATATACTCAACAAGAAGTTAGGAGTATAAAGAAACGTATAACAAGAAGCATTTTTAAAGAAAACACTTGATAAAGGTGGTCGTGTGTATCTTTGTCTAAGTGCTAACCCCCCGAGCTCCTCAGTGATGTCCTAGCTTTGTCAACGGTGACATGAAAATAAAGTTATTACAACTGAGCCGTGATCCTCCATCCCAACTTCATGCCATCTTTTCTTCTGTCAAGAATTTATGGGGCCAGCAAGAACAATTGCATCTTACATCCTCTAGGAGTGAGCTGACAAATGAGCAGTCCGGGGCCTCCATGGAGCTCATCCATTTCTATTTTCTCTCCTCTGTTTTTGCGGTTGTTGTGTTTTGGATCTCCGTCTCTGTTGGCTTCACTTCACACTTACAGAAATACATTCTTAGTCACCAGTCATGTCTTGCTCTCACTGGTGATTGAAAAGATCTGGGATTTTCAGTGCTCTCTTTCTCTCACCTTATTGAGCCCCCAACTTCTTACCTTGAAGAGCCTGTTGATAGTAGACAAAGGAAACACTACCCCCCAGCTTCTTCCACTCCAATCTGGAGGAAACGGTCTTCTTTGGATATTTACAGGCTAAAAGAGCCTCTAGAAACAACAACAAAAATACTTGTTTTTTAACTGTTCCTTTATGATTATATTTTGCTTAATCTGCAAATTTTAAACAGCCTTAAATTACTGTTCTATCTATCTGTCCATCCATTCATTTTTTTACTCATAAATTTCCTCACCAGGTACCATGCTGACTTAAGTCAAAGATGTTCTGAAAGCTCTGTGATTCTTTAACAAAATAATTTCACGACGCTATGCTACTTTTTCTAGTTCTTGAGCCTCAGTTCCCGTCTGTAAAATAAAATAGTATCTAATAGAGTTGTTGAGTCTTCATATACAAGTGGGCTTTCCGGTTGGTTCAGACAATAAAGGATCTTCCAGCAGTGCAGGAGATGCAGGTTTGATCCCTGGGTTTGGGAAGATCCATTCCCTGGAGAAGGGAATGGCAACCCACTCCAGTATTCTTCCCTGGAGAATTCCATGGACAGAGGAGTCTGGTGAGCTACAGTCTATGGGGTCTCAAAGAGTCACAACAACTGAGCGACTAACATTTTTCACTTATACAACACTAGATGCAAAGCATGTGCCTGGACATAGTAAGTCCTTTACAAAAGACATCTGTGATTATTATTTATCTTTTTTCCCCCTGTCTCAGTCTTTAAGGAGTTTAGAGCCTGGGAGAAGAGGTAAATAAGATAACGTAGTTTCAGTCATGAGTGCCAGGATGGAGGTAAGAAGTGGATGCTTCACACATAAGAAAGGCACACTTAGCCCAGGCGCCCCATGGAGCCCCAGATGGTCCCTCAGCACACTACCTTCTCACTGAGACCTCTTCTTTGATAGTCTTCTCTGTGAATACATTAATAAAAACCCAACATGGTCTCCAAGTAAATCATTGACTCCTATTCCTCACCTCAAGCGAAGAAAATATATTAAAATATTTAATTCTGACACCAGGTTTAACCACCTCAGTAGTCTCACTGGTGATTGAAAAGATCTGGGATTTTCAGTGCTCTCTTTCTCTCACCTTATTGAGCCCCCAACTTCTTACCTTGAAGAGCCTGTTGATAGTAGACAAAGGAAACACTACCCCCCAGCTTCTTCCACTCCAATCTGGAGGAAACGGTCTTCTTTGGATATTTACAGGCTAAAAGAGCCTCTAGAAACAACAACAAAAATACTTGTTTTTTAACTGTTCCTTTATGATTATATTTTGCTTAATCTGCAAATTTTAAACAGCCTTAAATTACTGTTCTATCTATCTGTCCATCCATTCATTTTTTTACTCATAAATTTCCTCACCAGGTACCATGCTGACTTAAGTCAAAGATGTTCTGAAAGCTCTGTGATTCTTTAACAAAATAATTTCACGACGCTATGCTACTTTTTCTAGTTCTTGAGCCTCAGTTCCCGTCTGTAAAATAAAATAGTATCTAATAGAGTTGTTGAGTCTTCATATACAAGTGGGCTTTCCGGTTGGTTCAGACAATAAAGGATCTTCCAGCAGTGCAGGAGATGCAGGTTTGATCCCTGGGTTTGGGAAGATCCATTCCCTGGAGAAGGGAATGGCAACCCACTCCAGTATTCTTCCCTGGAGAATTCCATGGACAGAGGAGTCTGGTGAGCTACAGTCTATGGGGTCTCAAAGAGTCACAACAACTGAGCGACTAACATTTTTTCACTTATACAACACTAGATGCAAAGCATGTGCCTGGACATAGTAAGTCCTTTACAAAAGACATCTGTGATTATTATTTATCTTTTTTCCCCCTGTCTCAGTCTTTAAGGAGTTTAGAGCCTGGGAGAAGAGGTAAATAAGATAACGTAGTTTCAGTCATGAGTGCCAGGATGGAGGTAAGAAGTGGATGCTTCACACATAAGAAAGGCACACTTAGCCCAGGCGCCCCATGGAGCCCCAGATGGTCCCTCAGCACACTACCTTCTCACTGAGACCTCTTCTTTGATAGTCTTCTCTGTGAATACATTAATAAAAACCCAACATGGTCTCCAAGTAAATCATTGACTCCTATTCCTCACCTCAAGCGAGAAAATATATTAAAATATTTAATTCTGACACCAGGTTTAACCACCTCAGTAGCTCACTAGAGTCACGTTGCCACAGGAAATTTATTGCACTTATATCATTAACAAATTCCAGGAACTACCCAAGGTGCCCTCTCTTTTAACTGTCCAGACAAGGAAGAAAAACCCAGTGCCTGACTCCTAACTGCTTTAAGGTGCCAAGTGGAGACTTCTAGTCCTAAGTATTTTTAAAGTATTTTTCAGTCCGGCTTTCCAATGTCAACTTCGTATTCCTTTTTTAAAAAATATTTATTTTATGTTTGGATATAGTTGATTTTGGTGGGCTATGGTTCATAGGGTTGCAAAGAGTTGGACACAACTTAAGTGACTTAGCACACACACATACACATAGTTGATTTACAGTGTTGTGTTAGTTTCAGGTATACAAAAAGGGATTCAGTTATACATGTATATGTATCTATTCTTTTTCAGATTCTTTTCCCATATGCTTTATTGCAAAGTACTAAATAGTGTTCTCAATTTCAAATTTCTGAAACATTTTCCCTCCACAATGCATTATAGCTTGACCTAAAAACAGAGTATCTTTAACAAGAAGATAAATTATGTTAAAAAATCCTTTATATACACCTGATACTGTTAGAAATTATTTCAAGTTATGAAATGATATGGTAGATTAGAAAGCAATACTTATATTACCTATGCTATTAAAATATATACACGGATATGAACAAAATGAAATACGTATGAATATGTATGAAAATATTAACCCAGCAATGATTTCTGTGTGACAGAAGTATGATTTTTCTGTTAAATGTAGTTTCTACATTTTTTTTAGTTCCACACACATTGCTAGAAATATAGAAATAGAATAATAGGTAATGGAAAATAAAAAGTAGGGGCAGAGAAAAGAAAGATGAGAAAAAAACCTGAGAAATGTATTTAAGGATGCCTAAAGTTTTAAAAGCAGGTTTTATATTACAAGCAGATATCATTTGAGAGACATGTTGACAGTTATGCTACACAGACAAATGTGTGCCGAGGGACGTGTCTGAGGAAACACGGTTTGCTCTGTTGATTAAGGAGAATGGGTGGTGGCCTTCCGGAGTCTTGAGTTTTAGATAGGTTTCCTTCCCGTATTTTGTTGAGTTTCCAACAATTAAACACACACCCACACTCATTTTTAGCCCATACTCCTAGGTCTTAGGAATACATTTATACTCAATCACATTGTTTCACATATCTGACTGGATACACACACACACACACACACACACACACACTCCTTTTTGTGAATTCCTCCTGATTCTTACACTCATTACTCTGTGAAAAACCTCTGTATGAATTTTTTTTTAAATTGTAACCAATAGTTAAGTGCACTCCCTCCTCAGTTTCACTGACCACATAAAACATGGAGAAATGATGTATGCAATTTTTCCAAAATATTTTGAGTACTTGCTTCCCTGGTGGTTCCATGGTAAACAATCCACCTGCCAATGCAGGTTTGACCCCTGGGTTGGGAATATCCCCTGGATAAGGAAATGACAACCCATTTCAGTTTTCCTGCCTAGGAAATGCCACAGGCAGAGAAACCTGGTGGGCTACAGTCCATGGCGTCACCAAAGAGTCAGACAGGACTCAGCGACTAAACAATAACAATATGGAGTACTTAATGTGTGTCTGGCATTGTTCTTGAGCTACAGCAGTGAGATCAAGGATCCCTGCCCTTTGGGATCTTGAAGGTTTTCAGCGGGTCAGACACACAAGCAACATCACAAAGTGAATTATATGGTACATGAAGAGGTCATGAGTGCTGTGGAAATACCGTAAATAAGAATACAGGGAATTTGAGAATGCTGTGGGATAGGATACAAGTAAAAAAATAGAGTTTGCCTCATTTAGAAGGTGGTTTTTGACCAAACACTGTAAAGAGATAATTTGGATTTTTGAACTCCCTAAAATCCAAATTTCACCTTGTGATTCTTCAGAAGTGTTCCAAAAAGGGGAATACCCTGACCTCTAATGCTGTGAAAAACAGTAAATCTACTAGAGTCACAGAGCCAACATCTGAGGATAAAGAGCTGAGTGAACTTAGAAGCTAACTACTATGGACTTTCTTCTCTATTTTCAGTCAAAATTCAACATTCATGGTCAGCATGATTGTCTTTCTGTGTATATCCCTCAGGGTTATTATGCCATGTTATATGCTCAGTCACTCTTCAACTCCAGAAATCTAAGACATGCCTCAAAAAGAGGGATCAGACATTTGAAACCGATTTCTTAAATGTTTATGGTCTAAAGAAGTATGACACTTAATTAAGAAATAGTAATTTTTCAGGTTTGCCCAATATTATTAATGTGTTCTAGGTAAAAGATACTTCAGAAAAGTAATAGACAGTCAATAGTGAAGTAAATTTATAAAAGCTCTTCTAATTCTTTTCAGTTATTATATTCTTATCCACTAAATGCCAACTCCTCCCTTATAAATATTGTAAGAAGCTAAAATAAATGTAAAAATGATACCCTACATAGGCTATATTATTGTTATCTTAAATACATAGAGTGGAGTTTGCAGTGGTAATTTCCATTGACCAAATCTAGCTAACCTGGCAATTTAGCAAAATTTCCATCTCCCAGTTTTACAAATTAGATTTTCTTTGTTGCAGATACTTAATGTAATAAGAGACTTTCTTTCTACATCAAACCTTTCATGGAATGTCCAAAATTTCCACTGAGGAGGTGGAGAAAGAGTTCTCTGGGTGGAAACAGCAGGGAGCAGCATTTCAGCAGAAGGGCTCATGTGAAGAGTTTCTAACAAACGGGCATACGTGTCATGCTCAGGAGTTATTTTAACAATACCACCCATAAAAATGGATGAGGCACTCTACCTTGGTACTCTACTGCTGTGACTACTTGATGATCTTTTGAGCCAGAGATTCCATAGGCCTTATGATCTGAAAGATTAAAACAAACAGGATAATTAAAATAGTACAAAAGTCCATTTTCAAATGTTTGAATGGCATTAAGTATTAAAGAAAACTAGCTTAAAGTTTAGTGACGGTTCCACACAATTCAAGCCCTTTTAAGTTCAAAATATAAAATAAAAAACCTAGCACAAACTCAGTTCGGTGTCCTGATGACTAAAAGAGGAGAATGGGGATGGGAGGAAGGGAGGATCAGGAGCTAGATCATAGAGCAAACCTGAGGATAAAGAGCTGAGTGAACTTAGAAGCTAACTACTATGGACTTTCTTCTCTATTTTCAGTCAAAATTCAACATTCATGGTCAGCATGATTGTCTTTCTGTGTATATCCCTCAGGGTTATTATGCCATGTTATATGCTCAGTCACTCTTCAACTCCAGAAATCTAAGACATGCCTCAAAAAGAGGGATCAGACATTTGAAACCGATTTCTTAAATGTTTATGGTCTAAAGAAGTATGACACTTAATTAAGAAATAGTAATTTTTCAGGTTTGCCCAATATTATTAATGTGTTCTAGGTAAAAGATACTTCAGAAAAGTAATAGACAGTCAATAGTGAAGTAAATTTATAAAAGCTCTTCTAATTCTTTTCAGTTATTATATTCTTATCCACTAAATGCCAACTCCTCCCTTATAAATATTGTAAGAAGCTAAAATAAATGTAAAAATGATACCCTACATAGGCTATATTATTGTTATCTTAAATACATAGAGTGGAGTTTGCAGTGGTAATTTCCATTGACCAAATCTAGCTAACCTGGCAATTTAGCAAAATTTCCATCTCCCAGTTTTACAAATTAGATTTTCTTTGTTGCAGATACTTAATGTAATAAGAGACTTTCTTTCTACATCAAACCTTTCATGGAATGTCCAAAATTTCCACTGAGGAGGTGGAGAAAGAGTTCTCTGGGTGGAAACAGCAGGGAGCAGCATTTCAGCAGAAGGGCTCATGTGAAGAGTTTCTAACAAACGGGCATACGTGTCATGCTCAGGAGTTATTTTAACAATACCACCCATAAAAATGGATGAGGCACTCTACCTTGGTACTCTACTGCTGTGACTACTTGATGATCTTTTGAGCCAGAGATTCCATAGGCCTTATGATCTGAAAGATTAAAACAAACAGGATAATTAAAATAGTACAAAAGTCCATTTTCAAATGTTTGAATGGCATTAAGTATTAAAGAAAACTAGCTTAAAGTTTAGTGACGGTTCCACACAATTCAAGCCCCTTAAGTTTTAAAGTATCAAAATAAAAAAACCTAGCACAGGGAGCTCAGTTCGGGTGCTCCGTGATGACCTAAAAGAGGAGAATGGGGATGGGAGGAAGGGAGGATCAGGAGGGAGGATATACATAGAGGTGATTCACACTGTGGTACAGCAGAATCTAACTCAACATTGTAAAGCAGTTATCCAATTAAAATAAATTTTTTAAAAATAAGAAAAGCTAAGGCAAACCGTATATGTTTTCTCCATTTCAGTTCTGGCCTTTAAGTATTTCCCAAAGCAGAACTCATGAATATTTTTGCATTCCACCCCTGACCCCAGCGGCCTCCACAGACAAACTGTTAAACAAACTCAACTGTTAAACAAGAGTCTGTGTCCTTAATTCAACCTAATATTGATCTAGTCCTATAAGAGGTATCATCATCACCCATGAATAAAAGCTAATTATTTTTAGTGTCTTATGTAAGCATATAAATTGTTTCATGAGCTTAATCCTGACTATATCAAATAATATAGGAATAAGTTGTGTAACATATTTTTGTCTATGAAATGTACACATAATATAAAATGTTTGTAAACTTTGTATATGAAGTTATGATGACAAGTGCAAATAGAACATATTCATTTTCCTTCTAAATATTTCAATGATTTTCCAGGATTGGTCTATAGGTTGAAATGACTGATTATGAAGTCTAAAGGGATTTGATATTGATGTGGTGATGATAATGGTGATGACATCATCATTATTCTCACAAACTTACAGAGAAATTTTCATTTTAAAACCTGTTTGGATACACTTCTTTTATGTGATAAAATTCAATATTTGAAATGATTTCATATGATAGGCATGACTGAGGCTGAATCAACAAAGTAGCAGAACCAGGAGTTAAAAAACTTTTCTAATTCAATCTTTGACATGCTTCTTTTTTTCTTCTTTTTAATAATTATTTTTATTTTACTTTTTACTTTTACAGAGTTTTGTTGTTTACAGATATGTATAATCCCAGATTAGTCATACGTATATCCCTGGCCCCCTCCCTTCTCCACCCCCCTCCAAGACCCCTCCATCCCACCCCTCTAGGCTGTCGTACTGGGCCCCTATAGGATTCCCTATTCCCACAGAGCAATGACAACAGTTATTTTGTTCATATATGGTAGCATAGGTTTCCATGTTACTCCCTCTGTCCCTCCCACCCACTGTTCATTCCCCACAAGGTCCATATGTCTATTCTCTTTGTTTATATTTCCATCGCTTCACTGTACGTGCTCCTTTTATATCATTCCACTCCACAGATGTCATTCTATGGCCCAGTTTAAAGACTACATTTAAAGATAATTTAAATCACTACCTATAAGTATGCAATTCTGAAATATAAATGTTACAAGGATAAGATTATATGCCTGTTGCATTCTCTGATAGAGTCCAAACACCTATAGCAATGCCTGGAATAAAGCAAAGCATGATAAATATTTAGTGAACAAATGAATGAGTCTACTTCTTATTGTTTACTAATGAGAAGAACTCAGAAAACGAAGTTAGAGCAAAATAATACAATGAAGGGTTCCAGAAAACAGGCTATACTTTTGGGAAGTGTCAAAAATATACTATATTGGATTGGTGTTAATTATTTTAACACAAAGCATTCTTGCTGGTTATCTTTAGTAAAAATTCAGGCAAAACAATCAATCCAACCGCTGTCTACCCAAAAATCATACAAGAAATAATCTAAGACCAAATTAAACTCATCATAAAATCTAAAGGTTATTTCTTGAAGACATTTTCTACAATGTACTAGAAATGCTAGTTCTCTGCTTATGTTGCCATCTGCCTTTTGTCTTCATATAATTTATTCACCCTATTTTCACCAAGGCAAAAAGACTCTGTTGCCATATTCAAGGGATACCTTCAGTTTTTATCTTATTTGATCTCTCCAGGACATCTGACTCTTTTGACTCTCTTGAATTCTGTGACATAATTCACTTCTAGTCTTCATTCTGTGTCCCTCTGGGGTCTTCTTCCTCCTTGTTCTGCCTATCCTTCCATCCATTTATCTTCTTATCAATTTATCCATCCATCTATTCACCCAGAAACTGCTTCCTGACTCAACTAAATCCTTTCTATGCAATCTTATATACTCTTATTTTTAGGAATTAAATTAAATCTTTTATTGACTCAAGGACCATTTACCTGTCAAAAACCCCTAAACTTGTACCTCTGGCTATAATCTCTCTCCTGAGGTTAAATTCAAAACTCCTCTTTCTCTTGGGTATCTATGCCTCCATTTCCTACAAGCACCATATGTCTATTCTCTTTGTTTTTTTTGTTTCACTTCTTTTATATCATTCCACTCCACAGATGTCATTCTATGGCCCAGTTTAAAGACTACATTTAAAGATAATTTAAATCACTACCTATAAGTATGCAATTCTGAAATATAAATGTTACAAGGATAAGATTATATGCCTGTTGCATTCTCTGATAGAGTCCAAACACCTATAGCAATGCCTGGAATAAAGCAAAGCATGATAAATATTTAGTGAACAAATGAATGAGTCTACTTCTTATTGTTTACTAATGAGAAGAACTCAGAAAACGAAGTTAGAGCAAAATAATACAATGAAGGGTTCCAGAAAACAGGCTATACTTTTGGGAAGTGTCAAAAATATACTATATTGGATTGGTGTTAATTATTTTAACACAAAGCATTCTTGCTGGTTATCTTTAGTAAAAATTCAGGCAAAACAATCAATCCAACCGCTGTCTACCCAAAAATCATACAAGAAATAATCTAAGACCAAATTAAACTCATCATAAAATCTAAAGGTTATTTCTTGAAGACATTTTCTACAATGTACTAGAAATGCTAGTTCTCTGCTTATGTTGCCATCTGCCTTTTGTCTTCATATAATTTATTCACCCTATTTTCACCAAGGCAAAAAGACTCTGTTGCCATATTCAAGGGATACCTTCAGTTTTTATCTTATTTGATCTCTCCAGGACATCTGACTCTTTTGACTCTCTTGAATTCTGTGACATAATTCACTTCTAGTCTTCATTCTGTGTCCCTCTGGGGTCTTCTTCCTCCTTGTTCTGCCTATCCTTCCATCCATTTATCTTCTTATCAATTTATCCATCCATCTATTCACCCAGAAACTGCTTCCTGACTCAACTAAATCCTTTCTATGCAATCTTATATACTCTTATTTTTAGGAATTAAATTAAATCTTTTATTGACTCAAGGACCATTTACCTGTCAAAAACCCCTAAACTTGTACCTCTGGCTATAATCTCTCTCCTGAGGTTAAATTCAAAAACTCCTCTTTCTCTTGGGTATCTATGCCTCCATTTCCTACAAGCACCAAAAACTCCTGGGCAAAACAGAACTTTGCCTGCCCTCAAGTTTTGTTTTCTTTCTACAAAATCCCAATCCAGTGAAAGGCATCACACTTTACATGGTCACTCATGCCAGAAAATCAGGCATTGCCCGTGAGGTATCCACCCTCTCATTCATTTACTCACTAGTTTTCAACTACAGACTGAAAATTGTGTGTCATTTAGGATAATGTTTTGACATATTCACCCTATCCCCTCTCTGTCCTCCCTGACCTTTGTGTTGTCACGTGTTATTTTCCTCAAGGAGGGGATGTGGGTAACCAAAACCAGGGAGAAAAAAGCAGAGTACTTCCTGTCTTTCCACATTTAGAAACTCTGACCATGAGGAAAATGGAAACGACTCATAGCTTAGGAAAACATTTTAGAGAAACCATCATGAGTAAAATATATCTTCTCCCTGAACTTGGGGTAGAGAGGAGGAAGTGAGTTGGAGGACACAGACCTTATTGAGCTCTTGAGAGAGAACAATAGCTAACATTTATGAAACACTTGGGCTTCCCAGGTGGTGAAGTGGTAAAGAATCTGCCTGCCAATGCAGGAGACATGGGAAACTTTGGTTCAATCCCTGGGTCATAGAAACGGGGAGTAGCATGTGGCCACCTGCTCCACTGTTCTTGCCTGGAAAATTCCATGGACAGAGGAGCTTAGCAGGCTGAAGTCCATGGGGTCACAAAGTGTTGGACATGACTGAGCACACAATGGTAGTATGAAGCACTTAGATGTTAGGCAATGTTCCCAGTGCTTTACAAATAGTAACTTATTTAACTCTCATAACAATTCTTATGGTAGGGTGCCATTTTTATCCACAGTTGTTCAGGTGGGGAAACTGAGACACAGTGCAGGTAACAAACTTGGCCATGGTTATATAAGTAGTAAGCGCTAGAGTTGGGATTTGAATGTATCCAGGTGATACCCAAAGCCCACATTGCTTATCGCTATTCCATACTGGGCCCCCACATCACGTTTTGCTCTTCGCAAAGTGGATTATAAGGTAGAATTACAGATTTAAGATAACTGTTGGAAAAAGTCCACTGATCTAATGAAGATGGCATAGGTTGAGAAATTGGTGGTTATAATCAAGGCAAGAGCTAGCTCAGGAGAATAAAGGAAGGTGGAAACTAAGGGGCTGTGACTAAAAGAGGACATCAAGGTAATCTCAGAGGGAAGACACTAGACAAGGGCTTCTCACTGCTGATATTATTGACATTAGGGATTGGATCATTCTTTGTTGTGGAAGGCTATCCTGGGTATTATAAGAAACGCTTTACAGTATCACTGACTTCTACCCACTAGAAGCCAGGAGTGTCCCAACCCTCCCACTTCAAGCTGTGACACTCAAAATGTTTATAGACATTGCCAAATGTCCCCTGCAGATAGGATAGGCAAGACATACTGGGTTGAGGACCACTGTTCCAGACTTACAGCTCAGCTGGTTTGATGACCCAGGAATAGGTTTATGGAGGGCAAGAAACCGTGAGTTCAAGGATTTTGAAAGCTCCTGTGAGATCAGAATTTCTTACCTATGAAATAATTTATTACACTTCTGGAAAGGAGAGAATAATCTTTCATATGGCATAGCATCTTTTCTTTGAATCATTCATCCATATGCAGATTGACATATAAATGAATCTTCTACTGTGCTCGCTTTTATCATTCCTGAAGAATATGTGCTATTCTGGATAATTTTTTTCTCCTTTCTGTCTCCCTTGGAAGCCTGAACAGCAAGTCTAATTGGGAAAGTAAAAATATGAAAAATCTACAGACCTCAAATGTAGATTTGCTCTACATTTAAGTAGTTAAGTCTACTTAACTGTTCAACATGGTTTAACTATTCAGGTTCCATATATCTCTAAAGAGCAAACATTTTCACTAAGGAAACTGGAAAATCTATATGAAGAATGCAGGCCTGAACTAATCCTTTTTATTTAACTCTCATAACAATTCTTATGGTAGGGTGCCATTTTTATCCACAGTTGTTCAGGTGGGGAAACTGAGACACAGTGCAGGTAACAAACTTGGCCATGGTTATATAAGTAGTAAGCGCTAGAGTTGGGATTTGAATGTATCCAGGTGATACCCAAAGCCCACATTGCTTATCGCTATTCCATACTGGGCCCCCACATCACGTTTTGCTCTTCGCAAAGTGGATTATAAGGTAGAATTACAGATTTAAGATAACTGTTGGAAAAAGTCCACTGATCTAATGAAGATGGCATAGGTTGAGAAATTGGTGGTTATAATCAAGGCAAGAGCTAGCTCAGGAGAATAAAGGAAGGTGGAAACTAAGGGGCTGTGACTAAAAGAGGACATCAAGGTAATCTCAGAGGGAAGACACTAGACAAGGGCTTCTCACTGCTGATATTATTGACATTAGGGATTGGATCATTCTTTGTTGTGGAAGGCTATCCTGGGTATTATAAGAAACGCTTTACAGTATCACTGACTTCTACCCACTAGAAGCCAGGAGTGTCCCAACCCTCCCACTTCAAGCTGTGACACTCAAAAATGTTTATAGACATTGCCAAATGTCCCCTGCAGATAGGATAGGCAAGACATACTGGGTTGAGGACCACTGTTCCAGACTTACAGCTCAGCTGGTTTGATGACCCAGGAATAGGTTTATGGAGGGCAAGAAACCGTGAGTTCAAGGATTTTGAAAGCTCCTGTGAGATCAGAATTTCTTACCTATGAAATAATTTATTACACTTCTGGAAAGGAGAGAATAATCTTTCATATGGCATAGCATCTTTTCTTTGAATCATTCATCCATATGCAGATTGACATATAAATGAATCTTCTACTGTGCTCGCTTTTATCATTCCTGAAGAATATGTGCTATTCTGGATAATTTTTTTCTCCTTTCTGTCTCCCTTGGAAGCCTGAACAGCAAGTCTAATTGGGAAAGTAAAAATATGAAAAATCTACAGACCTCAAATGTAGATTTGCTCTACATTTAAGTAGTTAAGTCTACTTAACTGTTCAACATGGTTTAACTATTCAGGTTCCATATATCTCTAAAGAGCAAACATTTTCACTAAGGAAACTGGAAAATCTATATGAAGAATGCAGGCCTGAACTAATCCTTTTTATTGACATTTGAGAAAAAAAATGTATATAAAGCAGTAACCCATTTGGCTCAGTCTTTAGGGAAGTATTGGAATCACCAAAGAATAATTCCTAAATTTCTCCTTTGCTTGTGTATTCCAAAAACCATGAAGGGGGGGCGTCTAATAACTCTTAAAATACTCTATTTCCCTTTTTCCATATACTTCTATCACATACCAGAATATGTTCCACAGTCTTCTGAACCCCTCCTCCACCCCTCATGTCTTTCTTTTTCGAGCTTTTCCTCTCCTCCCTCAGTTTTATGTTGTCTAAAAAGGGAGGGTTTGGATCTTCAGAGCACAGAAGAAGGAGAGAGACTAAGCTGGCCAAACCAGCATCCTTTAAGTAAGCTGGAGGTTAAGGTAAGGTCATGGGTCCTTGTGCATTACACCTATGTTTAAATGCCATGATTGCTGAAAGTTTTTGCCAATTAATTGTGATTCTAAATCATTGTTCTGTGAAACTTTTGAAATACACTTGAAAATAGTTCTTTTCTCTCTTAGTCATGTATAAACTAGTGCCCTCAGAGAAAGTCCAATTATGACTGGCATTTCTTGTGATTTTTGAACTATTTTAGCACACTCCTTAGACAAAACAATGAAGATTCATATTCCCTAGAAACCAGTTGAGATACAATGTTGGCAAAATAGGAAAAGATAATCTTTGTTCCCTTCACATTATGTCTTTGAACTTTTCAAACACCACAATGCCTACTAAGAATGTTTATTTTCTTTAGGAGTCTTGGATCTTCTTTCATTTGAGACAAACATTAGTCCAATCTGAGACTGGAAGATTTAAGACCAGGTTGAATTCTCTTTCCCCTTTCTCAGTGTCAGTTTTCTACTTGCTAAAACTTCCTTTGAAAATTATTTCTTCAATTTTCAAAAAATTGCTTTTAAAGTTCTATGAAAAATAACAGCTGTTAACTTCAGGAATTTTAATTCTCTCATAACTTTTGTATTTTTTTGAATAGAAAAAAAAAATGTGTTCCAAACAAGGAAAAAGAAAGGATTGATTTCCCTGGGAAAACTATGATGGCCAAAAAAATTATAATTTAATTTTAAATTATTAAATTATAAATTATTAAATTAATGAAGATAGCACTTCTTGGTAGCTGCATATGATTTTAAGCATCTTTTCCTTGCTCCCTATAATTATATTTACTTCCATGTTTGCCTCTAATTAAGTAAAAATATTTTTTTTAAGTGTGGTCACTTATATTGAGCTTAAAAAGAAAGTTCTTAATCTTAAAAAAAAAAGATAAGATTTGTACTGTGTTCCAGCCTTTCTAAGTCTTCGAATTCAGTTTTCTTTCTCTAACTCACACCCAATAACTCTATTTATGAAAACAAGATGTTTTGTATCAACATTTCACTGGCAGATGTTAGGAATAGTCTCTGCTGACTTACTTTCCTGAATTGATAATTTTTTCTTCACTTTTCTTAAGTAGAAAAATAAACAAAAATCTGTCATGTAGGTCCATTGGTTGAGGTCAATAATTGTTTCAAACTTAGCCACAAAATATCTTTTGCAGTAATGGATGTGTTCCAGATCTGCTGGCAGAAGTTCAAAACATAAGGTGAAGAGATAATGATTTCCATAACTGCTAAAACTCCAAGTCAAGTAATTCCTTTTAGTCAAAGAAAATCTTTGAGTCACTTTCCTCCCCTACACTCTAAGAATGAAAATTCTTATACTATCTATCACCCATCTAAAATAATTTAGCATGGCTAAAAAGAAGTATGCGTTCACACTACCAAATGTAAAAACTTAGAATAAAACTGTTATTCAAATTAATACTTTTCATTGAAAACATGATTAGGAAAAACTGACAGGTTACAGAGGTTTTCTGCTTCTTTTAAAAGTCCAATCTGAGACTGGAAGATTTAAGACCAGGTTGAATTCTCTTTCCCCTTTCTCAGTGTCAGTTTTCTACTTGCTAAAACTTCCTTTGAAAATTATTTCTTCAATTTTCAAAAAATTGCTTTTAAAGTTCTATGAAAAATAACAGCTGTTAACTTCAGGAATTTTAATTCTCTCATAACTTTTGTATTTTTTTGAATAGAAAAAAAAAAATGTGTTCCAAACAAGGAAAAAGAAAGGATTGATTTCCCTGGGAAAACTATGATGGCCAAAAAAATTATAATTTAATTTTAAATTATTAAATTATAAATTATTAAATTAATGAAGATAGCACTTCTTGGTAGCTGCATATGATTTTAAGCATCTTTTCCTTGCTCCCTATAATTATATTTACTTCCATGTTTGCCTCTAATTAAGTAAAAATATTTTTTTTAAGTGTGGTCACTTATATTGAGCTTAAAAAGAAAGTTCTTAATCTTAAAAAAAAAAAAAAAGATAAGATTTGTACTGTGTTCCAGCCTTTCTAAGTCTTCGAATTCAGTTTTCTTTCTCTAACTCACACCCAATAACTCTATTTATGAAAACAAGATGTTTTGTATCAACATTTCACTGGCAGATGTTAGGAATAGTCTCTGCTGACTTACTTTCCTGAATTGATAATTTTTTCTTCACTTTTCTTAAGTAGAAAAATAAACAAAAATCTGTCATGTAGGTCCATTGGTTGAGGTCAATAATTGTTTCAAACTTAGCCACAAAATATCTTTTGCAGTAATGGATGTGTTCCAGATCTGCTGGCAGAAGTTCAAAACATAAGGTGAAGAGATAATGATTTCCATAACTGCTAAAACTCCAAGTCAAGTAATTCCTTTTAGTCAAAGAAAATCTTTGAGTCACTTTCCTCCCCTACACTCTAAGAATGAAAATTCTTATACTATCTATCACCCATCTAAAATAATTTAGCATGGCTAAAAAGAAGTATGCGTTCACACTACCAAATGTAAAAACTTAGAATAAAACTGTTATTCAAATTAATACTTTTCATTGAAAACATGATTAGGAAAAACTGACAGGTTACAGAGGTTTTCTGTTTCTTTTAAAAGTACATTACAGAGAAAATACCATGCATAAAAGCAAGTTATAAAAACTGGATATAGGCTTATTCATGTTGATGTACAGCAGAAACTAACACAATATTGTAAAATAATTATCCTTCAATTAAAAATAAGTAAATTTTAAAAACTGTGGGTATAAATTATTTTCAAAAATAAAAATTAACAGCCATACAGTTTTGAAAAATCACTTATGCACAATTATTAGAGTGACAAAATTTTTTTTTTTTTTTCAGTTTTGACCATGCCTTGAGGGAGGGGATCTTAGTTCCTTGACCAGGAATCAAATCCATGCCCCCTGCAGTGGAAGTGCAGAGTCTTAACCACTGGACTACTAGGGAAGTCCTTAGCATAACAAATGTTAAAGAGATTCACAGGGCAAGTAGTGACAATATTTATTACAGATAAATATTTATATGGTTATAAAGCAACCCAATGAGGTAAAAATTAGGATATATTAGATAATATACTCATCTATCTCACTATCTGTTTTTCAGCCATAATAGGTCACAGAAGGGAGGGAGAGGGAGAAGAAGGAGGTAAAGGAAAGGCAGACAGACAGATATACAAATGGACATGTTCTGGTCTCCCGCCATTCTGGCCCTTCCTCTTAATGAGACGTTGGGATCCTATTTTCAGAGAAAAAGAAGCCACACCAAAGTGCAAGAAGAAATGAAAGATGCTTCTGACCTTGCAGTTACCCGTTGCTGATGTCCTTTTCCTAGAATTGATAATTTTTCTTCACTTTTCTTAAGTAGAAAAACAAACAAAAATCTGTCATGTAGGTCCATTGGTTGAGGTCAATAATTGTTTCAAACTTAGCCACAAAATATCTTTTGCAGTAATGGATGTGTTCCAGATCTGCTGGCAGAAGTTCAAAACATAAGGTGAAGAGATAATGATTTCCATAACTGCTAAAACTCCAAGTCAAGTAATTCCTTTTAGTCAAAGAAAATCTTTGAGTCACTTTCCTCCCCTACACTCTAAGAATGAAAATTCTTATACTATCTATCACCCATCTAAAATAATTTAGCATGGCTAAAAAGAAGTATGCGTTCACACTACCAAATGTAAAAACTTAGAATAAAACTGTTATTCAAATTAATACTTTTCATTGAAAACATGATTAGGAAAAACTGACAGGTTACAGAGGTTTTCTGTTTCTTTTAAAAGTACATTACAGAGAAAATACCATGCATAAAAGCAAGTTATAAAAACTGGATATAGGCTTATTCATGTTGATGTACAGCAGAAACTAACACAATATTGTAAAATAATTATCCTTCAATTAAAAATAAGTAAATTTTAAAAACTGTGGGTATAAATTATTTTCAAAAATAAAAATTAACAGCCATACAGTTTTGAAAAATCACTTATGCACAATTATTAGAGTGACAAAATTTTTTTTTTTTTTTCAGTTTTGACCATGCCTTGAGGGAGGGGATCTTAGTTCCTTGACCAGGAATCAAATCCATGCCCCCTGCAGTGGAAGTGCAGAGTCTTAACCACTGGACTACTAGGGAAGTCCTTAGCATAACAAATGTTAAAGAGATTCACAGGGCAAGTAGTGACAATATTTATTACAGATAAATATTTATATGGTTATAAAGCAACCCAATGAGGTAAAAATTAGGATATATTAGATAATATACTCATCTATCTCACTATCTGTTTTTCAGCCATAATAGGTCACAGAAGGGGAGGGGGGAGAGGGAGAAGAAGGAGGTAAAGGAAAGGCAGACAGACAGATATACAAATGGACATGTTCTGGTCTCCCGCCATTCTGGCCCTTCCTCTTAATGAGACGTTGGGATCCTATTTTCAGAGAAAAAGAAGCCACACCAAAGTGCAAGAAGAAATGAAAGATGCTTCTGACCTTGCAGTTACCCGTTGCTGATGTCCTAGTGAGCTAACAATGACCTAAAGAATTTAAGGGTGATTTTGACGATGAATAAATTTTCTCCTTAAGAACCTAGCATCTAACAAGGATGTGACTCCACTCTGATAATATCTTTATTTGACAGATGTGACAACTGAGAGAAATTAAGGACATTGCTCAAGGTCACAGCACTAGAAAGCAGGGAAGCTGAGATGTTCATCTAACCAGTTTAGTCTGACTCCACAAGTCTCCTCCCACCCTACCCCTCACCCACTCTTCTTACACCGGTGTAAGGTATTGGCAGAAATCAGTATTAAACATGATACATTCAGACACTGTGCACACAACTTCACATCCATTATCAATATTTAGGGTTGTAAAAATGCTACGCAAGGAGTATATAACAAATTGCTATTTTAACAGAGAAAGTGTTAATGGGCTTATGTTTATGGTAAACAAATTAATTTGAACAAAGTTTATATATTTGTTATATACTGCCCCAAAGTTTTCTGCCTCCTCCCCTTTTCTATTCTTCAATCATTTGCATACAAGAAGGAAAATTGGTGTTTTGGTACTGAGTATCAGTTGTTTTCATAAAATTACATGCTTTAGTAAATTTAGGGAAACTTTCACAGCATTCTGTTACCTAAACAACTGGATGATTAGATTTTTTCATGTGATATCTGCGATGAAATAAGTAAACTTCCTACAGTAAAATAAATTCACAAGAATTTCAAAATGTCCTTTGAGCATATCTCCAAGTGTTTAAAATGCACAGCATCGAGCCAACAGTAAAAAAGGGGCTACAAAATGTTAAAGAGATTCACGGGGTCAAAACAGAAAAATTTATATGGTTATAAAGAAAAGAGGTAAAAATTAGGATATATTAGATAATATACTCATCTATCTCACTATCTGTTTTTCAGCCATAATAGGTCACAGAAGGAGGGGAGAGGAGAAGAAGGAGGTAAAGGAAAGGCAGACAGACAGATATACAAATGGACATGTTCTGGTCTCCCGCCATTCTGGCCCTTCCTCTTAATGAGACGTTGGGATCCTATTTTCAGAGAAAAAGAAGCCACACCAAAGTGCAAGAAGAAATGAAAGATGCTTCTGACCTTGCAGTTACCCGTTGCTGATGTCCTAGTGAGCTAACAATGACCTAAAGAATTTAAGGGTGATTTTGACGATGAATAAATTTTCTCCTTAAGAACCTAGCATCTAACAAGGATGTGACTCCACTCTGATAATATCTTTATTTGACAGATGTGACAACTGAGAGAAATTAAGGACATTGCTCAAGGTCACAGCACTAGAAAGCAGGGAAGCTGAGATGTTCATCTAACCAGTTTAGTCTGACTCCACAAGTCTCCTCCCACCCTACCCCTCACCCACTCTTCTTACACCGGTGTAAGGTATTGGCAGAAATCAGTATTAAACATGATACATTCAGACACTGTGCACACAACTTCACATCCATTATCAATATTTAGGGTTGTAAAAATGCTACGCAAGGAGTATATAACAAATTGCTATTTTAACAGAGAAAGTGTTAATGGGCTTATGTTTATGGTAAACAAATTAATTTGAACAAAGTTTATATATTTGTTATATACTGCCCCAAAGTTTTCTGCCTCCTCCCCTTTTCTATTCTTCAATCATTTGCATACAAGAAGGAAAATTGGTGTTTTGGTACTGAGTATCAGTTGTTTTCATAAAATTACATGCTTTAGTAAATTTAGGGAAACTTTCACAGCATTCTGTTACCTAAACAACTGGATGATTAGATTTTTTCATGTGATATCTGCGATGAAATAAGTAAACTTCCTACAGTAAAATAAATTCTCAAGAATTTCAAAAAAATGTCCTTTGAGCATATCTCCAAGTGTTTAAAAGTGGCCAACAGCATCAGAAAGCCATCAAGGACTGAATTTCTCACCAGATTCTCCCCACTAGGACATGAAAGAAGCTCTTTGACCATTCTGATTTCTTTCTTTGATATTATTCAAGTGACACCCTCAGCCAAATAATTTATTAACCAGTGGCATTGACTACAGATTTTAGATAGATAACAGGAGTCCACTCAAATCCAGTAGGCCCTCAAGACAAGATGAAGAAATACTATATCCCAATATTGATGCTAATAAGAATCACACACTCGGTAGAAGACATAAATATTACCTTTCAACCTTTTAATTAGTTCTAGGCACTAGGAAGCACTCTAACACTGTGTGAGTGTAAAATAAGAAATCATCACTAAAGATATCAGATATTAAAACAGGCACAGGAATAATGGTCAAGATAACAAAATGGAAGACAACATGCCTGAAATTAAAGGACACTCTCTACTTGGAAGAAAATCTATGACAAACACAGACATTGTATTAAAAAGCAGAGGCATTTCTTTGCTGACAATGGTCTGTAATAGTCAAAGGTACGGTCTTTCCAGTAGTCACGTATGGATGTGAGAGTTCGACCACAAAGAAGGCTGAGTGCCAAGAACTGATGATTTCAAACCGTGGTGCTGGAGAAGACTCTTGAGAGTCCCTTGGACAGAAAGGAGATCAAATCAGTCAATAGGAAAGGAAATCAACCCTAAATATTCATTGGAAGGACTGATGTTGAAGCTGAAACTCCGATATTTTGGCCACCTGATGAGAACAGCCAACTCACTGGAAAAGACCCTGATGCTAGGAAAGACTGAAGGCAACAAGAGAAAGGGAGGACAGAGAATGGAGGGGGCATTGTTATATACTGCCCCAAAGTTTTCTGCCTCCTCCCCTTTTCTATTCTTCAATCATTTGCATACAAGAAGGAAAATTGGTGTTTTGGTACTGAGTATCAGTTGTTTTCATAAAATTACATGCTTTAGTAAATTTAGGGAAACTTTCACAGCATTCTGTTACCTAAACAACTGGATGATTAGATTTTTTCATGTGATATCTGCGATGAAATAAGTAAACTTCCTACAGTAAAATAAATTCTCAAGAATTTCAAAAAAATGTCCTTTGAGCATATCTCCAAGTGTTTAAAAGTGGCCAACAGCATCAGAAAGCCATCAAGGACTGAATTTCTCACCAGATTCTCCCCACTAGGACATGAAAGAAGCTCTTTGACCATTCTGATTTCTTTCTTTGATATTATTCAAGTGACACCCTCAGCCAAATAATTTATTAACCAGTGGCATTGACTACAGATTTTAGATAGATAACAGGAGTCCACTCAAATCCAGTAGGCCCTCAAGACAAGATGAAGAAATACTATATCCCAATATTGATGCTAATAAGAATCACACACTCGGTAGAAGACATAAATATTACCTTTCAACCTTTTAATTAGTTCTAGGCACTAGGAAGCACTCTAACACTGTGTGAGTGTAAAATAAGAAATCATCACTAAAGATATCAGATATTAAAACAGGCACAGGAATAATGGTCAAGATAACAAAATGGAAGACAACATGCCTGAAATTAAAGGACACTCTCTACTTGGAAGAAAATCTATGACAAACACAGACATTGTATTAAAAAGCAGAGGCATTTCTTTGCTGACAATGGTCTGTAATAGTCAAAGGTACGGTCTTTCCAGTAGTCACGTATGGATGTGAGAGTTCGACCACAAAGAAGGCTGAGTGCCGAAGAACTGATGATTTCAAACCGTGGTGCTGGAGAAGACTCTTGAGAGTCCCTTGGACAGAAAGGAGATCAAATCAGTCAATAGGAAAGGAAATCAACCCTAAATATTCATTGGAAGGACTGATGTTGAAGCTGAAACTCCGATATTTTGGCCACCTGATGAGAACAGCCAACTCACTGGAAAAGACCCTGATGCTAGGAAAGACTGAAGGCAACAAGAGAAAGGGAGGACAGAGAATGGAATGGTTGGATGGCATCACTGACTCAATGGAGGTGACACGAGTTTAAGTAAACTCTGGGAGATAGTGAAGGACAGAAAAGCCTGGTTTGCTGCAGTTCATGAGGTCGCTGAGTCAGACTTGACTTAGTAAATAACAACAATGTGCCTGAATGTCTCTCTTCACTAGTTGATTCCTGGTCATCTGGGTTGTGTCTCAGGCACATCCTTAAACTAGAGATGGTGCATCAGGCTTTGCAAGCTTGATGATTATTATTTTTTTTTTTTTGCGGGGGTGGGGTGGGGAGGAAAGGGGGCGGGAGGGCCACTTCTATTGGTCTTTCATTTGTCTCTTTTCATCTATCTTTGTTCTTTGGCCCCTGTGGGCCTCCCATCGCGGTGGCCTCTGTTGTCGCAGAGCACCGGCTCTGGGCACATGCGCTCCAGAGCTCCAGTTCGGCAATTGGACACATGGGCCCAGCCGCTCCGCAGCACGTGGGATCTTCCCAGGCCAGGCATCGAACTGGCGCCCCTTGCACTGCAAGGCGGTGTCCTTACCCACTGAACCACCAGGGAAGCCCTATTCATTGCTTTTTAATCTAAAATTGTAGTTGCTACCTCCTAAACTTTAGCTTTCCATGATTAAATGCTCAGAATTACCACCAGCATTTGATAATTACATTTCTCAGCAGCAATGAACACACTAATATAATTATCAAATAAATAATTTTTGATAACAGATGTTATGAATCATTTCCTTGGGATTTTATCAGCTCCAAGCAAAAGTTTCTGAATCTACATTCTGAATTCTGGTTCTGAATCTCTACGGTGTGCAAACCTACACAGAAAGTCCTAATAGTAGACAATACAAATTACACAGTGGCTGTTTGGGTCAGGACACAAATGAAATGGTTATTCTATAAGTCCACTTAAGCAATGTATGTGAGAAGAAAGCTCTCTACCGTCTACTAAGCTCTGTATATCCTACTCTATACAGATGTCTGTTCTAATCTTTCTTTACACTTCAGGCGTTTTACTTCTCTACTTTACTGAGTGAATTTCAAGAATCACTAACAACAGTGCAATGGAGAAAAAGTTATCATTTTTTGAAAGTATGAACACATAGCTATGAATACAAACTGTTTTACAGAGACGAGCATTAGAAGAATCAAAAAGCTGTCTAACATCACCAGTCCATTAAAATTACAGTCTGCAAATGAAGTTATCTTTGCATTTCTCAATCAAAGCTAGAGCACTGCTAATTTTTTTAATCTTTTTTCTGAATTAGATTTATAAAATATAATGAATAGACACATAACAGGAGACAAACTGACCATGAGTTTAGTAAAGCTTAAGCTTTGGAGTCCTCCCTTGCCGGAACACCTCTTAAAGCCCTATAGGTGGGCAGGACTGAGTAATTTGTGCACACTTTGTAAAATTTGCAAGGAAAAGATTTTTTGTATAATTTTTCTTAATGAGAACTCTAAATAATCCATCCCTGGACACAATTATGAACAGCCCCTTATTAATGAATTTATTTGGCTCTCTGAATTTGAGCACCCATAATAAAGTGGTCTACAGGGTCCATTTTCTGACAGCTAAAGCTTTAAAATACTAAGATTTTATGTGACAACTAAATTGTATTCTCTTTCTCAAATTTCAATTCTGAAAATATGAGAGTTGTATTTGATTTTAGTTTTTAATTCTCCTTCTGGATGATGATGCATACAAGTCTTAGCCCTTACACTTCATACATGTGTTATTAATTAAATTATATTAACATAAATGCTTCCAGAAGAGATTTGAAAACTAAGGGAAACCTTCCCAGTTTATTGTTGCTTCACGTTTCCTTTGATTAATCTTCAGCAGCAATGAACACACTAATAGAATTATCAAATAAATAATTTTTGATAACAGATGTTATGAATCATTTCCTTGAGATTTTATCAGCTCCAAGGAAAAGGTTCTGAATCTACATTCTGAATTCTGGTTCTGAATCTCTACGGTGTGCAAACCTACACAGAAAGTCCTAATAGTAGACAATACAAATTACACAGTGGCTGTTTGGGTCAGGACACAAATGAAATGGTTATTCTATAAGTCCACTTAAGCAATGTATGTGAGAAGAAAGCTCTCTACCGTCTACTAAGCTCTGTATATCCTACTCTATACAGATGTCTGTTCTAATCTTTCTTTACACTTCAGGCGTTTTACTTCTCTACTTTACTGAGTGAATTTCAAGAATCACTAACAACAGTGCAATGGAGAAAAAGTTATCATTTTTTGAAAGTATGAACACATAGCTATGAATACAAACTGTTTTACAGAGACGAGCATTAGAAGAATCAAAAAGCTGTCTAACATCACCAGTCCATTAAAATTACAGTCTGCAAATGAAGTTATCTTTGCATTTCTCAATCAAAGCTAGAGCACTGCTAATTTTTAATCTTTTTTCTGAATTAGATTTATAAAATATAATGAATAGACACATAACAGGAGACAAACTGACCATGAGTTTAGTAAAGCTTAAGCTTTGGAGTCCTCCCTTGCCGGAACACCTCTTAAAGCCCTATAGGTGGGCAGGACTGAGTAATTTGTGCACACTTTGTAAAATTTGCAAGGAAAAGATTTTTTGTATAATTTTTCTTAATGAGAACTCTAAATAATCCATCCCTGGACACAATTATGAACAGCCCCTTATTAATGAATTTATTTGGCTCTCTGAATTTGAGCACCCATAATAAAGTGGTCTACAGGGTCCATTTTCTGACAGCTAAAGCTTTAAAATACTAAGATTTTATGTGACAACTAAATTGTATTCTCTTTCTCAAATTTCAATTCTGAAAATATGAGAGTTGTATTTGATTTTAGTTTTTAATTCTCCTTCTGGATGATGATGCATACAAGTCTTAGCCCTTACACTTCATACATGTGTTATTAATTAAATTATATTAACATAAATGCTTCCAGAAGAGATTTGAAAACTAAGGGAAACCTTCCCAGTTTATTGTTGCTTCACGTTTCCTTTGATTAATCTTCAGGAAGCCAACAGAACAAGAACCACTTATTTTGAAGTTCAGAACACGGAAACAATGACTTGGCATTGCTTAACTGGCACATCTTGCTACTGTCAGGCAAGACTGTTCTGGCTTAGTTACCATGATCTCTAGGATGCTCAAATCCAAGGACTATAATTTCCCTCTTCCTTTTGGTAAATTCAGTTCTCTTACTCACTGTTTTATCTCAAAACTGGTCCTACACATTCAGCTGTGAGCTCACAGCAAAACATAGTTTTTAGGGCTAGTCAACTAGGCCAAGTGAAAGAAAGGATTTAATGAACATCTGTGTCATGGACTACATGTTTGTGTCTCCCCCAAAGTAAAGGTTGAAATCCTAACCTCCAGGGCAATGGTATTGGGAAGTAAAGTTTGAGGGGGTGATTAGATCATGAGGATGGTCCTTATAAAAGGGATCTGAATGAACACTCTCATCCTCTCCACCATGTGATCATACAAGGATATATATAGTGGCAACCTGCACTAGTCATAATATCCAAAATGTGGAAACAAACCAAACATCCTGATAAAAGGGTAAACAACTGATGAAGGGTTAAAAAAAGTAAGGTCTCTCCATATGATGGCATATTATTTGGTAATGTAATGACGTATTGGTAATATGTTATGACATGGATCAATTTTGAAAATACTATGGTAAGTAGAAGAAGCCAGTCATAAAGGTCATATATTACATGAGTTCATTTTTACGAAATAGGCAAATCCACAAAGACAGAAAACAGTATGTACTTGCCAGGGACTGGGGTAGGTGGAAAAGGAGAGTGACCGTTAGGAGGTGTGAGGTCTCTTTTGGAGATAATGAAAGTCTTTTGGAATTGGACAGTGGTGGTGGTTGTACAAATCTGTGAATAAGCTAAAAAAGAAACCCCACTGAATTACTTACTTCAAAATGGTGAACTGTATGGTGTGTGAATTATATCTCAAAACAAAACAAAAAAATGATCAAAACAAAAAAGAATATGGCAGTCTGCAACCAGAGAACAGACTCTCACAGATGCCAAGTCTTCCAGCACATCGATCTTGGACTTCTAGCCAAGAGACTGTAAGACATAAATGTCTGTTGCTACCCAGCCTGTGGTATTTTGGGGATAGAGGCTCAACATAACTAAGACAACCTGCATACATTTGAATCAGTAGGGCCCACACAGCTGCACCCTGGAATGATCAAAAGATTAGTATGTCCTATTGGAGATCCAATTTTGGGTACTCATTCAGATCAACTATTAAAATGGTAGGCAAAGGTATTTGTGTCCAAATATAGCATATAAGGACTTCCCTGGCAGCTCAAATGGTAAATAATCCACCTGCAATTCAGTAGACTCAGGTTCAATCCCCTGCATTGGGAAGATCTCCTGGGGGAGGGCATGGCAACCCACTCCAGTATTCTCACCTGGAGAATCCTCATGGACAAAGGAACCTGGCGGGCTGCAGTCCATGAGGCTACAGAGAGTTAGACATGACTGAATACTTAAGCACATGTCATGCAAAGTATAACTGCCATAACATAACTCAGATGAAATGGCTTTGACATCATGTACAGCATGAAAAAGACAGAATCTGTGGTAGAATCAGCCAGATATTTTTATAATTGTAGAAAATCAGTCTTTGGGGCTTCCCAGGTGGCACAGTGGTGAAGAATTCACCTGCCAGTGCAGGAGACTAAGGAGACGTGGACTCAATCCTTGGGTCAGGAAGATCCCCTGGAGAAGGAAATGACAACCTGTTCCAGTATTCTTGCCTGGAAAATTCCATGAACAGAGAAGCCTAACAAGCCACAGTCCATGCGGTCACAAAGAGTTGGACATGACTGAGCAAGTTTTTGATGAGGAAATATTAGAGCTGACTTTGCACCTCTGAGGATAAGCAGCTGAGGAGTATCGTACTGCCAACAACACCACCTTCTACAGATTGGCTCTTTTGATTGAATATTATCTAGAGTTAAACAAAAAACAACTGTAAAGTCCAGATGGGTGAGGAAAGGATATAATCTGATAAAAATGTGACCTAAGTCTCTATTCCAGATGAAAACAGAATCAATTTTTGTCTTCAGGAAGTCAGAACTGACAGAAGGAAATGAGATCTATCTAGTTTTAAAACCCCCTAGGTGATGAATGACTTTAGTCACATGGCCTTGGGAAAGCTATGACCTCAACTTATAAACCTTAGTTCCCACTCAGGTAAAATGAAGCTAATAATGCCTTCCTTATTGGTTGCCAAGATTAAATGAAACGAAGCACCTAATTGCTTAGCCTTGAACGTGGCCTGCCATCCATTCTCTATAAACATGTGCTTCTCTTCTCTCTCTCCTCACTCTAGATTGTTTTTCATCCAATGTGGTGATGCAAATATAGTGTTTCATAAACAATTCCATAGTATGGACTATAAGAAAGAAAATGAATTCTTACGGTTATTCATTTTTCTTCCTTTTTATTTACTTTTATATTTTGGATATGCTGTGCAGCTTGTGGGATCTCAGACCCCAACCAGGGGCTGAACCCCAGGCCACAAAAATGAAAGCGCTGAATCCTAACCTTTAGACCACCAGAGTACCCCCGTTTTGCTTCCTTTTAAAATAACTAGCTTGACTTCTTCATTACAGTGTCTGCTTAGAGAAGGAAGCCCTAACTGTGTATTCTTCCTTTGACATGTTTGGGACAGTTACAGCCTCTTTGGTTGGTGTTTTGTCATTTGTAAAATACGATTTATGACGATGCCCTCCCTAACTACCTTAATCTGACACAGTTCATCATATCCTTCATCATATCCTTTGTATGATTTCTAGTTTTCCTTCTCATGGATCGTACCCTGGGACATTTTCTCTTCTCTTTCTGTACTTCTTTCCTTAATGATATGATCCAAACTCATGGCATTAAAAGCTCCCTGACATTAACTCCCAAACATGCATCTCCAGTCCAGGTGTCTCCGATAAACTTTGGACTCAAGTTGACATGCTCATTCAATCTAGAAGCTCTAACAGAGATTTCAAACATTATGTCCATATCTTATCTTTCTTTCTAAATCTGCTCCACTTTCCCCACCTCAAATGATATTCCAGTTGTTCTGACCAAAAACCTTGCAGTTCTCCTTAATGATTCCACTGCTCAAAGTTCAAGCCATACCCAATTCATCAGCTAACCTTATGAGCTCTACCTACAAAATGCATCCAGAAACTGTCCACTTGGAGGGCAAATGTGGACATTAAAATTCTTTCCAATATTCAAGGCCCCTCTTAAATCTCACCACCTCTAAGAAGTTCTCCAGTGAAAGCTCTGAATAACGTCTTGATTACCCTTGAGACTTTCCTTTCTAATCTGCTTTGATAAAATTAAAGAGCATGTAAAGATATGTTACACTTGGTGGCTTTTGTGACACCATTCCCTCTTGGTTCTTTTTTTCTGGTCTTTTCTGTCGTATCCCTCAGATTGGCCACTGACTTAAAGCATTTTATAGAAAGATGAAGATTCCATGGTCATAAAGATCTGATAAAATCTGTGTTAACAAGTTAACCAAACTTTGTAGGGACATTTCTGGAGGTTCTAATATCCCAAGGAATACTGTGAGAATATATTTTCCAAGAGGAAATTTTCCAAGAAGCAGAAAAGTCCAAGAAAAACTTTTAAAAAGAGAAGTCCAAATGATAGTACCCCCGTTTTGCTTCCTTTTAAAATAACTAGCTTGACTTCTTCATTACAGTGTCTGCTTAGAGAAGGAAGCCCTAACTGTGTATTCTTCCTTTGACATGTTTGGGACAGTTACAGCCTCTTTGGTTGGTGTTTTGTCATTTGTAAAATACGATTTATGACGATGCCCTCCCTAACTACCTTAATCTGACACAGTTCATCATATCCTTCATCATATCCTTTGTATGATTTCTAGTTTTCCTTCTCATGGATCGTACCCTGGGACATTTTCTCTTCTCTTTCTGTACTTCTTTCCTTAATGATATGATCCAAACTCATGGCATTAAAAGCTCCCTGACATTAACTCCCAAACATGCATCTCCAGTCCAGGTGTCTCCGATAAACTTTGGACTCAAGTTGACATGCTCATTCAATCTAGAAGCTCTAACAGAGATTTCAAACATTATGTCCATATCTTATCTTTCTTTCTAAATCTGCTCCACTTTCCCCACCTCAAATGATATTCCAGTTGTTCTGACCAAAAACCTTGCAGTTCTCCTTAATGATTCCACTGCTCAAAGTTCAAGCCATACCCAATTCATCAGCTAACCTTATGAGCTCTACCTACAAAATGCATCCAGAAACTGTCCACTTGGAGGGCAAATGTGGACATTAAAATTCTTTCCAATATTCAAGGCCCCTCTTAAATCTCACCACCTCTAAGAAGTTCTCCAGTGAAAGCTCTGAATAACGTCTTGATTACCCTTGAGACTTTCCTTTCTAATCTGCTTTGATAAAATTAAAGAGCATGTAAAGATATGTTACACTTGGTGGCTTTTGTGACACCATTCCCTCTTGGTTCTTTTTTTCTGGTCTTTTCTGTCGTATCCCTCAGATTGGCCACTGACTTAAAGCATTTTATAGAAAGATGAAGATTCCATGGTCATAAAGATCTGATAAAATCTGTGTTAACAAGTTAACCAAACTTTGTAGGGACATTTCTGGAGGTTCTAATATCCCAAGGAATACTGTGAGAATATATTTTCCAAGAGGAAATACAATTTACCATAGGACAAGGCAGAAAAGTCCAAGAAAAACTTATGTAGAAGATTGAGAAGAGGTAATCAGAGAAGTAAGAGAAACCAGGAAAGAATGATGTCATGGAAATCAAGGATGGGCAGACTTGTAAGGAGGGAGTATCAACAATGTCTGATGTCCTAGAGGTCAAGTAAGCTTTTGATGAAAGTAAGACATGAATTTAGGACCTAGCAAGTTACAAGTGATATAATGGTAGCAATTGTAGAAATGGCAGTTTGACATGGGGTGAGTGGTCAGTAAAAAATGGAGAAAAGAAATATAAAATACCAATTCAAGGCATTTGGCTACAAAATCATAGTGGATTTCTTTCCCTCTCAAATTGTAGAGCCTTAACCTATATGAGCCTGTGATAAAAGAGTTAATAATGAACTTAAGTTGAAGATACATGAGATAGGGAACAACTGCTGAAGAAAAGGACTAGGGGAGACTAGAAGAAGTGTTATGACCACAGATAAGGAATTAGCTTTCAACAAGAAAAACTCCTCTTCCTTTGATTCAGGAGGGAAATAGCTAAGAATGAATCCAGATGCGGACAATTCCCACTGCATCTGCCTCACTTCTACATGAGTTAGATTCTGAAAACACAATCTGATCATACTCGGCTTCATTCAGAGACCTCCCCTTTGTCTTCAGGATGAGTTCCCAGTTCCTTTAAATGACCTTCCAGAGCTGATTGCTGTCTTTCAGTCTCCCCCTCAACCACTGCAACCATTCCCTACATTCATGGCACCCACCATGGGGCTCCCATTCACATAGGTTCTTTCCACTCCAAATGCCTTTGCAGATTCTGCCTAAAATTCCCCTCAACACTTTCCTAAGAAATGGTGAACATCTCTGTCTTGATTACCCTTGAGACTTTCCTTTCTAATCTGCTTTGATAAAATTAAAGAGCATGTAAAGATATGTTACACTTGGTGGCTTTTGTGACACCATTCCCTCTTGGTTCTTTTTTTCTGGTCTTTTCTGTCGTATCCCTCAGATTGGCCACTGACTTAAAGCATTTTATAGAAAGATGAAGATTCCATGGTCATAAAGATCTGATAAAATCTGTGTTAACAAGTTAACCAAACTTTGTAGGGACATTTCTGGAGGTTCTAATATCCCAAGGAATACTGTGAGAATATATTTTCCAAGAGGAAATACAATTTACCATAGGACAAGGCAGAAAAGTCCAAGAAAAACTTATGTAGAAGATTGAGAAGAGGTAATCAGAGAAGTAAGAGAAACCAGGAAAGAATGATGTCATGGAAATCAAGGATGGGCAGACTTGTAAGGAGGGAGTATCAACAATGTCTGATGTCCTAGAGGTCAAGTAAGCTTTTGATGAAAGTAAGACATGAATTTAGGACCTAGCAAGTTACAAGTGATATAATGGTAGCAATTGTAGAAATGGCAGTTTGACATGGGGTGAGTGGTCAGTAAAAAATGGAGAAAAGAAATATAAAATACCAATTCAAGGCATTTGGCTACAAAATCATAGTGGATTTCTTTCCCTCTCAAATTGTAGAGCCTTAACCTATATGAGCCTGTGATAAAAGAGTTAATAATGAACTTAAGTTGAAGATACATGAGATAGGGAACAACTGCTGAAGAAAAGGACTAGGGGAGACTAGAAGAAGTGTTATGACCACAGATAAGGAATTAGCTTTCAACAAGAAAAACTCCTCTTCCTTTGATTCAGGAGGGAAATAGCTAAGAATGAATCCAGATGCGGACAATTCCCACTGCATCTGCCTCACTTCTACATGAGTTAGATTCTGAAAACACAATCTGATCATACTCGGCTTCATTCAGAGACCTCCCCTTTGTCTTCAGGATGAGTTCCCAGTTCCTTTAAATGACCTTCCAGAGCTGATTGCTGTCTTTCAGTCTCCCCCTCAACCACTGCAACCATTCCCTACATTCATGGCACCCACCATGGGGCTCCCATTCACATAGGTTCTTTCCACTCCAAATGCCTTTGCAGTCTCTATTCCCTCTGCCTAAAATTCCCCCTCTCCAACACTTTCCTAAGAAATGGTGAACATCTCTGTCAGAGACTTAAACAGTCTATAGAAAACTTAAGACGTATTTCCCCTGCTGAAATATCAGGAAACGGAAGGCCTTCTCCAGTCCCTTCTCTCTCTACACATACTCATCTATTCTTCTACCTGACAGAGCACTTTTAAACAAGCCCTTATTTATTTTTACAAACCATCTTTTACACATTTGATTCTTTCGTTGGGTAGTGTTGCCACATGGTGATATTAAGAACTGTTTGACACATTTGTACCTATATTGTGCTTAACACACAAAAGGAGATAATTACAAGTCTGTTGTAAACAAGACTGAACATATGTTGTCTCCAAATCAGTTGTATAAATTCTTTTGCTGTATTTTACAAGTAGTGTACTATATATCTCATATAAAATATATTTTAAATATACTATAAACTATATGTATTTTTAATCTAGCACAATACCTGACATACTAGACCAATGAATAAGATACTAGCTGAATAAAAGTATTAAACATTAGTTACATTTAATATTTCTTTGATAATATTAAAGATTTATGGCCTCTTTGTACAAAAATCTAAAAGCAATCTTGAAGCTTTGTAACTCTGAACTAGCAATACTTTCACTCCATATAAAAGGAAAAACATTTCTTTTGCATATTTTAGTGAGATGTTTGTGCCTGCACACGTGGTTTTTCTGCAGTGCATTCTATAAAGTCTTTTTTCTTTTTATTGTCAAACCAAGTAAAGTTATTTTTTTTAACATTTTCTTCCATTTAAATTTTTTCCCTCATATCAGTTTAAAAATGGACCATTGGTTCTCTAAAAATAGAATATATAATAAATGTTTTAACTGTCAAAAAAAAATAGCTAAGAATGAATCCAGATGCGGACAATTCCCACTGCATCTGCCTCACTTCTACATGAGTTAGATTCTGAAAACACAATCTGATCATACTCGGCTTCATTCAGAGACCTCCCCTTTGTCTTCAGGATGAGTTCCCAGTTCCTTTAAATGACCTTCCAGAGCTGATTGCTGTCTTTCAGTCTCCCCCTCAACCACTGCAACCATTCCCTACATTCATGGCACCCACCATGGGGCTCCCATTCACATAGGTTCTTTCCACTCCAAATGCCTTTGCAGTCTCTATTCCCTCTGCCTAAAATTCCCCCTCTCCAACACTTTCCTAAGAAATGGTGAACATCTCTGTCAGAGACTTAAACAGTCTATAGAAAACTTAAGACGTATTTCCCCTGCTGAAATATCAGGAAACGGAAGGCCTTCTCCAGTCCCTTCTCTCTCTACACATACTCATCTATTCTTCTACCTGACAGAGCACTTTTAAACAAGCCCTTATTTATTTTTACAAACCATCTTTTACACATTTGATTCTTTCGTTGGGTAGTGTTGCCACATGGTGATATTAAGAACTGTTTGACACATTTGTACCTATATTGTGCTTAACACACAAAAGGAGATAATTACAAGTCTGTTGTAAACAAGACTGAACATATGTTGTCTCCAAATCAGTTGTATAAATTCTTTTGCTGTATTTTACAAGTAGTGTACTATATATCTCATATAAAATATATTTTAAATATACTATAAACTATATGTATTTTTAATCTAGCACAATACCTGACATACTAGACCAATGAATAAGATACTAGCTGAATAAAAGTATTAAACATTAGTTACATTTAATATTTCTTTGATAATATTAAAGATTTATGGCCTCTTTGTACAAAAATCTAAAAGCAATCTTGAAGCTTTGTAACTCTGAACTAGCAATACTTTCACTCCATATAAAAGGAAAAACATTTCTTTTGCATATTTTAGTGAGATGTTTGTGCCTGCACACGTGGTTTTTCTGCAGTGCATTCTATAAAGTCTTTTTTCTTTTTATTGTCAAACCAAGTAAAGTTATTTTTTTTAACATTTTCTTCCATTTAAATTTTTTCCCTCATATCAGTTTAAAAATGGACCATTGGTTCTCTAAAAATAGAATATATAATAAATGTCCTACCTTCAACTGTCAGAAACTGAAGAATTTAGTCTAATGATGAAATGCACATTATTTACATTTATTTATTTTAATTTTGGTTTTCAGCCCTATCAGAATTCTTTTCATAATAAATCTTTGATGCTGCTTTTATTATCTTGAAACAAAATGTATAGATAAGATAACATGTTGTATATTCATGTGCATACATACAGAATTTGGAACACTAAACATAATGTTTCTTTAATATGAAGGAGAAACCAAATGAAAATAAGTTATAAGAATATCAGTTTCAGTTTATAAATACTTACACATGAGTACGCTAGGTAACACAATGAAGAAGTCGGATATTGATCTATATGTATAATATAAACAACACTACAAACAATCGTCAACATATTGACAAATGGATAAATTGTGGTATGTATATATATTATAGAATATTATCCAGCCATTTTAAAAACAGAGTGAAATCAGGGCTTCCCTTGTGGTTCAGTAGTGAAGAATCAGCCTGCCAATGCAGGAGACAGGTTTGATCTCTGATAGAGGAAGATTCCACCTGTCTCAGAGAAAGGAATCCCACATGTCACCACTACTGAGCCCAGGCTCTAGAGCCCATGGTTCACAACAAGAGAAGCTACTGCAGTGAGAAGCCCTTGCACCACAACTAGAGAGTAGCCCCCGCTCACAGCAACTAGAGAAAAGCCCAATGCAGCCATGAAGACCCAGCACAGCTGAAAATAAACAATTTTGTTTTTTTAAAGAGAGTGAAATCTTGCATTCTGCAACAAGAATGGACATTATGCTATGTGAAATAAATCTGACAGAGAAAGACAAATAGCATATGATCTCTCTTATATGTAGAATACTTCAAAAATTAATTTAAAAATAGGGCTTCCCTGGTGGGCCAGTGGGTAAGGACACCGCCTTGCAGTGCAAGGGGCGCCGGTTCAATCCCTGGCCTGGGAAGATCCCACGTGCCGCGGAGTGGCTAGACCGATGTGTCCAATTACCGAGCCGGAGCTCTGGAGTGCATGCGCCCAGAGCCGGTGCTCTGCGACAACAGAGGCCACTGTGATGGGAGGCCCACACGGGCCAGAGAACAAAGATGGATGAAAACAGATAAATGAAAGACCAATAGAAGTGGCCTGCCGCCAACCCGTCCCCGTCCCTCCCCAATGCGCCCTCCTCCCTCTCCCTCAAAAAAAAAAAATTTAATTAAAAAAAAAAAAAAAAAAAAAAGCTCATTAAAGGGACTTCTCTGTGGTTCAGTGATTAAGATGCTGAGCTTCCCTTCCTTGGGGTATGTATTTGATCCCTGGTCAGGAAACTAAAATCCCACATCATACATGGTGTAGCAAAAAAAACCAAAAAAAAAATCCAACTCATAAAAATAACAATAAGGTGAAACTGGATTTCAGAGAAGTAAGAAAACCAGAAGACATTCCAAATAGTACAGAAAAATAAAGGACAGGGTTACTGTGGACTTCAGAATAGAAACTTGTGTATTTAGATATAAAGGTGTGCAACAACAATTGTGTTCATAGGTAAAATGTTTGCACATGTACGAATATGCAGCAGGGTCTGAGAAAGTCATAGAGGATAAAGGGTGAGAGACACAGAGAAGTTATTTATTTTGCAACATGGTTTCACACACAGATGTTTATCAGCCTGGCTCCTGCCCCACAAACCTATAGAAAATAGGTCCCATAGAACCTCACTATACCCCCTGGGGCAGGAGCTCCCTCTTGTTGGTTGTTCCCCGTTGCTCCTTGAACACACTCTGAGCTAACAGAAATTGGAAGTTTTGTTTAATAACTGAGAGTGTTTCCCACATACATAGCTGATATGACTCTAAAGTTAATTTTTCAGGAATAAAACTTATGAACAATACTATGATCCACTGATAGCACCTATTCTCATTGCAAAATTGCAAATTGGAGACCAGAAAGGATACAGGAATTATTCAAGACCTATTCTATACAGTTTGGAGGCTCTTCGGCTCTGTTACTTTCTATCTTACCTCTTTCAATTCTGAATTACTCACTGCTCCTAATCAAAGTTCAATAAATTCTTCCTATACACAATATGCTGTATTTAAAGGGACAATATTTTCAGCTAAGAAAATTGTAACTAAGTGTGATGAATTTAACTAGGATAACTAATGTCTTTTAAGTCTGCTTATCTCTCAATAACTGTATATCTGAAGCTATTTTATTCTTTGTCAGGCATGTACTATCACACTTTTAAATTATCTTAAAGATCTCTGATCTAAATATTCATTAAACATCTTTAAAAAGGTAAACATAGTGTGAAATCATAAACCAGTTTTCTCCACCTTCAAAGATATAACACAGAGACTCGTATTAATTAAGTTATAAGTGCCAGAAGCCTAATGAGAAACCCTGGTCTCAACACTCTAAAAGAGCCCCAAATACTTTCTGACTGATCCTATTCCCATGGAAACTAAAGTTGGGAAGCAGTAAAAGACAAAGGAAATTACAGAATAGTGCCAAAGAAATGAGCTAAAAGAGTTATTCTGTACTTCAAAAATAATGAAAAAAAAAAAAATCCTTGCTATGAGATAGCACTTAGCAATTTTAAAAAGAATACATATAAAACATTTCTGAAATGGATGACATATTAGAGTACTTATTTTTGTTTAAGACAGCATCAAAGTTTTTCTTTTAATAAACTTTTGTTTAAAAAAAATAGCCGGCTAGAAAATTAGGAGGACTTTTTTCATTTCCCTCTTAAATGATTTGTGATGCTGTTAGGTTGACTAAATTCGATAATAAATCCCTGACGGTATTGAATGTGCTCATTTTTGGATATTTCCCCCATTTACTTAAATAAGATTTTCAGATCATGAAATATTTATTGCAGGCTTATGGGTTACCCTTCAGGTTAATACTGCACTGAATTCAATTTGAGCTGTGAACGTGAAAGGCATTTATATATGTTGAGACAGCCATACTGCAAATGTCAAGAAGTATTCCAATAACACATTAAGATATTTAAACCATGAACCACACTCTAAATAGAATATTCAAATTATTATCGTATTATGATAGGAACAATTAGTCATCCTTGCGCCCGGTGCCTGTGGGGCGCCGTATGCTGATTCTAAATCTGTACATTTAACAAGATGGAAGCTCCCTGTCTCCTCTCCTTGTGCAAACTGCTGAAGTGAACACCGGAAAAGAGCGTCTTCATTTTCCCTGAAATCTCCTCAGCTTTCTACCTTTCCTGATTCTTTGTGTCCCATAAAAAAAAGAGAGAGAGAGAGATTTGGAGTCATCAGTTTCAACTTCTTCAAGTCCTGCCTCTGTGTATATCCCTAAAGACATTCTAACTCCCTGCATCTCATGTATGAAATCATGACAAAAATAGTTCTAGGTACCACACAGGGAGGCTAACATGAAAATTAAATACTATAATTCCTGTGAAAGTATTACTATTTTTTCAATCCTAAAGTTCCATTCAAAAAGGCCAATTTTTTTATATTCTTTAATCCCTAAGGTCTCCTGTTACTTCACTCTGATCTTTCGCCTTCCTCCTCCTCAGCCTCCAGATAACAGCTCACTTGGCAAAATTTCTCCCCACGTCCAGAACACTGTTCTGTTGATTGTCCATTATTTCCTTGGGGATTTTTTTCTACATTGTCTCTGCTCCTTTATATTCTCTAACTGAGCATATTCTTCAAAGGTCAGTCCTTTGCATCCTATTAATCTACTTCCATGTTTTCTCCCAGAATGAAGCCGCCTTCCTGTTTTAGTTCCCACTTGAATGCAGGGGACAGGTACAGAGGAGTGACACGTCTCACCCACTTTCCAACAGTTCAGTAGACATTTTGCTTCCTGAACTATAGAAAATAATCATCGGGCTTCCCTGGTGGTCCAGTGGGTAAGGACACTGCCTTGCAGTGCAAGGCGCACCGGTTGGATCCCTGGCCTGGGAAGATCCCACGTGCGCGGGCGCTGGACTTGTGTGTCCAATTACCGAGCCGGAGCTCTGGAGCGCATGCGCCCAGGGCCGGTGCTCTGCGACAACAGAGGCCACCGCGATGGGAGGCCCACAGGGGCCAAAGAACAAAGATGGATGAAAATAGACAAATGAAAGACCATTAGAAGTAGCCTGCCTGCTCCCCTCCCTCGCCACCCCACCCCTCAAAAAATAAATAAATAAATAAATCTTTAAAAAAAAAAAAAAGAAAATAATCATCCCTATTCCATTTCAATACTCTGATATCTCATATCTACATTTACAATACTTGAAAGTATTGCTTTGGTTTCTTTGTTGTCCCCTGTATTTGATCAACCACTAAGACTTACCAATCAATATTTTATTATTTGTATTATGATTTTTTAAACATTTTTGATGTCTTTATTGAATGTTACAGTATTGTTTCTATTTTTTATGTTATGGTTTTTTTACCATGAGGCATAGCTCCCCAACCAGGGACCCAACCTGTGACCCCTGAATTGGAAGGTGAAGTCTTAACCACTGGACTGCCAGGCAAGTCCTTCAATTTTCTATCATAAATGTCTTCTGGATTTAATTCTCTATGCACAGTGTTTTATGACATCTGCCACTTTCATCTTGGACTCTATTACCTAACATCTTGGCTAAGGTTACCTCTTCCCTCAGGTTTATTCCATAGATAATGGTCACAATTACTGTTTACTTCAAATATATTTTTGGTATATTGTTTCACTCGTCAAAACTTCCAGCAACTTTTTGTTGTTTACTGCATCAAACGGAAACTTTCAACTGAATACACACAAAGATATGAGCTCCATGAAAACCAAGCCAATTTTGGAGCTTCTGTCTTGTCCTTTTCAAAACAAACTCTGTATTCTAACCAATAAGAACTCTGAAAGAGGCAGTTCAGAATGAAAACACGTTCATAACTCCACATAAGAGAACTTCATCATCACGGGCTAAGTATGGTATATTTATCCCCATTAAAAATCTGAAAATGTTAAATTATAAAGAACATTATCATCATTATATCAACCCCCCTCATTTTACAAATAAGAAAAATAAAACCTGAATAAGATTAAGCTGCTTTCTAAAGATATATCAGTACTAAGAGAAGAACTGACACAATTTTAGTTGCTTGGATCCCAAGCTCCATTTACAACTTTTGTAAAAGAAACTAGACATTTAGGGTTTAAAGTAGAGGTAAGTTTTTTGAACCATTCAGTAGATATTTCACATGGATATTTAATCTATGAATTCAATAATGTGTCACTGTCAAATAGACATTAGAGATATAAATTATCAGATTAATTTAAAAAGTGAAGGTGATTCTGCCCATCATCTCAGTTAATGTGAACATGCCCCGGAGCCACCCCATTAGGGAAAATGTAACCAATGTTCTTTCAGGTAAAAGATGGGAATCCATCGTTCTCTGAAAAGAAACATTTTTATTCAACACACTCACTGGGTGAGGTAATTTAGCTTTATTTATAAAAAGTACCTCTGTACCTTTAGTATTTCTAAAATTAACTGTCTTTTTATTTTCTAATAATTTTAAATTTCATGTCTTCCACTCTTCTAGCCCATGTAATGCAAGAGCCTAGTTGTCACTGGTCTCATCATTCCTCAGGAGATTCTGGTATCTGGCTGCTAAAAATAAATGGTTGAGTGCGTAAAACAGTACCAGCTAGAGAGGTACGGCTCATTTATTCAAATTATTAGGACTCTAAATATAAATTTTATTGGAGAGTTGTCATGCAATCTTGCTTTCACTCCAAAACTAAGAAATAGTGAAATGGAAGCTGGAGTGAGACTCCTTCCTCTATTCACTTCTGTATTCCTTTACTCATGAATTCACAGAGTTTGGGGGAAAGTGCTGAAAATAGCTTCTGACATAAATGACTGCCCTGCCAGGGTGCAGAAGCTGCTGACACAGGCACTAGGTGGTTTCCAAAGGCCTCTATTCCTTCCATTCCACCCCCGCCCCAACTAGTCTTCTCTAGAGAATCCTCAGAGCTTTGGAGTCTTCAGGGTTCAAGGAATATGGAAAATTAAATCATATGAAGAACTCATTTGGAATTTGACATAAACTTATTAGGGCTTCCCAGGTGTTGCTAGTGGTAAAGAATCTGCCTGCCAATGCAGAAGACACAGAAGACACAGGATTGATCCCTGGGTCAGGAAGACCCCTGGAGGAGGGCATGGCAACCCACTCTAGTATTCTTGCCTGGAAAATCCCATGGACAGAGGAACCTGGCAGACCACAATATATGGGGTCACACACGAGTTGGACATGACTGACGTAACTTAGCACAACACAGCGCAGATGGTGTTGGATAAAGAACCCACCTACCCAGGAAGACCCCTGGATGGAAGCGAGCTAAAACGCATAGACAGAGGCGGGTGGGCTATAGTCCATAAGGTCGTAAAGAGTCAGACATAACTGAGGCATAGAAACTTGTGTATTTAGATATAAAGGTGTGCAACAACAATTGTGTTCATAGGTAAAATGTTTGCACATGTACGAATATGCAGCAGGGTCTGAGAAAGTCATAGAGGATAAAGGGTGAGAGACACAGAGAAGTTATTTATTTTGCAACATGGTTTCACACACAGATGTTTATCAGCCTGGCTCCTGCCCCACAAACCTATAGAAAATAGGTCCCATAGAACCTCACTATACCCCCTGGGGCAGGAGCTCCCTCTTGTTGGTTGTTCCCCGTTGCTCCTTGAACACACTCTGAGCTAACAGAAATTGGAAGTTTTGTTTAATAACTGAGAGTGTTTCCCACATACATAGCTGATATGACTCTAAAGTTAATTTTTCAGGAATAAAACTTATGAACAATACTATGATCCACTGATAGCACCTATTCTCATTGCAAAATTGCAAATTGGAGACCAGAAAGGATACAGGAATTATTCAAGACCTATTCTATACAGTTTGGAGGCTCTTCGGCTCTGTTACTTTCTATCTTACCTCTTTCAATTCTGAATTACTCACTGCTCCTAATCAAAGTTCAATAAATTCTTCCTATACACAATATGCTGTATTTAAAGGGACAATATTTTCAGCTAAGAAAATTGTAACTAAGTGTGATGAATTTAACTAGGATAACTAATGTCTTTTAAGTCTGCTTATCTCTCAATAACTGTATATCTGAAGCTATTTTATTCTTTGTCAGGCATGTACTATCACACTTTTAAATTATCTTAAAGATCTCTGATCTAAATATTCATTAAACATCTTTAAAAAGGTAAACATAGTGTGAAATCATAAACCAGTTTTCTCCACCTTCAAAGATATAACACAGAGACTCGTATTAATTAAGTTATAAGTGCCAGAAGCCTAATGAGAAACCCTGGTCTCAACACTCTAAAAGAGCCCCAAATACTTTCTGACTGATCCTATTCCCATGGAAACTAAAGTTGGGAAGCAGTAAAAGACAAAGGAAATTACAGAATAGTGCCAAAGAAATGAGCTAAAAGAGTTATTCTGTACTTCAAAAATAATGAAAAAAAAAAAATCCTTGCTATGAGATAGCACTTAGCAATTTTAAAAAGAATACATATAAAACATTTCTGAAATGGATGACATATTAGAGTACTTATTTTTGTTTAAGACAGCATCAAAGTTTTTCTTTTAATAAACTTTTGTTTAAAAAAAATAGCCGGCTAGAAAATTAGGAGGACTTTTTTCATTTCCCTCTTAAATGATTTGTGATGCTGTTAGGTTGACTAAATTCGATAATAAATCCCTGACGGTATTGAATGTGCTCATTTTTGGATATTTCCCCCATTTACTTAAATAAGATTTTCAGATCATGAAATATTTATTGCAGGCTTATGGGTTACCCTTCAGGTTAATACTGCACTGAATTCAATTTGAGCTGTGAACGTGAAAGGCATTTATATATGTTGAGACAGCCATACTGCAAATGTCAAGAAGTATTCCAATAACACATTAAGATATTTAAACCATGAACCACACTCTAAATAGAATATTCAAATTATTATCGTATTATGATAGGAACAATTAGTCATCCTTGCGCCCGGTGCCTGTGGGGCGCCGTATGCTGATTCTAAATCTGTACATTTAACAAGATGGAAGCTCCCTGTCTCCTCTCCTTGTGCAAACTGCTGAAGTGAACACCGGAAAAGAGCGTCTTCATTTTCCCTGAAATCTCCTCAGCTTTCTACCTTTCCTGATTCTTTGTGTCCCATAAAAAGAGAGAGAGAAAATTTGGAGTCATCAGTTTCAACTTCTTCAAGTCCTGCCTCTGTGTATATCCCTAAAGACATTCTAACTCCCTGCATCTCATGTATGAAATCATGACAAAAATAGTTCTAGGTACCACACAGGGAGGCTAACATGAAAATTAAATACTATAATTCCTGTGAAAGTATTACTATTTTTTCAATCCTAAAGTTCCATTCAAAAAGGCCAATTTTTTTATATTCTTTAATCCCTAAGGTCTCCTGTTACTTCACTCTGATCTTTCGCCTTCCTCCTCCTCAGCCTCCAGATAACAGCTCACTTGGCAAAATTTCTCCCCACGTCCAGAACACTGTTCTGTTGATTGTCCATTATTTCCTTGGGGATTTTTTTCTACATTGTCTCTGCTCCTTTATATTCTCTAACTGAGCATATTCTTCAAAGGTCAGTCCTTTGCATCCTATTAATCTACTTCCATGTTTTCTCCCAGAATGAAGCCGCCTTCCTGTTTTAGTTCCCACTTGAATGCAGGGGACAGGTACAGAGGAGTGACACGTCTCACCCACTTTCCAACAGTTCAGTAGACATTTTGCTTCCTGAACTATAGAAAATAATCATCGGGCTTCCCTGGTGGTCCAGTGGGTAAGGACACTGCCTTGCAGTGCAAGGGGCGCCGGTTGGATCCCTGGCCTGGGAAGATCCCACGTGCCGCGGAGCGGCTGGACTTGTGTGTCCAATTACCGAGCCGGAGCTCTGGAGCGCATGCGCCCAGGGCCGGTGCTCTGCGACAACAGAGGCCACCGCGATGGGAGGCCCACAGGGGCCAAAGAACAAAGATGGATGAAAATAGACAAATGAAAGACCATTAGAAGTAGCCTGCCTGCTCCCCTCCCTCGCCACCCCACCCCTCAAAAAATAAATAAATAAATAAATCTTTAAAAAAAAAAAAAAGAAAATAATCATCCCTATTCCATTTCAATACTCTGATATCTCATATCTACATTTACAATACTTGAAAGTATTGCTTTGGTTTCTTTGTTGTCCCCTGTATTTGATCAACCACTAAGACTTACCAATCAATATTTTATTATTTGTATTATGATTTTTTAAACATTTTTGATGTCTTTATTGAATGTTACAGTATTGTTTCTATTTTTTATGTTATGGTTTTTTGACCATGAGGCATAGCTCCCCAACCAGGGACCCAACCTGTGACCCCTGAATTGGAAGGTGAAGTCTTAACCACTGGACTGCCAGGCAAGTCCTTCAATTTTCTATCATAAATGTCTTCTGGATTTAATTCTCTATGCACAGTGTTTTATGACATCTGCCACTTTCATCTTGGACTCTATTACCTAACATCTTGGCTAAGGTTACCTCTTCCCTCAGGTTTATTCCATAGATAATGGTCACAATTACTGTTTACTTCAAATATATTTTTGGTATATTGTTTCACTCGTCAAAACTTCCAGCAACTTTTTGTTGTTTACTGCATCAAACGGAAACTTTCAACTGAATACACACAAAGATATGAGCTCCATGAAAACCAAGCCAATTTTGGAGCTTCTGTCTTGTCCTTTTCAAAACAAACTCTGTATTCTAACCAATAAGAACTCTGAAAGAGGCAGTTCAGAATGAAAACACGTTCATAACTCCACATAAGAGAACTTCATCATCACGGGCTAAGTATGGTATATTTATCCCCATTAAAAATCTGAAAATGTTAAATTATAAAGAACATTATCATCATTATATCAACCCCCCTCCCTCATTTTACAAATAAGAAAAATAAAACCTGAATAAGATTAAGCTGCTTTCTAAAGATATATCAGTACTAAGAGAAGAACTGACACAATTTTAGTTGCTTGGATCCCAAGCTCCATTTACAACTTTTGTAAAAGAAACTAGACATTTAGGGTTTAAAGTAGAGGTAAGTTTTTTGAACCATTCAGTAGATATTTCACATGGATATTTAATCTATGAATTCAATAATGTGTCACTGTCAAATAGACATTAGAGATATAAATTATCAGATTAATTTAAAAAGTGAAGGTGATTCTGCCCATCATCTCAGTTAATGTGAACATGCCCCGGAGCCACCCCATTAGGGAAAATGTAACCAATGTTCTTTCAGGTAAAAGATGGGAATCCATCGTTCTCTGAAAAGAAACATTTTTATTCAACACACTCACTGGGTGAGGTAATTTAGCTTTATTTATAAAAAGTACCTCTGTACCTTTAGTATTTCTAAAATTAACTGTCTTTTTATTTTCTAATAATTTTAAATTTCATGTCTTCCACTCTTCTAGCCCATGTAATGCAAGAGCCTAGTTGTCACTGGTCTCATCATTCCTCAGGAGATTCTGGTATCTGGCTGCTAAAAATAAATGGTTGAGTGCGTAAAACAGTACCAGCTAGAGAGGTACGGCTCATTTATTCAAATTATTAGGACTCTAAATATAAATTTTATTGGAGAGTTGTCATGCAATCTTGCTTTCACTCCAAAACTAAGAAATAGTGAAATGGAAGCTGGAGTGAGACTCCTTCCTCTATTCACTTCTGTATTCCTTTACTCATGAATTCACAGAGTTTGGGGGAAAGTGCTGAAAATAGCTTCTGACATAAATGACTGCCCTGCCAGGGTGCAGAAGCTGCTGACACAGGCACTAGGTGGTTTCCAAAGGCCTCTATTCCTTCCATTCCACCCCCGCCCCAACTAGTCTTCTCTAGAGAATCCTCAGAGCTTTGGAGTCTTCAGGGTTCAAGGAATATGGAAAATTAAATCATATGAAGAACTCATTTGGAATTTGACATAAACTTATTAGGGCTTCCCAGGTGTTGCTAGTGGTAAAGAATCTGCCTGCCAATGCAGAAGACACAGAAGACACAGGATTGATCCCTGGGTCAGGAAGACCCCTGGAGGAGGGCATGGCAACCCACTCTAGTATTCTTGCCTGGAAAATCCCATGGACAGAGGAACCTGGCAGACCACAATATATGGGGTCACACACGAGTTGGACATGACTGACGTAACTTAGCACAACACAGCGCAGATGGTGTTAGCGATAAAGAACCCACCTACCAATGCAGGAGACCTAAGAGATGTGGGTTAGAGCCCTGGGTTGAGAAGATCCCCTGAAGGAGGGCGTGGCAACCCACGCCAGTATTCTTGCCTAGAGAATCGCATAGACAGAGGCGTGTGCTGGGCTATAGTCCATAAGGTCGTAAAGAGTCAGACATAACTGAGGCAACTTAGCAGCAGCTGCATGAAGTTATTAATGACACGGGTTTGAAAATTAGCTAAATATTACAAGAAGTCTGAACAATTCTGAAGTGTGTTTGAGCTGATAATGTCGACTGCTGGATATGCCCTTACCCTGTAAGAAGGCTACAAGATTTTAAATTTAATTTTTTTCTAATAATTTTAAATTTCATGTCTTCCACTCTTCTAGCCCATGTAATGCAAGAGCCTAGTTGTCACTGGTCTCATCATTCCTCAGGAGATTCTGGTATCTGGCTGCTAAAAATAAATGGTTGAGTCGTAAAACAGTACCAGCTAGAGAGGTACGGCTCATTTATTCAAATTATTAGGACTCTAAATATAAATTTTATTGGAGAGTTGTCATGCAATCTTGCTTTCACTCCAAAACTAAGAAATAGTGAAATGGAAGCTGGAGTGAGACTCCTTCCTCTATTCACTTCTGTATTCCTTTACTCATGAATTCACAGAGTTTGGGGGAAAGTGCTGAAAATAGCTTCTGACATAAATGACTGCCCTGCCAGGGTGCAGAAGCTGCTGACACAGGCACTAGGTGGTTTCCAAAGGCCTCTATTCCTTCCATTCCACCCCCGCCCCAACTAGTCTTCTCTAGAGAATCCTCAGAGCTTTGGAGTCTTCAGGGTTCAAGGAATATGGAAAATTAAATCATATGAAGAACTCATTTGGAATTTGACATAAACTTATTAGGGCTTCCCAGGTGTTGCTAGTGGTAAAGAATCTGCCTGCCAATGCAGAAGACACAGAAGACACAGGATTGATCCCTGGGTCAGGAAGACCCCTGGAGGAGGGCATGGCAACCCACTCTAGTATTCTTGCCTGGAAAATCCCATGGACAGAGGAACCTGGCAGACCACAATATATGGGGTCACACACGAGTTGGACATGACTGACGTAACTTAGCACAACACAGCGCAGATGGTGTTAGCGATAAAGAACCCACCTACCAATGCAGGAGACCTAAGAGATGTGGGTTAGAGCCCTGGGTTGAGAAGATCCCCTGAAGGAGGGCGTGGCAACCCACGCCAGTATTCTTGCCTAGAGAATCGCATAGACAGAGGCGTGTGCTGGGCTATAGTCCATAAGGTCGTAAAGAGTCAGACATAACTGAGGCAACTTAGCAGCAGCTGCATGAAGTTATTAATGACACGGGTTTGAAAATTAGCTAAATATTACAAGAAGTCTGAACAATTCTGAAGTGTGTTTGAGCTGATAATGTCGACTGCTGGATATGCCCTTACCCTGTAAGAAGGCTACAAGTATCTCTTCTGCTGTTTAGAAGAGCCAGACACTTGATAAGAAAGGCCTGACTGAATGAGCCTCCATGAAATGAATGCAGGAGAAAAAATTTTAAATCGTTAGGAATTTAAGCAACTCTCTTTTTACATTCACCTTTTCTTGCCATCGGTCTATGGATATGACATGCGTTCCTCTAATGGGTACTTCCACATTTTTAGGGAATAAAATATTAAAGTCCCTTTCAAAAGGAATGAACTGAAAGGTCTGGGCTACATCATCAAGAAAAACATGGCTGTTATGCAATGGACTTACTCACAGACTTTGTTGTATAACCCAGGATTGTGGCGTTCCGGTTAGTGACATGCCATTCATTTGTTTGTAAACATTTCACACTAATCATGCAAAAGAGACAAACAGGATTTAAAACAGAGCTTTTTAAGGAGAATGTGGGTTTCTTATGCTGACTATCCCGACTAAGATGCAGAGTTTAGGAGAACAGATATTTCAGATATCTTTTATTTATTTAGTTTAATTGAAGGATAATTGCTTTACAGAATTTTGTTGTTTTCTGCCTAACATCAATATGAATCAGCCATAGGTATACATAGTATAGTCATGTTAGTCTATTCATTTGCTCTTTAAACCCATAGACTCTAAGGTAGATTGTACAGGAAAGCTCAGAAAGGTAAAGAAAAATATTAGAATTTCCAAATATTTGTCACATTCTTCTCTTTTTTCTGTTTTTATGGGTTTGAGATTTTTTGTGAAAAATTTTTTTGGGGGGGGGCCCACCTACCAATGCAGGAGACCTAAGAGATGTGGGTTAGAGCCCTGGGTTGAGAAGATCCCCTGAAGGAGGGCGTGGCAACCCACGCCAGTATTCTTGCCTAGAGAATCGCATAGACAGAGGCGTGTGCTGGGCTATAGTCCATAAGGTCGTAAAGAGTCAGACATAACTGAGGCAACTTAGCAGCAGCTGCATGAAGTTATTAATGACACGGGTTTGAAAATTAGCTAAATATTACAAGAAGTCTGAACAATTCTGAAGTGTGTTTGAGCTGATAATGTCGACTGCTGGATATGCCCTTACCCTGTAAGAAGGCTACAAGTATCTCTTCTGCTGTTTAGAAGAGCCAGACACTTGATAAGAAAGGCCTGACTGAATGAGCCTCCATGAAATGAATGCAGGAGAAAAAATTTTAAATCGTTAGGAATTTAAGCAACTCTCTTTTTTTACATTCACCTTTTCTTGCCATCGGTCTATGGATATGACATGCGTTCCTCTAATGGGTACTTCCACATTTTTAGGGAATAAAATATTAAAGTCCCTTTCAAAAGGAATGAACTGAAAGGTCTGGGCTACATCATCAAGAAAAACATGGCTGTTATGCAATGGACTTACTCACAGACTTTGTTGTATAACCCAGGATTGTGGCGTTCCGGTTAGTGACATGCCATTCATTTGTTTGTAAACATTTCACACTAATCATGCAAAAGAGACAAACAGGATTTAAAACAGAGCTTTTTAAGGAGAATGTGGGTTTCTTATGCTGACTATCCCGACTAAGATGCAGAGTTTAGGAGAACAGATATTTCAGATATCTTTTATTTATTTAGTTTAATTGAAGGATAATTGCTTTACAGAATTTTGTTGTTTTCTGCCTAACATCAATATGAATCAGCCATAGGTATACATAGTATAGTCATGTTAGTCTATTCATTTGCTCTTTAAACCCATAGACTCTAAGGTAGATTGTACAGGAAAGCTCAGAAAGGTAAAGAAAAATATTAGAATTTCCAAATATTTGTCACATTCTTCTCTTTTTTCTGTTTTTATGGGTTTGAGTTATTTTTTATTGTGAAAAATTTCCAGACACAAAAGCGGAGAGAAGATAACAACGAAAGTTGCTCAGTCGTGTCCAACTCTTTGGGACCCATGGACAAGCCATGGAATTCTCCAGGAAAGAGTGGGTAGCCTTCCCTTCTCCAGGGGATGTTCCCAGCTCAGGGATACAACCCAGGTCTCCTGCATTGCAGGCAGATTCTTTACCAGCTATGCTACAAGGGAATCCTGAACATAACAATAAGCCCCATATTTCATTATTCGGATTCAACTGTTACAAAGATTTTGCCATATTGAACATCTATTGCTTTTTGTTGGTGAGAATTTTCAATCAAATCATATATAAAATTTTATTCTACAACACTATTAGAACAGTTAAGAAAATTTAAAATAATTCCTTTGGCTGTGGTTCAGTCGCTCAGTTGTGTCCCAATCGTTGAAACCCCATGATGTCCAATCCTAGTCCAATTTCTTTGATCTTTCACTGGAATCAGAATCTAAACCATGTATCAGCATTACATTGGCTTTCTAGTCTTTTTTATCTTTTGTTTCAATTTGTCTTAATCTAGTTTCTTTTAAAGACCTAATCTACTCTTTCCTCCATTTAATCTTTTTTTCCTTTCATGCCATTGACTTGTAGAAACCTGGTCAATTATTCTGTAAAAAACCCAGTTTTTGAGTTTGTATGTAGCCTCCTGGTGTCATTTATAGTATGCATTTACTTACTTTCAAGAAGTTAGCTTGCCTAAGGGTTGATTCAAGGGAGACCACTTTGTGTGTGTTTGAGGGAGAAGGGTTGGTCTAGAATACTACAGAATTCCCTGGTGGCTCGGCGGTGAAGAATCTGCCTGCAATGCAAGAGCTGCAGGAGACGTGGTCTGGATCCCTGGGCAGAGAAGGTCTCCTGGAGGAGGGCACGACAACCCACTGCAGTATTTTTGCCTGGAGAATCCCCAAGGACAGAGGAGCCTGGAGGGCTACAGACCATAGGGTCTCAGAGTCAGACACAACTGAAGCAACTTAGCACAAATGCATTGCAAGTATACTACATGGCCTCCTAGTATGTCACTATATGCTTCCTATTGTATCACTGAACCTTTTGTTGTCCCATTTCTAATGATGTTAAGATTAATCAGTGGTTTCAGGTGATAAACAAAGACTGCTCCTTTCACTGTAACCTTTCCTATTAACATTTTTTCTAATGATTTTACCCATTAATAACCATATCTTAAGCCAATTACAAGTTGCAGGATAATGATGATTAGATTCCTCTTTTTTATATTATCTTTGCACATTTATTAGCTTGAATTCTATAAACAACCTTTCCTTGTGAAGGTTATGTGGTTACATGTGCAAACATAAAGGAAAGCAGGACCACACTTTACTACTGACTGCCAACTATGAGAGTAAGAAGCAACTGACTTAGTTACGATGGTAATCAAAGTGTGGTAACTACGGGGTTCTTTGTTTTTGACTTTCTCTTTTTGGTATCTGTTGAATTAATATATTATAAAAATATGTTCAACATCTTTAAATCAATTGCATTCAATATTTAAAGAAAATTTCGATTCTCAGATTATCTCTGGTTTAGCCAAAGGGAGACTTTTTATGTTGATTTCTGTGTCTTTCAACATGACTTCAGTAGCTCTGAGAATTCTAATGTGTTTTCTGGTGCAACAACATGTCCCACGCTCATCTTATATATGCCGAGTTCTAAATATGGGATCAGATGCTCCTCCGAGGATCCCTAGTCACTGCCAGTGTGTCACGGTTTTTAGCATCACAGCCTGTTCTGAATGTAGCCTCCTGGTGCTTTTGCTTTTTGGGCTTGCCTAAGGGTTGATTCAAGGAGACCACTTTGTGTGTGTTTGAGGGAGAAGGGTTGGTCTAGAATACTACAGAATTCCCTGGTGGCTCGGCGGTGAAGAATCTGCCTGCAATGCAAGAGCTGCAGGAGACGTGGTCTGGATCCCTGGGCAGAGAAGGTCTCCTGGAGGAGGGCACGACAACCCACTGCAGTATTTTTGCCTGGAGAATCCCCAAGGACAGAGGAGCCTGGAGGGCTACAGACCATAGGGTCTCAGAGTCAGACACAACTGAAGCAACTTAGCACAAATGCATTGCAAGTATACTACATGGCCTCCTAGTATGTCACTATATGCTTCCTATTGTATCACTGAACCTTTTGTTGTCCCATTTCTAATGATGTTAAGATTAATCAGTGGTTTCAGGTGATAAACAAAGACTGCTCCTTTCACTGTAACCTTTCCTATTAACATTTTTTCTAATGATTTTACCCATTAATAACCATATCTTAAGCCAATTACAAGTTGCAGGATAATGATGATTAGATTCCTCTTTTTTATATTATCTTTGCACATTTATTAGCTTGAATTCTATAAACAACCTTTCCTTGTGAAGGTTATGTGGTTACATGTGCAAACATAAAGGAAAGCAGGACCACACTTTACTACTGACTGCCAACTATGAGAGTAAGAAGCAACTGACTTAGTTACGATGGTAATCAAAGTGTGGTAACTACGGGGTTCTTTGTTTTTGACTTTCTCTTTTTGGTATCTGTTGAATTAATATATTATAAAAATATGTTCAACATCTTTAAATCAATTGCATTCAATATTTAAAGAAAATTTCGATTCTCAGATTATCTCTGGTTTAGCCAAAGGGAGACTTTTTATGTTGATTTCTGTGTCTTTCAACATGACTTCAGTAGCTCTGAGAATTCTAATGTGTTTTCTGGTGCAACAACATGTCCCACGCTCATCTTATATATGCCGAGTTCTAAATATGGGATCAGATGCTCCTCCGAGGATCCCTAGTCACTGCCAGTGTGTCACGGTTTTTAGCCATCACAGCCTGTCTGTGATCATTTTTATGGGGCTGTAGGATAGACATTATTATTCCCAACTACCAGTCCTTTCCCACTCATTATCACATGATTTCTAGGGCAGTTTGGCAGGCAGAATATACTCCCCTACCCCAGTCCACAGTTTGGCCATGTGATGTGCTTGGACCAATACATATCCATCATATGAAGTGGAAGCTTTCAGAGCCTTTATATGATGTAGCTCTGCCTCCTGCCTTTGCAAAAACATCACTTTGCTGACAAAGATCCATACAGTCAAAGCTATGATTCTATTCATATCTACATTGCATACCATTTTGTTATTTATTCAGCTAGTCCTCTATTTATGGGTATTAGATTGTTTTCAATCTTTTATATCATAAATAATTTTTAAATTTATTCAGCCACCCCCATTGATGGGAAACTGATTGTTTTCAATATTTTTTATAATAAATAATACTACACATGAATCATGTGCTGTTTCGTACAGCTCTGGAACAGATTCCCGGTAGTGAGGGTGACAAGTCATAGGGTAGGTATGTAATTCTTCTACACATCGCTGAATTCCACCCCAGAGCAGACACAGCAGCCCATCAAGAGTGTGTGAAACTGCCTGTTTGCACTCAACCTCAATAGCACAGCATGCACATGAGTTACGTGTTTTAGTTTCGCTAATCTGGTAGGCAACAGATGCTGTCTTTTTTGGCAGTTTATTTACATTTCAAGTTATGTTGAACAGAGCTTCCCACTTAGCAATTTTTTGTTTGGTTAAGAGGCTTGTGGAATCTTAGTTTCTCAACCAGAATGAACCCAGGCCTTTGGCATCAAAACCTTGCAGTCCTAACCAGTGGACCACCAGGGCATTCCCAAGAGCTTCACACTTGAAGAACCATTTGAATTTTTCTTCTGGCAACTTTCTGGGGTTTTCTTATGTGTGTGTGTGTGTGTGTGTGTACATACATATGCCCACTGCCATTTTTCTATTCTGTTCTTTCTACTTTGTTTCTGTATTTATGGGCTCCTTGTTATATCAGTGACAATATTCTTTGGTTGAGGCTGCAAAGATCATTTGTTAATTATACATTTAGCTTTTGATTTGTGTATAGCATTTTATTTGTTCATACAGATACTCTATAGAAAAACTTACCATGTTTTGTCTTGTTTTGTTGGGCAGAAATAGTCTTATGTACTTACTTACTTACATTTAGATCTCTGATTCATTTGGACTTAATCCTTATGTACACTATCAGGTTCATCCAATTTCCCTGAAATCACTGCACAACTGTTGTAACAATATTTATTAAGAATTCTCAGTAGGGCTTCCCCTGGTGGTCCAGTGGGTAAGAACACCGCCTGGCAGTGCAAGGGGCGCCGGTTCGGTCCCTGGCCTGGGAAGATCCCACGTGCTGTGGAGCGGCTGGACCGATGTGTCCAATTACTGAGCCGGAGCTCTGGAGTGCCTACGCCCAGAGCCGGCGCTCTGTAACGACAGATGCCACCGCGATGGGAGGCCCACAGGAGCCAAGGAACAAGGAAGGATGAAAATGGAGAAATGAAGGATCAATAGAAGAGGCCCGCCCGCTCCCCTCCCTCCCCAACCTGAACCCCGCCCAAAATAAATAAATAAATCTTAAAAAAAAAAAAAAAAGAATTCTCAGTAGTTTTAGATGCTACCATTTTATAGGCACGTGTTGGTCACTCAGTCATGTCCAACTCTCTGTGACCCTTGGACTATAGCCCACCAGGTTCCTCTGTCCATGGAATTCTCCAGGCAAGAATACTGGAGTGGGTTACCATTTCCTTCTCCATGGGATCTTCCCAACCCAGGGATCGAAAAATGCTGCTTACCTACTCATCCATGTAGCTCTGTTGATATATGGATATATGACAGATAGATGACATATGTATTACATATAGATATATGGTTATCCATGTACCTCTCTATATATGATGAATATTGATATATATGACATTTTACATATTTCATAATACACCCAGGCTCACAGTGAACTGATGACATTGCCCATTTGAAAATAAAATAACTTACTGATCATGGGCTTATGACCTCTGTTTAATACCATCTATCTGACCAAATACACTTATTGTTGTGATTCAGTCACTCAGCCATGTCCAACTCTTTGTGACCCTGTGGACTGCAGCATGCTAGGATTCCCTGTGCCTCATAATCTCCCAGAGTTTGCCTAAGCCATGTGCATCCAATCGGTGATGCCATCCAACCGTCTCATCTCCGGTTCCTCTGCCTTTTCTAAATGCATTCATTAAGGAAGACTATGAATTTTACATGTCTCCTGGGATTTTCAGTACTAAAAAGTTATATAACTGCATGAAGCCAAGAGGCAAATAAACAAACACTAAACTCTAGGTTACTTATTTTTATTTAACCAGTTATTAAAGAACCACTATATGCTAAGCACTATGCTGGGTGCTAGGGACACAAAGATGGGTTGTCTCCGCCCTCAGCCAACTCACAATCCAGAGAAGCACATGTTAAATGAGAACAGTATAGCTGAACAAGTGCCGTAAGAGAACCAGGAACATGCCAAGAGCACCAGGGTTATAATAAGCACTAGACTCTGGCTTTGAAGAAGAGAGGGGCTGGAAAGACTTAAAAGATGAGGTAAGGGATATGGGAGTTAAGACTTACAGGGAGGAATTATGTTTGGCAGGATGGAGAACATTTCCATAAGGACAAGGGTAGAAAAGATGGGGGCTGGAAATGAGAAACATTGTGTCTAGGAAAAATGACACAGAGGTTCACCCTTTTACACACACACACACACACACACACACACACATGCATACACGCCAGGCACAAGCACAAAGAAACCTGACTTCTCAGACTAAAAGCGTTAATATGGGGTCAAGGTACAATGATCCCATAGCTCCAATCAGTTTATATAAAACTTTTATTATATTTTTACAGCAGAGCTCAATGTGCTTAGATTATTAGAGTAAATAATGGAATAATTAGTAACCATAAATGACATTATTGGATTAAACAGATCAGTGTTTATTTCAGCGTGTTCATTCTATTCCTGATAAAAATCCATTCTTGTTTAAAAGTGGCTCTAGAGCATTTTTTAGAACATAAACATCGATGAATATTGATATATATGACATTTTACATATTTCATAATACACCCAGGCTCACAGTGAACTGATGACATTGCCCATTTGAAAATAAAATAACTTACTGATCATGGGCTTATGACCTCTGTTTAATACCATCTATCTGACCAAATACACTTATTGTTGTGATTCAGTCACTCAGCCATGTCCAACTCTTTGTGACCCTGTGGACTGCAGCATGCTAGGATTCCCTGTGCCTCATAATCTCCCAGAGTTTGCCTAAGCCATGTGCATCCAATCGGTGATGCCATCCAACCGTCTCATCTCCGGTTCCTCTGCCTTTTCTAAATGCATTCATTAAGGAAGACTATGAATTTTACATGTCTCCTGGGATTTTCAGTACTAAAAAGTTATATAACTGCATGAAGCCAAGAGGCAAATAAACAAACACTAAACTCTAGGTTACTTATTTTTATTTAACCAGTTATTAAAGAACCACTATATGCTAAGCACTATGCTGGGTGCTAGGGACACAAAGATGGGTTGTCTCCGCCCTCAGCCAACTCACAATCCAGAGAAGCACATGTTAAATGAGAACAGTATAGCTGAACAAGTGCCGTAAGAGAACCAGGAACATGCCAAGAGCACCAGGGTTATAATAAGCACTAGACTCTGGCTTTGAAGAAGAGAGGGGCTGGAAAGACTTAAAAGATGAGGTAAGGGATATGGGAGTTAAGACTTACAGGGAGGAATTATGTTTGGCAGGATGGAGAACATTTCCATAAGGACAAGGGTAGAAAAGATGGGGGCTGGAAATGAGAAACATTGTGTCTAGGAAAAATGACACAGAGGTTCACCCTTTTACACACACACACACACACACACACACACACACATGCATACACGCCAGGCACAAGCACAAAGAAACCTGACTTCTCAGACTAAAAGCGTTAATATGGGGTCAAGGTACAATGATCCCATAGCTCCAATCAGTTTATATAAAACTTTTATTATATTTTTACAGCAGAGCTCAATGTGCTTAGATTATTAGAGTAAATAATGGAATAATTAGTAACCATAAATGACATTATTGGATTAAACAGATCAGTGTTTATTTCAGCGTGTTCATTCTATTCCTGATAAAAATCCATTCTTGTTTAAAAGTGGCTCTAGAGCATTTTTTAGAACATAAACACAATTCTCTCTTTTCAAATTTAGCACTTTTCCAGTCGTTCAGTGTGTTCCAATTTTATTTGTGGTCATTACTTCTTTGGTCTCTTTTAAAAATAGCAGCAGCTCGCACTTGTCTGTAAATTCTAGCTGGAGCTGGTGTCTCTGTCCTGTCTGGGTGTCAACACTTACTCTCTTCTTTGAATTTTTTCATTGGGTCTGGTTGGAATTCTTCTCTTTCTAGATTTGATCATTGGTTTGGGAGTTTATTTCCTTCTGTTTTGTTATATCACTTGGCTTCATTACTTATATTTAGTGGCTGTAACTAGAAGATCATTCTTAGCGCATCTTGGCAAAAGGTGTTTTCTTTTTGGTTCTAAAAAATATTTTTCTCTTTTAAATGAATTTGTATTGAAGTATAGTTGCTTTACAATGGTGCTGTGTTAGCTTCTGCTCTATAGCAAAACGAATCAGCCACGCATATACACATATATACCCAAATTCCCTCTCTTCGGGCCTTCCTTCCCATTCAGGTCACCAAAGAGCAGTAAGCAGAGTTCCCTGTGGTATACAGTAGGTTCTCATTAGTTATCTAGTTTATACATAGTACCGATAGAATATATGTGCCAATCTTAATCTCCCAATTCCTCCCATCCTTCCCCAAGCGTCGCCCCTCCTCTCCGGCAAAGGGTTTTAAAAAGGCTTCTTTGAGATGTTATCATGATTCCTAAACTGGTGACTGTAACAAACAGAAACAGACTTACAGGTATAGTGAACAAACTAGTGGTTACCAGTGGAGAGCGGATGGCAAGAGACACGATGGAGTAGGAGATTCAGATGTACAATCTACTATGTGTGAAATAAGCTGCAAGGATATATTTACTGTACAGCACAGGGAATAGAGTCGGTACACTCTAATAACTATAAAGGGAGTATAACCTTTAAAAATTGTGAATTCTGTACACCTGAAACTTAGATAATGTTGTACATGAACTATACCTCAATTAAAATATCACATGAAAACAGTAGGGATGGAATAGAAGTCAGAAGGCCTGGAAAACAGATTCACTCTCATTTGATAACTCTTCTGTGATGTCTGAACGCATCATATACATAAATTATGTTAAACATGTAAGTAGATGTATTTCACAGTGATCTATTTTGGGTTTTGGTTATGTCTCTCATAAAGCACTGAGTAAGTTTTTACAGTGTGTGGAAAGCTAAAACTGAAAACAGCTGGAGACTTTTTTGACAAGATGTAAACTGGAAACATCTTGCGTAAAGGACAGAGACCAGCTAGGTTTCTTCATTTTGTACAAAGACAAATTTGTCCCAAACTGTCCCTCTAAGACATTTTGGAAACTAAAACAAAACAAATTCTCCAACAAAACAGAATCCTGATGCCAAAAGCATATGAGAGACAAACAGACAAAGAGCGGACTCTTCCGTTAAGGACTAAAACTCACATCTACTGTGCTCACGAGGATTCTTGCTCAGGACTTTTTTAGTAGCTGTTGTTTTGTCTTTTTTCCTTTAATCATTCAAGAGCACTTTATTTACTCACATGTAGTCCCCTCTTGCATGTTTCCCTACTTCCAGTTTCTTAAAGGAGATATTCGACATTTTTCTCCTCAAAGTTTCTTTCCCATGGGCTGTTAGTAATGTTAACAAAAGCAGCAGGAAAATCTCTGAAGATTTAGAGAAAGAAGTTGAACAGACATGAATGTCCCCTGTTTACTTAAACTGAAGTGTTTAGATCTATATGCAACAGTTTGGGAGAATTTCCAGGAGGAAAAGCGTGCTTTAAATCAGTGCTCTTCAAATCCTGTCCCTTAGAATATTATAGACTTCTGTGGTTTACTTCAGGAGCTGTTCAACATTGTTTCCTAAATATCTATATATTTATATTATATAGATAGATATAGATATATAGAGAGATATATTTAATTTTGCCCTCTTTTATTTTTATTTATTTATTTTCAACCATCTTTATTGTTTGGCCTGTTGCAGAGCACTGGCTCTGGGCGCACGTGCTCCAGAGCTCTGGCTTGTAATTGGACACACCGGTCCAGCTGCTCTGTGGCATGTGGGATCTTCCCGGGCCAGGGATGGAATTGGTGCCCCTGCACTGCAAGGCGGACTCTTTATCCACTGGACTACCAGGGAAGCTCCCTAAATACATTTTTTAAAATACTATTTTTTAAAAAAAACCCATTTATTTATTTATTTTGGGGGGAGTGGGGTGGGGAGGGAGGGGGATGCGCAGGCCACTTCTATTGGTCTTTCAGTTATCTATTTTCATCCGTCTTTGTTCTTTGGCCCGCGTGGGCCTCCCATCGCGGTGGCCTCTATTGTCGCAGAGCGCCGGCTCTGGGCGCATGCGCTCCAGAGCTCCAGCTGGGTGATTGGACACATGGGTCCAGCGGCACGTGGGATCTTCCCAGGCCAGGGATCGAACCGGCGCCCCTTGCACTGCAAGGCAGTGTCCTTACCCAATGGACCACCAGGGAAGCCCTAAAATACTAGTTTTTAACTGACTATGGTTGACTTACAATGCGTTAGTTTCAGGTACACCACAAAATAAGCATATTTGTATCTATTCTTTTTCAGATTCTTTTCTAATATAGGTTGTTATAAGATACTGAACATAGTTCCCTGTGCCACATGGTAGGTTCTTGTTTATCTAGTTTATATATAGTAGTGTGTGTCTATTAATCCTAAACTTAATTTATCCCTCCACATCCTTCAATTTTAGTAACCATAAGTCTGCTTTCTATAAGTCTATTTCTGTTTTGTAAATAAGCTCACTTTAGATTCCACATATAAGTGATATTATATCATATTTATCTTTCTCTGACTTACTTCACTTAGTATGATAATTTCTAGGTTCATTCATGTTGCTCCCAATGGCATTATTTTGTTCTTTTCACAGCTCAGTAATATTTCATTGTATGTCTGTGACACCTCATCCTGTCAATGGACATTATGGTTGCTTCCATGTCTTGGCTCTAATAAACACTGCTGCTGTGAACAAATTGGGTGCATGTAGCTTTTAAAATTAGAGTTTCTGTCTTTTCCTGATCTATGCCCAAGAGTGCGGTTGCTGGTAGTTCCACTTTTTGATTTTTAAGATTCCTCCACATTGTTCTCCATAGCGACTCTGCCAAATTACATCACTACCAGCAGCGTAGGAGGGTTCTGTTTCAAGAGTAGCTCATGACCTATTCACAAGACTGGGTCTGGGACAGTGTTTTGCTTCTCTGCTCATAAAACATAGGAAGGACTCAAACTACGGACCATATCCTATCGACTCACTGATTTGAAGATTCTGAGGAGGGTTTTGTGGTTCTGTCATCAGGCACTCATTTGAGCACACACATCTTCTCTATCTGTCTCCCTACCTCTGTCTCTCTCTCTCATACACACATTCACACCCTTAGTAACACAGAAAGCCACTCTTCTTCCCATCACATCTAATCAAATCACCCTTCTAAGGGTGGTAACTTGGGGAAACTCTAAAAAAGGAGTAAAAAATATTAATGGAAGACAAACTCAGGCTTTGGAAAAGAGAACAGCACTGGAAGAAGAGAAATATCCATAGTGCCCCAAAGAGCTACTGTTTTATGTTTATATATATGTTGGGAGCCGAGCAGAAAGTTGGAAAACCTGCAGAATACATGATTTTTATTTTAATTTATTATAAACCAAAGAGCGATTTTTCTCAAATCTCTGATTCATTTAAATTAACTATATTTCAAATAAACTATTTTATGTGGCCACATGTATATATAAATGAAATACGATTGTATATGCATATATTTCAGTAAGCTGTATAAAAGACATACCTCCCTGGTGGCTCAGAGGTGAAGAATCCATCTGCCAATGCAGGAGACACAATCTATTAATCCTAAACTTAATTTATCCCTCCACATCCTTCAATTTTAGTAACCATAAGTCTGCTTTCTATAAGTCTATTTCTGTTTTGTAAATAAGCTCACTTTAGATTCCACATATAAGTGATATTATATCATATTTATCTTTCTCTGACTTACTTCACTTAGTATGATAATTTCTAGGTTCATTCATGTTGCTCCCAATGGCATTATTTTGTTCTTTTCACAGCTCAGTAATATTTCATTGTATGTCTGTGACACCTCATCCTGTCAATGGACATTATGGTTGCTTCCATGTCTTGGCTCTAATAAACACTGCTGCTGTGAACAAATTGGGTGCATGTAGCTTTTAAAATTAGAGTTTCTGTCTTTTCCTGATCTATGCCCAAGAGTGCGGTTGCTGGTAGTTCCACTTTTGATTTTTAAGATTCCTCCACATTGTTCTCCATAGCGACTCTGCCAAATTACATCACTACCAGCAGCGTAGGAGGGTTCTGTTTCAAGAGTAGCTCATGACCTATTCACAAGACTGGGTCTGGGACAGTGTTTTGCTTCTCTGCTCATAAAACATAGGAAGGACTCAAACTACGGACCATATCCTATCGACTCACTGATTTGAAGATTCTGAGGAGGGTTTTGTGGTTCTGTCATCAGGCACTCATTTGAGCACACACATCTTCTCTATCTGTCTCCCTACCTCTGTCTCTCTCTCTCATACACACATTCACACCCTTAGTAACACAGAAAGCCACTCTTCTTCCCATCACATCTAATCAAATCACCCTTCTAAGGGTGGTAACTTGGGGAAACTCTAAAAAAGGAGTAAAAAATATTAATGGAAGACAAACTCAGGCTTTGGAAAAGAGAACAGCACTGGAAGAAGAGAAATATCCATAGTGCCCCAAAGAGCTACTGTTTTATGTTTATATATATGTTGGGAGCCGAGCAGAAAGTTGGAAAACCTGCAGAATACATGATTTTTATTTTAATTTATTATAAACCAAAGAGCGATTTTTCTCAAATCTCTGATTCATTTAAATTAACTATATTTCAAATAAACTATTTTATGTGGCCACATGTATATATAAATGAAATACGATTGTATATGCATATATTTCAGTAAGCTGTATAAAAGACATACCTCCCTGGTGGCTCAGAGGTGAAGAATCCATCTGCCAATGCAGGAGACACAAGTCTGGTCCCTGGTCAGGGTGGATCCCACATGCCTGTACACCACAGCTATTGAGCCTGTGCTCTAGAACCTGGAAGCCACAACTACTGAGCCCACATGTCACAGCTACTGAAGCCCATGTGCCCTGGAGCCCATGCTCTGCAACAAGAGAAGCCACTGCAATGAGAAGTTTACACACTGCAATGAGAGAGTAGCCCCGCTTGCCTAAACCAGAGAAAACCCCATGCAGCAATGAAGACACCACAGCCAAATAAATAATTTTTTTTAAAAAAAGGCATACTTAGAAAATAACTGCTTGGGCCACTCCAATTGCATTCAACTGGTCTCCCACTTCAACTTCCATCTACGCCATTCTGTCCATCCTCCATCCACTGTGTTCTCTTTTTGAAACACAAATCTGACTGATATCCAGTGTTTAAAAGCCTTCAATGGCTTCTCCTTGTAATAAGTTCAAAAACCCAAGCATGTTCCGTCCATCGCCAGGCTGCTGCCTCTCACCCTCCCTGCCCTCCACACTCTGGCCTAACAGAACTTCTTTTATTCTTTCTCTCTCCCCTTCTCTCTCCCTCAAGGACACCAGTGCTAGCTGTTGGCTCCATCCGTCTCTTCAACCTTCTTTACCCGGTTACAGTATAACCCTTCACAGACAGATAGAGAGATGTATGTGTGTGCGTGTTGTAATAAATCTTTAAAAAACACATTCTAAAATAAATTCTTTTTTAACATTTTAACATTTTTATCTAGCTATTATATTTTATCTTATTTTATTTTTTGGCCATGCTGTGCAGCTTGTGGGATCTTAATTCCCGAACCAGGGATCAAACCTTTGCCCCCTGCAATGGAAGCACAGAGTCTTAACCACTTAGTTACTACTACTAGTAGTAGTAGTGGTATAGTTGCTCAGTGGTGCCCGATTCCATGTGACCCCCTGGACTGTAGTCCGCCAGGCTCCTCTGTCCATGGAATTCTCCAGGCAAGAACACTAGAGTGGATAGCCATTCCCTTCTCCAGGGGATCTTCCCAACCCAGGGACTGAACTCAGGTCTCCCGCATTGCAGGCAGATTCTTTACCATCTGTGCCACCAGAGTAGATCCTAAAGAGAAAGAATTACAAGAAAGGGTAACTGCAAAGTTTCTATAGGACTACAAGAGACCCTAAAATAAATTCTTAAGACAAAAACAGTAAATGAAATAAGCAGTTAAATGAGTTCAATACATACAAAACATCATAGTCTTTGCCTATGACTCTCAGAAATGTCAGAAATCCATTACAAGTGATAATATGAATGTTTAATTCCTTGCCCCCAAAGTTTAATAATAACAACAGTTTATTAAGTGTGTTATCCATGTGAACACATTTCTTTCTCCTTAACCCTCTGAGATTACTGGTACTGTTATTGGGATTATCAACATTACAAAGGGGTCAGCTGTCACACACAACAGTTAGATAACTTGTACACGATCACAGAGCTGATCAGTGAACAGAGCTCAGTACCAGAACCCATGCTCTTCACCACTATACTATGCTGTCTGAAATACAACTCAGAAAATGCAAATGTATAAGCAGCAAGATAATTTAAAGGGAAGAGTTATGGTTGGTCCTCAGGCTCTAGAAAGTTCTTGGCCACAACACTAATTTCACACATCCTGATTTCAGTTGATGTGATAGATAGAATAATGGGCACCCCCTGAGAGTTGTTCACATCCTAACCCCAGGAATCTATCTTGTACGGTGGTGGTGGTTTAGTCACTAAGTAGTGTCCAACTCTCACCACTCCATGGACTGTAGGTCGCCAAACTCCTCTGTCCATGGGATCTCCCAGGCAAGAATACTGGAGTGGTTGCCATTTCCTTCTCCAGGGGACCTTCCAGAAATCGAAATCAGGTCCCCTGTACTGCAGGCGGATTCTTTACCTACTGAGCTATGAGAGAAGCCTTACCCTACATGGTAAATAGAAAATAAGGTTTTAGATGGAATTAAAGTTGCTAACTAGCTGACCTTGAGATAAGTAGATTATTCTGGGTTTGCCAGGTGGGCCTGATGTAATTTTAAGGGTCTTTTTTAAGTGGAAGGGCCTTCTCTGGTAAAGAATCTGCCTGCCAATTCTGGAGACACGGGTCAGATCCCTGGGTCAGGAAGATTCCCTGGAGAAGAAAATAGCAACCCATTCCAGTATTCTTGCTTGGAAAATTCCATGGACAGAAAAACCTGGCGGACTACAAATCCTTGAGGCCACAAAAAGTCAGACACAACTGAGCAAACACACACATAAGTGCAAGAGGCAGGCAGAAGAGAGAGAACCAGAGATACGGCAGCCTGGCATTGTTGGTTTAGCCTCTGGAGAAATGGGGCCGTGGCTTGCCTACAAAAGCTGGAAAAGACAGGGAAACAGATTCTACCTAGATCCTCTGGAAGGAACGCTGCCCTTCCCATAACCTGATTTAGCCCAGGGAGACCTATTTCACACTTCTGACCTCTCGAACTTGAAGATAATAAATGTGTGTTGTATTAAATATATGATTCTTCGTTACTGCAGCAATAAGAAAGTAATACTGTTGAGCTGTTTTTCTGAGTTCTGACTTTCGAAACTGCTTCCAAGAAGGTAGTACTCAGATTTAAGTTTTCTTTTTTTTTGCCAAAGAAAGCACTTGACCCAGATTCTGATTCCTCTTGCGCTGCACTCCCCCCCCCCCACCCCCCCACATACCTACATCTTCTTCAAAACACCAGCCTGGCAATGCAGGTAGTCTGGGGTATTGGCTCAGCAGTGCTGTCATTACATGGCTATGGGATGTGAAGAAGTGTTATTTTAAACAATGGCTTTTACAGAGTTCTGCTGGTCCGACTTCAACAAACACAGTAGCCTTTGTCTCAATGATTTAATATACCTTCTCCACCAAAGAGACCCACTGGAGCAATGCATGGGCAAACCGTGGGCGGATCAAATGTGTAAATTCATATGGGCTTCTCTCTTTGAGCTGCTTCTGGAGAAGAGCAAATGACTGTCCTCAGCTGTAGGGAACTCACTGTCCTCTTTATGCTGGACTTCATCTTTTTTTGGCTTCAACTCTTTCAATGTAAAGAAAATAAGGTTTTGGATGGAATTAAAGTTGCTAACTAGCTGACCTTGAGATAAGTAGATTATTCTGGGTTTGCCAGGTGGGCCTGATGTAATTTTAGGGTCTTTTTTAAGTGGAAGGGCCTTCTCTGGTAAAGAATCTGCCTGCCAATTCTGGAGACACGGGTCAGATCCCTGGGTCAGGAAGATTCCCTGGAGAAGAAAATAGCAACCCATTCCAGTATTCTTGCTTGGAAAATTCCATGGACAGAAAAACCTGGCGGACTACAAATCCTTGAGGCCACAAAAAGTCAGACACAACTGAGCAAACACACACATAAGTGCAAGAGGCAGGCAGAAGAGAGAGAACCAGAGATACGGCAGCCTGGCATTGTTGGTTTAGCCTCTGGAGAAATGGGGCCGTGGCTTGCCTACAAAAGCTGGAAAAGACAGGGAAACAGATTCTACCTAGATCCTCTGGAAGGAACGCTGCCCTTCCCATAACCTGATTTAGCCCAGGGAGACCTATTTCACACTTCTGACCTCTCGAACTTGAAGATAATAAATGTGTGTTGTATTAAATATATGATTCTTCGTTACTGCAGCAATAAGAAAGTAATACTGTTGAGCTGTTTTTCTGAGTTCTGACTTTCGAAACTGCTTCCAAGAAGGTAGTACTCAGATTTAAGTTTTCTTTTTTTTTGCCAAAGAAACCACTTGACCCAGATTCTGATTCCTCTTGCGCTGCCCTCCCCCCCCCCCACATACCTACATCTTCTTCAAAACACCAGCCTGGCAATGCAGGTAGTCTGGGGTATTGGCTCAGCAGTGCTGTCATTACATGGCTATGGGATGTGAAGAAGTGTTATTTTAAACAATGGCTTTTACAGAGTTCTGCTGGTCCGACTTCAACAAACACAGTAGCCTTTGTCTCAATGATTTAATATACCTTCTCCACCAAAGAGACCCACTGGAGCAATGCATGGGCAAACCGTGGGCGGATCAAATTTTGTAAATTCATATGGGCTTCTCTCTTTGAGCTGCTTCTGGAGAAGAGCAAATGACTGTCCTCAGCTGTAGGGAACTCACTGTCCTCTTTATGCTGACATTTTTGCTTTCAACTTCTTTTCTAATGTCATGTCTGTTATGGTATTGAAATGGTTATCAGGTCTACCAGAAAGCCCAATTTGACCTTTGCATTCTTTTTGACTATGCTAAGATGGAACAAGTTCTCTTCAACAGACTGATTATCATGTTTTGTTCTTAACAATTGTGACCGAGGGCAGAATTTTCCTGGCACGGGTTTCCTGGAGTGCTGCTTTGGGCCAAATTCATCATAGAGACAGAACCTTATAATTCTGCAGAAGATCCAAACCTCTCCCAGGTTAGACGTGGGCCTAAGCATGATACTATACATAATGCACTGAGACAAAAGAGTGGTATAGTCATATTTGGGATGAATATTAAGACACTGAGTATAAATTAGAGCATAAAGAATCCCTACCTTTTCTTGAATGAAGATGGCAAAAAGGGTCACGTACTCAAAAAATGAGAGGCGTGAAGGCCAGTTATCTATAGAACAAACTCTGATATTCAAATTTCAGTTCCATCTCTTTCCAGCCTAGGTAAGTGAGCTCAGACAAGTAACTTAGCTTTTCTGAGCCTTAGGGCCCTTTCTGTAAGTTGAAGATATGTTCTATCTCATGCATTTGTTGAGAACTTAAAACGAGAGAATATACAAGAAAGTCCTAGGAACAGTGTGATACATACAAAAGTCATTAAATGCACAGTTTTTAGGGTCTTCCCTGGTGGCTCAGTGGTAAAGAATTTGCCTGCCAATTCAGAAGACACAGGCTGAATCCCTGGGTCAGGAAAACCCCTTGTAGAAGAAAGTAGCAACGAGTTCCAGTATCCTTGCCTGGGAAATCCCATGAACAGAAGAGCCTGGCAGGCTCTAGTCCATGGGGTCACAAAGAACCTGGGACACAATTTAGTGATTGAACATCAATAACAGGTTTTGAATCTGGACACGAAACTGGAGTGGTAAACCGCAAATAGGATGGTAGAGACAAACTTAGACTCAACGAACATTCTTAGTTTTTCCAACAGCATCTTAAAAGCCATGAATGTAGTGCCAGATCTTAGTTTCTAATACTATTCTCCAATCAAGGAACCAGGGTTCTCTGGAACTGGAGCAGAAAATATACAGGACCAGCCTGCAGCATTTACTGTACCAGAAAGTAAGAAAGTGCTAAAAACAAACAAAACACATATATACACAATGAGGAAGGGATGTCAAAGGGACAAATGAGTCAATTTAAAGAACACCAATGGCCAAAGCTGAAGAATCTAAAATAAAATAGTATAGGACTATAATCCAAAGTGTAAAGTAAATATTGATAAGCTTATACTGAGATAGAAATGAATGAATGAATGAACAGAAGTGTGGGGAGAGACCTATCTCTCAAGCAGAAGAATTCCAAATAATTCATGGAGCTACTCCACCTCAAGGAGGTAGAATAACTCTTCTTCCTTAGGTGTGGGTTGTACATAGTGACTTGCTCCCAAAAAATACAATAAGGAAGTGGGAGTAGGGATAGTTAAGCTATACTATGTATTACCTCAGCGAGGTGATAAAGATTAACACCAACAGTGATATGTCATAAAGAATCCCTACCTTTTCTTGAATGAAGATGGCAAAAAGGGTCACGTACTCAAAAAATGAGAGGCGTGAAGGCCAGTTATCTATAGAACAAACTCTGATATTCAAATTTCAGTTCCATCTCTTTCCAGCCTAGGTAAGTGAGCTCAGACAAGTAACTTAGCTTTTCTGAGCCTTAGGGCCCTTTCTGTAAGTTGAAGATATGTTCTATCTCATGCATTTGTTGAGAACTTAAAACGAGAGAATATACAAGAAAGTCCTAGGAACAGTGTGATACATACAAAAGTCATTAAATGCACAGTTTTTAGGGTCTTCCCTGGTGGCTCAGTGGTAAAGAATTTGCCTGCCAATTCAGAAGACACAGGCTGAATCCCTGGGTCAGGAAAACCCCTTGTAGAAGAAAGTAGCAACGAGTTCCAGTATCCTTGCCTGGGAAATCCCATGAACAGAAGAGCCTGGCAGGCTCTAGTCCATGGGGTCACAAAGAACCTGGGACACAATTTAGTGATTGAACATCAATAACAGGTTTTGAATCTGGACACGAAACTGGAGTGGTAAACCGCAAATAGGATGGTAGAGACAAACTTAGACTCAACGAACATTCTTAGTTTTTCCAACAGCATCTTAAAAGCCATGAATGTAGTGCCAGATCTTAGTTTCTAATACTATTCTCCAATCAAGGAACCAGGGTTCTCTGGAACTGGAGCAGAAAATATACAGGACCAGCCTGCAGCATTTACTGTACCAGAAAGTAAGAAAGTGCTAAAAACAAACAAAACACATATATACACAATGAGGAAGGGATGTCAAAGGGACAAATGAGTCAATTTAAAGAACACCAATGGCCAAAGCTGAAGAATCTAAAATAAAATAGTATAGGACTATAATCCAAAGTGTAAAGTAAATATTGATAAGCTTATACTGAGATAGAAATGAATGAATGAATGAACAGAAGTGTGGGAGAGACCTATCTCTCAAGCAGAAGAATTCCAAATAATTCATGGAGCTACTCCACCTCAAGGAGGTAGAATAACTCTTCTTCCTTAGGTGTGGGTTGTACATAGTGACTTGCTCCCAAAAAATACAATAAGGAAGTGGGAGTAGGGATAGTTAAGCTATACTATGTATTACCTCAGCGAGGTGATAAAGATTAACACCAACAGTGATATGTCATGTTCACAGTATGTACCGTGATATGATGTGATGAAAACCATACTTTACCTCAGTTATCTTCCTCCAAAAACCCACAAACCCACTCTTGTCATAAGAAAAGTATCAGAGAAATACCACTTGAGGGACATTTTGCAAAATATTTTATCAATATTCCTCAACGTGTCCAGTTAATAAAAATACAAGGGAAGTCTGATAATCAGTCACAGCTAAGAGGAGCCTGATACAGGACCACGACATGTACTGTGGTGTCCCGGAAGAGCTCCTGGAACAGAAAAAGACATTAGAGAAGAATGAAGAGAATCTGAATAACGTGTGAACTTCAGTTCATAATAACGTATCGATACTGACTCCTAATTGTGACAAATATATCACACTAATGGAAAATATTAATAATAGGGGAAATGGGTGTGGAATATAGAATTCCCTGGAACACCTGTGCAATTTTTAAGTCTAAACTGCTGTAAAATTTTAAAAATTAAAAAAAAAAAGAGAAAACATTCTTGCAATACCAGGCCTTTGGCATTCTGGGAACAATACAGAACAATACAAAAAACATCTCTGCACACTTTTCAAATTAATCCCTTATAGGAATCAGGATTAGATAGGCCAATGTGTTAGCTTTACTCGAAGCTTGAAAAAGAGCTTATTTTGCTTTTTCATCTAAGCCCGTGTTTGCCTCTGGGTTATTTCTTGGCCACAATTTCAAATTTAGGGTGTACTGTTTCTGTAGAATACCAGAACAAAACCATTTTCTCTGTTTTTAATTAGTGATAACTCTAAAGTCAGTCCTTCGACTTGAAATTTAAGTGTCAGTGAAATACATAACTTTCCCAGTAGTTTTGTTAGTTCCTCCCGCCTGCCTCTTTGTTGCCTTTCGGCATTAGCGATTTTTCTCTGTGTGTTCAACGTGATACCAACCGATGCTTCAACGTCGCATCATGATTTTATCGTCAAGTCTCGACTTTCTGGCTTGATTTTCTATAATATAGGTCAGACATGCCCCGTCACTGAGAAAACTTACACCTTCTTCCCCAATAAGACACAAAAACTCACACCACGTTGAACTGAGCAATACTGAGGTCGTGAGGGTGTGAGATCAAATCATTGCATCATGCTATTAGACATTCAGCCTGCAAGTTATGTTCAGTATTTTTTTACCAGAACCTGAGTAGCCACAACAATAAGACCACCTATTAAAAATAAAGAAAAGGAAAGAAAAACCAAAAAAGGAAAAATGAAAGGAAAACTTCGTTGCTTAAGTGCATACAATCTATTGTAATTTCCTTTTTTTTTTTTTTTTTTGGCCTCTAAAATGTTCATTGGGAGGAAAACAAAATAATAGGACACATTTCCAGGATTTTAAATCTTATGAGCCCAGAATCCGTGAAAATCCTGTTGAGAACCATCCCGTGAAATGGGCGTTGGGACGTCCCGCGCTGCTCCACCATTCAGCTTCTGTATCTTTCTAACAATCGCCCGGTCGGACGTCCCCTGAGGGCACAGCAGCTGGCCGCCGCGCCCAGACCAGACTTCTCTAACTGAACGTAGCTGTGCAGGTGGAGAGGATAAAAGTAATTCTGGCTCAGCAGCCAGGAATTCCCGGCCACCCCGCGCCCCCAGAGCGCACTGCACATTACTGCATATTAAACTCTAGCGGTGCCCCCTCCTCTGGGACTTAAGAGTCGGGCCGGCGCCTGCGTCCGAGTGATGCCATCTTGGGATCTTCGCATCTTCTAAGGAGCTAGTGAGTTCTGCATTCTGGTCACGTCCGTGTCTGAAAACTTAGCCCAACTTTTCAAGAAGATGAGAACCTGCTGGTGTGAATCCTTACCTTTCTCCCATCAAAACTGAGTAAATCAGATGCTATTTAGAATAAACCGAGGACCTCCGCGCGCCCTCCTCCTTCGCCCCCAGCCGGCACCCCCGGATTGTCGGTTCCCCCGGGGTGACAAGTCGGATGCCCCGCGGCAGACCTCTCGTCCGGGCTCCCGGGGACGGTTCTCCGCCAGGGCCAGGTCCTAGGGGCTGAAGATCTGGGGGAGCTGGTCGCAGCAGCAGGGTGGGAGGGTGGAGGTACCCCAGCAACTTACAGTCCAGGGCGACCACCAGGTAGCGCAGCAGGAGGAGGAGGAGCCGGTGGCGGGTCCGCCTCGCCATCTTCGCGGGGTCGGGAGCTGGCGGCTCCGCGCATGGTAAATAGAAAATAAGGTTTTAGATGGAATTAAAGTTGCTAACTAGCTGACCTTGAGATAAGTAGATTATTCTGGGTTTGCCAGGTGGGCCTGATGTAATTTTAAGGGTCTTTTTTAAGTGGAAGGGCCTTCTCTGGTAAAGAATCTGCCTGCCAATTCTGGAGACACGGGTCAGATCCCTGGGTCAGGAAGATTCCCTGGAGAAGAAAATAGCAACCCATTCCAGTATTCTTGCTTGGAAAATTCCATGGACAGAAAAACCTGGCGGACTACAAATCCTTGAGGCCACAAAAAGTCAGACACAACTGAGCAAACACACACATAAGTGCAAGAGGCAGGCAGAAGAGAGAGAACCAGAGATACGGCAGCCTGGCATTGTTGGTTTAGCCTCTGGAGAAATGGGGCCGTGGCTTGCCTACAAAAGCTGGAAAAGACAGGGAAACAGATTCTACCTAGATCCTCTGGAAGGAACGCTGCCCTTCCCATAACCTGATTTAGCCCAGGGAGACCTATTTCACACTTCTGACCTCTCGAACTTGAAGATAATAAATGTGTGTTGTATTAAATATATGATTCTTCGTTACTGCAGCAATAAGAAAGTAATACTGTTGAGCTGTTTTTCTGAGTTCTGACTTTCGAAACTGCTTCCAAGAAGGTAGTACTCAGATTTAAGTTTTCTTTTTTGCCAAAGAAAGCACTTGACCCAGATTCTGATTCCTCTTGCGCTGCACTCCCCCCACCCCACATACCTACATCTTCTTCAACACACCAGCCTGGCAATGCAGGTAGTCTGGGGTATTGGCTCAGCAGTGCTGTCATTACATGGCTATGGGATGTGAAGAAGTGTTATTTTAAACAATGGCTTTTACAGAGTTCTGCTGGTCCGACTTCAACAAACACAGTAGCCTTTGTCTCAATGATTTAATATACCTTCTCCACCAAAGAGACCCACTGGAGCAATGCATGGGCAAACCGTGGGCGGATCAAATGTGTGTAAATTCATATGGGCTTCTCTCTTTGAGCTGCTTCTGGAGAAGAGCAAATGACTGTCCTCAGCTGTAGGGAACTCACTGTCCTCTTTATGCTGACATTTTTGCTTTCAACTTCTTTTCTAATGTCATGTCTGTTATGGTATTGAAATGGTTATCAGGTCTACCAGAAAGCCCAATTTGACCTTTGCATTCTTTTTGACTATGCTAAGATGGAACAAGTTCTCTTCAACAGACTGATTATCATGTTTTGTTCTTAACAATTGTGACCGAGGGCAGAATTTTCCTGGCACGGGTTTCCTGGAGTGCTGCTTTGGGCCAAATTCATCATAGAGACAGAACCTTATAATTCTGCAGAAGATCCAAACCTCTCCCAGGTTAGACGTGGGCCTAAGCATGATACTATACATAATGCACTGAGACAAAAGAGTGGTATAGTCATATTTGGGATGAATATTAAGACACTGAGTATAAATTAGAGCATAAAGAATCCCTACCTTTTCTTGAATGAAGATGGCAAAAAGGGTCACGTACTCAAAAAATGAGAGGCGTGAAGGCCAGTTATCTATAGAACAAACTCTGATATTCAAATTTCAGTTCCATCTCTTTCCAGCCTAGGTAAGTGAGCTCAGACAAGTAACTTAGCTTTTCTGAGCCTTAGGGCCCTTTCTGTAAGTTGAAGATATGTTCTATCTCATGCATTTGTTGAGAACTTAAAACGAGAGAATATACAAGAAAGTCCTAGGAACAGTGTGATACATACAAAAGTCATTAAATGCACAGTTTTTAGGGTCTTCCCTGGTGGCTCAGTGGTAAAGAATTTGCCTGCCAATTCAGAAGACACAGGCTGAATCCCTGGGTCAGGAAAACCCCTTGTAGAAGAAAGTAGCAACGAGTTCCAGTATCCTTGCCTGGGAAATCCCATGAACAGAAGAGCCTGGCAGGCTCTAGTCCATGGGGTCACAAAGAACCTGGGACACAATTTAGTGATTGAACATCAATAACAGGTTTTGAATCTGGACACGAAACTGGAGTGGTAAACCGCAAATAGGATGGTAGAGACAAACTTAGACTCAACGAACATTCTTAGTTTTTCCAACAGCATCTTAAAAGCCATGAATGTAGTGCCAGATCTTAGTTTCTAATACTATTCTCCAATCAAGGAACCAGGGTTCTCTGGAACTGGAGCAGAAAATATACAGGACCAGCCTGCAGCATTTACTGTACCAGAAAGTAAGAAAGTGCTAAAAACAAACAAAACACATATATACACAATGAGGAAGGGATGTCAAAGGGACAAATGAGTCAATTTAAAGAACACCAATGGCCAAAGCTGAAGAATCTAAAATAAAATAGTATAGGACTATAATCCAAAGTGTAAAGTAAATATTGATAAGCTTATACTGAGATAGAAATGAATGAATGAATGAACAGAAGTGTGGGGAGAGACCTATCTCTCAAGCAGAAGAATTCCAAATAATTCATGGAGCTACTCCACCTCAAGGAGGTAGAATAACTCTTCTTCCTTAGGTGTGGGTTGTACATAGTGACTTGCTCCCAAAAAATACAATAAGGAAGTGGGAGTAGGGATAGTTAAGCTATACTATGTATTACCTCAGCGAGGTGATAAAGATTAACACCAACAGTGATATGTCATGTTCACAGTATGTACCGTGATATGATGTGATGAAAACCATACTTTACCTCAGTTATCTTCCTCCAAAAACCCACAAACCCACTCTTGTCATAAGAAAAGTATCAGAGAAATACCACTTGAGGGACATTTTGCAAAATATTTTATCAATATTCCTCAACGTGTCCAGTTAATAAAAATACAAGGGAAGTCTGATAATCAGTCACAGCTAAGAGGAGCCTGATACAGGACCACGACATGTACTGTGGTGTCCCGGAAGAGCTCCTGGAACAGAAAAAGACATTAGAGAAGAATGAAGAGAATCTGAATAACGTGTGAACTTCAGTTCATAATAACGTATCGATACTGACTCCCTAATTGTGACAAATATATCACACTAATGGAAAATATTAATAATAGGGGGAAATGGGTGTGGAATATAGGGGAATTCCCTGGAACACCTGTGCAATTTTTAAGTCTAAACTGCTGTAAAATTTTAAAAATTAAAAAAAAAAAGAGAAAACATTCTTGCAATACCAGGCCTTTGGCATTCTGGGAACAATACAGAACAATACAAAAAACATCTCTGCACACTTTTCAAATTAATCCCTTATAGGAATCAGGATTAGATAGGCCAATGTGTTAGCTTTACTCGAAGCTTGAAAAAGAGCTTATTTTGCTTTTTCATCTAAGCCCGTGTTTGCCTCTGGGTTATTTCTTGGCCACAATTTCAAATTTAGGGTGTACTGTTTCTGTAGAATACCAGAACAAAACCATTTTCTCTGTTTTTAATTAGTGATAACTCTAAAGTCAGTCCTTCGACTTGAAATTTAAGTGTCAGTGAAATACATAACTTTCCCAGTAGTTTTGTTAGTTCCTCCCGCCTGCCTCTTTGTTGCCTTTCGGCATTAGCGATTTTTCTCTGTGTGTTCAACGTGATACCAACCGATGCTTCAACGTCGCATCATGATTTTATCGTCAAGTCTCGACTTTCTGGCTTGATTTTCTATAATATAGGTCAGACATGCCCCGTCACTGAGAAAACTTACACCTTCTTCCCCAATAAGACACAAAAACTCACACCACGTTGAACTGAGCAATACTGAGGTCGTGAGGGTGTGAGATCAAATCATTGCATCATGCTATTAGACATTCAGCCTGCAAGTTATGTTCAGTATTCTTTTACCAGAACCTGAGTAGCCACAACAATAAGACCACCTATTAAAAATAAAGAAAAGGAAAGAAAAACCAAAAAAGGAAAAATGAAAGGAAAACTTCGTTGCTTAAGTGCATACAATCTATTGTAATTTCCTTTTTTTTTTTTTTTTTTGGCCTCTAAAATGTTCATTGGGAGGAAAACAAAATAATAGGACACATTTCCAGGATTTTAAATCTTATGAGCCCAGAATCCGTGAAAATCCTGTTGAGAACCATCCCGTGAAATGGGCGTTGGGACGTCCCGCGCTGCTCCACCATTCAGCTTCTGTATCTTTCTAACAATCGCCCGGTCGGACGTCCCCTGAGGGCACAGCAGCTGGCCGCCGCGCCCAGACCAGACTTCTCTAACTGAACGTAGCTGTGCAGGTGGAGAGGATAAAAGTAATTCTGGCTCAGCAGCCAGGAATTCCCGGCCACCCCGCGCCCCCAGAGCGCACTGCACATTACTGCATATTAAACTCTAGCGGTGCCCCCTCCTCTGGGACTTAAGAGTCGGGCCGGCGCCTGCGTCCGAGTGATGCCATCTTGGGATCTTCGCATCTTCTAAGGAGCTAGTGAGTTCTGCATTCTGGTCACGTCCGTGTCTGAAAACTTAGCCCAACTTTTCAAGAAGATGAGAACCTGCTGGTGTGAATCCTTACCTTTCTCCCATCAAAACTGAGTAAATCAGATGCTATTTAGAATAAACCGAGGACCTCCGCGCGCCCTCCTCCTTCGCCCCCAGCCGGCACCCCCGGATTGTCGGTTCCCCCGGGGTGACAAGTCGGATGCCCCGCGGCAGACCTCTCGTCCGGGCTCCCGGGGACGGTTCTCCGCCAGGGCCAGGTCCTAGGGGCTGAAGATCTGGGGGAGCTGGTCGCAGCAGCAGGGTGGGAGGGTGGAGGTACCCCAGCAACTTACAGTCCAGGGCGACCACCAGGTAGCGCAGCAGGAGGAGGAGGAGCCGGTGGCGGGTCCGCCTCGCCATCTTCGCGGGGTCGGGAGCTGGCGGCTCCGCGCAAGCCGAGGGTCCCGGCGGCGGGAGCACAGGGGGCCCGGCCGCGGGGGGGACCCCGAATTTCTTTGGGCGGGAGACGGGGGCAAGGGGAGGGGCGGACCCTGCCGGGATGTCAGTTTCCCCGCTCCGGGGGCGCCTGCTCCGCGCGCAGCCTGGAGGCGGGTCTGGCCTAGCCGGGGGCCGGGGGGCCTGGGCAGTTCCTTTCGGGGAGGTGGGGAGAGGAGGGGCGGAGGCGGGGGGAGAACGCCGGGCGAGGCGCGCTCTGGCTCCTAACGAGGGGGCAGGGGGAGGCGAGGAGCGGAAGGGAAGCCCTGGCGGGGCGTCCCCCGCCCCCGCGCCGCCGGGATTGATCGGCTTTGTGTCAGGTCCGGCGCGGGGCTGCCAGCTGTCCCCGGGGCGCGGAGCCCGGGCGCGGGAGGCGCGGGCCGCGGGGGAGGGGGCGCTCCGCCCGCCGCGCTCGACTCCCGGCTCCCCTTCCTCTGCACCGAACTTATGGGGGGCGGGGGTTCAGCCTGAGGGTGGAGATTTTTGGAGAATTGCTGGCCAACCGGCGAAGCGGCGCGGGGAGGCGCGCCGGGGAGATGGGGTTCGCCGGCTCCGCCTTAGGGGCGAAGCGGGGCAAAGAAAGCAATCCAGACTGGAGCTGGCAGGCAGGACCGAGGTTTTAGTCATCGTCTTGGCCTCTTCGCCGTGTTAGCTCTGTGCGTCTTGTAGAGTGAGGGTGTGTTTTGTGTTCTTTGCCTTGCCCGTGTCGGAGTTAGAAGTTCATCTAACGGTGTGAAATATTTATCATGTTTCTTTGCAGTTATGTAACTGCTGCCTGTGGAGTTTTCCACATGTGAAAACTCTACAGCTGCCCTTTGTCAGGTTTATTTTTGGTCTACAGTGCTTTTAAAAGGGAAACCCATTATGAATGCTCTGTTGCGTGTTTTAAAATTGACCCGCACTTGTCGTGTTCACGGTACAAGGACTAAACAGGCAATTTTTCTATTTCCCTCCTAGGGACCCAAACGGACGCGTTCAACAGCAGTGACAGGTCTGGGAAAAGACTATTCCCTAAGAGAAGAAATTGTTACACTTTTTTTTTTTTTAATTTTAAAGTAGAATGATGGCCGGGGCGGGTCCGCCTGCACTGGGGTCGGGAGCTCGGCCCCAAGCCGAGGGTCCCGGCGGCGGGAGCACAGGCCCGGCCGCGGGACCCAATTTCTTTGGGCGGAGACGGGGCAAGGGAGGGCGGACCCTGCCGGGATGTCAGTTTCCCGCTCCGGGGCGCCTGCTCCGCGCGCAGCCTGGAGGCGGGTCTGGCCTAGCCGGGGGCCGGGGGGCCTGGGCAGTTCCTTTCGGGGAGGTGGGGAGAGGAGGGGCGGAGGCGGGGGGAGAACGCCGGGCGAGGCGCGCTCTGGCTCCTAACGAGGGGGCAGGGGGAGGCGAGGAGCGGAAGGGAAGCCCTGGCGGGGCGTCCCCCGCCCCCGCGCCGCCGGGATTGATCGGCTTTGTGTCAGGTCCGGCGCGGGGCTGCCAGCTGTCCCCGGGGCGCGGAGCCCGGGCGCGGGAGGCGCGGGCCGCGGGGGAGGGGGCGCTCCGCCCGCCGCGCTCGACTCCCGGCTCCCCTTCCTCTGCACCGAACTTATGGGGGGCGGGGGTTCAGCCTGAGGGTGGAGATTTTTGGAGAATTGCTGGCCAACCGGCGAAGCGGCGCGGGGAGGCGCGCCGGGGAGATGGGGTTCGCCGGCTCCGCCTTAGGGGCGAAGCGGGGCAAAGAAAGCAATCCAGACTGGAGCTGGCAGGCAGGACCGAGGTTTTAGTCATCGTCTTGGCCTCTTCGCCGTGTTAGCTCTGTGCGTCTTGTAGAGTGAGGGTGTGTTTTGTGTTCTTTGCCTTGCCCGTGTCGGAGTTAGAAGTTCATCTAACGGTGTGAAATATTTATCATGTTTCTTTGCAGTTATGTAACTGCTGCCTGTGGAGTTTTCCACATGTGAAAACTCTACAGCTGCCCTTTGTCAGGTTTATTTTTGGTCTACAGTGCTTTTAAAAGGGAAACCCATTATGAATGCTCTGTTGCGTGTTTTAAAATTGACCCGCACTTGTCGTGTTCACGGTACAAGGACTAAACAGGCAATTTTTCTATTTCCCTCCTAGGGACCCAAACGGACGCGTTCAACAGCAGTGACAGGTCTGGGAAAAGACTATTCCCTAAGAGAAGAAATTGTTACACTTTTTTTTTTTTTTAATTTTAACGTAGAATGATGGGTAAAGTTCTGTATAGAAGACAGTTGCTTTAGTGGTGTGCACACGAAGAATCGAGTTAGCTCCGCGGACAAAGGCCACCAGATTTCAGACATGCAGAGCTGTGAGGAACGACGCGCCCTGCTGTTTCCTCGGTGACAGTGATGGAAGCTTAATGCCCATGGCCGGAGAGAGGCAGAGGACCCAGAGAGGAAAGTCAAAATGGTAAAAATGTGAGAGCCCCACTCCAGTCAGGCCAAGAGAAAGGACACAACCACAGGCTCATGCCAGTTTTAACGGGCAGTAATGAGAAAGATGTGAGTGTTTTACAAGAAACGTTGTTGGCATCTTCTTTGCTCATTCTTGCCACAAAGGTCTCTTTTGCTCCTCCCTAAAGATACACACTGAAAAAAGGAATCCTTTAAAAAAAAATAAATGATTAATCTGGGATTATACATATCTGTAAACAACAAAACTCTGTAAAAGCAAAAAAGCAAAATTTAAAAAAAAAATGAAAAAAAAATCTGTGACATCTTATGTCACAGATTCACCCGGTTATCTGTCACCCGGTCAAGCGAAAGTCACTCACTTATGTCTGACTTTTTGCGACCCCATGGACTATACCCTGCTCTGCTCCTCTGTCCATGGGTTTCTCCAGACAAGAATACCGGAGGGGGTTGCCATGCCTTCCTCCAAGAGATCTTCTCCAGGGGATCTTCCCAATCCAGGGATTGAATCTGGTTCTCCTGCATTGCAGGCAGATTGTTTACGGTCTGAGCCACCAGGGAAGTCCCAGTCAACCACAGTCAAGGAATTTATCATATAGCTACATTATGCTGGATGCTGGTGGACAGTGATGAATAAGATCAAGTCTGATGACAACGAGCTCAACTATCTTAAGGAAAGAAAATCCCAAGACTGGAAAGTGAGTCCTATATGGGAAGACCTCTGGGTAGACAGGAAATAGTAACAATAGTTTCTTTTGAGAGCTTTCTCAGCAGTGGAGTCTGAATAGTGCAATATCTAATCTTCCAACAACTCTGTAAGAGAGAAAAAAGTATCATTCCCACATTACAGATGAACCAGGCAGGAGATGCTAAACATCTTGTTCAAGTTCAAGGATAAGGAGGTGTTCTGTGTTGGAGATGCATGCAGGACATATAACCTCTGCGCATCCTCTCCTATACTGTTTATTAGGCATGGAAAGTTGGGGCAAATTTCAAAAGGGAGGAAGGAAGGGAAGGACATTCTAAGTAAAGAACAGGATCAAAAGCTGAGAAATCTAAATATTTTGGCTGGTTTAGAAAAGCCAGTTTCTACAGTGCTAGAGTAGAACACGTGAAATGGGGGCAGGGGAGCTGGCAGAAACTGAAAAGACATTTGGACTATGAATGTCATTCAATGTCACACTATAGACCCTAGACCTTTGTTATTGTTGTTCAGTCACTAAGTCATGTTGACTCTTTATCCTGTAGATAAAGAGCTTTTTGAAAGCACTGGGGTAGGACATAAAATTATCCACATTTTAGAACTAGGCTGTCCAATATGGTACCCTCTAGATTCACGTGGCTATAGACATTTGAACTCCATTAAATTTAAAATCCAGTTCTCCAGTTACACTCTCCACATTTGAAGTTCTCAATAGCCACATGGGGTAGTGTCTACCCTCCTGGATAATGCGGATACAAAGCATCTCCATCATTGGAGAAAGTTTTATAAGACTTTGGTGCCTTAGAATGAAGAGCCAGGATATAGAAGACTTTTTTGCTGGAAACAACAATAGCAACAGTAGCCAAACATCAAAAGGTTGCTGCTAGTGCCCCAAAAAGACATCTCAAATTAATGATTTTAGTGCTTTTCTACGTGCAGGAAGATTAAGAGTCAGAGTCCATTGAAGTCATTCCTTTGATATGCGTCTTAACTATCTAAGGCCAGTATCCTGTTATTCTCCTCCCTGAATTCCCCCCAGGGTGCACCCCCTGGGGGAGGCTACAATGACTGGTGACTTGATGCCGCCAATATTCTTTATTTACTGAAATGGCAGGCAACATGTCTTTGTCCACAGTCCAAGCCTATAGAATGTACACCACCAAAAAAGAACGTAAAACAGTGGACTCTGGGGGACTGTGCTGAGATAGTGTAGGTTAATCAGTTGTAACAAATGTATCACTCTGGTGGAGACACTAATCAGGGCAAGGCTGACCCTGACAGAGAGGGAGATGTGGAAAGTATCTCTATCTTCTGCTTAACGTTGTTAGGAATCTAAAACCTAAAGTGTAGGGCATCCTTCATGGCTCGGTGGTAAAGAATCTGCTTGCCAATGCAGGAGACATGGGTTCGATCCCCGATCCAGGAAGATCCCACATGCCTCAACTAGGCCAGTGCACTACAACTACTAACCCTGTACTATAGAGCCTGAGAATCACACGACTGAGCTCAGGTACCACAACTACTGAAACCCATGCACTCACGAGCCTGTGGTCTGCAACAAAAGAAACCACTGTAATGAGAAGTCCATGCACCACAACTGGAGGGTAGTCTGCCCTTGCAGCAACTACACTTGTGTTGCAAGTGTGCTTCATTATTGTTCTGCTTGTGAGAATCCCTACCCCATGGAGCATGAGGCAACCCACAGGGAGGAATGAGGAGGGATTACCATGGGTAGCCCTCCAAACGATTCTACTCTCTGTGGTTGTGTGGGCCCTCCCTCCTCCTCTCCCATGTGTCAGAGTCACTTGCACGGTGACACCATGAGCATTTTGTCAGGTAAGCATAAATGGGGATCTGGTGTTTTAGCGAGACATGGATGCAAAGCATCTCCATCATTGGAGAAAGTTTTATAAGACTTTGGTGCCTTAGAATGAAGAGCCAGGATATAGAAGACTTTTTTGCTGGAAACAACAATAGCAACAGTAGCCAAACATCAAAAGGTTGCTGCTAGTGCCCCAAAAAGACATCTCAAATTAATGATTTTAGTGCTTTTCTACGTGCAGGAAGATTAAGAGTCAGAGTCCATTGAAGTCATTCCTTTGATATGCGTCTTAACTATCTAAGGCCAGTATCCTGTTATTCTCCTCCCTGAATTCCCCCCAGGGTGCACCCCCTGGGGGAGGCTACAATGACTGGTGACTTGATGCCGCCAATATTCTTTATTTACTGAAATGGCAGGCAACATGTCTTTGTCCACAGTCCAAGCCTATAGAATGTACACCACCAAAAATGAACGTAAAACAGTGGACTCTGGGTGACTGTGCTGAGTTAGTGTAGGTTAATCAGTTGTAACAAATGTATCACTCTGGTGGAGACACTAATCAGGGCAAGGCTGACCCTGACAGAGAGGGAGATGTGGAAAGTATCTCTATCTTCTGCTTAACGTTGTTAGGAATCTAAAACCTAAAGTGTAGGGCATCCTTCATGGCTCGGTGGTAAAGAATCTGCTTGCCAATGCAGGAGACATGGGTTCGATCCCCGATCCAGGAAGATCCCACATGCCTCAACTAGGCCAGTGCACTACAACTACTAACCCTGTACTATAGAGCCTGAGAATCACACGACTGAGCTCAGGTACCACAACTACTGAAACCCATGCACTCACGAGCCTGTGGTCTGCAACAAAAGAAACCACTGTAATGAGAAGTCCATGCACCACAACTGGAGGGTAGTCTGCCCTTGCAGCAACTACACTTGTGTTGCAAGTGTGCTTCATTATTGTTCTGCTTGTGAGAATCCCTACCCCATGGAGCATGAGGCAACCCACAGGGAGGAATGAGGAGGGATTACCATGGGTAGCCCTCCAAACGATTCTACTCTCTGTGGTTGTGTGGGCCCTCCCTCCTCCTCTCCCATGTGTCAGAGTCACTTGCACGGTGACACCATGAGCATTTTGTCAGGTAAGCATAAATGGGGATCTGGTGTTTTAGCGAGTCTTACCATTTTTCCTTCTCTCCACCCACTCTAATTCTGAATTCAAAGTAATGTTGAGGAGGTGGCAAGGCGCATTTCCTAAAACAATACAGAATAGGACTGAGTTTAAATTGAGCGACTTCTCACAACATCTCAGATTCGGTGTTTCTGTGTTGAAGAGGTTATTTTTCCTCATGGGTGTGGAGAAGGTGCTGGAAAGTGTCCACGCTCTGCAATTTAGAGAAAAAGGGGCGGGGAGAAATCTTCCATTTCCAGACCCACATAAATTCCCAAGTGTCTCTCATATATGTTTTAAATGTCTATGGATAGAATTCAAGGTCTTTCATGGGATCTTTATTGCTTATCCCTCATGATTATCCCTCGGTTTTCTGGAATAAGTCTAATTTCAGCATTGCATTTGGATATGCCCCTAAGTACACTCAGGGTTTATGCTCAAACCACAGCCCTTTCCAGCCAAATGAACCTATTCAGAGAAACCCAGCATGTAGCCCTCATAACTTTCCCAAAGTGACGTATTTCTTCAAATGTGTGTGTGTGTGTGTGTGTGTGTGTGTGTTAGCTGCTTCAATCATGTCTGACTCTTTGAGTTGCTATGGATTGTAGCCCACCAGGCTCTTCTGTCCATGGAATTCTCCAGGCAAGAATACTGGAGTGGGTAACCATTCCCTTCTCCAGGGAATCTTCCCAACCCTGGAAGGAACCCAGGTCTTTTGCATTGCAGGCAGATTCTTTATCATCTGAGCCATCAGGGAAGCCCGATTCTTCAAACACATTATAACAATACAGGCTTCAATCTTTCTTCCAAGATAGAAAGGGGAAAAAAACCCTCACTAGCCTCACTTGGTTCGAATCACAACAAGCAGAACAGTCTTTCACAGTCTTTGCTCCTACATGACTTAGGGTAATTTTACTTGACAATTAAGTCATGTACACCAGTGGTCAGTGAATTAGTTATTAATGATTTCTTCCCAGGTGGTTCCATGGTAAAGAATCTGCTTGCCATGCAGGAGACTTGCAGGAGACTGGGGTTCTATCCCTGGGTCAGGGAGACCTGTAGAGTAGGAAGCTGCACCCTGGTTCAGTATTCTAGCCTGGGAAGTCCCATGGACAGAGGAGCCTGACGGCTGTAGGCCACGGTGTTGAACGTATATGACTGACGAAACAAAAACAAAGGTTACAGCTAATTTTCTCCTAGGATCCCTTGTCTAGGACACCTACACTTAAACTTAATGTGTATGTTTGGGCTTCGTTGTGTCCAACTCTTTGCAACCTGTGGCCTGTATAACCTGCCAGGCTCCTTCGTCCGTGGAATTTTCCAAGCAAGAATGCTGGAGTGGGTAGTCATTTCATTCTCCAGGGGATCTTCCCAATCCAGGGATCTTACCTGCATCTCTTATAACTCTTGTATTGGGAGATGGATTCTTTACCACTACACCACCTGGGAAGCCCTCACTGAACTTCATATACGTCCTTAATTCAAGAGTGAATCAGGGAAGTAAAGCTTCTCATTTGGGATGCAGGAATCCCTGAAGCCTAGTTCATTATCTTGGGTCCGGAACAATACAGCCCAGATAAGAGGACATTAAAAAGATTTGGGAAAGATTCAGTGCTTCTTTCATTTGGTTAGCTGCTCTCCAGAGCATTCTAAAGATCATGATGAGTAATTGTTAACAGGCATTAAGTACTATTTGTCTGGCCCTGTGTGGCACACTTTTATAGATGCTATCTAATAAACAGCTTTGTGAAGTGGTACTATGGTTATCTTACAGATGAGAACAAAGGCTTAGGAATGTGAGGTCCCTGACCCAGACCTAGGCAACTAGGAAATCATTGAGCCAGATTTAATCCCAGGTTTGTCTGACCGCCAAGATCCATGTTCTTTTTAAATTTAATTTCTTATAGCCAATTAAGATGTTGTGATAGTTTCAGGTGGTCAGCAAAGGGATTCAGTCATACATATATGTGTATCCATCCTCTCCCCAACTCCCCTCAAAGCCCATGATCTTAATAACTAAGCTGGCTGAAGAGATGGATGCCACTGGAATGCATTTCTCGCTTCTCCTAGGAAGAAGAAAAAGCTATCCTGAATGTTGTCATGTGATCTCTGTGTTGATAATGTCATCTTCATTTGCTTGATACTTGGTATTTTGCAGGTCCTTGCATATGCACTTTCTTTCTGGATCTCTGTGACAACCCAATGAAGGAATTGGGGAAAGCTTTGATTATGCATATGTTAGCAGCCTTATCTGTAACTTCTGGGCATCAGTAAGTACCTGATCAACTCCAGATGCTAAATCAATAAAAGATAAAATTCTGTATGATCTCTGTATGATGGGCGTTTAGGATAACTCTGAATGACGAGTTGGGTATGAGGCAGCCTGGGAATGTGGGAAGCACAGTCCTGGGAGTCTTGCTGTGAGAGGGACCTGCCTCTCTGTATCTGTCTAGTGACTTAGACACTTACTAACCTGTCCACAAGTTATCATACAGATAAAGACTCCAAACCAGCTGTTTCTAAGGATCTTGCTGTTCCCTATTCCCTTACTTCAGTTATCTTTCATGTTCTAATAGCTCTGTAGTCTACATCTCTCTCTCCCCGTGTGCTCAGTCACTTCAGTGGTGTCCCACTCTGTGCTGCTCAATGGACTGTAACCCACCAGGCTCCTCTGTCCATGGGATTCTCCAGGCAAGAATACGAGAGTGGACTGCCATGCTCTTCTCCAGGGGATCTTCCCAATCCAGGGACTGAACCCACATCTCTTATGTCTCCTGCATTGGCAGGTGGGTTCTTTAACATGAACACTGCCTGGGAAGCCCTTACATCTCTCTAGCTCAATCTTTTCTCTCGAACTTCAAATCAGCTTTCCCTGTTTTTAGAACATCTAGCTGTACCCACCCCACACCCAAATCAGCTAAATTGACTTTAAAAGAGTTAAATTAAAATCAAGTGAAAAATCAAGTTGGTCCTGTAAACTTTTCACCCAATTTTATTTTTCTCCACTTAAAAAAACTGACTTTTATTTATTCTTTTTGGCCATGGTGCATTGCATGTAGGATCTTAGTTCCCTGACTACACCCTCTGCAGTGGAAGGGCAATGACTGGCCCCTGGACCAATTCAGTCATACATATATGTGTATCCATCCTCTCCCAACTCCTCAAAGCCCATGATCTTAATAACTAAGCTGGCTGAAGAGATGGATGCCACTGGAATGCATTTCTCGCTTCTCCTAGGAAGAAGAAAAAGCTATCCTGAATGTTGTCATGTGATCTCTGTGTTGATAATGTCATCTTCATTTGCTTGATACTTGGTATTTTGCAGGTCCTTGCATATGCACTTTCTTTCTGGATCTCTGTGACAACCCAATGAAGGAATTGGGGAAAGCTTTGATTATGCATATGTTAGCAGCCTTATCTGTAACTTCTGGGCATCAGTAAGTACCTGATCAACTCCAGATGCTAAATCAATAAAAGATAAAATTCTGTATGATCTCTGTATGATGGGCGTTTAGGATAACTCTGAATGACGAGTTGGGTATGAGGCAGCCTGGGAATGTGGGAAGCACAGTCCTGGGAGTCTTGCTGTGAGAGGGACCTGCCTCTCTGTATCTGTCTAGTGACTTAGACACTTACTAACCTGTCCACAAGTTATCATACAGATAAAGACTCCAAACCAGCTGTTTCTAAGGATCTTGCTGTTCCCTATTCCCTTACTTCAGTTATCTTTCATGTTCTAATAGCTCTGTAGTCTACATCTCTCTCTCCCCGTGTGCTCAGTCACTTCAGTGGTGTCCCACTCTGTGCTGCTCAATGGACTGTAACCCACCAGGCTCCTCTGTCCATGGGATTCTCCAGGTAAGAATACTGGATTGGGTCACCAAGACCTCTTCTCCAGGGGATCTTCCCAATCCAGGGACTGAACCCACATCTCTTATGTCTCCTGCATTGGCAGGTGGGTTCTTTAACATGAACACTGCCTGGGAAGCCCTTACATCTCTCTAGCTCAATCTTTTCTCTCGAACTTCAAATCAGCTTTCCCTGTTTTTAGAACATCTAGCTGTACCCACCCCACACCCAAATCAGCTAAATTGACTTTAAAAGAGTTAAATTAAAATCAAGTGAAAAATCAAGTTGGTCCTGTAAACTTTTCACCCAATTTTATTTTTCTCCACTTAAAAAAACTGACTTTTATTTATTCTTTTTGGCCATGGTGCATTGCATGTAGGATCTTAGTTCCCTGACTACACCCTCTGCAGTGGAAGGGCAATGACTGGACCACCACTGGACCAACCACTCTCCACCACTGGAACACCAGGGAAGTTCCCATTTTTCTCCGATTTTTTAACCTTCCTCCTTCTCCTTCATTCTGTCTCTCTTTCAGCACCCAGCGTGAAATAAGCACGTACTATAGGCCAACCATTATGCTGATGGCTTGACACACAATTATGGCCAATAACAGACAATATCTCATCTTGTGGATGTGTAGGTGGGAGAGACTGACATCAATCAGGCAAAGCCAGGGTGTACACCAGGAGAACTAATTAAGGATTTGCCTATTTGGGAAGTCAGAGAAGGCTTCTCTGAGGGAGTGAGGTTTACTCTGAAAGCTGAAGAAGATGGGAGAAAATAGGTGGAAAGAATAGTTTATGCAAAGGAAATCCCAAGTGCACATACCTTGTGATAAGTCCATAGAGTGAGAATTGGCAAGTTCTTATAACCACCTTTCCAAGTCACTCAATCTACTGCAACATCTGTCCTGAGGATGCCATTCTGTTTACCCTAATGATATAAGAACTATTTCACAGATCTCTACTTTATTTATTTTTAGGTTGTTTTGACTTTTTAACATCATAAAAAAAAAAGTGGTGTTGCACATTCTTTTTTAATTTTGGCACCTTTTATTGATTTTTTTATTTAATTATTTTCATCCATCTCTATTCTTTGGTCATCCATCTCTATTCTTTGGTCCCATTGCAGTGGCCTCTGCTGATTACAGAGCAATGGCTCTGGGAGCATGTGCTCCAGAGTGCTGGTTAGTAATTGGACACACTAGTCCAGACACTTGGCAGGACATGGGATCTTCCTGGGCCAGGAGTCAAACCAATTCCCCTTGCACTGCTAGGCAGTCTCTTTGCCCACTGTACCACCAGGGAAGGCAGATGCACATTCTTATATGTTTGTACTCTTGTTTGATTATTTCCTTAGGATAATTGATGGTAAGAAAAAAAAAAAAGTCAGAGACTTTGACTCATATGGCCAAATTGGCAACAGTAGTATTTGAGGTTTTAGGGGTAGATTCTATTACTTGCCTGTTTGACAACACAGTGTGCTGTACCATTGTCCCAACAAGGAAAACCATGATTGCAGTGGGTGGGAGGTATAAAGGAAGTAGCATGAAAACCTATGCTATCATAGCTATTGTCATTGCGCTGTGAGAAAAGGGGGTCCTGCAGGGGTGCTGTGCGACGGCCTGGAGGGGTAGGATGGAGGGGATATAGATATGACTAATCTGGGATCATACATATCTGTAAACAACAAAACTCTGTAAAAGTAAAAAGTAAAATAAACATTTTTTAAAAATACAAAAAAAAAAAAAAGAGAAAACCATGATTAAAATATTTTTTTGCATTTTCATGAATTTATCCTGGTGTAAAAGACACTGATGCTGGGAAAAATTGAGAGCTGGAGAAGGGGACGACAGAGGATAAGACGGTTGGATGGCATCACCAGCTCAATGGGCATGATGTTGAGCAAGCTGTGTGAGATAGTGAAGGACATGGAAGCCAGATGTGATGCAGCCTATAGAGTTGCAAAGAATTGAAGACGACTTTGCAACTGAACAACAGTAATGATTATCCTGGAGTACAGAAAAAAGATAAAATCTACTGCAGTCCTTCTTCTTTGGACTTGGTTCTCAAGCCATATTTTAGAAGTAAAGAATTTAGTATGTATTCCAACTCAAGACAGACAAATAGGAGTACTTGTAGCAAAAACAGGCTGCTTAGGATTTTAGTGTATCCTACATATTTTTCTCTAATGGATCTGTATCAACCTTTAACTCTTAAAAATTCTTAATGATGATGAAATTCTGTACCTAAAATAGCTCTCTTACCCACATCTCAACTGCATCTTTGATCTTTCAGAGCTTTGGGAAGAGGTTAGGGAACATGAACAAACTTGTCACAGAGAAAAGTAGACAGATAGATAAGAAGCAGAGTGATGCCTTTTCACTCTCAAAGATTTCGGAATTCCCGTGTGTTCTTGGATGTGTCTCCTTTAAAGACGGTGGATAGTTTTAGTTTTTTTGAAATGTTCTCTTTGGCCCTAAGGAAAAGTAGCTGACTGGAAGAGTAGCTGATGCTTCACATTTGGTTTCACAACTGGTAACACTAGTAAGTGACTGTCCACCCCACAAGCCAAGATTTGTGCTTCTCTGGAGAACTCAAGAAAGGGCTTGCTTTCTCATATGAGAACCTTCAAAACCTTCTCACTGTTTCACTGAATTTTAAAAGTCGACTAGTGCCTTATAGATACAAGTGCTCCTAAGAATTGGAACAGTTTACAAGAATATTTTTTCCCTGTAATTGTGGTAGTGTAATGAAGGCAAGGCTGTTGATACCCTGAAGTGCTAACAAAACTCTGTAAAAGAAAAAAGTAAAAAAAACATTTTTTAAAAAAAAAAAAAAAAAAAAAAGAGAAAACCATGATTAAAATATTTTTTTGCATTTTCATGAATTTATCCTGGTGTAAAAGACACTGATGCTGGGAAAAATTGAGAGCTGGAGAAGGGGACGACAGAGGATAAGACGGTTGGATGGCATCACCAGCTCAATGGGCATGATGTTGAGCAAGCTGTGTGAGATAGTGAAGGACATGGAAGCCAGATGTGATGCAGCCTATAGAGTTGCAAAGAATTGAAGACGACTTTGCAACTGAACAACAGTAATGATTATCCTGGAGTACAGAAAAAAGATAAAATCTACTGCAGTCCTTCTTCTTTGGACTTGGTTCTCAAGCCATATTTTAGAAGTAAAGAATTTAGTATGTATTCCAACTCAAGACAGACAAATAGGAGTACTTGTAGCAAAAACAGGCTGCTTAGGATTTTAGTGTATCCTACATATTTTTCTCTAATGGATCTGTATCAACCTTTAACTCTTAAAAATTCTTAATGATGATGAAATTCTGTACCTAAAATAGCTCTCTTACCCACATCTCAACTGCATCTTTGATCTTTCAGAGCTTTGGGAAGAGGTTAGGGAACATGAACAAACTTGTCACAGAGAAAAGTAGACAGATAGATAAGAAGCAGAGTGATGCCTTTTCACTCTCAAAGATTTCGGAATTCCCGTGTGTTCTTGGATGTGTCTCCTTTAAAGACGGTGGATAGTTTTAGTTTTTTTGAAATGTTCTCTTTGGCCCTAAGGAAAAGTAGCTGACTGGAAGAGTAGCTGATGCTTCACATTTGGTTTCACAACTGGTAACACTAGTAAGTGACTGTCCACCCCACAAGCCAAGATTTGTGCTTCTCTGGAGAACTCAAGAAAGGGCTTGCTTTCTCATATGAGAACCTTCAAAACCTTCTCACTGTTTCACTGAATTTTAAAAGTCGACTAGTGCCTTATAGATACAAGTGCTCCTAAGAATTGGAACAGTTTACAAGAATATTTTTTCCCTGTAATTGTGGTAGTGTAATGAAGGCAAGGCTGTTGATACCCTGAAGTGCTAGGAATCCTTGCAGGGAGGGACAGAAGTTCAAATGTCTGCTGGCTTGGAGCCAGAGAACACAATGGCAGGTGAATGAAGTTTAAGAAGCCGGATACAGGGATGAGGGCCCATGGCGGAAATGGCCATCTTTGTCATTCTTTCCTAGGACGGGGGCTCTACATCCTGGAGCAAAGAAAGTATAAAGTGGAGCTATATTAGTCATTCTAGAAACTATGTTTTTCTCCTAGAGGCACTTTCTGGAACTTTGGTTCCTTATGTACAGAAAATAGGACTGAGGTATATAATTTTAAAGGCATTTTCTACCGTTAATATAAAACTAGCCTGCACTTCTGTTTGAAGCTTCAAATTCAGAAACAGACAATAAGCAAGTCTTCTGGTAGCAATATCATATTTTATTGCTGCTGCAAAATATGATAAGCAACCTCTACTCAGCTACTGCAGACTTTTTCTTTCTCCTTCTACCTCAACCACTGAAAACACAGACACACAGACACACAGACAGACAGACAGACAGACACACACACACACACACACACCTCTCATAAATTGTTTAAAGCATTTCTTATTTACTTCATCCTAGTATGTCAAGAAAGTTAGACTAGAAAGAGATACAGGAAAGGGAATTTCCTGGTGGTCCAGTGGCTAAGACTCCATGCTCCCAATGGAGGCCCTATGTCTGATCCCTGGTTGGGGAATTAGATCTTGCATGCTGCAGTTAAGACCTGGCATGGCTAAATAATAAAACCTTAAAAAAGAAGGGATATATGGAGACAGAAGAAAGAGATGCCTCGATTGTGGTATTTGAGTTGGGATTTATAAGACTTTCTTCTCTCTTCTGATCTTTCTCTTATCATTGCTTTTATCTTTTCTACACTCACCTCCCTTCTTTCTGTATTCAAAACTTCCAACATGTAGACTGAGATTTTTAATTAAGAAAAAGCTACTGGTATTTAGCTAAATCACTCCACTGCATTTTTCAACTTCACTTTGACTCTTGGCCTCACTTGACCACAGTCTTTGTCAATAGCTTAGAATTAAAGAGATTTTTCTTTCTGATGTCAGAAATTTTCTGGAAAACCAAAAAATAGTCTCAGCTGGTACTTGGCCCAATTCTGACAGGTCCACGTTTTCGCTTCCTCTCCTGCTAGTAAGGCAAAGAGTGATGAGAATAATAATGAAAGCTCTGTGGTTAGGGAATCTCTCTAGTTTTAACCTCGAACATTTCAGTCAAGTGTAACTTACTTTTATCTAAGAAAGGTCATAATTTTTAAAAATATACACACTGAAAAAATTAGAAGTGAAATGTCAAAATATCTGTGATTTTATATGAAAATGGTCAATAACATGATAATAGCTTTGAACAGGAACAGGTAGTTACTAGACTTACTGCTGTGATCATTTCATAATGTGCAAAGATGTTATTAATAAATCCCTATACACTATACCTGAAACTAACATGACATTGTACATCCACACTAATTTTAAAAGCAAGTGAAAGAAAGTATTTCATAAAAACCTGGAAGAAGCAAAATGTGGCCAACTGTTAACCTATGCAGTGGGTAAATGACATTTATTATACTATTTTTTCTTCTATTCTGTATGGCTGAAATGTTTCACACAGATTGCACAGACGTTTCAAAATTTCATACACATAACAAAAAGTGAGTGAAAAGTTAACCTCATTTTCATAAATAAGGAACCAGATCCTTGAATTGAATTAATTTGATCTCCTCTTTCCTGAATTTGATCTTCAAGATAGTTATATAATAAAACCTTAAAAAAGAAGGGATATATGGAGACAGAAGAAAGAGATGCCTCGATTGTGGTATTTGAGTTGGGATTTATAAGACTTTCTTCTCTCTTCTGATCTTTCTCTTATCATTGCTTTTATCTTTTCTACACTCACCTCCCTTCTTTCTGTATTCAAAACTTCCAACATGTAGACTGAGATTTTTAATTAAGAAAAAGCTACTGGTATTTAGCTAAATCACTCCACTGCATTTTTCAACTTCACTTTGACTCTTGGCCTCACTTGACCACAGTCTTTGTCAATAGCTTAGAATTAAAGAGATTTTTCTTTCTGATGTCAGAAATTTTCTGGAAAACCAAAAAATAGTCTCAGCTGGTACTTGGCCCAATTCTGACAGGTCCACGTTTTCGCTTCCTCTCCTGCTAGTAAGGCAAAGAGTGATGAGAATAATAATGAAAGCTCTGTGGTTAGGGAATCTCTCTAGTTTTAACCTCGAACATTTCAGTCAAGTGTAACTTACTTTTATCTAAGAAAGGTCATAATTTTTAAAAATATACACACTGAAAAAATTAGAAGTGAAATGTCAAAATATCTGTGATTTTATATGAAAATGGTCAATAACATGATAATAGCTTTGAACAGGAACAGGTAGTTACTAGACTTACTGCTGTGATCATTTCATAATGTGCAAAGATGTTATTAATAAATCCCTATACACTATACCTGAAACTAACATGACATTGTACATCCACACTAATTTTAAAAGCAAGTGAAAGAAAGTATTTCATAAAAACCTGGAAGAAGCAAAATGTGGCCAACTGTTAACCTATGCAGTGGGTAAATGACATTTATTATACTATTTTTTCTTCTATTCTGTATGGCTGAAATGTTTCACACAGATTGCACAGACGTTTCAAAATTTCATACACATAACAAAAAGTGAGTGAAAAGTTAACCTCATTTTCATAAATAAGGAACCAGATCCTTGAATTGAATTAATTTGATCTCCTCTTTCCCTGTGCAAACCTGTTGGATCTTCAAGATAGTTATATAGATAAAATCTCTTTGCTATGTTACTGGATCCACTTGCCTAGCTGATCCAAGAGAAGTAATCACTATCAATTTTACAGAGGCTTTCACTTTGAGTTGGAAGGTCAATTCACTAGAAGAGAAAGCCAGAAACTTTTCTTCGTTGTTTTTATCTTTCTCTTTCCAAGTAATTCTAGCACTCCTGCTGTTCTTTGCAGGGAGAAGAACACAGAGAAGAAAGAGGAGGTAAGGGAGCGTGAGGACACTTCATCAGGATTTTCACTTGCATAGGAAAAGTAAATAAAATAAACTTTCCTCAAAGAACCCCAAACATACCCAACCGAATCAAACTTAAATGCTTTTGTACAGTAAAGAAAACCATAAACAAAACAAAAAGACAACCTATAGGACGAAAGGAAACATTTGCAAATGATGTGGCCAACATGGGATTAATTTCCAACATATACATAAAAGCTCATACAACTCAGCAATCACAATGAAAAACAAATGATCCAACCAAAATAATGGACAGAAGACCTACACAGATGTTTCTCCAGACAAGATCAAGCATGTTCAGGGTGGTATGGTCATAGACAGACATTCCTCCAAAGAATACATAAAAATGGCCAACAGGCATACAAAAAGATGCTCAACACCACTAACTATTAGCCAGTGTGACATTTGGACCCTTCTGAGTACCAGTGTCAGTATTTGTTGGAGTGTAAGTATTAACTGCTCTAGTCATTGCCAAGTGCGATGAGGCAGGTGTAACAATTATTCCACCATACAGTTAATCGGAAGCATCCAATGTAAATTAACCTTTAGTAAACATCAAGGGCTAAGAAGTGGGGAGGAAGGAGTTGGGTGGCCAGGCCCCTGATGGAAGAGGCAGGCAAGTCACGACTGGGGGACAAGGAAGAACGCATCTTTTCAAAAGGCCAGCCACACCGATCAGGAAGTTTTTTTTAAAAAACAGCTTTATTAAAACACAGTTCACATGCTATACAATTTACCCATTTGGATATTCAGGCATCTAGTTTTAAAACATCTAGTCCCTCCAAAAAGAAATTGAGTACCCTTAGTTGTCACCCTACCCCCATTTCCCAACACCCTTCCCCACGATGAACACAATGTAAACTGAAACATAGAGTATGTGATAATTTGTGCTAGATGGCCTTCTTTCATTTGGCATGTTTTCTAGACTCATCCATCTTGTAGCATATATCAGTACCTTACTCCTTTTTAATTGAGGAGTAATATCTCATTATATGGATGCAGCCCTGGTTGATGGACATCTGGGCTGTTTCCACTTTTGGGCTACTGTGGGTGATACAGCTATGAACCTTCATGCAATACTTTTTGTGTGTCTGTATAGGTGTTTTCATTTCTCTCAGCATCCTCCTAAGAGCTGAACTGTGAGTTTATAGCCTCACTCTATGGTCAACATTCTGAGGAAGTGCCAGCCTGTTTTCCAAAGCAATTGTACCACTCACTGAAAAAATGACTCTCCCCCTGTTATGTCTTGGCAAATTTGTCAAAAAACAACCGATTCCAATTGTAAGGGCTTATTTCTAGACACTCAATTTATTCTGTTATTCTGTCTGTCCTTAAGTTACACAGTCTTGATTCCTGTAGTTTGGTATTGAGCTTTGAAATCATGAAGTATGAGTCTTCCAACTTTGTTTTTCTTCTTTTTCAAGATTATTTTAAAATTCTGTATGAATTTTAGAATTGGTTTGTTAGTTTCTTCAAAAGCCAGTTAGGATTTTGAAAGGGATTATACTGGAACTGTGAATCAATTTGAGGAGCATCACTATCTTAGCAATATTAAGTCTTCTGATCCACAAAGACCCGTCTTTCCACTTATTCAGGTCTTTAGTTATTTTCAAACATGTTTTGTGGTATTCAGGATACAAGTCTTGCATTTCTTTTGCTAAACTTATAACTAATTTGTTCATTTTGATGATATTGTCAATGGGATGATTTTATTAATTATATTTTCAGAATTCTCATTACTAGTCTGTAGAAATAAAATAGGTTTTTATATATTGATCTTATATCCTGCAACCTTCTTGTACTCTGTTGTTAGTTCCTATACTTAGTGGATTCCTGAGGCATTTAGCATACAATTTACCCATTTGGATATTCAGGCATCTAGTTTTAAAACATCTAGTCCCTCCAAAAAGAAATTGAGTACCCTTAGTTGTCACCCTACCCCCATTTCCCAACACCCTTCCCCACGATGAACACAATGTAAACTGAAACATAGAGTATGTGATAATTTGTGCTAGATGGCCTTCTTTCATTTGGCATGTTTTCTAGACTCATCCATCTTGTAGCATATATCAGTACCTTACTCCTTTTTAATTGAGGAGTAATATCTCATTATATGGATGCAGCCCTGGTTGATGGACATCTGGGCTGTTTCCACTTTTGGGCTACTGTGGGTGATACAGCTATGAACCTTCATGCAATACTTTTTGTGTGTCTGTATAGGTGTTTTCATTTCTCTCAGCATCCTCCTAAGAGCTGAACTGTGAGTTTATAGCCTCACTCTATGGTCAACATTCTGAGGAAGTGCCAGCCTGTTTTCCAAAGCAATTGTACCACTCACTGAAAAAATGACTCTCCCCCTGTTATGTCTTGGCAAATTTGTCAAAAAACAACCGATTCCAATTGTAAGGGCTTATTTCTAGACACTCAATTTATTCTGTTATTCTGTCTGTCCTTAAGTTACACAGTCTTGATTCCTGTAGTTTGGTATTGAGCTTTGAAATCATGAAGTATGAGTCTTCCAACTTTGTTTTTCTTCTTTTTCAAGATTATTTTAAAATTCTGTATGAATTTTAGAATTGGTTTGTTAGTTTCTTCAAAAGCCAGTTAGGATTTTGAAAGGGATTATACTGGAACTGTGAATCAATTTGAGGAGCATCACTATCTTAGCAATATTAAGTCTTCTGATCCACAAAGACCCGTCTTTCCACTTATTCAGGTCTTTAGTTATTTTCAAACATGTTTTGTGGTATTCAGGATACAAGTCTTGCATTTCTTTTGCTAAACTTATAACTAATTTGTTCATTTTGATGATATTGTCAATGGGATGATTTTATTAATTATATTTTCAGAATTCTCATTACTAGTCTGTAGAAATAAAATAGGTTTTTATATATTGATCTTATATCCTGCAACCTTCTTGTACTCTGTTGTTAGTTCCTATACTTAGTGGATTCCTGAGGATGTTTGATATGTAAGGTCATGTCATCTGCCAATAGAGGTCGCTCTACTTCCTCCTTTCCAATCTAGAGGTTTTGACTTATTTTCTTGGCTAATTGCCCTGAAGGTAACCTCCAGTCACATTTACTACAGTGTTAAACAGAAGAGTGAAAAGTGTAGATAGCCTTTTCTTTCTTGTTCCTGATTTAAGGGAAATTATTTAGTCTTTCACTGTTATATATATATATATAAAGTTAGCTGTGGCTAGTTGAGGAAGCTCCCTTCTATTCCTACTTTGACAAGTACATTTTAAAAAAAAAAAACCAAAAAACAAAAAAAACAAGGAAGGGTAATGGAACAGAATTAGAAAGCCCAGAAATAAAACTACACACTAGGGGCTTCCCCTGGTGGTCCAGTGGGTAAAGAGGGCCGCCGGTTCGAGCCCTGGCCTGGGAAGATCTCACGTGCCACGGAGCCGGCTGGACGGATGTGTTCAATTACCCAGCCGGAGCTCTGGAGCGCATGCGCCCAGAGCCGGTGCTCTGCGACAACAGAGGCCACTGCGATGGGAGGCCCACAGGAGCCAAAGAACAAAGATGGATGAAACTAGACAAACAAAAGACCAATAGAAGTGGCCCGCCCGCTCCCCTCCCTCCCCAACCCGACCCCCGCCCAAAATAAATAAATAAATAAATAAATCTTTAAAAAAAAAATAAAAAAACCCTACACACTATGGTCGATTAATCTATGATACAGGAGGCAGGAGTATACAATGGAGAAAAGACAGCCTCTTTAATTAAGTAGTGCCAGGAAAACTGGACAGTTAGAAATTAGAGATTTCTAACTGAAATTAGAAATTAGAAAAAAAAAAAAAAAAACCCTGAAATTAGAAATTCATGAGCAAGCACCATATACAAAAAAAAAAAAAAAAAAAAAACTCAACGTGGACTAAGGACCTAAAGGTAAGGTGTAAAGTTAGCTATTGTAAAACACTCTCAAACTTGTCGTATGCAGTAATTCTGTCGTCTGAGAAATTGTTACTGGCATTTGCAAGCAAGGCAGAAATTTAATAAACTGTCGCCAAGCCATTTGCTTGTTTGAATGCCAAGGTCTCCTTCCCATCACGTGCAGCATCCTGCTGCCAGCAGTTACCCAAACACTCCCCCAGCTGTCACAGAGAGAACTGTTCAGGGAGTTACTATTTCTTTATTCTTGTCGTCCCTATATCTCATTGCTTTTGCCACTTGTCCTTGGAAAGTTATCTGAATAACCTAAATAAGATCACTACAGAGCAGTTAGACATTAAATAGTGGATTTAAAAAAGAAAAGAATATCTGAGACGTAACTATAGTAGTTTTGTTGCTAAGTTCTGTCCAACTCTTAGGATTCCATGGACTGTAGCCCCCCAGGATCCTCTGACCATATGATTTTCCAGGCAACCCATTGCCATGTCCTTCTCCAGGGGATCTTCCTGACTCAGGAATCAAACCCACATCTCCTGCATTGCAGGCACATTCTTTACCACAGAGCCCTCTATCTCTCTCTCTTCCCACACAGAGTACAGTAAGATCAAGAAGGATGTCTTGCATACTTTACCCTCTATATGTTCCTAATGTTTGGATTTTGATAAGAGATTTAGGTTGTTTGTGTAATGTAAAGACAGCAATAACAAAATGTAAAAATAGCAATAAAAATGTAAAAATACTTGAGAGGGATTCTAGAGGAAAACACTAAGACAAGTCTAATTACATCAACTCATTCTTATCAGGGATATGCATTAGGTGGCCCATCTTTTTAAATAGGATTGAGAGACACAATCCAGCCCTTTGAACCAAGGTTGCCAGAAGCCGAAATGACTGGCACTGAGTTTGCATTTGCTTTGATGACTGCAGTGAGTAAATGCCAGACTTGAACAGGTGAGTGCCTGCCCTGGTTAAAAACACTTGCATCTGAAACAAAAAGGGTGCAAGATTAGAGGGTGTGACCTTGGAGCTCAGTTGTGAATTCAAAGATGTGGGCAAGTGTAACCTTTTACCACTGTGATAATATTCACAACTATCATCTGGAATAAGCCTATCTCGGCTTTGTCTTGTGTGCTAATGTCTTCAGTGGACACTCTGGAAGCACGTATCAGTCTCTCAAATGATACATGTTTAACCAAGCAGTTCCACTGCTAGGAGACTCCTCTGTTGGAATGCATCAGGGCACAGATTTTTAGATGCACAGATGCTCATTGTTGCAAAAATATTTCATTTTGCAGTGGACATCTAAGAAGATACAGCTTTGTAAGCTATGGTTCACAGGGCTAAGAAGTGGTATGTGGGATCTAAGGTAGGTTTTTATTTCTCACAATACCATATTTCCTGAGTTAGTCTGGGGCTGAAGGTGGCTTTGGGTGATCATGGCTCAGCTTCTGTGTTCTTCCAGGGCAAATCAAGAATGGATGGAGAGGAGAGAGGAGAGGCAGATGTCACAGCCAAGGGATAAGGAATGAGACAGGGGAAGTCAAGAGTTTCACATAGCAATAACAAGTGGAAAAAAGGCTATGTATAATTAAGGGAGAGTGATTCTAGGGGAAAGTATTCTATTTTGTTGAAAGAACATTACCGGGACTTCCCTGGTGTTCAGAGGCTAAGACATGCACTCCCAAAGTAGAGGACCTGGGTTAGATCCCTAGTCAGGGAACTACATCCTACATACCAAAACTGAGAGTTCAAATGCTGCCACTAAGACCCCGTATAGCCAAAGTAAACGGGGAAAAAAAAAAATAAGAGCCTTACCTTCGTTAATTCCCACCTCCTACCCCTGACCCTCCCAGGAGCATGACCCCACCCCCACGCTAAAACCTCCGAGTTTGTACTGATCTCTCCCACTCCGAAACAGGATGGGAGGGGGCGGTGCTGAAGGAGGAGCTTAGTATCTGTTCCTTTTCATCAAAGAAAATCCGTATTAACATGTGTTGGAGGGATTAGTGCATCTTGGAAAGCCTCAGCAAATGGGAGGACTCTTGCAGGGTCCACCCCACTGTGAGCTGAAGGATTTGGCGTGGCTGTCGCGGGGTGGGAGCATCCCGAGCATTCTGAAGAACACATGCCCGTTTCAGGAGTCCTGGCATTTCTCGCATGCCCTGGTGTTCCCGTCATCCCAGAAGATTCACTAGCATTCTACGTGACCTCGAGCCAAAGACTGGCCTTTCTGTAACTCATCTTCTCTATCTATTAAACAGAGTTGGGGGTGGGGTGGAATACACGATCCTTATTGCCTTTTCAACTTGTGATTTAACTTATAGTTAAAGACTATAGTTAAAGAGTTAGTGAATCATTAGAATTTTAAATAAAAATTATTTGGTACTGATTAATGAACATGTTATTTGCTCAGCCATGTCTGAATCTCTGTGACCCCCATGGACTGTGTAGCTCTCCAGGCTTCTCTGTCCATGATATTCTCCAGACAAGAATACGGGAGAGGGTTGCCATTTCCTCAACTCCAGGGGATCTTCCTGACCCAGGGATTGAACCTGAGTCTCTTGCGTCTCCTACACTGGCAGGCCTGCTCTTTACCACGTAGCCACCTGGGGAACCCATTTATTAATGTCAGAAACAAAAAAAAACTGTTACTCAAGGCTTCACTTGTGGTCCAGTGGGCAAAGAGCCCACCTTGCAGTACAAGGGGCACGGGTTCGATCCCTGGCCCGGGAGGATCCCACGTGCTGTGGAGTGGCTGGACCGGTGTGTCTTTTGTTGAAAGAACATTACTGGGACTTCCCTGGTGTTCAGAGGCTAAGACATGCACTCCCAAAGTAGAGGACCTGGGTTAGATCCCTAGTCAGGGAACTACATCCTACGTACCAAAACTGAGATTTGATTGCAAGTCAAGGAACAGGAGAGGAAAGCCCAGAGCTGGTACTCCGCAATGAGAGAGGCCACTGCAATGGGAGGCCCACACATGCCAAAGAGTAAAAGAGAGATGAAAATAAAAATAAATAAAAGAGGCATGATGGGGAAAAAGGAAAAAAAATCGTTACTTTCTTTTTTTAAAAAAAAATTTTTTTTTCATCTGCAGTATCATCTTAATCTTTTTTTTTTTTTTTTTTTAACTTAACTTCTGTTGTTTACTTATTTATCTTTTTTTGGGGGTGAAATGAAACAGAATCTTAAGTGAGAGGTGATCCGATACAACTCAGACTGGGTATAAATCCAAGCTAGAACACTTAATGACATTTCTCATTTAAAAACTGAAGATAATTACCCTGTGCAGTTGTGAATGTAAACTCTGGGCCGAGGAGGTGGATCTATCAAGAGGATGTCTTTTCTTTTTCTTCTAGTTTTGTAGCTAATGTACAACACTGTTTAAAGTGTACAGAAAAATGATGGGTCGTATGTATATACACTGCAAAACGATTACCACAGTGTGAACATCCATCACCTCACATAGTTTCATAAATAAAATAGTTTTTCCTTGTGATGAGAACTTTTAGGATTTCTTTCTTTGGAAACTTTTAAATACACGATATAGCAGAGTTGATTAGAGTCATCATGTTGTACATTATATACCCAGAACTTATTTATAACTCAGTTTGTCCCTTGTGACCACGCCCCGTTACCCTCAGAGCCTTATGGTGCTATCTGTTCCTAGTCAGTACTGCCACCTGGTGGTGGTGTCTTTCAATTGCAAGTCAAGAATCAGGGGAGGAAAGCCACGGCTGAAAGTGTTAATTTACATGATTTAAATAAAGCAGTGGTGGGCTTCCCTGGTAGCTCAGTGGCAAAGAGTTCGCCTAACAATGCAGGATGCACAGGTTCGATCCCTGATCCTAGAAGATTCCATATGCTGCGGAGCAACTAAGCCTGAGAGCCAGAACTATTGAGCCTGTGCTCTAGAGCCTCGGAGCTGCAACTATGGAGCCCATGTACTGCAACTACTGAAGCCCCTGAGCCCTAGAGCCCGAGTTCCACAACAAGAGAAGTCACTGCAACAAGAAGCCTGCTTACCTGAACTGGAAAGTAGCCCCGCCTCCCTGCAACTACAGAAGAGCCTGTGATAGCAGTGAAAACCCAGAATAGCTAAAAATAAATAATTTAAAAAAATAGTAAAGCAGTGATAGCACTGCTCCTTGCAAGAAAAGCTATAACAAACCTAGATAGTGTATTAAAAAGCAGAGACATCACTCTGCAGACAAAAGTCCTTAAGCCAAAGGTATGGTTTTGGGGTGAAATGAAACAGAATCTTAAGTGATCCGATACAACTCAGACTGGGTATAAATCCAAGCTAGAACACTTAATGACATTTCTCATTTAAAACTGAAGATAATTACCCTGTGCAGTTGTGAATGTAAACTCTGGGCCGAGGAGGTGGATCTATCAAGAGGATGTCTTTTCTTTTTCTTCTAGTTTTGTAGCTAATGTACAACACTGTTTAAAGTGTACAGAAAAATGATGGGTCGTATGTATATACACTGCAAAACGATTACCACAGTGTGAACATCCATCACCTCACATAGTTTCATAAATAAAATAGTTTTTCCTTGTGATGAGAACTTTTAGGATTTCTTTCTTTGGAAACTTTTAAATACACGATATAGCAGAGTTGATTAGAGTCATCATGTTGTACATTATATACCCAGAACTTATTTATAACTCAGTTTGTCCCTTGTGACCACGCCCCGTTACCCTCAGAGCCTTATGGTGCTATCTGTTCCTAGTCAGTACTGCCACCTGGTGGTGGTGTCTTTCAATTGCAAGTCAAGAATCAGGGGAGGAAAGCCACGGCTGAAAGTGTTAATTTACATGATTTAAATAAAGCAGTGGTGGGCTTCCCTGGTAGCTCAGTGGCAAAGAGTTCGCCTAACAATGCAGGATGCACAGGTTCGATCCCTGATCCTAGAAGATTCCATATGCTGCGGAGCAACTAAGCCTGAGAGCCAGAACTATTGAGCCTGTGCTCTAGAGCCTCGGAGCTGCAACTATGGAGCCCATGTACTGCAACTACTGAAGCCCCTGAGCCCTAGAGCCCGAGTTCCACAACAAGAGAAGTCACTGCAACAAGAAGCCTGCTTACCTGAACTGGAAAGTAGCCCCGCCTCCCTGCAACTACAGAAGAGCCTGTGATAGCAGTGAAAACCCAGAATAGCTAAAAATAAATAATTTAAAAAAATAGTAAAGCAGTGATAGCACTGCTCCTTGCAAGAAAAGCTATAACAAACCTAGATAGTGTATTAAAAAGCAGAGACATCACTCTGCAGACAAAAGTCCTTAAGCCAAAGGTATGGTTTTGCTAGTGGTCCTGTATGGATGTGAGAGTTGGACCATAAAGAAGGCTGAGCTATGAAGAACTGATGCCTTTGAACTGTGGTGTTGGAGAAGACTCTTGAGAAACCCTTGGATTACAAGGATATCGATCCAGTTAATCATAAGGAAATCCAGAATATTCATTGGAAAGATTGATGCTGAAACTGAAGCTCCAATATTTTGGCCACCTGATGCAAAGAGATGACTCATTGGAAAAGACTCCGATGTTGGGAAAAATAAGAAGGCAGAAGGAGAAGGGGATGACAGAGGACAAGATGGTTGGATGGCATCACTGAGTCAATGGACGTGAGTTTGAGCAAGCTCTGGGAGACGGTGAAAAACAGGGAAGCCTGGCCTTCTGCAGTCCACGGGCTCACAAAGAGTAGGACAGGACTTAGCGACAGAACAACTAAGGATTACGTACGAAATAACCTCCAAGTCGACAGGACGCGGTGTGAGGTCTTGCATTACTATCGGTTAAATATATGGCTTTCCAAGTGGCGCTAGTGGTAAAGAATCCACCTGCCAATGCAGGAGATGCAGGTTAGATCCCCGGTTTGGAAAGATGCCCTGGAGAAGGAAATGGCAGCCCATTCCAGTATTCTTGCCTGGAGAATTCCATGGACAGAGGAGCCTGGCAGGCTACGGTCCATAGGATCGCACCAAATCGGACATAATTGAAGCCACTTAGCACTCAAAAATATGGGCACAGACCCATTCAAGCCAGCTGAAAACTCATCCTTCCAAAGGCAGTAGCTGAAGATGCCATCGGCATGGCCGGGAAAGTAAGAATAAACAGAATCCACCTTGTCCTCAATTTTTCTCCCCAGAAATGTTTCTTTGTGAGCAGTAAGAGCTTTGCCCCACCAGCGCGACTGGAACCTACAGCCCGTGGGGGGTGACGGCGCGTTTCGGCCTCTGCGGGTCCTAAGGAGACGCTTTTTGCCCTGCAAAGCGCAGGGGGTGGCGGACCTGTCGCCGAGCGGCCCAGGCACCCCAGGTCACACCCCAGGACCCCCCAGGCACTGCTCCTTGCAAGAAAAGCTATAACAAACCTAGATAGTGTATTAAAAAGCAGAGACATCACTCTGCAGACAAAAGTCCTTAAGCCAAAGGTATGGTTTTGCTAGTGGTCCTGTATGGATGTGAGAGTTGGACCATAAAGAAGGCTGAGCTATGAAGAACTGATGCCTTTGAACTGTGGTGTTGGAGAAGACTCTTGAGAAACCCTTGGATTACAAGGATATCGATCCAGTTAATCATAAGGAAATCCAGAATATTCATTGGAAAGATTGATGCTGAAACTGAAGCTCCAATATTTTGGCCACCTGATGCAAAGAGATGACTCATTGGAAAAGACTCCGATGTTGGGAAAAATAAGAAGGCAGAAGGAGAAGGGGATGACAGAGGACAAGATGGTTGGATGGCATCACTGAGTCAATGGACGTGAGTTTGAGCAAGCTCTGGGAGACGGTGAAAAACAGGGAAGCCTGGCCTTCTGCAGTCCACGGGCTCACAAAGAGTAGGACAGGACTTAGCGACAGAACAACTAAGGATTACGTACGAAATAACCTCCAAGTCGACAGGACGCGGTGTGAGGTCTTGCATTACTATCGGTTAAATATATGGCTTTCCAAGTGGCGCTAGTGGTAAAGAATCCACCTGCCAATGCAGGAGATGCAGGTTAGATCCCCGGTTTGGAAAGATGCCCTGGAGAAGGAAATGGCAGCCCATTCCAGTATTCTTGCCTGGAGAATTCCATGGACAGAGGAGCCTGGCAGGCTACGGTCCATAGGATCGCACCAAATCGGACATAATTGAAGCCACTTAGCACTCAAAAATATGGGCACAGACCCATTCAAGCCAGCTGAAAACTCATCCTTCCAAAGGCAGTAGCTGAAGATGCCATCGGCATGGCCGGGAAAGTAAGAATAAACAGAATCCACCTTGTCCTCAATTTTTCTCCCCAGAAATGTTTCTTTGTGAGCAGTAAGAGCTTTGCCCCACCAGCGCGACTGGAACCTACAGCCCGTGGGGGGTGACGGCGCGTTTCGGCCTCTGCGGGTCCTAAGGAGACGCTTTTTGCCCTGCAAAGCGCAGGGGGTGGCGGACCTGTCGCCGAGCGGCCCAGGCACCCCAGGTCACACCCCAGGACGCCCTCCAGGTCACCGCCTTCCAGGGCACCCTCCGCGCTCCTGGAACACACCGAGATCCGGACGGCTGGCCTCCGGCGACAGACTTAAGCGAGGCTGGAGCGCGCCCCCCGCTGGCGAATGCAGTCCGAGAGCCGGATGCGGAACAAAACTCCGGCGGAACCACAGTGCGCGCTCGGAGTTTCGGGGGGAAGAAGACGGAAAAGCACCTGCGCGCGGAGGTTCCTACGGCAGCGCAGGAGGCCATGGCCGTAGGGGTCGGGGGGCTGCGGCTCTGGCGGGCCGCCCCTGGCGGCGGGGCTGCCTGGAGTGAGTTTCTGCCGCCGTGGGGACGGGGAGGGAGGCTTGGAGGACGGTGTCTGCCCATGCTGGGCCCCAGGGGAGCCCTAGGGGGCGGGGTCCCGCGGGGCTGGCGGCGGCGGCGGGCGTTTAAACCCGGGGCCTCGGGGTGCAGACCCGGGGCGCCGGAGGGGCCGGGAGGGCGCGGGTCGGGCCGCCCTGGGAGGAAGACCGCGTTCCCGGGCAGACGTGTCCTTATTTTCCCTTTGTGCTCGTACACGCCTTGGCAAACCCTCTAACTTGGGGTTTGGAAAACGAACTTCGTATTTCTCGCTCTAGATATGGAGAGACGTGGCGCGGGACCTTGCGTCTGGTAGCTTTCTGTCCCCAAGACCTTTTCAAAGCGACCGCGTTGCTCACCTGTGCATTGATTGGGCTGGTTCTGGGGCTACTTCCTGGTTACCTTTTCGTAAAGCACCGGTTGAATGGAATTCGACCTTTGAGAAAACTGGTGGGAAGTGGAGATCTGATGGTCAAAGCAAAGTTAAAGGCGCCGATCTGGGCAGGTTACGGTTCTTTTCTGTTGGCGTTTTAATTAATATTGTAAAGTTTATTGCTGAGCTCAGCCTTGAAAATCCCCTTGCTTGTTTTTTTTTTTTTTTTTCCTGCTGGAGGATGTTGATGCTGGAGCGGAAAAGGGTGGGGCAGGCTAGGTTGTCTAATTTGTCAGTATTCCCATTTATTGTATTCACATTGCTTATCTAATTTGTCAGTATTCACATTTACTCTAACTTCTTCTGCACAGGGTGGATAGGCACCTCGCCTGCTTCTCAGCTGTCACCCACCGAACTGATAGAAATGCAGAATGATCTCTTTAACAAAGAGAAAACCAGGCAGCTCTCGCTGACTCCCCGAACCGAGAAGATCGAAGTGAAACACATGGGGAAGACGGACCCTGGCACTGTCTTCGTGATGAATAAAAACGTGTCGACTCCTTATAGCTGTGCCATGCGTAAGTAACGAGTCAGGATGCCGTCTTGAGGATGTTGCGGAAGTCAGGGGAAGGACTGGTGCAGGGAGGCAAGATGTTGTCATTGCTTCCTGAAGTTCCCGGAAGTTCTTGGTGGTCTAGCATCTTACTCCGTGTTCGCCATTGACTTAGCTGTTGAGGTTCCTACGGGTCTTGGAAGGTCGGTATTGTGAGGCGTAGGTTGTCCTGGGACTTGCTTGAGTCAGGCTGAGTTTAGAGTGTTGTCAGTGTTTCCCGAAGAAGGCAAACCCGGAAGCCCTGCGACTAGGGTGCTTGCCCCTGTTAGAGACACTCTGATGCAAGGGGAGTAGTCACCACCGGGAGTCCCATTAGAGGAGTTGGGGACAGAGGGGTGTCCTTTCCTGCTCTTTTGTAGCCTGACTCCAGTCTCTTATCTGCTCCGCACTTGCCTCTGTGTGTGTTGTGTCTGTGTTTGCGTTTACATGCACATGTAGTCAGTGTGTGAGTACATGGCGTGAGTGTAATTGGGGTCAAAGCATTTGTTGTGTTCATACAATGCCCTGTGGGTGATGTGGTGTGGAAATGAAGGGGACAGGGCCTCTAGTTTCCGATCTAAATGCTTTTGTAGGAGCTTTGATAGAACTGGTAACAGAAAAAGTAGAAAGGTACACCTCCAGGCTGGCTGGCTGGTATAGGACTGGCTACATTGTTCAGGCCTTTGGAAAACTCAGTGATTCTATCCGGGTACTTCCCTCTAGCTAAAAGCTTAAGCTGACCTACCGAGTGTGTACTCTCCATCTTCCTTTACTCGGGCACGCAAATTAGTCCTTCCAGTTGCTTCCTTGTTTGTTGGGCCTTTATGGAGGCACTGCTGTAGGGTAGGTGTAGGAATACAGAGGAGGCCACAGCAAAGCTCGGGCCCTAAGAGGGGCTACACGGAGCACAGGGAGAGAGGAGGTCTCTGAGCCCCGCCAGCATGACCACTGCCCTCAGACCTGCTTGGCACTGATACCCGCAGTCTTTCAGTGCACTTTCATTGACTCCTGTATTGATACTTCAGGCCTGGTGCTGGGCTGTGGACGTACTGGTGAGTGAGCAGAAATAGGCATGATCCTTGCCTTAGGGAACGTGTTTAGATCCAGTGGTTGGTCTGCTTCTGGGAATAGCTTTGAAACATCTAATCAGAGTTGGAGTTTCATTCTGTAATCATAACAGACCAAAGCTGATTGGCCTAGGTGTGAATTCATACTGATAATTAAAAACTGGTAACTATTGTATTTAACTTGAAGAGTTTCCTTGATAGGGAAGTGAGATGATTTGGGAGCAAGATACCAAACTCATCTACGACAGACGTACCATGATGTGTATTTATGTATTTTCCCTTTTAAGTTGGGTGTGTATGTATCCAGATATATCTGTGATGCTGCTGTCTGAATATTTAAGTATATAGTCCTTGGAAGATTGTTTTATTATGTAATTGACAGATTATTTAAAATTAGATATAGCTGTGATCAGTTTCATTGTAGGTAATTTGTTTGTAATTAACAATACATTGGATATTTTGGGAATTATTTTTTTATTGGCACAGATATTCCCTCACCTCCTCCTAAAAGAGAGCTTGCATTCTCTTGCCTGTCTATTGTTTTATTTCTTAATGTAGAATGTAAACATCTAAGTTTTCACTTGGGTTTTGTTAGAGTCAGATCTTCCATCTGTTTTCAATTCCTAGATTTAAGTGAGTGGTACTGCAGGAAGTCCATTCTGGCTCTTGTGGACGGACAGCCTTGGGACATGTATAAGCCTTTGACCAAGTCCTGCGAAATTAAGTTTCTCACTTTCAAAGATGATGACCCAGGAGAAGTCAATAAGGTATTTCTGCCTCTATGTTCTTTTGTCCCCTCTCCCCCAGTGTTTCCTCTCTTTTATTAAAATTTGTTTTCTGTGTTGTACGAAAATGTATAGGTATGGCCGCAGTCAAATGTTGTAGTCTGTTAATCAGGCTGACTTGGTAAATAAAGCGTTTTCATAGTTCAAAAATTGTTAGTGGCATTCATGTCTGTATTTTTGTTTGAGAAAACTATATGATATGTCTTTTATATTCATATCTTCATTTGGCTTACTTTTATTAATCACCCTGTGTATTGCAGTAATTTCATTCTTGCCTTTGATCACCTTTTCTGTATTATTTCAATGACTTTTAAAATCTCCTCCCACCTTCTTTTTATATATATATATATATATATATATATATATATATATATATATTTATTGGGGTATTGGGATCTTTGAAACATCATATACATGACCAGAAGCTGATTGGCCTAGGTGTGAATTCATACTGATAATTAAAAACTGGTAACTATTGTATTTAACTTGAAGAGTTTCCTTGATAGGGAAGTGAGATGATTTGGGAGCAAGATACCAAACTCATCTACGACAGACGTACCATGATGTGTATTTATGTATTTTCCCTTTTAAGTTGGGTGTGTATGTATCCAGATATATCTGTGATGCTGCTGTCTGAATATTTAAGTATATAGTCCTTGGAAGATTGTTTTATTATGTAATTGACAGATTATTTAAAATTAGATATAGCTGTGATCAGTTTCATTGTAGGTAATTTGTTTGTAATTAACAATACATTGGATATTTTGGGAATTATTTTTTTATTGGCACAGATATTCCCTCACCTCCTCCTAAAAGAGAGCTTGCATTCTCTTGCCTGTCTATTGTTTTATTTCTTAATGTAGAATGTAAACATCTAAGTTTTCACTTGGGTTTTGTTAGAGTCAGATCTTCCATCTGTTTTCAATTCCTAGATTTAAGTGAGTGGTACTGCAGGAAGTCCATTCTGGCTCTTGTGGACGGACAGCCTTGGGACATGTATAAGCCTTTGACCAAGTCCTGCGAAATTAAGTTTCTCACTTTCAAAGATGATGACCCAGGAGAAGTCAATAAGGTATTTCTGCCTCTATGTTCTTTTGTCCCCTCTCCCCCAGTGTTTCCTCTCTTTTATTAAAATTTGTTTTCTGTGTTGTACGAAAATGTATAGGTATGGCCGCAGTCAAATGTTGTAGTCTGTTAATCAGGCTGACTTGGTAAATAAAGCGTTTTCATAGTTCAAAAATTGTTAGTGGCATTCATGTCTGTATTTTTGTTTGAGAAAACTATATGATATGTCTTTTATATTCATATCTTCATTTGGCTTACTTTTATTAATCACCCTGTGTATTGCAGTAATTTCATTCTTGCCTTTGATCACCTTTTCTGTATTATTTCAATGACTTTTAAAATCTCCTCCCACCTTCTTTTTATATATATATATATGTATATGTATACATACATATATAAATATTTATTGGGGTATTCGGGATCTTTAGTGGGAGTATGTGAACTCTTAGTTGCGGCGTGTGGGATCTAGTTCCCTGACGAAGGATCGAACCCATGCCCCCTGAATTGAGAGCACGGAGTCATAGCCACTGGACCACCAGGGTGGTCCCCTCCCTTATTTTTAAAGTCTGAAAGTCTTCTTTAATGTAAGTCTTGATGAAGTTTTATTAAATGATGTGACTACGGATGATGTCATTTATCCCAAAAAAACTTGCTTACCTAATAACCTTCCATGTAACTTTCCTGGCTCTGCGTGGACACTTTTCTGACCTCCATCCACCCTTTGAGCTTCTGCATCTTTCCTCTTCCTTTCTGCTTCAGCCACTCTGGAGGGCTTGGTCATTGGTGGTTTCTGCTCTGTTGTCCTTGCTTCGAATACTCTCTTTCTTCCCTGGTGAAATTTTATCTCTCTCTGATAGTTCAATTAGAATGTCATCAGCTCTGTGGAACCTTCTCAGGTTTTTCTTGTCAGATGAATCCCTCTTTTCTTCTGGGCCTCACAACACTTGGCTGGTGTCTTTGGACACAGTGTTTGGATTTTCCCTTGTAATGTGAACTGTTAAATGCATTGGATTCTTAGCTCTGTGAAGACAGAGATCATGCCTCTTACTAGATCTTGTCCTTGACTTACATACAGAAGGGTTTCGTAAGTATTTGTTGAAATTAAGTATTTAAAGGAGGAAATGATAGACCTGATGCTAGTAGCTAACATTGAACATGTATACCAGGCAGTGTTTTAGGTGATTCACAGGTATTGACTCATTTAATCCTCATTAAAAACATCTCATAAAAGGTGTTAACCCCATTTAACAGATAAATACACTGGGAAAGCAGTAGCTACCATTGAAAATGTCTGTATTTTTGTTTGAGAAAACTATATGATATGTCTTTTATATTCATATCTTCATTTGGCTTACTTTTATTAATCACCCTGTGTATTGCAGTAATTTCATTCTTGCCTTTGATCACCTTTTCTGTATTATTTCAATGACTTTTAAAATCTCCTCCCACCTTCTTTTTATATATATATATATGTATATGTATACATACATATATAAATATTTATTGGGGTATTCGGGATCTTTAGTGGGAGTATGTGAACTCTTAGTTGCGGCGTGTGGGATCTAGTTCCCTGACGAAGGATCGAACCCATGCCCCCTGAATTGAGAGCACGGAGTCATAGCCACTGGACCACCAGGGTGGTCCCCTCCCTTATTTTTAAAGTCTGAAAGTCTTCTTTAATGTAAGTCTTGATGAAGTTTTATTAAATGATGTGACTACGGATGATGTCATTTATCCCAAAAAAACTTGCTTACCTAATAACCTTCCATGTAACTTTCCTGGCTCTGCGTGGACACTTTTCTGACCTCCATCCACCCTTTGAGCTTCTGCATCTTTCCTCTTCCTTTCTGCTTCAGCCACTCTGGAGGGCTTGGTCATTGGTGGTTTCTGCTCTGTTGTCCTTGCTTCGAATACTCTCTTTCTTCCCTGGTGAAATTTTATCTCTCTCTGATAGTTCAATTAGAATGTCATCAGCTCTGTGGAACCTTCTCAGGTTTTTCTTGTCAGATGAATCCCTCTTTTCTTCTGGGCCTCACAACACTTGGCTGGTGTCTTTGGACACAGTGTTTGGATTTTCCCTTGTAATGTGAACTGTTAAATGCATTGGATTCTTAGCTCTGTGAAGACAGAGATCATGCCTCTTACTAGATCTTGTCCTTGACTTACATACAGAAGGGTTTCGTAAGTATTTGTTGAAATTAAGTATTTAAAGGAGGAAATGATAGACCTGATGCTAGTAGCTAACATTGAACATGTATACCAGGCAGTGTTTTAGGTGATTCACAGGTATTGACTCATTTAATCCTCATTAAAAACATCTCATAAAAGGTGCTGTTAACCCCATTTAACAGATAAATACACTGAAGCAAAGAGGGATGCAGTAGCTTGACCATTGTTGCCCATTGAGGAAGTGGCCGAACCTGGATTTGAATCTAGGCATTGACTCTGGAGTTCCTTAGACATTAGAAACAATCAAGTCAGATAGATGAAGAAGTACATGTTGCTGGCCTTCAAAGCCTGAATTTGCGTTTATTTTTAGTGTATCTGTGTGATTGTGTAGAGAATGTTCTGGAGCAGTCTACCACACACAATGAAGTGAGTCCACTCTTGTTCTCAGATGTGGAGAAGAGCTTAGGAAGGCCAAGTGCCTAGTTATAGTAGTGCAGGTACAGAGCTTCAGATGGCAGGTGGTAGGGTGCAGGACTTGTGTTTCTCTTTATAACTTGACAGGATCATTGTATTGATACCCATATTAGGCATGTCCATTGGTCAAAGTGTGCTTGTGAGGTGAAAGCCAAGTTAATAATGAGATTGCTATATGAATGAAGTGATGTAGTATATGATTTTAGGTATAGGAAAGGAGTCATAATTCTTATTGGGCTTCGCTGGTGGTCCAGTGGGTAAAGAGTTCACCTTGCAGCGCATGGGGCGCTGGTTTGATCCCAGGCCTGGGAAGATCCCACATGCCATGGAGAGGCTGGACTGGTGTGTGCAATTAGGAGCCAGCACTCTAACACATGCGCCCAGAGCTGGTGCTCTGCAATGAGAGAGGCCACTGCAATGGGAGGCCCACACAGGCTGAAGAATAAAGATGGATGAAAATAAATAAATAAATAGCCAATAAAAGAGGCCCCCCCAAAAAAAGGTGGATCATTTTTCTGTATTTATATATGTATAAAAGATACGTAGTCATTTATTTATTTTATTTTAGTACAAGTTGTTAACAAGTTAGCTTTATCCTGAGTTAAGAATAAAATTACTGCTAGATAGTAAAACTGTCTCTTGGTTGATATACTTAGTGTCTGATACTTTACACAAACGTTGCTAAACAAGAAGTTAGTGCTTCATTCTTTTGTGGGTTTTGCTTGAAAGAGGTAATGCCTGGTCTGATGCTAACTATCGCCAGATGCTGAGGATGGACGGGTGTTTGAGAAATGGTTCCTAAGTCAAAAGTCAACCCAAGTATTAATACTAAAGAAATGTTAGTAAACCTTAGTATTTATTATGTTTGTGTATATTTTATCTTTCTAGGCTTATTGGCGTTCTTGTGCCATGATAATGGGCTGCGTGATAGAAAGGGCGTTCAAAGATGAATACGTGGTCCGTTTGGTCAGAGCCCCAGAAGTTCCAGGTGATGTATACATATAAGTAGGCAAATAAGCACACGGCACAGGCACGCATGTGCACATGCACGCGTCTGCTTTCTGTAATCTGAATATTTTGGTCCCTATTTTTGATACTGTATAGAGCTCACATTTAATTTAATTTGGACCTCTCTCGTGGCTCAGATGGTAAAGAATTTACTTGCAGTGCAGCAGCCCCAGGTTTGATCCCTGGGTCAGGAAGATCCGCTGGAGGAAGGAATGGCTAGCCACTCCAGTAGTCTTGCCTGCAGAGTCCCATGGGCAGGGGAGCCTGGGGGCTACAGTTCATGGGGTCACAAGGAATCAGACGCGACTGAGCGACTGACATTTTTACTTTTTCTAATTTTACCTCATATAAATTGCCATCGTACTTAACAGTCCATTTATTACAGGTAACATAATCTTACTATTGTCATATTCTGTTTAATGTATGAAAGTCAGTTAATAACATAATAGGATTAGAGGAGAGTGTTTCTCTTGAATTTCATGTAGCTGTATTGTACCTGTATCTATTTAACAGTGTGTGGAGGAGGAGGAGCTGTGAGTGTAGACAGACAGACTTCTGTAGAAAGTTGTTCTAGGTGGCACCACTTCACCAGAAATGACCCTAACACTGGAGAGCTGGAAGAGTTCGTGTTCTTTGTAATTTTCCTAAGACTAGGATTTTACAGCATATGTATAGTAGGATCACATTTGTATTTTTAAAAAAGATAGAAGTCTGTATACCCAAAAATACTTGATTTGGCAATAAATGATTCTAAGAGAGAAAACAACAAAAAATGAGATTTAGAAGATACTAAGAAATTAAGTACTTCATGTCCATTTAGTCATTCGTCTACTTGTTAAATATTTCATTCTTTAGGCATTTTTATGCTAGTAACTTTCTCAGTTCAGTTCAGTCACTCAGTCATGAGCTATTTCTATCATCATAGAAATGTCTATGGTGGGGCTTCCCTTGTGGCTTAGTGGATAAGAACCCGTCTCTCAATGCAGGAGACACAGGTTCGAGCCCTGATCCAGGAAGATCCCACATACCACAGAGCAGCTAAACCCACACATCAACGAAGACCCAGCACAGCCAAAAATAAATAAATAAAAGTTTTTTTTTAAAAAAAGAAATGTCTATGGTGATAATTTTCCTGAAGAAAATATGAATGGCTAAAAAAATACTGGTGATGTAGGGTTAACAAAAACGTGCGTTAGTTTTATGTCAGAGTTGGTAGAGATCTGACAAGCAGCTGGAGTAATGGTAACAGTTTTATGATTTGTAGTGTTGGGAGAGATTGTTGAGGAAGGAATGGCTAGCCACTCCAGTAGTCTTGCCTGCAGAGTCCCATGGGCAGGGGAGCCTGGGGGCTACAGTTCATGGGGTCACAAGGAATCAGACGCGACTGAGCGACTGACATTTTTACTTTTTCTAATTTTACCTCATATAAATTGCCATCGTACTTAACAGTCCATTTATTACAGGTAACATAATCTTACTATTGTCATATTCTGTTTAATGTATGAAAGTCAGTTAATAACATAATAGGATTAGAGGAGAGTGTTTCTCTTGAATTTCATGTAGCTGTATTGTACCTGTATCTATTTAACAGTGTGTGGAGGAGGAGGAGCTGTGAGTGTAGACAGACAGACTTCTGTAGAAAGTTGTTCTAGGTGGCACCACTTCACCAGAAATGACCCTAACACTGGAGAGCTGGAAGAGTTCGTGTTCTTTGTAATTTTCCTAAGACTAGGATTTTACAGCATATGTATAGTAGGATCACATTTGTATTTTTAAAAAAGATAGAAGTCTGTATACCCAAAAATACTTGATTTGGCAATAAATGATTCTAAGAGAGAAAACAACAAAAAATGAGATTTAGAAGATACTAAGAAATTAAGTACTTCATGTCCATTTAGTCATTCGTCTACTTGTTAAATATTTCATTCTTTAGGCATTTTTATGCTAGTAACTTTCTCAGTTCAGTTCAGTCACTCAGTCATGAGCTATTTCTATCATCATAGAAATGTCTATGGTGGGGCTTCCCTTGTGGCTTAGTGGATAAGAACCCGTCTCTCAATGCAGGAGACACAGGTTCGAGCCCTGATCCAGGAAGATCCCACATACCACAGAGCAGCTAAACCCACACATCAACGAAGACCCAGCACAGCCAAAAATAAATAAATAAAAGTTTTTTTTTAAAAAAAGAAATGTCTATGGTGATAATTTTCCTGAAGAAAATATGAATGGCTAAAAAAATACTGGTGATGTAGGGTTAACAAAAACGTGCGTTAGTTTTATGTCAGAGTTGGTAGAGATCTGACAAGCAGCTGGAGTAATGGTAACAGTTTTATGATTTGTAGTGTTGGGAGAGATTGTTGACCTTTCATATTATGGTCTAAGTATTCATTTGTGACAAATTAGTAACTTCCTGCCCTAACAGATTGCTTTTTATTTTGGTTGGACTTACAGTAATTGCTGGGGCCTTCTGCTATGATGTAGTTTTGGATCAGAGGCTTGATGAGTGGATGCCAACAAAAGTAAGTCTGCTCTTTGAAGTATTAATTTTAAAGTCTGTGCCTTTCTTTGTTAGAACAGTTCCTATGCGAGTATTGTGGAATGGTACTGCCTGTTGAGGATATTTGAAAAAAATCAATCGATCTGTCTTTTCTTAGTGTATATAAGGCAGTTATATATGGTTGAGGGCATTCACAGCCGCGTGGTACCAGAGTATAAAATACGGAAGCTTAACTGTCTTGGTTGATGTGGAGCCTTATCTCCTTGGCTCCCCACAGCTCAGTTTGGAAATCATCGCCCTAACCCATTTTAAGCGTATTTCATACTGTGATCTTCCTATAAACAAAGACTACATTCAGAGTGGTTGGGAGCGGGGGACAGAGTGTGAATTAAAAAACTCAGACTTTGACCAAGCTAACCCAGGAGCAGCAAGGTACATAGCAACCAATTAGCCTGTTCTGGAATGGTCTACCTCCATAATGAGGGTGCTCCTTGTTGGCCTGTGATTGGGGCAACAGCAGGAGCCTGGCTGACTGAATGATGGCAGGTGCAGTGTAGGGAGGGGGTGCTGACATCTTTTGAAAATTAAGCCTAGCAGCCTAGTTACGATCGAGGAATATGGACATATGCCCAGTGAAGCAAAACCATACGCCCTACAGAGGTTTGGAGGTCAGAATAGGGGAGGCAGTGTACCGTACCATTTTATCAGTTCCACTGTGTACATTTTTTCACATTTTAATGTCTCTGAAATACAAATGTGTCTTCTGTTTGTTTCTGTAATATTTTTTTAAAGTAAAGAGTTTGAAGAAAATTATATATACGTGTAGAGTTGTAAGTAATAATGTAGAGAGATTCCATGTTCTCTTTACTCGCTTTTCCATAGTGGTGCCGTCTTGCAGACCATAGTACCACGTGATCACAACCAGGGCACTGACACTTAAGAAGCCAAGATGCAGACGCTTCTGTCACGGCCAGAATTTCTCTTCAGTCTCCATCCTTCCCATTGATAAAGTGTGGCAACCACTTACATGGTCTCTATTTGTATAATCTTGTCAATTCAAGAATGTTATGTAAAGGAAGTTGTTCAGATGTAGTTTTGGGGAATTGGGGAATTGACATTTTTCACTCAGTGTAATTCTCTGGAGCAAAAGTGACTTTACAGTGGATAGCATCTTATGATTATAGTTGGTAATGTTGTTTCTCAGTGGTTCAGTGATGTATTGTAAAAGCAAAAATTTTGGAGTCAGGGAAGGGCCAGGTTTAAATGCTGGCTTTGAACGTTATTTCTTATGTGATCTTGCCCTTATTGCTTAATATCTAAAGGGAGAGAAGAGGGAAACAGGAAGGAAGAGAAAGAGCCGGAAGAGAGGAATTGGGAGAGATGGGTAGGGGTTCAGCGGGCAGTTGGAATGGTTTTCTTCATCTGTAGGCTGGTGTCAGTATGTTTCTGTTTTTCATACTGTGATCTTCCTATAAACAAAGACTACATTCAGAGTGGTTGGGAGCGGGGGACAGAGTGTGAATTAAAAAACTCAGACTTTGACCAAGCTAACCCAGGAGCAGCAAGGTACATAGCAACCAATTAGCCTGTTCTGGAATGGTCTACCTCCATAATGAGGGTGCTCCTTGTTGGCCTGTGATTGGGGCAACAGCAGGAGCCTGGCTGACTGAATGATGGCAGGTGCAGTGTAGGGAGGGGGTGCTGACATCTTTTGAAAATTAAGCCTAGCAGCCTAGTTACGATCGAGGAATATGGACATATGCCCAGTGAAGCAAAACCATACGCCCTACAGAGGTTTGGAGGTCAGAATAGGGGAGGCAGTGTACCGTACCATTTTATCAGTTCCACTGTGTACATTTTTTCACATTTTAATGTCTCTGAAATACAAATGTGTCTTCTGTTTGTTTCTGTAATATTTTTTTAAAGTAAAGAGTTTGAAGAAAATTATATATACGTGTAGAGTTGTAAGTAATAATGTAGAGAGATTCCATGTTCTCTTTACTCGCTTTTCCATAGTGGTGCCGTCTTGCAGACCATAGTACCACGTGATCACAACCAGGGCACTGACACTTAAGAAGCCAAGATGCAGACGCTTCTGTCACGGCCAGAATTTCTCTTCAGTCTCCATCCTTCCCATTGATAAAGTGTGGCAACCACTTACATGGTCTCTATTTGTATAATCTTGTCAATTCAAGAATGTTATGTAAAGGAAGTTGTTCAGATGTAGTTTTGGGGAATTGGGGAATTGACATTTTTCACTCAGTGTAATTCTCTGGAGCAAAAGTGACTTTACAGTGGATAGCATCTTATGATTATAGTTGGTAATGTTGTTTCTCAGTGGTTCAGTGATGTATTGTAAAAGCAAAAATTTTGGAGTCAGGGAAGGGCCAGGTTTAAATGCTGGCTTTGAACGTTATTTCTTATGTGATCTTGCCCTTATTGCTTAATATCTAAAGGGAGAGAAGAGGGAAACAGGAAGGAAGAGAAAGAGCCGGAAGAGAGGAATTGGGAGAGATGGGTAGGGGTTCAGCGGGCAGTTGGAATGGTTTTCTTCATCTGTAGGCTGGTGTCAGTATGTTTCTGTTTTTCAAGTCTGTCAAGATTCTTTATTGAAGTTAAGTTAAAACTGTGCTGCACTGTGCTCGGTTACTCACTCGTGGCCTGCTCTTTGTGAACCACGGACTGTAGCCCGCCAGGCTCTTCTGTCCATGGGATTCTCCAGGCAAGAATACTGGAGTGGGTTGCCATGCATCCTCCAACCCAGAGATAAACCCAGGTTTCCCGCATCACAGGCGGATCTTTTATTGTCTGAGCCACCAGGGAGTCCAGGAATACTGGAGTGGGTAGCCTGTCCCTTCTGTTGATTTTCCTGACCAAGGAATCAAATGGGGATATCCAGCATTGCCGGGAGATTCCTCACCAGCTGAGCTACCAGGGAAGCCCCTAAGTAAAAACTCGGGAGGTCAAAATTTAACTCTCATTGTCTGTCAAACTTGCTGCCTATTTTTTAAGATAAAACTTTAATAAAAGACACGTACAAGTCCATCACAGGTACCGTTTAGTTTGGTAGAAGACTTTGAGAAAGTGGGGGAGAGTTACATTTAAGTAACAGCTATATTAAACTACTGATGTGGATTTGTCATACAGGAAATTATCCCTGTAAGAATGGAGAAGAGTCATTTCCATTCAAACCAGTCTGTTAGGAGGTTTATGGAAAGAATTTTGTTACAAAAATAATTTGCGTAATAGTGCTTGATGTTTTCTGTATTAATAATGATTTATAGTGTGAAAACTCAATTATAGTTTTTATTGAAAATCTCAAAAGCATTGTTAATGTGTATTACTAATCAGTCACTTTAATTGTGTAAGTTGATGTTTTCACTAAACAGAAATTTCTAGCATTGGATTTCTGCTCTGTTTTGGACATGGCCAGTGATGACATTACATTTCCTATTGGAACTGTCTGAATCACATAAATAATAAGTTCTTCCTCATGCATTTATTTAAAAAGCTTAGTTTTACTCATAGTGTAAACAGTTTTTTGTATCTTATTACTTACTTATTAGCATTTCTAACTTCCTGCACCATCATTTTAATAAATATTTATAAGGCTGTATAATTAAAATGAAATACTGCTTACAATTTCTTTGTAGGATTATCCTTAATAATTATTTCTAATACAGGTTACTATTTAATTACTAGTTAATTACAAGTTTTACAGTTTGTAGAGTTGGGAGAAATTGCTAATTGTACATGTATGGTTCAGGTACCTAACTGTAGCAATGAATACTTCCTTTCTTAGCCAGTTTGCTTTAGCTTTTTTTGTTGCAGTTGGATTTATACTGTTAATTCTAAATTTTATCTGTCTTATGCAGAAATGTTTTTAATTGTTACAAAAAGTTAATGCTTTCATTTTTAAGGAGAACCTGCGTTCCTTCACAAAAGATGCTCGTGCTTTAATATATAAAGATCTTCCATTTGAAACCCTGGAAGTTGACGCAAAAGTGGCATTAGAAATATTTCAGCACAATAAGTAAGTGTTGGCTTCCTCTAGAACAAAATTTAACCTCCCAAAGTTGTATGCAGTGAAAATTGAGCTCTTAAGAACTTTGGTATTTGATGTACATAGGACACCTTTTACTTTTAAGCTCCAAGGTCTTTTCTGCACCAGCCTGTTTGCTTTTGTTCATCTCATGATTTATTTCCCTGAGAAGAGGTGCCCCCTCCCCAGCCTTTGATTCTTTTCTTTCTTTGTTTTACTCTTTTCTGGGGGCCAGTCCTCTTTACATCACCATCGTGGTATGTTTCCCTTGTTTCCTTCCATTGTGAAGGGATAGCCTGTTTTAAGAAACTGTATTATTTTGAATTTAAACTTCAAAATTTATTTTAACAGTATTGCATTTGGCAACCTGTCCTTCCCATTGTTAATGTGTATTACTAATCAGTCACTTTAATTGTGTAAGTTGATGTTTTCACTAAACAGAAATTTCTAGCATTGGATTTCTGCTCTGTTTTGGACATGGCCAGTGATGACATTACATTTCCTATTGGAACTGTCTGAATCACATAAATAATAAGTTCTTCCTCATGCATTTATTTAAAAAGCTTAGTTTTACTCATAGTGTAAACAGTTTTTTGTATCTTATTACTTACTTATTAGCATTTCTAACTTCCTGCACCATCATTTTAATAAATATTTATAAGGCTGTATAATTAAAATGAAATACTGCTTACAATTTCTTTGTAGGATTATCCTTAATAATTATTTCTAATACAGGTTACTATTTAATTACTAGTTAATTACAAGTTTTACAGTTTGTAGAGTTGGGAGAAATTGCTAATTGTACATGTATGGTTCAGGTACCTAACTGTAGCAATGAATACTTCCTTTCTTAGCCAGTTTGCTTTAGCTTTTTTTGTTGCAGTTGGATTTATACTGTTAATTCTAAATTTTATCTGTCTTATGCAGAAATGTTTTTAATTGTTACAAAAAGTTAATGCTTTCATTTTTAAGGAGAACCTGTTCCTTCACAAAAGATGCTCGTGCTTTAATATATAAAGATCTTCCATTTGAAACCCTGGAAGTTGACGCAAAAGTGGCATTAGAAATATTTCAGCACAATAAGTAAGTGTTGGCTTCCTCTAGAACAAAATTTAACCTCCCAAAGTTGTATGCAGTGAAAATTGAGCTCTTAAGAACTTTGGTATTTGATGTACATAGGACACCTTTTACTTTTAAGCTCCAAGGTCTTTTCTGCACCAGCCTGTTTGCTTTTGTTCATCTCATGATTTATTTCCCTGAGAAGAGGTGCCCCCTCCCCAGCCTTTGATTCTTTTCTTTCTTTGTTTTACTCTTTTCTGGGGGCCAGTCCTCTTTACATCACCATCGTGGTATGTTTCCCTTGTTTCCTTCCATTGTGAAGGGATAGCCTGTTTTAAGAAACTGTATTATTTTGAATTTAAACTTCAAAATTTATTTTAACAGTATTGCATTTGGCAACCTGTCCTTCCCATCTTTCCACTTTTCTGATGAAAAGGGTAAGGCAGTGAATGCCAGCTGTTCAGAGGCAGCTAAGAGCGGAACAGTTCATGCAGCCAGATCTTAGTTTTCTGTGTGGGAATTATCCATTTGATGGATGTTCTTTGCCAACATTTTAGATTGTGTCTAGCTTCTCAGTTCCCTTTCTCACTGAAAATTCTCAGTTTATCTTCTACTAATTGTGAGAACATAAACTAAATTTTAATATTAATCTAATTGGAATGCATTAGAAAGGGAAATCTGCATTGCAAAGAAATAGCATAGGTACTAGATTCTGAAGACAAACTATACACCTGCCAATTGTTAAAGGTAATGGATTGACTTTTTTTTTTTTTTAGTTATTTATAACTTGAGGCGCACAGATTCTCATGAGGCTAGTTTATAATCATTAGCATATCCTGGAACCCGTATACTTAGAAAACAGTAAGAATATACTGAACTCGAGCATAAATAGTTCTTTACAGCTAAATTACTAATTCATTGGAGTATCAGAATTTATCAAGTTACCTCCCCTGCCAAAATTCTAGGGCCATGTTGTCCAATAGAAAAAAACAAAGAACCTAAACCCAAGAACTGCTGTTTCTTGTGGCAGCGGTTTAAACAGAGGTGCCAGCAGCAAGTGTGTATCATCGCCTTTGAGGGGCTACAGCTGTGCCCCTCAGAGTGACTGGAGGTTCTACACACCTGGCAGCCAGCACCTGCTGGGACCAGAGATGCTGTGGCCACTCTATCCCCGTGTCCCCTCTTCCCCCATGTGATGGCGAGAATGTACACATTCACCCTACCCTCTCCCGATCCCTGCAGGAAAAAAAAGAAAAACAGTGTTTGAGTCATCTGTCATAACTAAATCTCCTAGTGGAGTGAAGTGAAGGTTGCTTAGCCATGTCTGATTCCTTGCAGCCCCATGGACTGTAGCCCACCAGGCTCCTCTGTCCATGGAATTCTCCAGGCCAGAGCACTGGAGTAGGTTGCCATGCGCTCTTCCAGGGGGATCTTCCCAAGCCAGAGATCAAACCCCAGTCTCCTGCATTGTAGACAGATTCTTTACTGTCTGAGCCACCAGGGAAGCCCAGGAATATTTGAGTGTTTAGCTTATCCCTTCTACAGCGGATCCTCCTGGCCTAGGAATAGAACCGGGGTCTCCTGCATTGCAGGCGAATTCTTTACCAGCTGAGCTACCAATTCAACGTACAGGAGAAGTTAGTTGTCATTATGCATTTCCATTTAAACAGTGTATCTGAAATGTTATTTCAACATGTGATCAGTGCTAAAAATTAATATTTTATATTTTTCACATCAAGTCCTTAGAATCTGGTATGTATTTTAACTTATGGCACATTTCAGTTAGGACTAATTATATTTTAGTGCTCTACGATACCGTATTTGACAGTGTACTCTAGACTTTCATTCCATATTCCACTGAGATTTCTCTTTTCTTCCCACTTGACTGTGTAAAGGGAGGTGGGAGATCGTTTGGGCACAAGTTGAGATGAGAGTTATTAGATGGTGGAAGGGGATCAGTGTGCTGGCCCTTCTGCTGCAGAGGTAATCCTGTGGTGACTTTGGCCCCCAAAGGACAGAATCGTTTCTTAGAGGTGGGTCAAGAGGAACAAGTATTCAAGGGCATTGGTTCCCTCAGTAATGAATCAGGACTCTGGCAAAAGGAGTGTGGCGGTAAGTGAATATTTTTGAATAAAGGAGTGCTTCCCAGTCTTGCCACTCACACATGAGATGTTTGTTTAACATTCCGGGGTAAATAGTTGTTGTTCAGTTGCTAAGTTGTGTCTGACTCTTTGCAACCCAATGGACAATAGCTCACCAGGCTCCCGTGTCCTCCATTGTCTCCTGGAATTTACTCACATTGATGTCCATTGAGTCAGTATCACTGGACATGAATTTGAGCTTCAGCTCACGCTGAAATAGGCATTCCTCTTAACAGGAAGTGGTAGAGTCATGATTTCAGCCTCGGCTGTGCAGTCCCACCTGTACTGTTAGCTGTACTGAAAGACTTGAGTAGATGTGCGAGACGTGGGCAGTGGACTTGACATGGCTTGGTAATGACTGGATGGAGAGAGAGTGGTGGGAGAAACAGGAAACAAGGGAATCTCTGAAGCTTTTCACGTGACCATGTGTGGTTGGTTCAGGAACAGGTTTGGTGAGGAAAGAGCAGGTGCATTTTTGTTCAGTTTGAGAATTTGGAAATATAAGGTACTTGATAAACACCCTGCTGAGGGCTTCCCTGGTAGTCCACTGGGTAAAGAGTCTGCCTTGCAGTGCAAGGGGTGCCGGTTTGATTCCTGGCTTGGGCAGATCCCGTACCTTGGAGTGGCTGGACTGATGTGTCCAATTATGAGCCAGCGCTCTGGAGCACCTGCCCCCAGAGCCAGTGCTCTGCAATGAGAGAGGTCGCTACGATGGGAGGTCCACACAGGTCAAAGAGTAAGGATGGATGAAAATGAATAAATGAAAGACTAATAAAAGACCTCAAAAAATTAAAAAAAAAAAAAAAACCCACCCTGCTGATGTCCAGAATGTTGTGCCTATTCAGTTTAGGGCTCAGATGAAGTATGTGGATGAGAAGCAGAGGTACAGAAGGTATAAACACCTAAGTGGTGATTAAAGCTGTTCAAATCAAGGAGCCAGCCCAGGGAGGATACTTTGAGTGAAAAGAGCTGAGGAACGGAAGCCTTGAAGAGCAGGGAAAGAAGGGTGGCCAAAGTTCAAATAATAAGCAGTAGGGAATGCCACAGAAGCCAGTGGAAAAGAACACATTGAGAAGTGGAGGTGAGAAGTGCAGATGAGCAATGAACAGAAGGACCTAAGTTGCCACCAGGAAAGTACCTGTGGCTCCCCCGAGAACAGATTGGTGCAGTTGTGAGGCTGTGGCCAGACCGAAGGAGGTGAGGTGTGAAAGGGAGGCTCCTATGTAAACCCTCCCTTTCAAACGCTGACTGAAGACGAAGAGAAAGGGAAGTGGCTTTAAACACCTTTTTGTACATTTAGAGTTAAAACTTTTTTTTTTGCTGCTTTTTAGGTACAAATTAGATTTCATAGAAGAGAAGGCATCTCAGAACCCTGAGAGAATAGTCAAATTGCACAGGTAAGTAAAAATTTTAAAAATGACTGCTACATTAATTGATAGGAAGGTTTACTTTTACTGTTACCTGACTAGTATATGATTGAATAAGATGGATTTGTACCTTTATTTGTCATTCTTATTACCTTTTTTTCTGTTGCTTTTTTCAGTTTTTTGATATGGTGGTGACTGGAAGCACTTAAGTTATCTTTAGGAACAGTTGTGTTTTCTGTTCCTCATTTTATTGTTTATTTTTATATCTGTATTGTACAAATTGGAAAACATTGTTAAAAGGTGTGATTTTTAGAGTTAATTTTGAAATTGGGAAAAACATTCATTGTTATGAATTGAACATAATTCATATGTATGTAGAAGTATGAATACTGACTGATTAGTTACTACGTGCATTACTTGTAAGGAAGTTGTATCACAGTGTGCTTTCTGATTTGGAGGTGAAAGAGGTAAGACAGAGTTTTGCATTAGCAAAACTGACTTGGCCTGATTCTCTTCTCAACTTCATGTTTTCTTGACTCAGACTTAGCTTTTTTCCTCCAGGAAGCAGCTCTTTGAACACAATCTGCGCTACCTACTAAATTCTAAATTCTGTTGCAGGGTTGTAGGGTATCAGATTTGGACATTGGATCCACTTGATAGCATGATATGTTCAATGATCTTAAATCTTCAAAATTATATTAATGCTAAGTAAGAAAATGTTTCACTGATTTTAATTTTCACAGTTTGTTTTAAGTTCAAATAATAAGCAGTAGGGAATGCCACAGAAGCCAGTGGAAAAGAACACATTGAGAAGTGGAGGTGAGAAGTGCAGATGAGCAATGAACAGAAGGACCTAAGTTGCCACCAGGAAAGTACCTGTGGCTCCCCCGAGAACAGATTGGTGCAGTTGTGAGGCTGTGGCCAGACCGAAGGAGGTGAGGTGTGAAAGGGAGGCTCCTATGTAAACCCTCCCTTTCAAACGCTGACTGAAGACGAAGAGAAAGGGAAGTGGCTTTAAACACCTTTTTGTACATTTAGAGTTAAAACTTTTTTTTTTGCTGCTTTTTAGGTACAAATTAGATTTCATAGAAGAGAAGGCATCTCAGAACCCTGAGAGAATAGTCAAATTGCACAGGTAAGTAAAAATTTTAAAAATGACTGCTACATTAATTGATAGGAAGGTTTACTTTTACTGTTACCTGACTAGTATATGATTGAATAAGATGGATTTGTACCTTTATTTGTCATTCTTATTACCTTTTTTTCTGTTGCTTTTTTCAGTTTTTTGATATGGTGGTGACTGGAAGCACTTAAGTTATCTTTAGGAACAGTTGTGTTTTCTGTTCCTCATTTTATTGTTTATTTTTATATCTGTATTGTACAAATTGGAAAACATTGTTAAAAGGTGTGATTTTTAGAGTTAATTTTGAAATTGGGAAAAACATTCATTGTTATGAATTGAACATAATTCATATGTATGTAGAAGTATGAATACTGACTGATTAGTTACTACGTGCATTACTTGTAAGGAAGTTGTATCACAGTGTGCTTTCTGATTTGGAGGTGAAAGAGGTAAGACAGAGTTTTGCATTAGCAAAACTGACTTGGCCTGATTCTCTTCTCAACTTCATGTTTTCTTGACTCAGACTTAGCTTTTTTCCTCCAGGAAGCAGCTCTTTGAACACAATCTGCGCTACCTACTAAATTCTAAATTCTGTTGCAGGGTTGTAGGGTATCAGATTTGGACATTGGATCCACTTGATAGCATGATATGTTCAATGATCTTAAAAATCTTCAAAATTATATTAATGCTAAGTAAGAAAATGTTTCACTGATTTTAATTTTCACAGTTTAGTTTCTTCATTTGAGATGGTTGTGTCAAGGGCTCCTCTAGACCCAACTGATTCATAGGCGTTCTTGATTAGGGAGATAGCAGCAAATAAAATGAATAGACTTTTTTTCCCAAGCTATTGTAAGTGATTTGATTTTGTGATTTGATTTGTTTATTTTTAAAATCAAATCAGATTTGGCGACTTCATTGATGTGAGTGGGGGCCCTCTTATTCCAAGAACGAGTGTTTGTTTCCAGTATGAAGTGTCAGCGGTTCACAATTTTCAAGCCACCCAATCGGGTCTTGTACGAAGATTCCAGGGTCTGTCTTTACCTGTTCACTTAAGAGTAAGTGAAGCCTGAAGTTTCAGGTCATTCAGTTTGGGTGTGGGTGTGATTCTGATCTTGATTTTTATACCAATTGGAAGGACATATGTTTCAATTTTCATTAAATTGTGTAACACTAATGATTGTCAACTCAGATTTATGGTTAAAAATTGTTTTAGCAGGATATAAACAGATAATTTACAAAAGAAATACTAGTTGAGAAAATTAAGTCAAATTGAGATACTATTTTTAATTTTTCAAATTCATGTAGAAGAGGGTGCAGTGAGGAGCCCCAGAGCACATGCTAGCTGGACCTTCTTGAGTGCCCTGTGGCCTAATATTTGGCATGTTCTTCTCCCTAATGTTGAGGATCTATTCCATAACATGTTCCATATTACTCTTACTCCTTACTAATCCTTTTACTTATTTTTTTTAAATTAAACTTCTGATTTTGAAATAATTGTAAGTTTACATGTAGTCATAAGAAATAATACAGAGAGATCCCAAGTACCTTTACCCAGCTTCTCCAGTGGTAACATCTTACAAGGCACAGTGTCACAGCCAGGGTATGGACATTGCAGGGAAGATACGGGACAAATTCTTCACCACCGTGCTGACCTTTCATAATCATAACTATTCACACCCGCCACCCTCGGCAGCACTTCCACCTCCTTGCTTGTGGCAACTCTTCGTTTGTTTTCCATTTCTATGATTTTGTCACTTCAAGAATGTCACATGAATGAGTTCATTCAGTATTGTAATCTTTGGGGATCGGCCCTTTTTTTTTAACTCAGCTGAATTCCCCGGAGGTTCATCTGAACTGTTGTATCAATGTATCGGTGATTCATTCCTTTTAATCCCTGAGTAGTAATTCCTGGTGTAGATTTTCTGCAGTCTGTTTTAACTCTTTACTTGTTAAAGGGTATCTTGATTGTTTCTGGCTACTTTGAGTAAAACTGCTGGGAACATTGGTATATAGATATTTGTGAGTGTATGTTTTCATTTCTTTTGATTAAATGCCCAGGAGTACAATTGATAGGTCATATGGTGGGGGGCATGTTCCTTTTTTTAAAAAGCCATAAGTTTCAGTTTATGTTCCCACTAACAATGTGTGAGTAATGCCCAGGAATGCAGCTGATGGGTCATATGGTTTGGGGACATTTAGTTTTTTAAGCAACTACCAAACAGGGTTTCAGTTTGGCTCTCACCAGCCATGTGTGAGGAATCAGTTTTTCTAATCCTTGTCAGCATTCAGTGTTTATCAGTAGTTTTTATTTTAGCCATTCTGATGGGTTTCTAGTGATTTCTTATCTAGTTTTCACTTATATTTTTCTACTGGCCAGTTGTATTGAGTATCTTTTCCTGGACTTCTTTGCCATCTGTGTATCTTTTTTTGGTGAAATGTCTGTTCATCCCATTCATGCCCATGTTCTAACTGGAAATTTTGCTTTTTCACTGTTTTGAGAGGTTTTTTTGAAAAATACATATTCTAGATACTATTTCTTTAAGACGTACATAGTTTGTGTATATTTTTTCTCTGTATCTTTTCATCCTATCAACAGGTTTTTGTAGACGAGCAGTTTTTCACTGTAATGATCCCTTATGGATCCCCTTATGGATCATAAATTCTTTCTTTGTCCAGCCCTAGATCCCAAAGAGTTTTCCCTGTCCTTTTTCTTAAAAGTTTTGTAGTTTTATATTTAAGTTTGTGGTTTATTTTGAGTTAAATTTTGCATAAGGCATGAGATTTAGGATAAAATTCATTTTTTTCCCGTTCGTGTGTCAAATTGCTCTAGTACCATCTGTTGAAATTGGTACTCTGAGTTGCTTTTGTTACTGTTGTTAAAAGTCAGTGGTCATGTAAGTGTGGATCTATTTCTGGGTTATCCATTGTGTTCCACTGATCTATGTGTATTTTACACAATCTTGATTACTGTAGCTTTAATAGGTCTTAAAATAAGGTAGAATATTTTCTCCCATGTTACTATTTGTTAACAACATTTTTAAGCTATTCCATTATAGATAGATGCCTTTTGTCTTTCCATTTATTTTTAGAATAGCCTTTTATTTTCTAATCAACAAATCTTGCTGGGATTTTAATAGGAATTTTATTAAACCTGTGTATCAGTTTATGGAGCATCAATCTTCAGTATGTTGAGTCTTCCTGTCTATGAGCACAGTATTTGTTGTTGTTGTTCAGTCTCTAAGTCATGTCCAGCTCTTTGAAAACCCATGGACTGTAGTACGCCAGGCTTCCCTGTCCTTCACCATCTCCTGGAGCTTGCTCAAACTCATGTCCACTGACTCAGTGATGGCATCCAACCATCTCATCCTCTGCTGACCCCTTCTCTTCCTGCCCTCAATCTTCCCCAGGATCAGGGTCTTCGGTAACACATGTCTTTTATTTAAATCTTTCATCCCTTTCATCAGCATTTTGTAATTTTTAGCGTACATGTCCTTTATGTATTTGACTTTTTTCCCACATGCCTTCCCTTCCTAGCTCTCTCCATTTCAGTAAAATGTCTGTTCATCCCATTCATGCCCATGTTCTAACTGGAAATTTTGCTTTTTCACTGTTTTGAGAGGTTTTTTTGAAAAATACATATTCTAGATACTATTTCTTTAAGACGTACATAGTTTGTGTATATTTTTTCTCTGTATCTTTTCATCCTATCAACAGGTTTTTGTAGACGAGCAGTTTTTCACTGTAATGATCCCTTATGGATCCCCTTATGGATCATAAATTCTTTCTTTGTCCAGCCCTAGATCCCAAAGAGTTTTCCCTGTCCTTTTTCTTAAAAGTTTTGTAGTTTTATATTTAAGTTTGTGGTTTATTTTGAGTTAAATTTTGCATAAGGCATGAGATTTAGGATAAAATTCATTTTTTCCGTTAGGTGTCAAATTGCTCTAGTACCATCTGTTGAAATTGGTACTCTGAGTTGCTTTTGTTACTGTTGTTAAAAGTCAGTGGTCATGTAAGTGTGGATCTATTTCTGGGTTATCCATTGTGTTCCACTGATCTATGTGTATTTTACACAATCTTGATTACTGTAGCTTTAATAGGTCTTAAAATAAGGTAGAATATTTTCTCCCATGTTACTATTTGTTAACAACATTTTTAAGCTATTCCATTATAGATAGATGCCTTTTGTCTTTCCATTTATTTTTAGAATAGCCTTTTATTTTCTAATCAACAAATCTTGCTGGGATTTTAATAGGAATTTTATTAAACCTGTGTATCAGTTTATGGAGCATCAATCTTCAGTATGTTGAGTCTTCCTGTCTATGAGCACAGTATTTGTTGTTGTTGTTCAGTCTCTAAGTCATGTCCAGCTCTTTGAAAACCCATGGACTGTAGTACGCCAGGCTTCCCTGTCCTTCACCATCTCCTGGAGCTTGCTCAAACTCATGTCCACTGACTCAGTGATGGCATCCAACCATCTCATCCTCTGCTGACCCCTTCTCTTCCTGCCCTCAATCTTCCCCAGGATCAGGGTCTTCGGTAACACATGTCTTTTATTTAAATCTTTCATCCCTTTCATCAGCATTTTGTAATTTTTAGCGTACATGTCCTTTATGTATTTGACTTTTTTCCCACATGCCTTCCCTTCCTAGCTCTCTCCATTTCAGTAAAATGAACTGTCATCCACCTGACTGTTTGAGATAATCCTTGATTCTCTTTCCCTCATAGCCAGGCCCCGTCCCATCCATCAGCTCTTTGCCCTAAAACATATCCTGAATGCGTCTTCTGCCTGGCAGTTCATCTACTACAGCTCCCTGCAACCTGCCCTCTCTCCCTCTCCTTCCTTGCTTTCGTTCTTGTCCCCACAGCACATTCTCTATTAATAGAGTTGCCAAAGTGATCCTTTTAATATATAGATCAGATCATGTAATTCCTCTGCCCCAGGCTTTCCAGTGTCTTTCCATGAACAGGTGCTGGTGCTTCACCCTGTCTCATGAAGCTGTATGTTGTCTGGCTTTTGCCTTTCTCTGCCTTCATCTCATACCACTTTCTCCATCAGTTGTCAAACCTTAGGTCCCGCCACTGTTCCTCCTGCCTGAGCCGGGTACGATTTTGTCTCTAAATATACCACGCCTCTCTTCCTCCAGAGAGTTTGCATCCATGTCTTTGATAATTCCTTTTATTGTAGATTTTACCAGCTCATCTAGTTTGAAACAGTCCCTGACCCAGCTGCCTCCCTCAGTGTCACTTTCAGCTGATTTAGTAACACTGATGTGGTCATTCTGTGATTTGAAGTGTTCATTTATGCATTCTGAAGATTATCTGCTGCATGAGATTGTTAAGGATTAGAGAAATTGGTTCTATAATTTTACTATTCTCTTTGTGACTTTTCACTTATTCTTTCGGGTAATTTACCAAGTCCTCCAGGTCTGCTTTTCCAGAGTGAGATGTCCTCTGTGTGTGTGTGTGTGTGTATGTGTGTGTTAAATTTTTATTATAGTTGATTTACAGTATCGTGTGTGTGTTTCTTTTTTTTTTTTTTTAAAGATTTATTTATTTATTATTTATTTTGGGCGGGGGTCAAGTTGGGGAGGGAGGGGAGCGGGCGGGCCACTTCCATTGGTCTTCCATTTCTCTATTTTCATCCGTCTTTGTTCTTTGGCGTACATGTCCTTTATGTATTTGACTTTTTTCCCACATGCCTTCCCTTCCTAGCTCTCTCCATTTCAGTAAAATGAACTGTCATCCACCTGACTGTTTGAGATAATCCTTGATTCTCTTTCCCTCATAGCCAGGCCCCGTCCCATCCATCAGCTCTTTGCCCTAAAACATATCCTGAATGCGTCTTCTGCCTGGCAGTTCATCTACTACAGCTCCCTGCAACCTGCCCTCTCTCCCTCTCCTTCCTTGCTTTCGTTCTTGTCCCCACAGCACATTCTCTATTAATAGAGTTGCCAAAGTGATCCTTTTAATATATAGATCAGATCATGTAATTCCTCTGCCCCAGGCTTTCCAGTGTCTTTCCATGAACAGGTGCTGGTGCTTCACCCTGTCTCATGAAGCTGTATGTTGTCTGGCTTTTGCCTTTCTCTGCCTTCATCTCATACCACTTTCTCCATCAGTTGTCAAACCTTAGGTCCCGCCACTGTTCCTCCTGCCTGAGCCGGGTACGATTTTGTCTCTAAATATACCACGCCTCTCTTCCTCCAGAGAGTTTGCATCCATGTCTTTGATAATTCCTTTTATTGTAGATTTTACCAGCTCATCTAGTTTGAAACAGTCCCTGACCCAGCTGCCTCCCTCAGTGTCACTTTCAGCTGATTTAGTAACACTGATGTGGTCATTCTGTGATTTGAAGTGTTCATTTATGCATTCTGAAGATTATCTGCTGCATGAGATTGTTAAGGATTAGAGAAATTGGTTCTATAATTTTACTATTCTCTTTGTGACTTTTCACTTATTCTTTCGGGTAATTTACCAAGTCCTCCAGGTCTGCTTTTCCAGAGTGAGATGTCCTCTGTGTGTGTGTGTGTGTGTATGTGTGTGTTAAATTTTTATTATAGTTGATTTACAGTATCGTGTGTGTGTTTCTTTTTTTTTTTTTTTAAAGATTTATTTATTTATTATTTATTTTGGGCGGGGGTCAAGTTGGGGAGGGAGGGGAGCGGGCGGGCCACTTCCATTGGTCTTCCATTTCTCTATTTTCATCCGTCTTTGTTCTTTGGCCTGTGTGGGCCTCCCATCGCAGTGGCGTCTGTCGTCGCAGAGCACCGGCTCTGGGCGCATGCGCTCCAGAGCTCCGGCTCGGTAGTTGGACACATTGGTCCAGCCGCTCCGCGGCACGTGGGATCTTCCCAGACCAGGGATCAAACTGGCACCCCTTGCACTGCAAGGCGGTGTCCTTACCCACTGGACCACCAGGGGAAGCCCGTGTGTTTCTGATATATAGCAATGAGTATTGGTTATACATAAACATATATCCACCTTTTTTTAAGATTCTTTTCCGATGTTATAGTGTATTCATTACAGAGTATTGCGAAGAATTGTTAGTGAACCTTTCCTTGTAATTGCTTATGATTTGGGTAATTACTAATAGTATGTTGAAATTGGCTATAAGGAAAGAATTAGGGGAAAGTAGGAGAGATCTTTGTTTCCCATTAGAACAAATGCTTTCTATGATGGTAATGATTATGAAGAACAAAGGAAGAATGGCATATTTAGTCCTTAAGTCTCTTTTTCTTAAATGCTAAGCAAAGCAGCTATCTTGTATAGTGGTAACTTTTTTCCCCCCTCAAATTCATTTTGTGACCTCATGGCGTCATTAGTACTGCCTAAGTTTTTATGTGTTTATTTTGTTAAAACCTTAAATGAAGACTCAGCCTCTTTTAACATTGATGCTTTATTTAATTCATAGTAAATATTTTCTTTTCAAGGCACATTTTACAATATGGAATAAATTATTGCAAAGGTCTCGGAAAGTGGTAAGTACTTTTGACAGCACGTGAGTACATTTCTATGAAGAAATTTTCCTTGAAATTAAGCAACCACCACCACCACCACAAAATAATATAAAAGAAAGAGAAAGAAAGAAAAAAAGTAATTAGTTGTCTCAGTAGCTAAAGGAATATTGTGGTTATTGACCTTGTTAGTATTTTGAAAAAAGAAAAGTTGTTATTTGGCAATTCTTTGTTTTCATTTGTTAATAACATGAAAGTGATACTGTACAAACTTGAAGAAAAATAAGACTTATTACTATATAGTAGTAACAATTCTTAATGGCTGTAATGGTGTTAATTAAGTATATGTTATATATATATATATTTGTGAACTTAGCATTTAAAGCTTTGCCAGATATATTTTAAAACTACCTAGACTGTAGACAGTTTAGTAGACAAATGTCCTGAAAAACCACTGCCCAATAAATATTTGTTGATCATTTTGCATAAAGATGTGTAAACGTAGTCTTTAGTAATGACTTTATAGGTAGAATTTACTCTTTAGGCAATTAGCTATAATGTTCTTGTGTACAGATGATGTAATTTTCTTTTTCTCGTGGGAAGAAAGGGTTTTTGAATAGATGGAGTAGCTTTGTCTCTTTGGTTGGTCACCATGACCATTTTAGATTTAGAAACTAGAAAAGAAATGAGTGTATAATAAATGTAGAAAAATAGTAGAGACAGTAACTTAGAGTGTCTAGTAGAAATCAGTGAGTAGCTGTTTCTGCAATATTTATTTTGATTCACTTTCCTTCTTTCACTGTTCATTTTGCTTGTGCAACGGGAGTAGCTTAAACATATGATTCACTGTTTTAACTACATAGACTTGTTATGTGCCAGGTTGAAATCTGATCTCAAGGAGGGTTACTAAGCAGCTTTTAGTGGTAACTTTTTCCCCTCAAACTCATTTTGTGACCTCATGGCGTCATTAGTACTGCCTAAGTTTTATGTGTTTATTTTGTTAAAACCTTAAATGAAGACTCAGCCTCTTTTAACATTGATGCTTTATTTAATTCATAGTAAATATTTTCTTTTCAAGGCACATTTTACAATATGGAATAAATTATTGCAAAGGTCTCGGAAAGTGGTAAGTACTTTTGACAGCACGTGAGTACATTTCTATGAAGAAATTTTCCTTGAAATTAAGCAACCACCACCACCACCACAAAATAATATAAAAGAAAGAGAAAGAAAGAAAAAAAGTAATTAGTTGTCTCAGTAGCTAAAGGAATATTGTGGTTATTGACCTTGTTAGTATTTTGAAAAAAGAAAAGTTGTTATTTGGCAATTCTTTGTTTTCATTTGTTAATAACATGAAAGTGATACTGTACAAACTTGAAGAAAAATAAGACTTATTACTATATAGTAGTAACAATTCTTAATGGCTGTAATGGTGTTAATTAAGTATATGTTATATATATATATATTTGTGAACTTAGCATTTAAAGCTTTGCCAGATATATTTTAAAACTACCTAGACTGTAGACAGTTTAGTAGACAAATGTCCTGAAAAACCACTGCCCAATAAATATTTGTTGATCATTTTGCATAAAGATGTGTAAACGTAGTCTTTAGTAATGACTTTATAGGTAGAATTTACTCTTTAGGCAATTAGCTATAATGTTCTTGTGTACAGATGATGTAATTTTCTTTTTCTCGTGGGAAGAAAGGGTTTTTGAATAGATGGAGTAGCTTTGTCTCTTTGGTTGGTCACCATGACCATTTTAGATTTAGAAACTAGAAAAGAAATGAGTGTATAATAAATGTAGAAAAATAGTAGAGACAGTAACTTAGAGTGTCTAGTAGAAATCAGTGAGTAGCTGTTTCTGCAATATTTATTTTGATTCACTTTCCTTCTTTCACTGTTCATTTTGCTTGTGCAACGGGAGTAGCTTAAACATATGATTCACTGTTTTAACTACATAGACTTGTTATGTGCCAGGGACTGTTGGTACAATAATGAACAAGATCTACTTGCCATCCTCAAGGAGGGTACTTGAACAGGATAAGTTGACCTGCACCAGACAATTCAGGTGTACATGTGGGTCACTGGCGTGAAGAAAAGGACCCACACCAAACTGGTGGTTGGTTAAGGAGTGTTTCCAGGAATTGGTATTTCTTAAGCTGGTTTTAAAGGGTGAATCAAAGTGGGCCAGGCAGATAATTTGCTTGCAGGCGGTTTATCCCAGAGGATGCCACTTGCCTGTAGGCTGGTGGAGTGGAGTGCACGGTGAACATGAGATGAATCTGAATGTGCAGTCATGTGCAGAGTCCAGAGCTGTCTGTTGGGAATAGAATATGAGGGCCTTGTCTTCTATGATGTGGAATGTGCCTTCCCCTCCCGAAGGTGATTAGAGGTAACTGGAGAGTTTGAATAAGGAAGTGACCTGTTGGTAAACTCTCCTGTTTAAAAGCTTGCTCTGGGGCCAGCATGGACTAAAGCCGGCAGTCCCCAAAGGGGTAGCAGGTGATGAGACCCTGAAGTTCAGGTAGGGCAGTGAAAATGGCTGTGAGAGCTGCGTAGGTGGAATTCATAGGACTGTTGATCAGATAGCAGGCGAGAGAACTGTGGGTTCTCTCAAGCCAGGCTTGGGCATCTGAGTGGACTGCTTCCCTGAATAGATAATGCAGGAAGTAGAGCAGGTTTTGGGAGGATGAGGAAGGCAGTTTAGCTCTGTTTGCTCTGAGTGACATAACAAATATTAAGATATCTATTTCTACTAAACCTGTAGTATACTGTGGTCAAAATAGAATTGCTGAGTTTTTTCACCATAATTGATTGACTTAAAATACTTGTTGATGATTTCATTTTATAGATGAAAAATACAATGACAAACTTGAGAAGCCTAGATATATGCCTCGGATTATTTTTTAGTGGAATTGTATTTTAATTGATAATGTATATTGGGAACTAGGTTGTGTAAGTGTTTCTGTGTTTCTGCTTAACTTCTATTATAATTACTATTGAAGGAGAAAGGAAAAGGGTCATTACAAGACAAAGACTACAGTAAACTAAAAGTGTTTATTAGAAAAGTAAAGCTGTTTATATTTTATAGGTAACTGAAGCTCAAAGTAAGCCTACATTGGGATCACTGGGGCAAATGGACCTGCACCAGACAATTCAGGTGTACATGTGGGTCACTGGCATGAAGAAAGGACCCACACCAAACTGGTGGTTGGTTAAGGAGTGTTTCCAGGAATTGGTATTTCTTAAGCTGGTTTTAAAGGGTGAATCAAAGTGGGCCAGGCAGATAATTTGCTTGCAGGCGGTTTATCCCAGAGGATGCCACTTGCCTGTAGGCTGGTGGAGTGGAGTGCACGGTGAACATGAGATGAATCTGAATGTGCAGTCATGTGCAGAGTCCAGAGCTGTCTGTTGGGAATAGAATATGAGGGCCTTGTCTTCTATGATGTGGAATGTGCCTTCCCCTCCCGAAGGTGATTAGAGGTAACTGGAGAGTTTGAATAAGGAAGTGACCTGTTGGTAAACTCTCCTGTTTAAAAGCTTGCTCTGGGGCCAGCATGGACTAAAGCCGGCAGTCCCCAAAGGGGTAGCAGGTGATGAGACCCTGAAGTTCAGGTAGGGCAGTGAAAATGGCTGTGAGAGCTGCGTAGGTGGAATTCATAGGACTGTTGATCAGATAGCAGGCGAGAGAACTGTGGGTTCTCTCAAGCCAGGCTTGGGCATCTGAGTGGACTGCTTCCCTGAATAGATAATGCAGGAAGTAGAGCAGGTTTTGGGAGGATGAGGAAGGCAGTTTAGCTCTGTTTGCTCTGAGTGACATAACAAATATTAAGATATCTATTTCTACTAAACCTGTAGTATACTGTGGTCAAAATAGAATTGCTGAGTTTTTTCACCATAATTGATTGACTTAAAATACTTGTTGATGATTTCATTTTATAGATGAAAAATACAATGACAAACTTGAGAAGCCTAGATATATGCCTCGGATTATTTTTTAGTGGAATTGTATTTTAATTGATAATGTATATTGGGAACTAGGTTGTGTAAGTGTTTCTGTGTTTCTGCTTAACTTCTATTATAATTACTATTGAAGGAGAAAGGAAAAGGGTCATTACAAGACAAAGACTACAGTAAACTAAAAGTGTTTATTAGAAAAGTAAAGCTGTTTATATTTTATAGGTAACTGAAGCTCAAAGTAAGCCTACAGAGGAAAGTGCATCCACCCAGTAATTTCCTCAAATTTAAATATGTTTAATAAATTAAAATAAAAAGTTTTCTATGTAGTGTCTGTGCTTGCTTACAAAATTAACTTTTTCTCCCAGAGACTTATATAGATGTTTACTTTTCCCTCTCTCTGAAGGACAGAACAACTTACATTCACAATAAGAATTTTGTACAGGCACGCTGCCCCTTCTACTCTCCGGACACAACATTTTGGGATGCCTTCTCCTTTCAATGGTTTTTTTATACATAGATAAACATATATGTTGCTGTTGTTTAATCATTAAGTCGTGACTGACTCTTATTACACCATGGAGCCCTCTAGGCTCCTCTGTCCATGGGGTTTCCCAGGCAAGAATACTGGAGTGGGTTGCCATTTCCTCCTCTGAGGGATCTTCTTGACCCGGGGATTGAACCTGGGGTCTCCTGCATTGGCAAGTGGATTCTTTACTGCTGAGCCACCAGAAAACTCTCATAAAGACACACATACAAATACAAATGTAATCGTTTACACAGATAAATAGGATCATACTAGTGTCCCTTTTCACTGTGTTAAATACGATGCAATAAACACCTTTGTGCAAAATAGCAAGTATTTTGTGGATAAATAGATTATCTGCTTGCTGAGTAACGGTTTCGTATATACCAGCAATTGTGCTAAGTTTTTCACACTGGATCTCTTATTTAATCCTCAGAGCAACCTGTTAAGGTGTTTCTGTTTTGTGAGGAAACTGGCAAGTATTATAACAGAGCTCGAGTGTGGACCCAGGTGCTTCACTCAAATGCTCGTATATACTTTGCTCTTGTTCCTGTTTAACAAGTAGAGTGTGTATTTGTGAAATTGAGAAGATATTGATAGAGTTTTCATTCATTTAGTTCCTAGTTCATGAGTGATTTCTGGAGTCAGGTTTTTTCTTTATCTCAGTCTTTCATGTTTTAGGCCCCCCCCCCCCCCCCCATCGATTGTTGATTATTCTTAGTTGAATATGCGGCTGTAGGGAGGTTGAGTGGCAGCTCTGTGGTATGGGTGAGGTTTGGCTTTTCTGAGGATGAGTAGGTGAAGCAGGCTATTATGATGGGAATTTTCTAGTGCTAGGATGAAGAGATTGTCAGTTGTAGTGGCTAGTTTCTATAATGACTCTTCTCATTCTCCCCAGACTTATATAGATGTTTACTTTTCTCTCTCTGAAGGACAGAACAACTTACATTCACAATAAGAATTTTGTACAGGCACGCTGCCCTTCTACTCTCGGACACAACATTTTGGGATGCCTTCTCCTTTCAATGGTTTTTTTATACATAGATAAACATATATGTTGCTGTTGTTTAATCATTAAGTCGTGACTGACTCTTATTACACCATGGAGCCCTCTAGGCTCCTCTGTCCATGGGGTTTCCCAGGCAAGAATACTGGAGTGGGTTGCCATTTCCTCCTCTGAGGGATCTTCTTGACCCGGGGATTGAACCTGGGGTCTCCTGCATTGGCAAGTGGATTCTTTACTGCTGAGCCACCAGAAAACTCTCATAAAGACACACATACAAATACAAATGTAATCGTTTACACAGATAAATAGGATCATACTAGTGTCCCTTTTCACTGTGTTAAATACGATGCAATAAACACCTTTGTGCAAAATAGCAAGTATTTTGTGGATAAATAGATTATCTGCTTGCTGAGTAACGGTTTCGTATAAACCAGCAATTGGGCCAAGTTTTTCACACTGGATCTCTTATTTAATCCTCAGAGCAACCTGTTAAGGTGTTTCTGTTTTGTGAGGAAACTGGCAAGTATTATAACAGAGCTCGAGTGTGGACCCAGGTGCTTCACTCAAATGCTCGTATATACTTTGCTCTTGTTCCTGTTTAACAAGTAGAGTGTGTATTTGTGAAATTGAGAAGATATTGATAGAGTTTTCATTCATTTAGTTCCTAGTTCATGAGTGATTTCTGGAGTCAGGTTTTTTCTTTATCTCAGTCTTTCATGTTTTAGGCTCCCCATCGATTGTTGATTATTCTTAGTTGAATATGCGGCTGTAGGGAGGTTGAGTGGCAGCTCTGTGGTATGGGTGAGGTTTGGCTTTTCTGAGGATGAGTAGGTGAAGCAGGCTATTATGATGGGAATTTTCTAGTGCTAGGATGAAGAGATTGTCAGTTGTAGTGGCTAGTTTCTATAATGACTCTTCTCATTCTCCCCAGACTGTTCTTTAACTTCTTTTATGAGAGGACAAGTGTCTGCATTGAGGCCTTTCTGTATTTGGCAGTAGAGGCTATGGGGTAGAGAGCAGCTGCTTTGTATTGCAGATCTTCAGTTGAGCTGTTTCTTTTTCAGCCCCTCTTCTGTCTTCCACCATCTTTGAGCTTCTCCAGACCAGCTAGGCAGGTAGCCTCCCTCTTCTGCTGGACTCCTGTATTATTTCTTTCCTTCCTACTCTTAGAAGTTACCAGAAGTATGCATCAGATTCCTTTAAATGCCTGATTCCTCATTGATCCACTTGTCTGTCTCTACCACTGTCACACTGTTTTAATTATTATAGCTTTGTAACATGCTTTGATTTATGGTATGGTGAGTTCTTTCTTTTCTTTTTTTTTTTTCAAAATTGTCATGATTGTTGGATCAGCTTGTCAACTTCTGAGTGACTAGTCTGAACATCTGTTTTTCTGATACTGATATTTCTATATGAACTTTCTTTACGTATTTACCACTGGTAAATACTTTTCACTCCTTTTAACTTTTTGTGTCATTTGTTTTAGGTTTTCTCCTTAAAAAAAGCATATAGGAATCTCTTTTCTTCTGACATAAATCCATTCTCCTACAGGGATTGTGGATTTTACAATTTATATTTGCCTATTTTATTTTGAGACTGTTAGCACTGTGTATTCCAGTTTGGAATTTTCATAGCTTGGTGGCAGATTGATTCCTTTTTTATCATTACAGAAGAATCCTCTGTATCCCTAATAATGCTTTTTCCCCCTTAATCTACTTTCCTCAGTCTGTTTTTTCTTTAATCTTATTCTATTTTCACATTAGATTTTTGTTAGTGCTTAATTTTCTGTCCCTGTCTTTCAGTTTAGGCTCCCCATCGATTGTTGATTATTCTTAGTTGAATATGCGGCTGTAGGGAGGTTGAGTGGCAGCTCTGTGGTATGGGTGAGGTTTGGCTTTTCTGAGGATGAGTAGGTGAAGCAGGCTATTATGATGGGAATTTTCTAGTGCTAGGATGAAGAGATTGTCAGTTGTAGTGGCTAGTTTCTATAATGACTCTTCTCATTCTCCCCAGACTGTTCTTTAACTTCTTTTATGAGAGGACAAGTGTCTGCATTGAGGCCTTTCTGTATTTGGCAGTAGAGGCTATGGGGTAGAGAGCAGCTGCTTTGTATTGCAGATCTTCAGTTGAGCTGTTTCTTTTTCAGCCCCTCTTCTGTCTTCCACCATCTTTGAGCTTCTCCAGACCAGCTAGGCAGGTAGCCTCCCTCTTCTGCTGGACTCCTGTATTATTTCTTTCCTTCCTACTCTTAGAAGTTACCAGAAGTATGCATCAGATTCCTTTAAATGCCTGATTCCTCATTGATCCACTTGTCTGTCTCTACCACTGTCACACTGTTTTAATTATTATAGCTTTGTAACATGCTTTGATTTATGGTATGGTGAGTTCTTTCTTTTCTTTTTTTTTTTTCAAAATTGTCATGATTGTTGGATCAGCTTGTCAACTTCTGAGTGACTAGTCTGAACATCTGTTTTTCTGATACTGATATTTCTATATGAACTTTCTTTACGTATTTACCACTGGTAAATACTTTTCACTCCTTTTAACTTTTTGTGTCATTTGTTTTAGGTTTTCTCCTTAAAAAAAGCATATAGGAATCTCTTTTCTTCTGACATAAATCCATTCTCCTACAGGGATTGTGGATTTTACAATTTATATTTGCCTATTTTATTTTGAGACTGTTAGCACTGTGTATTCCAGTTTGGAATTTTCATAGCTTGGTGGCAGATTGATTCCTTTTTTATCATTACAGAAGAATCCTCTGTATCCCTAATAATGCTTTTTCCCCCTTAATCTACTTTCCTCAGTCTGTTTTTTCTTTAATCTTATTCTATTTTCACATTAGATTTTTGTTAGTGTTTACATAGTATACATTTTTCTGTCCCTGTCTCCTTTTTTTTTTTAAATTTTATGTTTTAAGTCTGTCTTTTATAAACAGCATAAAGTTATTACTTTCTTTTAAAATCCAGTCTTGGAAGTACTGTCTTTTAAGAAGTAGGTTTTAATTGTTGTGCCCCTTCCTGTGATAGCCACTTTTGCATTATTTCCCCTTCTTTCTTGCCAAACACTGGATTGGTCCAGTTTTCCCTTTTTTTCTCCTTTCTATTTTAGAGTTTACATATTCTGTTTCTATTCTTTCAGTATATAGTATTCTATATGTACTAAATATTCTGTTTGTGATAAATTGAGGTGTACCATTGTTTAGAACCCTATTGATGGTTTGACTTCACATTTTTGCTTTTAAAGTAATGTTTCCACTGATAGCCTTGTGCATATGATGCTCCACGTGTGCTGGTAGCTCTGTACTATATCTATAATATAAATTCTTATAGGTGATCCTATAGGGCAGAGGGGGTATATTTTAAGTTTTGATGAATATAGGTAACATCCTTTTGAAGATAAATCTATTCAGTTAGAGTTTAGATTTTGTACATGGTTAAATGTATTCAAAGGTAAAATATTTACTTTTAGGAGTGGCTACTACTGCAGTGTTGTTTTTTAGTGATCTCAACGTTGGATGACGTTGGGTGACGTTTTGCCTGGAGGGAGAAAAAGGACAAATTTTCACATACATGTTTTTAGTGATGGAATTCCTTAAAATGAATTATAGAGACTGCCTTATTGAGCTGAAGAATTTAGGAAAAGCCAAATGGATGCTTGAGCTGTCTGTAATGAGTCCATACACAACTTGAAAAACAGTCCCTCAGGTCTGAGCATACACACAGGCCAGGCACAGCCTGCCTCCAGCATCAGAACAGGTTGTATTTCCAAAGTCAGTGGAGACTCGGACACGTTTTCCCGTCCTGAGTAAGCAACTGTGAGCGAGGCCCCGGGCTAGCGGAGCTCAGTGGAGTTTACAGGGGAGAGGTCTTCCCCCTTGGAGCTGACGATCCAGAGGAGAGGCCAGCGTGTACACAAGTGACGAGCACATGGCACAGGGCAAAGCTCTTCCATGGGAGAGGTGCAGGCGGTGCTTTGGGAGGATGGAGGAGAAGGATCTCTTTTGGGTGCAGCCCTCTGCCGGGCTCGTCCTGTGTGCTCAGCATGGGCAAAGGGATCAGAAATTGTTGTGCTGCCAGCATTTGGGAAAGGGTAGGCTTTTCCTAAGTGGAGGCTGGGTGTGAGGACTGGTGAGGGTTTGCCAGCCCAGGGGGGAGGCTGAGAGAGAATGGCAGCGGCATTTCATGCTTGTTCTTTAGTCAGCCCACTCTTGGCAGGAACTGGCACCTTGTTTCTTCTCCTTGACCCTCCCTAACTGCTGCTCTAAGCCGATCTGTTAGGCCTTGTTAGCATCACCACTAGGTGACTGGTTACAGTTGGTGGCAGCTGGTGTCCATGGGTAGCTTTCAAGTCAGGTGTGTTTGTTGGAGATGGTCAGGATGTTTTGGGCAGGGAAGCATAGTGGGACTTGAAATTTAATTGTTGTTTATCGAAGAGGTCAATGATAACTACATCTCACCACTCAGCCATGGGGCCATACCTCCCGTCACACAGTGAGGGTGTGTACACAGACATGACACCTGCATGTTGCAGGATTTCTGCTGGGCACCATTGCTAGTTGCCACGCCAGCAGTCCCACTGAGTGTAAACTGCTGTTCCTTAGAGTCAGTTTATGAACCACTTGTAGCTGGATCAGCTGGTTGGCTTGGTAGAAAAGTAGTTTCCTTCGTTTTATTACAGAATCAGTCTTTTCTTTGGGGAGGGAACCCTGAGAACCTACCCTTTGACAAGTTTCCCAGGTAAGACTCACTGCCCTAACTCCTCAGTTACATATAGAACTTTTCATTTGTTTGCTATAATGAACTTCCATTTTACCCCAGATCACCTCTTTGAACCTATCAGTGTAAAGTGAAATGCTCACTGTATTTATGCTTTCTATTTTTACAGTTGGACTTGGAATGATAGTGGTGTAATTCAGTAACCAGTGGAAATGCAAGATGGCAGTGGGCCCTCAGGTACTGCTCGCTTCCTCCAGGGCAGTCATGGACACATGAGAACAAATTAGGATTCAGTGTGTTAAGGGCTGGTGATCCAGGAAACCCCTGAGCTTTGCAAAGAAGAGTGGAAGAGTGATCCAAGGTAGAGAATATGTCATTGGGATGATAGTGGAGAAGTCCACCTAACGGAATCATTTTTGGTTAGGAAGATGTAAGTGTTAGCCAGCTGGAAAAGAAGCCTTTTCCTAAGTGGAGGCTGGGTGTGAGGACTGGTGAGGGTTTGCCAGCCCAGGGGGGAGGCTGAGAGAGAATGGCAGCGGCATTTCATGCTTGTTCTTTAGTCAGCCCACTCTTGGCAGGAACTGGCACCTTGTTTCTTCTCCTTGACCCTCCCTAACTGCTGCTCTAAGCCGATCTGTTAGGCCTTGTTAGCATCACCACTAGGTGACTGGTTACAGTTGGTGGCAGCTGGTGTCCATGGGTAGCTTTCAAGTCAGGTGTGTTTGTTGGAGATGGTCAGGATGTTTTGGGCAGGGAAGCATAGTGGGACTTGAAATTTAATTGTTGTTTATCGAAGAGGTCAATGATAACTACATCTCACCACTCAGCCATGGGGCCATACCTCCCGTCACACAGTGAGGGTGTGTACACAGACATGACACCTGCATGTTGCAGGATTTCTGCTGGGCACCATTGCTAGTTGCCACGCCAGCAGTCCCACTGAGTGTAAACTGCTGTTCCTTAGAGTCAGTTTATGAACCACTTGTAGCTGGATCAGCTGGTTGGCTTGGTAGAAAAGTAGTTTCCTTCGTTTTATTACAGAATCAGTCTTTTCTTTGGGGAGGGAACCCTGAGAACCTACCCTTTGACAAGTTTCCCAGGTAAGACTCACTGCCCTAACTCCTCAGTTACATATAGAACTTTTCATTTGTTTGCTATAATGAACTTCCATTTTACCCCAGATCACCTCTTTGAACCTATCAGTGTAAAGTGAAATGCTCACTGTATTTATGCTTTCTATTTTTACAGTTGGACTTGGAATGATAGTGGTGTAATTCAGTAACCAGTGGAAATGCAAGATGGCAGTGGGCCCTCAGGTACTGCTCGCTTCCTCCAGGGCAGTCATGGACACATGAGAACAAATTAGGATTCAGTGTGTTAAGGGCTGGTGATCCGGGAAAACCCCCTGAGCTTTGCAAAGAAGAGTGGAAGAGTGATCCAAGGTAGAGAATATGTCATTGGGATGATAGTGGAGAAGTCCACCTAACGGAATCATTTTTGGTTAGGAAGATGTAAGTGTTAGCCAGCTGAAGATGCGTACAGGAACACTCACACTGGTTAAAACACCACTTCTCTTTTGCGCTCTTTCTTCCTATTTTTCCTTTTATTTTTAAGTTGCTGGGTCTGACTGCTGACAGTGTATAGGAAAGGACTCATCTCTAGTTTAGCAAGTTTTGGGGGAAGAGGGTCAGATTCTAGGCAACCTTCTTAACATTCTTCAATTTTTAAAAATGAGAAATTAGGTCCTGCGTTAGGTCCCTTCATTCAGTTCAGTTATTCTGTGTACAAAACTGGGTTCCTTTTCCCTTGGCCATCTACTGCAGAACCTTTTTTCACTTCTGCCACCCTTGGATTGTCACTTCAACACACACGCACGCATGCTTCCTTGCTAATTACCTCTTCCAACACAAACACACTCCTAGCTTTATTCATGCTCCCGAGAATTTTTGAGACGACTGACTGTATTGGTCGGAAATTTCCCTCTGAGACCATGGGATCAGGAACTAAAAGCCTAAGAGGTTGGACTAAGAAAGCACAGTGGCCCTGGCAAGTCTCTAGGTTCTCTGGTTTATGGTTAGACTGATGTTACTATGTCCTTGGGGAGGTCTGTGATGGTAGATTACTAGATTTAGAGACTGAAATGTGAATGTCTTAAAGCTAGTGCTTATTTAACACTTAATGTGTAGTAGACATCATACAAGATTTGAAGAGCTGACTCATTAGAAAAGACCCTGATGCTGAGAAAGATTGAAGGCAGGAAGAGAAGGAACAATACGGGTTGAGGTGGTTGGATGGCATCACTGACCCAATGGAAATGCTCACTGTATTTATGCTTTCTATTTTTACAGTTGGACTTGGAATGATAGTGGTGTAATTCAGTAACCAGTGGAAATGCAAGATGGCAGTGGGCCCTCAGGTACTGCTCGCTTCCTCCAGGGCAGTCATGGACACATGAGAACAAATTAGGATTCAGTGTGTTAAGGGCTGGTGATCCAGGAAACCCCTGAGCTTTGCAAAGAAGAGTGGAAGAGTGATCCAAGGTAGAGAATATGTCATTGGGATGATAGTGGAGAAGTCCACCTAACGGAATCATTTTTGGTTAGGAAGATGTAAGTGTTAGCCAGCTGAAGATGCGTACAGGAACACTCACACTGGTTAAAACACCACTTCTCTTTTGCGCTCTTTCTTCCTATTTTTCCTTTTATTTTTAAGTTGCTGGGTCTGACTGCTGACAGTGTATAGGAAAGGACTCATCTCTAGTTTAGCAAGTTTTGGGGGAAGAGGGTCAGATTCTAGGCAACCTTCTTAACATTCTTCAATTTTTAAAAATGAGAAATTAGGTCCTGCGTTAGGTCCCTTCATTCAGTTCAGTTATTCTGTGTACAAAACTGGGTTCCTTTTCCCTTGGCCATCTACTGCAGAACCTTTTTTCACTTCTGCCACCCTTGGATTGTCACTTCAACACACACGCACGCATGCTTCCTTGCTAATTACCTCTTCCAACACAAACACACTCCTAGCTTTATTCATGCTCCCGAGAATTTTTGAGACGACTGACTGTATTGGTCGGAATTCCATCTGAGACCATGGGATCAGGAACTAAAAGCCTAAGAGGTTGGACTAAGAAAGCACAGTGGCCCTGGCAAGTCTCTAGGTTCTCTGGTTTATGGTTAGACTGATGTTACTATGTCCTTGGGGAGGTCTGTGATGGTAGATTACTAGATTTAGAGACTGAAATGTGAATGTCTTAAAGCTAGTGCTTATTTAACACTTAATGTGTAGTAGACATCATACAAGATTTGAAGAGCTGACTCATTAGAAAAGACCCTGATGCTGAGAAAGATTGAAGGCAGGAAGAGAAGGGAACAATACGGGTTGAGGTGGTTGGATGGCATCACTGACCCAATGGACATGAGTCTGAGCAAATTCTAGGAGATAGTGAAGGACAGAGAACTCTGGAGTGCTGCAGTTCATGGGATCACAAAAAGTCGGACATGACTGAGAAAACTGAACAATTATACGAACACTTTCATTTAAGCCTGTCATCCTTATGAAATATATTTGTCATCTTACTGATGAGGAGACTGGGACTTCGATTAAGTAACTCCCTTAGTCTCATCTGAAGTAGTCTAGTGCTCTTCAAATGAAGCATTTCCCAGCACTTTTTTTTTTTATCTGCCTTTTTGATGTTCATAGTGTTTCATCAGAACAGCAGGAAAGTAATACTAGCTTAGTGTATTCCAGGCCTAACACTCTGGAACTTGGTGGCAGTAGGTAGCCAGTAGGGTTTTGAAGACTCAGGACTCAAAGCAAGGATTCCTCTTGTAGCCAGGCAGCGCAGATGAGATGAAGGGTCCAAGAAATACCCTTCAGTATGACCGACCTGCGTGGGGGCTCCATGGAGCCAAATGTTCACTCTAGGAGTTCAGAGGAGAAATTTATCTTGGCAGCACACGGCTTGAACAGAAAAGGGGGTCAGGCCAAGGGGATGCCCTCAGATGAGAAGACTGTATCCTGGGAGGCAGGAATGTTCCACAAGTAGTCTCGTAATTTTTTCTCATTTTTTTTGTATAAATAACTTCTGAAATTACAGTTTGTACTTTGCAAAAGAAAAAGACTAACAAAATTATTTTAAATCAACTAAAGACTCAAGAGGTTTATTTGGTTAGAGTGTGTAACCCATTTGACAAATGTTGAGAAGAGTTGCTTAATACAAACACACATGAAATATGCTTACGATAGATGAAGGTAGATAGCTTACAGTGAACGGTGTTGAGCTCTGGATCTCAGGCTGTCATTCAGAGCCTCGGGTAACAGAGTTTTAAAAATTAAAGTCGCTTTAGAACTGATGTTACTATGTCCTTGGGGAGGTCTGTGAGGCTAGGAAAAATGTGAATGTCTTAAAGCTAGTGCTTATTTACAATGTGTAGTAGACATCATACAAGATTTGAAGAGCTGACTCATTAGAAAAGACCCTGATGCTGAGAAAGATTGAAGGCAGGAAGAGAAGAACAATACGGGTTGAGGTGGTTGGATGGCATCACTGACCCAATGGACATGAGTCTGAGCAAATTCTAGGAGATAGTGAAGGACAGAGAACTCTGGAGTGCTGCAGTTCATGGGATCACAAAAAGTCGGACATGACTGAGAAAACTGAACAATTATACGAACACTTTCATTTAAGCCTGTCATCCTTATGAAATATATTTGTCATCTTACTGATGAGGAGACTGGGACTTCGATTAAGTAACTCCCTTAGTCTCATCTGAAGTAGTCTAGTGCTCTTCAAATGAAGCATTTCCCAGCACTTTTTTTTTTTATCTGCCTTTTTGATGTTCATAGTGTTTCATCAGAACAGCAGGAAAGTAATACTAGCTTAGTGTATTCCAGGCCTAACACTCTGGAACTTGGTGGCAGTAGGTAGCCAGTAGGGTTTTGAAGACTCAGGACTCAAAGCAAGGATTCCTCTTGTAGCCAGGCAGCGCAGATGAGATGAAGGGTCCAAGAAATACCCTTCAGTATGACCGACCTGCGTGGGGGCTCCATGGAGCCAAATGTTCACTCTAGGAGTTCAGAGGAGAAATTTATCTTGGCAGCACACGGCTTGAACAGAAAAGGGGGTCAGGCCAAGGGGATGCCCTCAGATGAGAAGACTGTATCCTGGGAGGCAGGAATGTTCCACAAGTAGTCTCGTAATTTTTTCTCATTTTTTTTGTATAAATAACTTCTGAAATTACAGTTTGTACTTTGCAAAAGAAAAAGACTAACAAAATTATTTTAAATCAACTAAAGACTCAAGAGGTTTATTTGGTTAGAGTGTGTAACCCATTTGACAAATGTTGAGAAGAGTTGCTTAATACAAACACACATGAAATATGCTTACGATAGATGAAGGTAGATAGCTTACAGTGAACGGTGTTGAGCTCTGGATCTCAGGCTGTCATTCAGAGCCTCGGGTAACAGAGTTTATTAAAGTGACAGGGATAAAGCGTCCAGCAGAAGGCACTGGAAGCTGGTGGGTGAGTACCCCCGCCGGCAACTAGTTCAAGAGGGGCATTATGTCCTTCGTAGTAGGCTGCTAATCATAGTTAAAAGACACCTCAAGGCTGAGCCCCGCACGAGGCTCAGACATCCTGAGAGATCCTTCGCATAAGATTAGCCAAAGGAATGAATGGTCTTAAGTACTCTGCATCCATAAAAAATTGACACAAGTTTTGGAGAAAAGCAGGCTTCTAGGTAAGATACATGAGTTCAACTATAGTCATTGACTATACTGACTACCTTGACTATGTTTAAAGAAATCATTTCCATAAGTAAGATGTATTATTTTGCTGAATAGTTGATAACTCCGGGCTTCAAAGAAAGTTACTTTATGGCAGAGCAGAAAGGCAGCCAAATTTAGCATGTGGGCTAGCAGATGTTTGTTCTACCTCCTCTTCCTCCTTGGGGACCAGTGGCCTTCCTACCAATTCTGCCTATTAACTTTTTCACTAACAATCGGGCTTCCCTGGGAGCTCAGCAGGTAAAGAGTGCACCTGCAATGCAGGAGACCCTGGTTCGATCACTGGGCTGGGAAGACCCCCTGGAAGAGGGAATGGCAATACTCCCGTATTCTTTCTTGGAATACTCCAGTATTCTTGCCTGGAGAATCCCTGTGGACAGAGGAGCCTGGTGGGCTGCAGTCCATGGGATCGCAAGAGTCGGACATGACTGATCGACTAAGTACAGCACAGCACATGCTAACATGGAAAGTTCTGTAAATCAAATCATTAGCTTTTCATTAACAAAGGGGGACTAGTTCTTGGATTAATAATTTTGCTGTAACATTAATGTAGTACTCTATTTTACAAACGAGTTCTCTATCTCATGTAAGCCTCATACCAACATTTTAAAGTTATTAGCCCAATTCTGTGGAAGGAGAAACAGGCTGAGAGGAAAATTGAATCCTCTGACCCCAGGTGTTATGTGGCTGAGTTGTTGAATTTGAAGCTAGATTTTGGGACTTAATTTCATGTATAGTTTTTGATGGATCTTGGTATCCTGTAGGGAGAAAAACAGGTTAGCTTTCAGATGTCACTTACCATACTAATTTTTAAAAAATATTTCAGTTTTAAAAAACAAGCATTATACCTATGGCTGATTCATGTTGATGTTTGGTAGAAACCAACAAAATTCTGTAAAGTGGTTATCCGTCAATTAAAATATAAATAAATCAAAATTGTCATAGCCTTTCAATTCCCTCTTAGGATTCAGAACATCCATTTTACACTAAAGTTGTCTAAATAGAATTGCTCCACAGGGGAAAACAATTTCTAAATCTGTTAAAACACATTTCTGGACAATCCATAACATAACTATTGGATAGTAGTGGTGCTTCTCATTTTCAGCTACAAAGATATTCTAGAAGCTTGTGTTAGAATGTGTTGAGTCCATATGTCTTCTAGTTGAATTGCTGAAAGTGTTTATGTACAGTTAAACGAACAAACCAAAATTGAATTAAAAATGACATGAATACATTTTCCACTGAAGATAAAAACAAAGACGTGGGTTTGAGGATTAAAGTAAAATTATTGGCATTCAGGGTACGGCTGATAAGTCTTTAAAATGACCTTACTCTTAAAACTTAAGGTGGAATATCCCAGTGACCAGATTATGATTAACAGAAAATAATAAAGCCTGAAGTCAGCGTTGATCCTGCAGGGTGACTCACGCATCTTTGTCACCCTCCCACAGCAGCAGCTTGTTCCATGTGAATGCTGTTAACCGGTGCTATACCCTGTTAATGCTAACATGTAGGAGTCTGTCAGAGGCAAAAACCCCTATCACGATTAGCATTAATAGCATACAGCCCACAGCAAGCCTCCAGTACGCAGAGGATGAGGCAGAGAGACCTTAAACCACAGATTTCCCCTTCATGGTTTGTGCCACCTGCAAGAGAGAGAGAAAATGGTCGTGTACACACGTACAGTTATAAAGCTGGAGTTTCAGAAGATAAATCTGAAAGTAAAAATAGTTTCTTTTTCTTTAAGGGAAACCGTTCGTTAAGTCCTAGTTAGTCATTTGTGGAAAAAGGTAGAGGAACGGGGAATTAAAGGATGATATTTTTTACCATTAAGAGTATTGGAAGAGTATCTTAAAATTTGTTTTATTAAAGGATGATATTTTTACCATTAATTCTGACATAGTAACCTTTTGATTCATGTTGATGTTTGGTAGAAACCAACAAAACTCTGTAAAGTGGTTATCCGTCAATTAAAATATAAATAAATCAAAATTGTCATAGCCTTTCAATTCCCTCTTAGGATTCAGAACATCCATTTTACACTAAAGTTGTCTAAATAGAATTGCTCCACAGGGGAAAACAATTTCTAAATCTGTTAAAACACATTTCTGGACAATCCATAACATAACTATTGGATAGTAGTGGTGCTTCTCATTTTCAGCTACAAAGATATTCTAGAAGCTTGTGTTAGAATGTGTTGAGTCCATATGTCTTCTAGTTGAATTGCTGAAAGTGTTTATGTACAGTTAAAACGAACAAACCAAAATTGAATTAAAAATGACATGAATACATTTTCCACTGAAGATAAAAACAAAGACGTGGGTTTGAGGATTAAAGTAAAATTATTGGCATTCAGGGTACGGCTGATAAGTCTTTAAAATGACCTTACTCTTAAAACTTAAGGTGGAATATCCCAGTGACCAGATTATGATTAACAGAAAATAATAAAGCCTGAAGTCAGCGTTGATCCTGCAGGGTGACTCACGCATCTTTGTCACCCTCCCACAGCAGCAGCTTGTTCCATGTGAATGCTGTTAACCGGTGCTATACCCTGTTAATGCTAACATGTAGGAGTCTGTCAGAGGCAAAAACCCCTATCACGATTAGCATTAATAGCATACAGCCCACAGCAAGCCTCCAGTACGCAGAGGATGAGGCAGAGAGACCTTAAACCACAGATTTCCCCTTCATGGTTTGTGCCACCTGCAAGAGAGAGAGAAAATGGTCGTGTACACACGTACAGTTATAAAGCTGGAGTTTCAGAAGATAAATCTGAAAGTAAAAATAGTTTCTTTTTCTTTAAGGGAAACCGTTCGTTAAGTCCTAGTTAGTCATTTGTGGAAAAAGGTAGAGGAACGGGGAATTAAAGGATGATATTTTTTACCATTAAGAGTATTGGAAGAGTATCTTAAAATTTGTTTTAAATTCTAATGTACTTCTGAAGTAGTTACCTGTATGTATCGTCTTCTTGAAAACAAAAATGAAACCACTCTTCCAAGTCCAAATGGCTGAAATGCAGGGGATTTCGCGTCCTGACATAGTACAACCTCTTCTGATTTATATCTCACCTAGGAAGTCAGTAGTTTAAGTAGAAGGCCAAAATATTGAAAATAATACTCTGATTTATGAAGATTAAAACTGATTTAGCCTGTTTTAGAAAGGTAGAATTTGGGCTAGATTTTCATTCTGTAACAAACAGTTGCAGTTTTATCTTCTTTTTTCAGGATATAGGATACAGTGGAGGTCTTGTCTACCAATGAATTCATCATAAAACGACCCCTCTTCTATTTAGAGATTCCTTAGCGGAAACACTACCAGTGGCTTTGGTTTTGATCTACGTAAAGGAAGTATGACTTACAGACTACTGGGGTTTCAGACTACTTGCCTTCCCCAGAGTGGATTAAAAAAAGAAAAGGATGAATTTGCTACTTCCTGTCAGGGTCTGATTTTACTCTCTCAGATACAGTGGCATTTCTCCCACAAGCTTCTGGTTTCAGTGTTACTGTAGCAGAACCTAGAAGTTAGAGTATCATTCAAGTGTGCGGTTGCTTGAGGGGAATCACCGTCTTTTATGAAACCAGCTAGATGTGAAATTGTGATTAAGTTCAAAAGAGGTGTATAAAGTTAAAAATTCCCCAATGAATATATTTCAACAGGGCAGAATATCGTGGTTTGGAAATTTCCAGACCCAGGAAATTTGTCATTCTTACTGATAATGCTTTTTTTTTTTTAACTTTGCTGTTTTCTGAGATGAATTAGTGATGAAGAAACTTTGAATTCAGTGATGTCCATTCAGGATTTTAGTGAATTTTTACAGATTTTCAGTCAATAATGGTTGTAAAGATAAAATTTTCCCCCTTCACAGAGCCCTGGACTCAGTAAATGCTCAATAAATCTGTATTAATATTCTAATGTTACTTCCTTCGGCCAGTACAACTCAGTCTTCATTTAAATTCAACTTTTTGTGTCTCATTCATTTTTAAGGTGAACTGCTTGCATGGTGTTCTTCCCATACATTTTTTTGTCCCCTTTTTTTAAAAAAAAATTTATGTATTTATTTATTTATTCTCTTTATTTTAAAGATTTTACAGAGTTTTGTTGTTCACCAACATGTATGTTCCCAGATCATTCATATGCATATCCCTGGACCCTCCCCACCGCCAGTTCTCCCCGCCCACCCCTCCGGACCTTCCCATACATTTTACTCCTGTTCTTTAAAGATGACATCTGAACATAGGTATGACATACATTTAGTATAATAGATTTTTTTTCCTCTTTCATCTTTTTTCACAGTTGCGTAATGTGAGTGTTCAGAAAAGTGGCAGTTGTTTTCACAACACTATATTAAAAATTCTGATAGGGCTTCCCTGGTGGTCCAGTGGGTAAGGACACCGCCTTACAGGGCAAGGGGTGCCGGTTTGATCCCTGGCCTGGGAAGATCCCACGTGCTGTGGAGCGGCTGGACCGATGTGTCCAATTATGGAGCAGGAGCTCTGGAGTGCATGTGCCCAGAGCCAGTGCTCTGCGACAACAGAGGCCACTGCGATGGGAGGCCCATGTGGGCCAGAAGAACAAAGATGTCTGAAAATAGATAAATGAAAAGAGCAATAGAAGTGGCCCCCTCCCTCTCCCCCAACCCCCGCCCCCCTACACACAGAGAAAAGAAATTCTGATAACATTTTTTTTTTTTTTTTTTTTTACCACACACCATGGCATGTGAGATCTTAGTTCTCTGACCAGGGATCGAACCCGTACTCCCTGCAGTAGGAAGTGTGGAGTCTTAACCACTAAATGGCCAGGGAAGTCCTCTAATGGCTTCTTTTTTGTTTTTTTATTGGTTCAGGCAGTAAAGGTATGCTGAAACAAAAGTATCACACAGGTTCCCTTTTGGGGGACTCAGATGGAAACTGTGGTACTGTGTTACCTAAATAGACCTCCTCAAGCACGATGAATTCCTAAAACTGCACAGAATGAGTAGTTTGTTCAAATATCCTATATGATCTTAAATCTTATTTAAAACATTATAAGAGATGAACAGCATTAATGTCAATAAACAGAATAAAGGAGAAGTTATCCCAGAATAGTATTGTAAGAAGTAGACTTAGCAACTTTTAGACATTAGAGTGACCAGAAGGTCATTCACCCAGCAGCGTTGGAGCTGTGCTCACTTTTGCTGGTTTTGCCTGGGTTTGCAAAGACAACCCAAGCCAATGACAGAATTGCTGTGTGTCTGAATGGAAATGAGTGATCAGAGACAACAAAGGCTAGTCTCGTAAGGCATTGGGCACAGAATGATATCATGAGGTAATTAAAACCGATGTGGTATATTCTGGAATTAGGATGGCCTCCCAGCTCGTAGAGTAGCAGAAGAACTACATACAATTATAGACCCAGTAATCTATAGCTACAGCTGCTAACCTTTCGAAAAGACTGTAACAAGCTTCATGTGCAATGTAGATCAATACTGAGAAATTTATATGGATTGTACAATATGAATTAGAGTAAAGGTCTTGACTAAGGTACTCTAAAGTAGACCCTACTTCAAACCCCCTCACTCCACAATACTTTTAGGCCTACGGCATGAAGTATCCATTGTGAATATAAACTTGACTATAGCACAGTTCTTTTCGATAGCTGAAGGTGCATGCATGCTAAGCTGCTTCATTCATGTCTGACTCTGACACCGGGGACTGGAGCCCCCCAGGCTCCTCTGTCCATGGGATCCTCCAGGCAAGAACACTGGAGTGGGCTGCCATTTCCTCCTCCAGGGGATCTTCCCGACCCAGAGACTGAACCTGCGATCTTTTATGTCTCCTGCATTGGCAGACAGGTTCTTTACCACTGACAAAGATAGGTTTTAAGTTAAATATAGTACCTGACAGAATTTATTACTCAATAATTTAGTGTCAAAGCCACTCATTCTTATCTTGAATTAAAATTGTTTTTATTGGTTCAGGCAGTAAAGGTATGCTGAAACAAAAGTATCACACAGGTTCCCTTTTGGGGGACTCAGATGGAAACTGTGGTACTGTGTTACCTAAATAGACCTCCTCAAGCACGATGAATTCCTAAAACTGCACAGAATGAGTAGTTTGTTCAAATATCCTATATGATCTTAAATCTTATTTAAAACATTATAAGAGATGAACAGCATTAATGTCAATAAACAGAATAAAGGAGAAGTTATCCCAGAATAGTATTGTAAGAAGTAGACTTAGCAACTTTTAGACATTAGAGTGACCAGAAGGTCATTCACCCAGCAGCGTTGGAGCTGTGCTCACTTTTGCTGGTTTTGCCTGGGTTTGCAAAGACAACCCAAGCCAATGACAGAATTGCTGTGTGTCTGAATGGAAATGAGTGATCAGAGACAACAAAGGCTAGTCTCGTAAGGCATTGGGCACAGAATGATATCATGAGGTAATTAAAACCGATGTGGTATATTCTGGAATTAGGATGGCCTCCCAGCTCGTAGAGTAGCAGAAGAACTACATACAATTATAGACCCAGTAATCTATAGCTACAGCTGCTAACCTTTCGAAAAGACTGTAACAAGCTTCATGTGCAATGTAGATCAATACTGAGAAATTTATATGGATTGTACAATATGAATTAGAGTAAAGGTCTTGACTAAGGTACTCTAAAGTAGACCCTACTTCAAACCCCCTCACTCCACAATACTTTTAGGCCTACGGCATGAAGTATCCATTGTGAATATAAACTTGACTATAGCACAGTTCTTTTCGATAGCTGAAGGTGCATGCATGCTAAGCTGCTTCATTCATGTCTGACTCTGACACCGGGGACTGGAGCCCCCCAGGCTCCTCTGTCCATGGGATCCTCCAGGCAAGAACACTGGAGTGGGCTGCCATTTCCTCCTCCAGGGGATCTTCCCGACCCAGAGACTGAACCTGCGATCTTTTATGTCTCCTGCATTGGCAGACAGGTTCTTTACCACTGACAAAGATAGGTTTTAAGTTAAATATAGTACCTGACAGAATTTATTACTCAATAATTTAGTGTCAAAGCCACTCATTCTTATCTTGAATTAAAATCTACCCAAATGAAGCAGTAGCTGCATTAGATAAATAACAACAGTAGACATCCTTCATTTTATGACAGACCTGTTCTTTCTCTGGTAGTTAGATCTGAATGAAGGCAGCACTCTGGGGAAAACTTCCTTAAATTATGCTTTACTGAAGGATGGTTTTTTGTTTTTTTTGTTTTTTTTAGGAGGCGTATATAAGTTCAAAATATCCTTTTATTCTTACCTTGTTGATTTGTCAGGAATGACATTAACTGTATATTCAGAGCAGAATACTTGTCACTAAGGATCTCTTCACATATGGATCACATAAATTAGATCCTTCCACAATTTTATATATCTATGTTTTCTTATTCTGCTGTTTATTCTCAGTGCCAACCACTTAATATTTGCATACCAAGACAACTGCATGCTATAAAGTTTTCTTTAAAACATCACAATGATTGACTCTCATAACCATGATGTCAAGCCATCATGGACAGCTCTCACTTTGCCCATCATGAAAGGTACAAATATTTGCTGTGACACAATGAATATATACTTACTTCTACTGAAAGGCATGATCCTATATTGATCTGTCATACAAATTCTAGCTCCAAGGCCATTTAGTAGGTGAAAAATAATGTGATTACACTTTTGAAAATTAAAATGATTAAGTTTAGATAACTTCCTTTAAGTACTTCCCCAATTTTGTTTAGTTTTCTTATGTATCACTAAAATACATGATCATTAAAATGAAATTCAATGTTGATTTTTATTTAGATCCACTGACTGAAAGTGACTAGCATATAATTGCATAAGAATGCACATATTTGCGTTTCCCAGCAGAATTTGTCCTGTGTCCTGAAGTTGCTGTTTTGATTTAGATCATAAAGCTAAATGGTGAAGATTAAGTGGAGGTATACAGGAATTAAGATCTGAGAAAGTCAGTGGTTTTCATGGTTCATCTTTGGAAGACTCATTTCTTGATTAACTGTGGACTTAGAGTCCCTGCACACGTGATGCTCCAAGGACCTGCCCCTCTAAACAGTCTACATCACAGTGTTTCCCTTCCCTTTCACTTCATCTGAATTTCTTACCATTAGAACCATTGCCTTTTGTGTGAGAACCAAGATGGCAGGTAAGGTTTCAGTTAAAAGTGTCCTTGAAATGTAAATCAGTTATTTGGAGAAGGAGTAGAAGGGTGGGCTTGAAGCCCCTGCATGGACACTTCAGCTTAGACTTGCTTATTAGGTTAGTTAGCTAGTCATCTCTGAAAGCAGAGATCAAGGAGGGAGGAGCAGGGCAGGTAAGTTTCCATGGGGATGAAGACTAATTGAGAGGAAAAATACACCCCTAGTTGTCCAAGAGCTCCTCCTTTTCAAGTCCAGCCCCAAAGAGCCACAGATTCAGTATTTAAAATAGTATCAGCTGAACTATTTGCAATAGCTAGAACATGGAAGCAACCTAGATGTCCATCGACTGATGAATGGATAAAGAAGCTGTGGTACATATATACCGTGGAATATTACTCAGCCATAAAAAAGGAATACATTTGAATCAGTTCTAATGAGGGGGATGAATCTAGGACCTATTATACAGATTGAGGTATGTCAGAGAAAGAAAAATATTGTATACTGAAATGTGTATGGAATCTAGAAAGATGGTGCTGGAAATAGTGATATGAATATATACTTACTTCTACTGAAAGGCATGATCCTATATTGATCTGTCATACAAATTCTAGCTCAAGGCCATTTAGTAGGTGAAAAATAATGTGATTACACTTTTGAAAATTAAAATGATTAAGTTTAGATAACTTCCTTTAAGTACTTCCCCAATTTTGTTTAGTTTTCTTATGTATCACTAAAATACATGATCATTAAAATGAAATTCAATGTTGATTTTATTTAGATCCACTGACTGAAAGTGACTAGCATATAATTGCATAAGAATGCACATATTTGCGTTTCCCAGCAGAATTTGTCCTGTGTCCTGAAGTTGCTGTTTTGATTTAGATCATAAAGCTAAATGGTGAAGATTAAGTGGAGGTATACAGGAATTAAGATCTGAGAAAGTCAGTGGTTTTCATGGTTCATCTTTGGAAGACTCATTTCTTGATTAACTGTGGACTTAGAGTCCCTGCACACGTGATGCTCCAAGGACCTGCCCCTCTAAACAGTCTACATCACAGTGTTTCCCTTCCCTTTCACTTCATCTGAATTTCTTACCATTAGAACCATTGCCTTTTGTGTGAGAACCAAGATGGCAGGTAAGGTTTCAGTTAAAAGTGTCCTTGAAATGTAAATCAGTTATTTGGAGAAGGAGTAGAAGGGTGGGCTTGAAGCCCCTGCATGGACACTTCAGCTTAGACTTGCTTATTAGGTTAGTTAGCTAGTCATCTCTGAAAGCAGAGATCAAGGAGGGAGGAGCAGGGCAGGTAAGTTTCCATGGGGATGAAGACTAATTGAGAGGAAAAATACACCCCTAGTTGTCCAAGAGCTCCTCCTTTTCAAGTCCAGCCCCAAAGAGCCACAGATTCAGTATTTAAAATAGTATCAGCTGAACTATTTGCAATAGCTAGAACATGGAAGCAACCTAGATGTCCATCGACTGATGAATGGATAAAGAAGCTGTGGTACATATATACCGTGGAATATTACTCAGCCATAAAAAAGGAATACATTTGAATCAGTTCTAATGAGGGGGATGAATCTAGGACCTATTATACAGATTGAGGTATGTCAGAGAAAGAAAAATATTGTATACTGAAATGTGTATGGAATCTAGAAAGATGGTGCTGATAAATGAACATGCAGAGCTGCAATGGAGAGGCAGAGACTGAGAACAGTCTTACGGACATTGGGGTGAGGGAGGGGAACATGCTGTGGGACTAGGGGATCTCAAACAAGGGCACTGTGGTAACCTGGACGGGGAGGGGGGCAGGTTCCGGGCGGGGGACGTGTGTGTACCTATGGTGGACTTGGGTTGATGTGTGGCAGTAAACAACTGAAGCCTGTAAAAAATGTAACAATAATAACAAAATTTGCATAAAAAAGCAGTATCATGGAGATTTATTTAAGTGCTCTGTGTTTCAACCTCTATGTATTATAAAACCGCAAGAAAGTGATTTCTCAATAAATCTTCATAAAAACCTTCAATGTTTGGTGACAAAAAGATGTGTTCAAGTGACTGATCTTTAAAGTGTGTTTCTTTGTGTGAGGTTTTTTGAAATTATTATTTTCTGCAGAAAATGAATATTCTGTGTTGTATCTCAGTAACTGATTTTAGAGTTAAGTTCTGTGGCGTCAGGAAATGGGGCAAAGAGTGTCGTGTTCCTCTTGGACTCACATGCGTCCCATCACTAAAGAGGGGTCCGTGTCCGAGGGCTGTGTTGGTTTCTCTGTTTAGAAAAGTTACAAAAATAAATCTGAAGGTTAAGAGGAATTGATGTTGTGACCGGCTACTGATTGAGCTGGTGACTAACTGGGGACACGTCTTCTAAAGCACAGAAATGCATCTTCTAAAAGTAAAATGGATTGTTCTGTAGAAATAACCCATAGCCTGACCTCCTGATGAATCATAAAATTATTTTTCATATCATTAGCTTTACACATAAGGAAAACTCCCTATAGAAGCCATTGCTGAGAAAAAATTAGAAACTATGTCATGATATTTTCTTTAATTTACTTCCATCATAATCTACATCACTTTTCTTAGGAGTTCTAATGAAGAATTCTTTAATGATAATACCTACTTTTTTCTAAATTAAGAGCTTCTCTCTGAAAACACTGCTTTGCAGATGAAACAGCTGTAATGAGGGGGATGAATCTAGGACCTATTATACAGATTGAGGTATGTCAGAGAAAGAAAAATATTGTATACTGAAATGTGTATGGAATCTAGAAAGATGGTGCTGATAAATGAACATGCAGAGCTGCAATGGAGAGGCAGAGACTGAGAACAGTCTTACGGACATTGGGGTGAGGGAGGGGAACATGCTGTGGGACTAGGGGATCTCAAACAAGGGCACTGTGGTAACCTGGACGGGGAGGGGGGCAGGTTCCGGGCGGGGGACGTGTGTGTACCTATGGTGGACTTGGGTTGATGTGTGGCAGTAAACAACTGAAGCCTGTAAAAAATGTAACAATAATAACAAAATTTGCATAAAAAAGCAGTATCATGGAGATTTATTTAAGTGCTCTGTGTTTCAACCTCTATGTATTATAAAACCGCAAGAAAGTGATTTCTCAATAAATCTTCATAAAAACCTTCAATGTTTGGTGACAAAAAGATGTGTTCAAGTGACTGATCTTTAAAGTGTGTTTCTTTGTGTGAGGTTTTTTGAAATTATTATTTTCTGCAGAAAATGAATATTCTGTGTTGTATCTCAGTAACTGATTTTAGAGTTAAGTTCTGTGGCGTCAGGAAATGGGGCAAAGAGTGTCGTGTTCCTCTTGGACTCACATGCGTCCCATCACTAAAGAGGGGTCCGTGTCCGAGGGCTGTGTTGGTTTCTCTGTTTAGAAAAGTTACAAAAATAAATCTGAAGGTTAAGAGGAATTGATGTTGTGACCGGCTACTGATTGAGCTGGTGACTAACTGGGGACACGTCTTCTAAAGCACAGAAATGCATCTTCTAAAAGTAAAATGGATTGTTCTGTAGAAATAACCCATAGCCTGACCTCCTGATGAATCATAAAATTATTTTTCATATCATTAGCTTTACACATAAGGAAAACTCCCTATAGAAGCCATTGCTGAGAAAAAATTAGAAACTATGTCATGATATTTTCTTTAATTTACTTCCATCATAATCTACATCACTTTTCTTAGGAGTTCTAATGAAGAATTCTTTAATGATAATACCTACTTTTTTCTAAATTAAGAGCTTCTCTCTGAAAACACTGCTTTGCAGATGAAACAGCTGTAATAGAGCATACCTTTGTGTATTTCAAAATTCTGAAAATGAGTGTTTCTAAAGATAAATGCCAATAATGAACTTAACACATAAGACGAAGTATTTCATACTTCTGAACTGTCTCAGAAGAAAGCAGATGTTGATACACGGGATCACCATGGAAACATTATACTGAGTGACCATTTAATTGTGAATGCGCAAACAAGGAAGAATACTGACTTTTGAGGACTATTCTGCTTTTCCCAACCTTAAAAAGCCAGGAAGTTTTCACTGACATTCCTTTGTAACCTTTTTACTGGCTGAGTAACCTTCCCAATAGTTCTATTATGGACAGTGATTAATACCTTCAGACAAGACAGTGGAAAAAACAGGTTGGAAATATTTGCCCCTAGAGTCATTCTGTGAAGGGAGCAGGAGGCAGAGTGCAGCTCCCCTCTTCGACCAGTGTTCACCCAGGGGCTTCCTCCACACCCTGAACCCATGCTGGCTCAGCTTCAGGCTCGAAACTTCAGGAAAACGTTATCAAACAAACATGGATAAAAACCAAGGGCAGGAAGGAGACAGCTCAGGGAAGATGCATTCGGTTGCTGTAAACTGCAGCCCTTAGCCTTCCTTCAGATTTACACACGAGGGTCTCCACATGCCCAACAACTTCACCTTTAAAGGATCCTATGTCCAGAAGACAATTTGAATCATAATTTTCTCTTTGTCCTTTATAACTTCTTTTCAATATCTTTTCTCTTTCCTTTCCCCCAGCTTCCACCTCAGGGAAAAGAAAAGGTATGGCAGTTATCACCCTGGGTGTTTGCCATCTTTTAAGGGTCACTTCTTCCGGGAGGCTTCCTCTGTACATTTAAGTACATATTGTCAACATTGAGTTTTAACAAAAGGCCTCCTTTAAAAGTTACTGTGGAGTAACTTGATTATTAGTTGAATGTACAGAGTTCCCTATGTCTGGCACTATAGGAAGACTCAGCTTTTCTATTTCTACAAGCCACACTTCATAAATTTCTATTTCTACTCACCATCATGGCAAGGAAAATTTTGTGTAATGAGAACCATGTGAGACAAACGGAGCAAGTTCTGGGAACAGTTGTTTTGCCTGTTTAAAAATGTAGCTTTCTTAAGATGAGACATGGATAGAATTCCTTGTGTTACGTACAAGGCAAGCAAGCACCCTACCAGTCCTTCTACACTCACAGCATTTGACTCAACGCCGTAACACACCAAGCGAGGGTTCCATCTGCCCCACACGAAGCTGTCTCTAGACATACACTCATACTCACTCTCCAGCTCCAGATAGCCTTACTCCAATTGCTCCTCAAGGATAGACTTGTCCGCTTTGCCTTCTTTCTGTTTCTGGCAGAGCAGAAACTCCAGGAGGCTAGATTCTCTGTGTTTTCTGCTGGGATCCTCCCTGCTGTGTTCCCTAAGGCAGTGGGTCTTCTCTCCTAGATTGGCAGAAGCACTCGTCACTCTGCGCTGTGACTGTTTCATTCCCTAGTGCTGACTGTGCCTGAGGGTGGGGACTGGCTCTCACCTCTGGGCCCGATACAAAGCTCAGCAGAGCAGTAACTGCTTTAAATACTTCTGTCTGCCCATCTGGCTTGGATGTGACATGGGAGCGTTTCAGTAAGATTTAACTAATGTGCAGCTTCTTGGAGAGTTTAGAAGGGTAGTAGGAGCTTAGAAGTGTGGAAATAGATCAGTGAGGTTTGTTGGTATTCCAGAGGAGTAAGGGTCATTTACATTTAGAGAATCCCAGGCTTGGATCTCAGTCTACAAAGTACAGTCATTAAAGGATAAAGCTGGAGAACTCTAGCAGATAGCATCATCTGAAGTTGTAGATAAAGATGAGCTTTCATCCCGTTTTTTTTTTTTTTTTTTCTTTTGGAAACCACGCTTAGATGCTGTAGTCCCGTGTTTTATTGTACTCCTTCTTAGAAGATGACACGCCCAAACATTTAGAGGTGAGACGCTCGGTCGGCTGATAGACACAGACATAGACAGAGAGATGGAGGGGGGCAGAGAGATACAGCGAACGTGGCAGATGCTAACAGTGACTGAACCTAAGTGAAAGGTCTGTTGTTTTCAACCTGTCTGGGTTCCATCCCTGACCCCAGTGATGTTACTAGCTGTGTGGTACCTGGCAGCTGAATTGAGCTCTTTAAGTTTTAGCTGCTGTGAAGGTGACACGGCAGAATGAATGTAAAGCATTTGTCGGGTGCTAGACTCATTATCACAATGGATACAAGAGCTACAGGTCTAATAGCATCAGTCATGAATACTTGCCAAGCTCCCCTAGGTCTTTGTACACTTACTATGTGTACTTGTTTTAAAGTAAAAGTCAAAAAGAGAGAGAAAAAAAAAAAAAACCATAAAATACAAGTCAAGATACACTTACTAGGGGCTTCCCTGGTGGTCCAGTGGCTGAAGAGTCTGCCTTGCAATGCAAGGGGCACCGGTTCGGTCCCTTGCTTGGGAAGATCCCATGTGCCCAATTACAAGCCAGCTCTCTGGAGCGCATGTGCCCAGAGCCGGTTCTCTGCAGCGAGAGAGGCCACTGCAATGGCAGTGGGAGGCCCACACAGGCCAAAAAGTAAAGATGAATGCAAAATAAATAAATACAAAATAAATTTTAAAAAAAAGATACACTTACTACTATATAACCAAATTATTCTAGAAATTAGAGATTATTGAAAAACCTGTACAAACTGAATAACCCCTTGGTATCCCAAGTCATAAGTCACGACTAAAAGGTCCCCCAAAATGTTTCCTTAGAAATAGATTTCTAAAACCCAAACAACGTTTTACCTTTCCATGAATTTTCAGCAACTACTTTGTATACATGTACTTTATTTTTCTCAGACTATCTTTCTGCCTCACTTTCCAATTTGGTTTCCTGAAATATACAAGACCATAAATGTATTCACAATAATAGCAAACACTCACTCAGAGCACCCTCGGGGCCAGGCTGGAGTTTGACTTCTCCGTGCTTGCTCACTGGCCTGTTAACTCTTAACAGCCTTCGGGAAAGAGTGTCACCCTCCTGCCCATTTGGGGTGGGATGGGATGGCACAGACAGGTGAAGAGGTTCAACGCTGGGGTTATTTACCACTGTGGCCAAAGTGGCACCAGTGTCCATGCCCTGAACCCTGATACTGGCCTGACTGTGGCTGCATCACATGAAAGAGCAGAGTCAGGAACCTTTACTGAGTATAGAACATTCTCATTTATGAAGTCATGACAAAAACCCGTCATTGTCTGTCATTGTCCTTATTCAAGCATCAGCTTCACCATTTCATAAAATCAGCTGTTTGATAGCCTTCAGTAAGCTTTCCTTCTGCCAATACCTTAACCCCATGGACATACACACAGTTACTGGTTTTTTTTTTAGGCTTGGCACAGACAAAGTGTGTGCTCCTCACCAACGTTAGGCCTTGTGTTCTGGCTACTGTGTCATCTAGAATAAGGGTGAGGACTGTGCCTTTTGGTTCAGAGTGTTTCTCCACGTTGCTGTGAGTCCTGCAGTTGTGACTGAGGAGGCTGAACTGTTCAGGCGTGTTCAACGTTTTTAGAGTGTTTTGCTTAAGCTGTGGTCCAGTGGCTGAAGAGTCTGCCTTGCAATGCAAGGGCACCGGTTCGGTCCCTTGCTTGGGAAGATCCCATGTGCCCAATTACAAGCCAGCTCTCTGGAGCGCATGTGCCCAGAGCCGGTTCTCTGCAGCGAGAGAGGCCACTGCAATGGCAGTGGGAGGCCCACACAGGCCAAAAAGTAAAGATGAATGCAAAATAAATAAATACAAAATAAATTTTAAAAAAAAGATACACTTACTACTATATAACCAAATTATTCTAGAAATTAGAGATTATTGAAAAACCTGTACAAACTGAATAACCCCTTGGTATCCCAAGTCATAAGTCACGACTAAAAGGTCCCCCAAAATGTTTCCTTAGAAATAGATTTCTAAAACCCAAACAACGTTTTACCTTTCCATGAATTTTCAGCAACTACTTTGTATACATGTACTTTATTTTTCTCAGACTATCTTTCTGCCTCACTTTCCAATTTGGTTTCCTGAAATATACAAGACCATAAATGTATTCACAATAATAGCAAACACTCACTCAGAGCACCCTCGGGGCCAGGCTGGAGTTTGACTTCTCCGTGCTTGCTCACTGGCCTGTTAACTCTTAACAGCCTTCGGAATGAGTGTCACCCTCCTGCCCATTTGGGGTGGGATGGGATGGCACAGACAGGTGAAGAGGTTCAACGCTGGGGTTATTTACCACTGTGGCCAAAGTGGCACCAGTGTCCATGCCCTGAACCCTGATACTGGCCTGACTGTGGCTGCATCACATGAAAGAGCAGAGTCAGGAACCTTTACTGAGTATAGAACATTCTCATTTATGAAGTCATGACAAAAACCCGTCATTGTCTGTCATTGTCCTTATTCAAGCATCAGCTTCACCATTTCATAAAATCAGCTGTTTGATAGCCTTCAGTAAGCTTTCCTTCTGCCAATACCTTAACCCCATGGACATACACACAGTTACTGGTTTTTTTTTTAGGCTTAGCACAGACATAGTGTGTGCTCCCTCACCAACGTTAGGCCTTGTGTTCTGGCTACTGTGTCATCTAGAATAAGGGTGAGGACTGTGCCTTTTGGTTCAGAGTGTTTCTCCACGTTGCTGTGAGTCCTGCAGTTGTGACTGAGGAGGCTGAACTGTTCAGACGTGTGCCGTGTTTACTGAGGAGCGATGTGCTCTTGGAGTGATTTTGCTTGAAGCCCCGAGTGTTGTTAAGCCCAAAGAGAAGACTGATGGACAGAGCTTAAGTGTCTCATGGCAGGTGAGAATTATGCAACAGTGATCAGATTTAAAATGAGGCACTTCTTTTAGAGTCAGAGATAAAGTAATACATACATATATATATAATAAAGTAAAGTAATACATATACGTGTGTGTGCTCTATCGCTCTGTGTGTCTTGGACTGTAGTCTACCAGGCTCTTCTGTCCATGGAATTTTTCAGGCCAAGAATACTGGAGTGGGTTGCCATTGCCTCCTCCAGGGCATCTTCTCCTGCATTGGCAGGAATATTCTTTACCACTGCACCACTGGTAGGACCAATACATACATAAAAATTATATATATATATATATACATATACACACACACACACACACACACACACATAACATGTGTACATATACAACACACACATATATACACAACACATATATAACATACACATATATAACACACACACATAACATATAACATATATATAACACGCATATAACATATATAAAACATATATATATATATAAGATGTAGTGAAAATGTGGAATAAAGAGAGGCTTTCAAAATTTTAACATTTTTCCTGAGAAAAAAATGAGTTTTCTTATTCTATCTGATTTTAGCCAACATGTAACAGTTCTGAAGCAGTAAAATCAGTGAAAGGAAAATAAACATTATCTAGTCAGTTACACTGGTACTTACTCTCTTTAGCTACAGAGGATATGAATTCAGCTGTGTCTTAGGAGCTATATGAAAGTGAAAAGGTCATCACACGGAATCATAGAATTTCATCAGCTTAGGAGACTTTGGAGGTGATTTTCATTCCAGTCACCCACTGAAGGGGGTGAGAAGATCTGGGGCTGGGCTCCCTCCACCACCCGTTAGGGCACCATTGTGTTCTGGTTTTTACTGTGTCATCTAGAATAAGGGTGAGGACTGTGCCTTTTGGTTCAGAGTGTTTCTCCACGTTGCTGTGAGTCCTGCAGTTGTGACTGAGGAGGCTGAACTGTTCAGACGTGTGCCGTGTTTACTGAGGAGCGATGTGCTCTTGGAGTGATTTTGCTTGAAGCCCCGAGTGTTGTTAAGCCCAAAGAGAAGACTGATGGACAGAGCTTAAGTGTCTCATGGCAGGTGAGAATTATGCAACAGTGATCAGATTTAAAATGAGGCACTTCTTTTAGAGTCAGAGATAAAGTAATACATACATATATATATAATAAAGTAAAGTAATACATATACGTGTGTGTGCTCTATCGCTCTGTGTGTCTTGGACTGTAGTCTACCAGGCTCTTCTGTCCATGGAATTTTTCAGGCCAAGAATACTGGAGTGGGTTGCCATTGCCTCCTCCAGGGCATCTTCTCCTGCATTGGCAGGAATATTCTTTACCACTGCACCACTGGTAGGACCAATACATACATAAAAATTATATATATATATATATACATATACACACACACACACACACACACACACATAACATGTGTACATATACAACACACACATATATACACAACACATATATAACATACACATATATAACACACACACATAACATATAACATATATATAACACGCATATAACATATATAAAACATATATATATATATAAGATGTAGTGAAAATGTGGAATAAAGAGAGGCTTTCAAAATTTTAACATTTTTCCTGAGAAAAAAATGAGTTTTCTTATTCTATCTGATTTTAGCCAACATGTAACAGTTCTGAAGCAGTAAAATCAGTGAAAGGAAAATAAACATTATCTAGTCAGTTACACTGGTACTTACTCTCTTTAGCTACAGAGGATATGAATTCAGCTGTGTCTTAGGAGCTATATGAAAGTGAAAAGGTCATCACACGGAATCATAGAATTTCATCAGCTTAGGAGACTTTGGAGGTGATTTTCATTCCAGTCACCCACTGAAGAGGTGAGAAGACTGAGGCACAGGAATTGGCATGGAGCTGGGACTTAAAAACCTACCATGATTCCCAGGTTGGTGCTCTTTCCATACCAGGTTTCTGCCCTGTGGACAGGAGGCCTAATATCAAAGCAATAAAGGTGTTAAAATCAGCTAAGCAGTAGCCAGTAACCTCACAAAAACGGTAGAGATGCCAGCTTGTCAAGACAGAGGCTCGATCTCTGCAAAGGAGGGTTCACCACCAGTCTCCACCACTCCAAACTATTTTGTCCTCATAGGTTTAGAATAGAGATTTTAGAGACTATGAAACTCTACCCCCAGGAGAGTCAAGGCTGAGATTCAAAGAAGCCTGGAGCCTCCTGACACTGAGTGAAAAATTGTGTGTGAACATGCACGTTAAAAAAAGAAAAACATTCTGGGAAAAGGATACATAACCTCCATTAGATCTGACAAAGGAAAAACGAATTATGAACTATTACTAGGAAAACTTCTTTTTTCATATCAAATGGTAGATCTTAGTCATGACATAAAACAGCTGATGAAAAAACTTCAAAAAGTAAAACTTAGGCTTGTGTGAGTGGCTTTTTTGATTCACAGAAGACTGATCTGATGACAGAAGTAGAAAGATGAAAGTTATTAATTTTCCACGTTTGCGACTGGAAAGTTCAGAATGACAAAATTCACAGCACATTCTAGCTAGGTATGTTATTGCAAATGAATTGCATGCATAGCAATGACATTCAGAGATTTGGGTTTTTCTGTAAGACCAAAAACTTACACATTCTACATATGACTGGTTAGGTAAAAACCAGACTAGAAATGTGTGTGAATGCCACAGTTTTGCCTTGAAAGAGCATAGGTCTCAAGTCAGTACTCAGGTTTCTCTTTCTTAACAGGTGTGGTTAGGAAGCTTGACCTGTGGCCGGGGGTGCTGACCCACTGCATGAGGGACCTGGGTTATTACCAGCCATTAGCAACTTGTCTATGCTGTAGAATGAATTACTAAATGGGCTTTGGTCCCTGAAAGAAAAGGTCATCACACGGAATCATAGAATTTCATCAGCTTAGGAGACTTTGGAGGTGATTTTCATTCCAGTCACCCACTGAAGAGGTGAGAAGACTGAGGCACAGGAATTGGCATGGAGCTGGGACTTAAAAACCTACCATGATTCCCAGGTTGGTGCTCTTTCCATACCAGGTTTCTGCCCTGTGGACAGGAGGCCTAATATCAAAGCAATAAAGGTGTTAAAATCAGCTAAGCAGTAGCCAGTAACCTCACAAAAACGGTAGAGATGCCAGCTTGTCAAGACAGAGGCTCGATCTCTGCAAAGGAGGGTTCACCACCAGTCTCCACCACTCCAAACTATTTTGTCCTCATAGGTTTAGAATAGAGATTTTAGAGACTATGAAACTCTACCCCCAGGAGAGTCAAGGCTGAGATTCAAAGAAGCCTGGAGCCTCCTGACACTGAGTGAAAAATTGTGTGTGAACATGCACGTTAAAAAAAGAAAAACATTCTGGGAAAAGGATACATAACCTCCATTAGATCTGACAAAGGAAAAACGAATTATGAACTATTACTAGGAAAACTTCTTTTTTCATATCAAATGGTAGATCTTAGTCATGACATAAAACAGCTGATGAAAAAACTTCAAAAAGTAAAACTTAGGCTTGTGTGAGTGGCTTTTTTGATTCACAGAAGACTGATCTGATGACAGAAGTAGAAAGATGAAAGTTATTAATTTTCCACGTTTGCGACTGGAAAGTTCAGAATGACAAAATTCACAGCACATTCTAGCTAGGTATGTTATTGCAAATGAATTGCATGCATAGCAATGACATTCAGAGATTTGGGTTTTTCTGTAAGACCAAAAACTTACACATTCTACATATGACTGGTTAGGTAAAAACCAGACTAGAAATGTGTGTGAATGCCACAGTTTTGCCTTGAAAGAGCATAGGTCTCAAGTCAGTACTCAGGTTTCTCTTTCTTAACAGGTGTGGTTAGGAAGCTTGACCTGTGGCCGGGGGTGCTGACCCACTGCATGAGGGACCTGGGTTATTACCAGCCATTAGCAACTTGTCTATGCTGTAGAATGAATTACTAAATGGGCTTTGGTCCCCTGAAAGAAATCAGGAGACAGCAAGTAAAAGGGACATAAATGAGGTGAAATGCTCCTGGTCTGCCACTCCCTATTCGCCCATCCCTCCCAAACATCCCGAAACACATTCGCAGAGCTATGAGTCCTCATGGGCGAAGTGGGGATAATACCATCCACCCTGCCAAATTCGTATCATTGTGACTTATCAAACTAGACAACAGGCAGGAAATTGCCTTGACAACTTTATAACTTATATTACTGTTCAAGTAGATTAACAATTAAATACACATATCCATGTTTAAAAGCTCAGTCCCACGATTATTAAAAGTTTAGCTGCCCTAGTTAGTTAGACAATGAATCACGATGTTACAGCCATACATCAGAGGCACGACTTCTTCAGAGAGAAGACTGGAGAGAAAGAGTAACTTGGGCTTTGGGTCATCTTCTACATAAGGTCATATGAAAAGTATGTCTTCAATTAATCTCATTTATTTGACATAGAATATAGAAAACTAAATTGTGAGCATCATTAGATACCACTGGCCTCTTCAATCACTTGGGATCCTGGATCTGCTGTGTGATGTTAGAAAAGTAATTTCGCCTCTCTGGTCCTCAGTTCTCTCATTTGGAAGGATTGGATTCTGACTTACAGTTTTGTCAGTTGTCAACTTCAGTAATTCCTGATTACATTTTATTCCTGATCATCCCCATATGCCTCCTTTAGATGACAGGACATTCAAAGTCCTGGTTAACCCTTGGGAGCTGTAATCCGTGGAGGACAGTCACACATGGGGTTTCGGGAGGAATAAAGAAAAATAACCAACGTGTTTTGCCCAAGTGCACTTTGCCACGATGGAGGCAAATAAAAGCAAGCTTCTGAAACCAGACTAGAAATGTGTGAATGCCACAGTTTTGCCTTGAAAGAGCATAGGTCTCAAGTCAGTACTCAGGTTTCTCTTTCTTAACAGGTGTGGTTAGGAAGCTTGACCTGTGGCCGGGGGTGCTGACCCACTGCATGAGGGACCTGGGTTATTACCAGCCATTAGCAACTTGTCTATGCTGTAGAATGAATTACTAAATGGGCTTTGGTCCCCTGAAAGAAATCAGGAGACAGCAAGTAAAAGGGACATAAATGAGGTGAAATGCTCCTGGTCTGCCACTCCCTATTCGCCCATCCCTCCCAAACATCCCGAAACACATTCGCAGAGCTATGAGTCCTCATGGGCGAAGTGGGGATAATACCATCCACCCTGCCAAATTCGTATCATTGTGACTTATCAAACTAGACAACAGGCAGGAAATTGCCTTGACAACTTTATAACTTATATTACTGTTCAAGTAGATTAACAATTAAATACACATATCCATGTTTAAAAGCTCAGTCCCACGATTATTAAAAGTTTAGCTGCCCTAGTTAGTTAGACAATGAATCACGATGTTACAGCCATACATCAGAGGCACGACTTCTTCAGAGAGAAGACTGGAGAGAAAGAGTAACTTGGGCTTTGGGTCATCTTCTACATAAGGTCATATGAAAAGTATGTCTTCAATTAATCTCATTTATTTGACATAGAATATAGAAAACTAAATTGTGAGCATCATTAGATACCACTGGCCTCTTCAATCACTTGGGATCCTGGATCTGCTGTGTGATGTTAGAAAAGTAATTTCGCCTCTCTGGTCCTCAGTTCTCTCATTTGGAAGGATTGGATTCTGACTTACAGTTTTGTCAGTTGTCAACTTCAGTAATTCCTGATTACATTTTATTCCTGATCATCCCCATATGCCTCCTTTAGATGACAGGACATTCAAAGTCCTGGTTAACCCTTGGGAGCTGTAATCCGTGGAGGACAGTCACACATGGGGTTTCGGGAGGAATAAAGAAAAATAACCAACGTGTTTTGCCCAAGTGCACTTTGCCACGATGGAGGCAAATAAAAGCAAGCTTCTGAAACGCCTGCTCAGTCCTCAGGTCTATTAAACGTCGATACTGATACCTAAGACGTTATGATCCTAACTTCTAAAATATGAAGGTATATTAGTAGTTACTTTTCGAAAGGAAATAGAAAGGGCTCCTGTCTTGAAGGCAGTCCCTTTCTGACCCAGGCCACCCGGCCCCCTAGGTCTGTCCTGCACACTCCCAGGGCCACGTCCCGTCCCGGCACCTCTCCTATCAACTAAGGGAATTCTGGAGAGTCGCCGAGGGCCGGGTCTGGAGCACCGCTCCTTCCCTTCGCCCTTTCCCTCCGAGGAATCCATCCCCAGCCACCTGAGGACCCAGGCAAAGTCCGGGGACCGCGCCCCTAGACGGACGCCGGCGGGCGCGCCGAGCCTGGAGCCGCGCCAGGTGCAGACCACGTGCGCGCCGCCCCCGCCCCGCGCCCGGCGGGGACCCGGAGCCGCCGCCGCCGCCCGCCCGCCCGCGCGTCCCGGCGCGTCGAAGCCCGGGGCTAAGCCGGCGTACCTTCCTTCCTTCCCCGCGTCGCGTGATCGCCGCTGGGCTGGGCTGGGCTGCGCCGGCGTCCGGGGCTGGAGGCGGCCCGACGGGCCCGCGGCGCTGCGCCCGGGCTGGGCCGCGCACAGGAAGCCCGCGCCTGCGAACGTGCGACCCTTTTATAACCCACTTGTGACTCATAACCGACCAGGCGCCTTTTCTGTAAACCCCCCCTCTTCCCCGCCTTGCCCCCCGCCCCTGCCTGTTCTTGGAACCTACAGCTCGAAAAACTTTTTTCTTTTTAAAGGAAAAGTCGAAAAAGCCCAGCGCGGGATTGGTGTTTTCCCCTTTCCCTTTCTCGTGGGTCACTCTGTGTGTGTGTGTGTGTGTTTGCTGTCGACACACGTCGTGTACTTTCCGGCCCCGGCGCTGCGAGGCTCGGACTCCAACCGTTGTTCTTAATGAAAAGGAAACGCATTCAAATGAGCGTTCAGTCGGCGGCGGCGGCGGGACCGAGGGGAAGTTGCTGGGTGGCCTGGGTGTCTGCACAGGATCCTGGCAGATGAGAAAGAAGAGGGAGCAAGTGGAAGGCTCTGCTTCCCCAACCCAACAGCTGCAGGCTCGCGGGTCCTTCACGGGGAGAAACAGTCCGGCGACTCCTCCGTGTGACCCTCCCCTGCAGGATTCGGCGTCGGGGATGTTCTCCTGGGGTTTTAGCACCCTCGAGCCTTGCTTGGCATGTGCCTGGTGTATCTTTCCACCTTCTTCAAATTTGACCTCGCCGACATTTCCCCGCCTCCTTACACGCTAAGGTCATATTCTCGTAGCACAAAGGACTCCACTTTTAATTTTGGTTTCATTGTCTCTCTCTTTACTTTCTCCCATCCTTTGCGGCGGGTGGGAGGCTTTTTCCTGGAGCAGGTCATTTGACACATTGGGTGGAACTGAATAAAATCAGTCCAAAACTTGGCACGACTGCAAGCCTAGTCAAGGAACTCATTTGTGAGCCTCAGTTGAATAAACTTTTTGACCTTAAGAAGGAAGGAAAGAAAACTGAGGAGAGGAGGTGGGAAGATGGTGAGCAGGAGGGGTGGGTCAGGAATGGACTTCCTCCATAGCCACCTGACTCATGCTTTTTTTGTGGGTAAGACAGGGCCAGCGTTGGATTCCAGTGCAAGTCTCCTAATAGTTGAGTCTTTATCCATAGGTGGGGCAGGAGACAATTTTGAATATATTGTTTTAAGTTGATATCATAAAGTTAGTCTGTGGGATTCCTGATGGTGTGGAAGCGAGAAATGACATAGTCCTCAGTTTATAGATGGCCCAAGTGGGTTAAGGAGGTTGGGGGCATTTTAAAATGCTCTGTTTTTCTTTAAACATTGTTTTTTTTTTTTTTTTTTGCTCCCATCCCCACCCCACCCTCTTTAAACATTTTTAAAAACATTTTTTCTTTGACTGAATTGTGTGATACATGAGGGATCTTAGTTCCCCGACCAGAGATGGAACTTGTGACCTCCATAGTGGAAGCAGAGAGTCTTGACCACTAGACCACCAGGGGAGCACCCCCTACCCTCTGTTCTTAAGGCTTACATTTTCCCTTATTCCTTGTAATTCAAAAACAGTGATAATTATAAGTAACCAGGTGTGAGAATTGGACCATAAAGAAGGTTGAAGGCCAAAGAATTGTTGTCAAATGTGATGCTGAAGAAGACTCTTGAGAGGCCCTTGGATTGCACAGAGATCAAACCCGTGAATATTAAAGGAAATCAACCCTGAATATTCATTGGAAGGACCGATGCAGAAGCTGAAACTCCAGTACTTTGGACCGAGTAGACTCAACGGAAGAGACCCTGATGCTGGGAAAGTTCTCACCTCTCAATTTGACCTCGCACGACATTTGCCCGCCCTCCAATTACCCCCCCGCTAGGGTCATATTCTCGTAGCACAAAGGACTCCACTTTTAATTTTGGTTTCATTGTCTCTCTCTTTACTTTCTCCCATCCTTTGCGGCGGGTGGGAGGCTTTTTCCTGGAGCAGGTCATTTGACACATTGGGTGGAACTGAATAAAATCAGTCCAAAACTTGGCACGACTGCAAGCCTAGTCAAGGAACTCATTTGTGAGCCTCAGTTGAATAAACTTTTTGACCTTAAGAAGGAAGGAAAGAAAACTGAGGAGAGGAGGTGGGAAGATGGTGAGCAGGAGGGGTGGGTCAGGAATGGACTTCCTCCATAGCCACCTGACTCATGCTTTTTTTGTGGGTAAGACAGGGCCAGCGTTGGATTCCAGTGCAAGTCTCCTAATAGTTGAGTCTTTATCCATAGGTGGGGCAGGAGACAATTTTGAATATATTGTTTTAAGTTGATATCATAAAGTTAGTCTGTGGGATTCCTGATGGTGTGGAAGCGAGAAATGACATAGTCCTCAGTTTATAGATGGCCCAAGTGGGTTAAGGAGGTTGGGGGCATTTTAAAATGCTCTGTTTTTCTTTAAACATTGTTTTTTTTTTTTTTTTTTGCTCCCATCCCCACCCCACCCTCTTTAAACATTTTTAAAAACATTTTTTCTTTGACTGAATTGTGTGATACATGAGGGATCTTAGTTCCCCGACCAGAGATGGAACTTGTGACCTCCATAGTGGAAGCAGAGAGTCTTGACCACTAGACCACCAGGGGAGCACCCCCTACCCTCTGTTCTTAAGGCTTACATTTTCCCTTATTCCTTGTAATTCAAAAACAGTGATAATTATAAGTAACCAGGTGTGAGAATTGGACCATAAAGAAGGTTGAAGGCCAAAGAATTGTTGTCAAATGTGATGCTGAAGAAGACTCTTGAGAGGCCCTTGGATTGCACAGAGATCAAACCCGTGAATATTAAAGGAAATCAACCCTGAATATTCATTGGAAGGACCGATGCAGAAGCTGAAACTCCAGTACTTTGGCCACCTGAGGCAGAGTAGACTCAACGGAAGAGACCCTGATGCTGGGAAAGACTGAACATAAAAGGAGAAGGGGGTGGCAGAGGGTGAGATGGTTAGATAGCATCACTGACTCAATGGACATGAATTTGAGCCTACTTCAGGAGATAGTGAGGGACAAGGAAGTCTGGCATGTTGCGTGCAGTCCATGGGGTCGCAAAAAGTCAGACCAGACTTAGTGACTGAATAGAACATGTAGAAAGCATTTACTATGTGCCCAGCTTTAAAACTCCAGAACTTGAGAAAGCAGGAGCCACTTGCTGCACAAGTATCATTTCCTAGATGTTATCTGTTGAGCTGTGTTTCCCCCAAATTTGTATATTGACATCCTAACCCCTAGGACCATGGAATGTGGCCTTATTTGGAAATACAGGATTAATGCAACATAATTCTTTAGGATCAAGTCTTGAGGGGGGACCCCTAGTCCAAGAGGACTGTGTCCTTTAAAAAAGCTGCCATGTGTGAAGAAAAAGATACACATAGGGCTTCCCCTGGTGGTCCAGTGGGTAAGGACACCGCCTTGCAGTGCAAGCGGCGCCGGTTCAATCCCTGGCCTGGGAAGATCCCACGTGCCGCGGAGCGGCTGGACCAATGTGTCCAATTACCGAGCCGGAGCTCTGGAGCGCATGCGCCCAGAGCCGGCGCTCTGCAACGACAGATGCCACCGCGATGGGAGGCCCACAGGTGTCAAAGAACAAGACGGATGAAAATAGAGAAATGAAAGACCAATAGAAGTGGCCCGCCCGCTCCCCTCCCTCCCCAACCCAAACCCCGCCCAAAATAAATAAATAAATAAATCTTAAAAAAAAAAAAAGACACACATAAAGGGAAGATGGTGTAAAGTGAGACAAAGATGGCCATCTACACACCAGGGCCAGAGGACTGGACAAGATCCTTCCCTCACAACCCAGCCAGTACCATCATTTTGGACTTCCTGCCTCCGAAACAGCGTAAGATCCATCACGTTCTATTGATGAGGACATCTTGTTTATGCTACTTTGTTATGGAAGAATAATCCCTGTGTTTGTGCAGGGCTGATCTGGCTGGCATCCTTGCTCCCCCTCATGACTCCACATGCCCACCAGAGGCTGACAGACCAGTGACCCCTCACAGCACAGTGTTACATGTGGCTAGTATTTATTATAGATAATGATGAATAGACTGTGGCGACGGGCACAACTACACACCAGTGGGGAGGTCTTGCTAAATACATCGTTAAGTTCGTGAAAGTCTGAAGAAACCACAATAATCACAGGGAATAATTATTAACCAGCTTGCAACCCCTCTCCTTAAAAGTTAATGATGGGAAACATTTAAAAGAATTCCCGGAGGCTTAGCATTAAACTCCTCTTGAAGCTCAGCCTTTTAGATGGGTTTAAGAGAGAGAGGCTCAGAGTAGATTCTGCTTTTTACATGGTTGGTGAAGAAATAGACCAACATTTCAGGCTCGGCCAGCTTATTTAACGTAGCACAAGGTTTCAGTTGAATAGTAAAATGGAGATAATTCATTCCTCCATGAACTTGTGGATGCTTTTTGTCCCTGGAGACGAAATGGGTTTAGTTGACTTCCTCTAGACGGCATCAATGGTGCAACCATAATTAACGCCCAAAGCTAAAAATCTTGCTTCCATAAGATGTTCAGACTTAATAAATGGTGTTTATTTTATTTTTCATACACAGAGCATCAGAAGTTATCTTTTCTTCTATCATAACTTTTATTCCTTTCACTGTTTGTAATGTCTTGAAAGTTCAACTCTGAAGTCTATATTTTCCCACCCACATTTCCCCTGTAAATGGGTTTCTGGTTAAGAGTGTTATATGATATTCTTAAATGTTGGGGTGTGTGCCTTCTTCAGAGGATAAAGACATGACCTGTCTGTAAAATCTCTTTCTCTTGAAGTTTACAGATTATAGACAATTAACCTTTAACTTGATCTTTCCCATTCACCTTTTTCCAAAAGCACAAGGAAATGAAGTCAGACCTCTAAATAAGAGTGTGTTTACTGCAACAAGTCATAGCTTCTGATTAGCTATGATCTCATTGTCAACAATTTGGAAGTGCCAATGGCCTCATGAGAATCCTCTATCTGTACATACGCTGCCTGCCTTCTGTAGACAACTTATTTTATAAGCTTAATGTTTAAAGGTTATCGTAATGACTTTCTGCTCTGGGCCGGTTTCTCCCAGTTTATGTTTTGTGATGTCAGTTTGTCATTATCTGTTAGAAAGTTTCATGTCCTGGAGGAGGAGTTGGGGTCTTAGGACTGAACAGAGATTTTGAAAACCTTCTGACTCATAGACAGCAGTAGCAGGGAACCATTCTGTCCATGTCTTGTATCATCACATATAATGAAAATCCTGCCAGCTACCTCCCCCACCCCCCACCCCCCGCAGCCCCTCCCGTGGCTCTCCCTTCAGTCAGTATCTGACCTCAGCCATACTCTTATCTCTACTGGCCTGGCCCAGGGTCCTCAGCTTCAGTTGGTGAATTGATGAGTCATTCGCTGTAAATCACTCTCCACTGTTTTATTTTTTTTCTTCTTCTTCTCTGAAATGATCAGGGAGACTTCTGATAGAGCACCAGCACTATCTGTTCTTGAGTTCTATTTCTGCTTGAAGACCAAGGTGCACCAATCAGACCCCTGGAACCTTCTTGCAAACTTACTGGTACTTAGTTGGCTTGGGCTGTCCTCATCAGTTCTAGTGAAATGGATGAACTGAGAGCCTCTTGTTGCAAGTGAAATCAGAAAGAGAAAAACAAATATTGTATATAAATGCTTGTATATAGAAGCTAGAAAAATAGTATTGATGCACTTATTTGCAGGGAAGAGTGAAGACACAGATGCAAGGAATGAGTTTGTGGATACAGTAGGGGAAGGAGAGAGTGGGGCGGAAAGAGACAGGAGCAGCGACATATGGACACTGTGTAACACAAGAAGCCAAGCCTGGTGCTCCGTGACGACCTGGAGGGGAGGGATTTTTAGATCATATGGTAACTCTATTTTTAGGTTTTGAAGAAACCTTCATACTGTTCTCCATAATGGCTGCACCAAGGTATATTCCTACCAACAGTGTAGCAGGGTCTCCTTTTCTCCACACTCTTCTTGGCTTTTATTAATTGTAGCTGTTTCAATGATGGACATTCTGACCAGTGTGAGGTGATACCTCATGGTAGTTTTGATGTGCATGTCTGTGATAATTAGTGATAATTGTCACCTCCCTGTTGGCCCTTGGAAAAGTGTCTTCCTTGGAAAAATGTTATTTAGGTCTTCTGCCACCTGTTTCATTTTTTTTTTTTTTGAGTTGTATGAACTGGTTGTATATTTTGGAATATTAAGCCTTTGTTGGCCAGATTGTATGCAAGTATTTTCTCCCAGTCAGTAGGCTGTCTCTTTGTTTTGTTTATGGTTTCCTTTGCCATGAAAAAACTCATAAATTGTATTAGTTTCATTTGTTTATTTTTGCTTTTATTTCTATTGCCTCGGGAGACTGACCTCAGAAAGCATTGTTATGATTTATGTCAGAGAATGTTTTGCCTTTCTTATGTTCTCTTCTAGGAGTTTCATGGTAGGATGTCTTATATTTAAGTCTTTGAGTTATTTTGACTTAACTTTTGTGTGTAGTCTGAGGGAATCTTCTAACTTTATTGAGCTGCATGTGGCTGTCCAACTTTAGCAATACCACTTATTGAAGAGACTGACAGCCTTAAATCTTAAAGTCCTTTGTTGTACACGTGTTGTTTCCTCTAAACATTAAATGGTCACCTTTGCATTTACTCACTGTCCTTACTACTCTACTGAAAATTGCATTCACAAATTACACTAACTGATGTATTACTTGCTCGGTCGTCCCTGACTCTTTGGGACGCCTGTGGATTATAGCTTTTCAGGCTCCTCTGCCCATGGAATTCGCCAGGCAAGAATACTGGAGTGGGTTGGTGTTCCCTTCTCCAGCAGATTTCTCTGACCCAAGGATAAAGCCCAGGTCCCCTGCACTGAGGGCAGATTCTTTGCCATCTGAGCCACAAAGGAAGCCCCCAAATAGAGACCTGCCTAACATGGGACTTGAACCCATGACCCTAAGATGAAGGGTCTCATGCTCTACCAATTGAGCTAGTTAAGCATTGCAAACTGAGAAACAATATAAAAGAATTCAAGCAGTTCTACCTCCGTTGCATCAGTTTGTAGAAAACTGAAAATTTCCACCTCATATGGAGAAAAAAAATTGTGCACAGATTAGTTCATAAGTAACATTGGCCTCCTTGGAGTAATAAACATGTGTGCAAACACTAATATCTTTTAGGAAATGAAATATACTAGAATCACGCATCTACTGGACTGGTATCCAAGGATGAACAAGAGAATTCAGGACAGCATATTCTTTTTTTTAAAAACAGACCTTATTTGCTTAAGAGTAGTTTTAGGGACACAGCAAAATTGAGGAGGTACAGAGATTTCCCATATACCTCCTGCCTCCCTCATTATCAGGATTCCTCACTGAAGTGGTATGTTTGTTTCAATTGATGACCTGCATCAACACATTATAGTCACCCCAAATCTATAGATTACCTTAGAGTTCCCTCTTGGTGTTTTACATTCTGTGGGTTTGTACAAAAGTATAAAACATGTGGGCTTCCCTGGTGGCTCAGTTGGTAAAGAATCCGCCTGCAATGTGAGAGACCTGGGTTTGACCCCTGGGTTGGGAAGATCCCCTAGAAGAGCTTTGGAACTTACTCAGTATTCTTGCCTGGAGAATCCCCATGAAAAGAGAAGCCTGGTGGGCTGCAGTCCATGGGGCTGCAAATAGTTGGACACAGCTGAACAACTTAACACAGTGTTGTTTCCTCTAAACATTAAATGGTCACCTTTGCATTTACTCACTGTCCTTACTACTCTACTGAAAATTGCATTCACAAATTACACTAACTGATGTATTACTTGCTCGGTCGTCCCTGACTCTTTGGGACGCCTGTGGATTATAGCTTTTCAGGCTCCTCTGCCCATGGAATTCGCCAGGCAAGAATACTGGAGTGGGTTGGTGTTCCCTTCTCCAGCAGATTTCTCTGACCCAAGGATAAAGCCCAGGTCCCCTGCACTGAGGGCAGATTCTTTGCCATCTGAGCCACAAAGGAAGCCCCCAAATAGAGACCTGCCTAACATGGGACTTGAACCCATGACCCTAAGATGAAGGGTCTCATGCTCTACCAATTGAGCTAGTTAAGCATTGCAAACTGAGAAACAATATAAAAGAATTCAAGCAGTTCTACCTCCGTTGCATCAGTTTGTAGAAAACTGAAAATTTCCACCTCATATGGAGAAAAAAAATTGTGCACAGATTAGTTCATAAGTAACATTGGCCTCCTTGGAGTAATAAACATGTGTGCAAACACTAATATCTTTTAGGAAATGAAATATACTAGAATCACGCATCTACTGGACTGGTATCCAAGGATGAACAAGAGAATTCAGGACAGCATATTCTTTTTTTTAAAAACAGACCTTATTTGCTTAAGAGTAGTTTTAGGGACACAGCAAAATTGAGGAGGTACAGAGATTTCCCATATACCTCCTGCCTCCCTCATTATCAGGATTCCTCACTGAAGTGGTATGTTTGTTTCAATTGATGACCTGCATCAACACATTATAGTCACCCCAAATCTATAGATTACCTTAGAGTTCCCTCTTGGTGTTTTACATTCTGTGGGTTTGTACAAAAGTATAAAACATGTGGGCTTCCCTGGTGGCTCAGTTGGTAAAGAATCCGCCTGCAATGTGAGAGACCTGGGTTTGACCCCTGGGTTGGGAAGATCCCCTAGAAGAGAGCTTTGGAACTTACTCAGTATTCTTGCCTGGAGAATCCCCATGAAAAGAGAAGCCTGGTGGGCTGCAGTCCATGGGGCTGCAAATAGTTGGACACAGCTGAACAACTTAACACAGCACAGCAGAGCACAGCATAAAGACAGGTATCTGTGATGATGGTATCATTCTGAGTTTTTAATTGCCCTAGAAATTCTCTGTTTTACCTACTCATTCTTGCGGCACACTCTAACCCCTGGCAACCACTGATATTTTTACTGACCCCATAGTTTTAGATTTTCCAGAATGTCATATAGAAAAGATCCTTTTACATTGGCTACTTTCATGGAGTAATGTGCATTTAAGATTCTTCCATGTTTTTTCATGTCTTGATAGCTCATTTTTTAAAAGTTCTGAATGTGTCATATTGTCTGGATATACTGCATCCCAGGAGGCTCAGTGGTAAAGATCCTGCCTGCCAGTGCAGGAGACTGGGAAACGTGGGCTCAATCCCTGGGTCAGGAAGTTCCCTGGAGGAGAGCATAGCAAACCACTTCAGTTTTCTTGTCTGGAAAATCCCATGGACAGAGGAGCTTGGCTAGCTACAGTCCATGGGGTCGAAAAGAGTCAGACCTAGTGATTGATTGAACACGTGTGTCTCCATTTATGCATATTTTTATATTGTATTATTTCAGAGAGATCTGTGGTGGGGAGAAAAGGAAATGTGTATGCTTAGTTAACCATCTTCAACTTGAAGGTGAAACTTTCAAATTTTTAAATGGTATAATTCGGGCTTCCCCTGGTGGTCCAGTGGGTAAGGACACTGCCTTGCAGTGCAAGGGGCGCCGGTTCGATCCCTGGCCTGGGAAGATCCCATGTGCCGCGGAGCGGCTGGACTGATGTGTCCAATTACCGAGCTGGAGCTCTGGGGCGCATGCGCCCAGAGCTGGGGCTCTGCGATGACAGAGGCCACCGCGATGAGAGGCCCACAGGAGCCAAAAAACAAAGACAGATGAAAATAGAGAAATGAAAGACCAATAGAAGTGGCCCGCCCGCCCCCGTCCCTCCCCACCTCACCCCCTCAAAAGATAAATAAATAAAATAAATGTTCAAATGGTATAATTCATAACCTTTTCTCTTTTCATAAAAGCCTTATAACCTATATGTCTGAAAGCTTTCAGAAAAATTAGTCTAAAATATGACTATGAACACACATTTAGAGAAAATCCTAGTTAATTTCTCTTTAAATATATTTGATCCTGAAGTCATAATCTAAAACTTCTTATCAATTACGTTCTATTTTTGACTTATTTTTCTTCTCACAAGATATATGTTCTTATCTGTCCCTTCCTCTTTTGGTTCGGCATTTAACTCCTTGATACTGTATGATTCAAAACTTTCCCATCTTTCTTTGAAATTTTACTGTATTTTAGATTCTTGCATGACTCTTTTGTCAATGACCACTGATAGCCCTTTTAGGTGAACCAGAATCCCATGAAAATTACAAAGAGTATTCTGTGTATTATGTTATTTAAACAGAAAGGAAACTCTCATATTTTGCTTAGTAGTGTCAGATCTGTATATATTCATGAATTAATTCCATAAAAGGTTTTTTTTGGATACGTACAATGGGCCAGACAAATTTTAGGCTCTAAAAGTGATCAAGGGATGACCAGGACAGAAAAATCCTTCATCTCCTGATGTTTACATTCTAGATGGAGACAGTCAACAAGATAAATAGGTAGAAGACATGTGTAATAAGGCTCTCTCTCTAGAGAAAGTGTCAATAAGATATATACACATAAAGAAATTTCTTTTTCTTTTGCCATTTTAAAAAATATTGCTTTTTTTTGCTTTTGCAGAGTTTTATTGTCTATAGATATGTATAATTCCAGATTAGTCATATGTATATCCCATCCAAGAAATTTCTTACAAAGAATTGGCTCATGCAATTATGGGAGCTGACAAGACTCAGGATTTTCAGAGTGCACTGGCATGCTGGAGAGGGTACGTATGTATATCTATGGCTGATTCATGTTGATGTTTGGCAGAAACCAACACAATTCTGCAAAGCAATTATCTTTCAATTAAAAGATAAATAGATTAATTTAAAAAGAGAGAGAGAGAGTCGATGATTTAGTTCTATTCCGGGTCCTAAGGCTCAAGAACCAGGAAAGCCAAAAGACATAGTCCCATTCCAAAAGCTGGCAGGCTTGAGACCCAGGAAAAGCCTGTGTTTCAGTCTGAGTTTGAAGGCAAGAAAAAGACAATGTTCTTACTCCAAGACAATCAAGCAGCAAAAGTTTGCTTCTGTGCAGGAGGATCCGTCTTTTGCCTGGTCTTCTATTAATGGGAGAAGCCCCACCCATGTTAGGGATGACAATCTGCTTTACTCAGTCTTCCTATTCAAATGAAAGTGTCAGTCATTCAGTCATGTTCAACTCTTTTGCACCCCCATAGACTGTAACCCCCCCAGGCTTCTTGGTACTTTCCAGGCAGAAATACTGGAGTGGGTCGTCCTTTCCTCTGCCAGGGGATCTTCCCAACCCAGGGACTGAACTCGCATCTCCGGCTTTGCAGGTGGATTCTTTACTGCTGAGTCACCAGGCAAGCCCTTGTTAAGAATCTTGAATATAAAAGCAAATAAGAGATAAAACTAACCATGCAGCTTAGAACATATTCTACACATGCAGTTGTATGCTGAAGGAACTAACTTTAGCATCGTGGATATTCATAATGAAAGGCTACAGCACACGTTTGACTATGGAAGGGGCCCTAGAACTGTGTTCATTTAAAGCATTCAAGTCAATGATGGGGTGACTGTGGTATGCATTAAAGTGAATGGAAGCTACACCATTTTGTTTCTAGGCCCAGAATGCCCTACAACAGGCACGAAGTAGTGTTTCTGAAAGCCTTAAATCTGGATAATCAACCATGTGTTGGTTTTTTTTTTTTTTGGTGGTGGTATCCACTAGCAAGGTGCAAGCTGTGGGAGAACCCCTAAGTTAGTAATGATTTCGGGGGTTGTACGGATACCATTTGTTTGAATGGGCAGGTGATTCCTTTGAGTAACAAACCAAGAAGCTGCGAATGGATGTGTCTCTTGGGTGCATATGAGCAGCTAGAGAAGAGTGCTTAAGTAATACCTACCAGGATGGAGGCATTTGCAATTCATTACCTACTGGAGGTTCTTACTGCAAATTCAATGCCTTAAGCATTGGGGCATATTGTGAGTGAGCATCAACCTGTGTTACTCCAATCCATGCCTTTTTGGTGGTATATGCATTGTGGACAGTGGACTTTGTTTGCCAACGTAGACAATTATATGCTGGTCAGAGGTGTCAGCTTAGCCCGTACTGCAAAGATGAATTCTGTAAAAGTGGTGAAACATGTGCTGACAGTTTGGAAGGTACTGTTTGTCAGTGTGATTCAGGTTTTAGCAGTGAAAGGTGTCAGAGTGACACTGGTGAATGCTGGAAACTTCTGCTGTAACTGGGCCCTTTGTGGGAATGCACATGGCTCCTATCACTGTATCTGCAGGCTTGCATGCAGAGGAAAACACTGGGTGAACACCACTTCCAGACGACGTGTATTGCCTCCATGGAACGTCAGGTTGGCTGAACGTATAGGAATAACTTTATAACGAGGATATCTTCACTGGTGGCGGTGCTTGCTTTTGGCCGAAAGATGTATTAGGTGAAAGAAGAAACACCAGACTGAACAGGAAGACAACTTCTGGGACCAATCACAGCTTTATTGCTAAGACCATAGTTTGATTCAAAGCTGAATAAGAACATTTGCTCAGACATACCACCCCAGGTGTCTATCCATCCCATTGCCTATACTCCAAGCATCCACGTGGCTCTTGAAACACTCTTTTTAGTATTTCTCTCTTAGCTGAAATTCCTTTAAAGATCTGTTGCACCAGAGCATCCTGAATTCAGTAGCTTTGACCCTGAGTTTGTGCACAGCCATGGAAGAGCAACAGACATCTGTACGTAGCCTGAAACTTGTCTCCTTCTCCTCCTTCAAACTCTGCTCCTGACAGTGACTCAATGTAGAAGCCTAACAGAGACATCCACCATGATGCTAAAGTAGTGGAACTTGAGCTTTGCCCCTCCAAGAAGCCACCAGAGGAAAGACTTTCTCACTCATATAGCGCCTGGGAAAGCTTGTCTAAAGGGCAGTCCCATAGCTTTTTTTCATCCGAATCAAGGACTGAGATATATTGGATTGGATGTCAAGTGTCTCTCTGTCAGGTACACAAGCATTTCCCAGTTATTGATAAGCAGAAACCCTTGTACTCACTGGGTCCAAATGCCACTGATACAGGCTATTTCCCTGGAACTTATAACACTGAAAGCAATGTTTCTGCCATCTCTAGAAGATCTTCATATTCCTGATGAACCATCACCATGACCTCCAGAATTCAGTCATCAGTGGAATGCATGGACTCTCCTAGAGACAGACCTTGCCCACAGACCCATAATAACATTGATTATGTTCTCTTACGTGTTCATCTCTTTCAGTGCACGCCGAGAAGGCCAGGGGCTCTATTTATTTGTCTCGTGTTTTATTTATTTATCTTGTGGTCTAAGCACCTAGTACATTGCCTGTTTAGAGTGTTTGCTTCATATGACTTGATGATTTCCAAAATGAATAATCTGTCTTCCTAGAGTCAGTCAAGCCAGAAGTCTTAGAGATGCTTGTGGTTGTTAATGCCTCATTAACCCCTGTGTTGAATTGGCCATGGACTCCTGTTCACTTTACTTTCCAAGCATCATTTATATCTGCCACCCACTCCCATCCTTGCTGTCATCAGTTTGGTTTTCATAATTGTTCACTTGAAACATTTCAAAGCTCTTGCTTCCTCTAGTTCTAGTCTTCTATGGTCTGTTCACCACATTGCCACAAGGATGAGGTTTTAAGCGTGTACATTTGGTCACATCATTTCCTGTTAAAATTACTTTGATGGCTTATCTGACATACAGGCTTTTTTCATGATCTGCCCGTTTTCCTGTATGTCCTCATACTACATCTATGCTGAACTACTTGCTATTCATTCATATAAATCTGTAAATCTGTATCTTGATCACAGGGCATTGGTGATAGTCCCTCAGAGCAGAAGGATTTATAAGACATGATTCCTGTCTTCACTGAATTTTTAAAAATAATTTATTTATTTTTTAATTTAAGGATAATTGCTGTATAGCATTTAGTTGGTGTCCATCAAACATCAGCATTGAATCAGCCCTAGGCACACATATGTCCCCTTCCCTCTTGAACCTCCCTCTAATCTTCCTCCCCTTCTCATCCATCTAGGTTGTTACAGTGCCCTGGTTTTAGCCCCTGAATCACACAGCAAATTCCCATTGGCTATTGATCTTACATATGGTAACTCACTGAATTCTTGATTGAATACTGGAGACAGTCATTTTAAATGTTGTAAATGTTATAATAAAAATGGCTGTAAGAGTGATATACACTTGAAAAAATAAGTAACCCAGATTGGGGGATAAAATTGTCAGATGCAAACTGTTGCAGGGGGTACACATGAGCTATCTAAAAGGATAAGTAAGCATTGGTCAGGTAAGGCAGAAAAGGTGGCTTTTCAATTTGCAGTTAGAAGTAGCTATCTATGCAAATGGAGAAAGTGCTTTGTCAGGGAAAATGGTTGCATGAACCCGTGTGTATGAGTTGGGGTAGTGATTAGACTGCAATTAATAGAGGAACTAGATCAGAAGGATAGGATTAGGAGGGCGTCCCAGGTGATTCGAGCATTAAAAAACCTGTCTGCCAGTGCAGGAGATGTGAGAGACTTGGGTTTGATCCCTGGATCAGGAAGATCCTGTGGAGAAAAGCATAGCAAATGACTCCAGCATTCTTGCCTGGAGAATTCCATGAACAGAGAAAGGCACACAAAGTCAAACAGGACTGAAGCCACTTAGCACAGATCAGAAACTACCTGTGCACTAGGTTAGTGATTTGAAAATTCTGTTCAAAGGAGTGAGGCGTTATTGAAAGATGGAAATATATACGTGGCATGCTCATATTGATATTTTAGGGAAATAATTCTGTGATAAGCCTAATTAAGAGATTGGAGTGGAGCAAGAATGGAGGCAATGGAAGAGTTTGGCAATGATCCAATCGGTAAATTATGAGAACTTGAATTAAGTCAATAGTAGGGAATCCGAGAAGGAGTGATACATTTGAAAGGCAGAAATAGTAGTAACTGATGCCTGGGCATATGGGTCAGGGAGAAGGATGAGTCAGGGATTACTCAGGTTTCTGGTTTCAGAGAAGAGATTTAAATACAGGGAATTTAGGAAAAGAATACCGGGAGGAGAAGGGTCACATTGAACTAAGCTGCTTATTGGACATCCAAGTGGAGACACAAATGCACGTTTAGATGTAATGATCTAGAGTCCAGCTCATTATTTTGGTTTCAGGTAAACATATTTTGGAGGCATGTAGGCATTATATGATGCCATGGAGATTTTACAGTATCAGATAGGAAAACTATTCACGTGAGAAGAGAAGAGATGAGAAGTCTCTTTAACCTCAAAAGGTCAGAAAACCTCTATTTAAGAGATGATTGGGACTTCCCTGGTAGTCCAGCTGGTAAAGAGTCCACCTTGCCGTGCAAGGGGCACCGGCTGGATTCCGGGCCTTGGAAGATCCCACGTGCCGCAGAGTGGCTGGACCGGTGTGTCCAGTCACTAGCCAGTGCTCTGGAGAGCGTGTGCCCAGAGCCAGTGCTCTGCAGTGAGAAAGGCCACTGCAATGGAAGGCTCACACATGCCAAAGAATAAAAAGGTCAATGAAAATAAATATAAAAAATAAAAGTGGCATGATGAGAAAAAAGAAAAAAAAAAGATAATTGAAGGAAGAGGGAAAAGTAGAAGGACAAGGAAGAAGGAAAACCCCAGAAGAGTATTAAGAGCCAAGTTAGGAGAGAGTTTTGTGATGCAGGAGATGCTCTACAGATTTAGGTGTTGCAGGGAAGTCAAGTCACAAAAATGTAAACGTTTTTCTTTGATTTTGGCAACAAGAAAGTCTTTGATAATGTTGGTGAGAGGATTGTCAGGAGAGAGACGAGGGTAGAAACTGGCTTGCAACAATGGTTGGAAGAGCCCATGTGTGTTTATAAACTGTCATGCAAGTGTAGACAACTTTTTCAAGTTGTAAGTAATTTGACATTGAAAAGAATGACGTGGGTTTGTAGCTGTAAGAAACAAGAGAATCAAAAAGCAAGACTTTTCACACAGAAAAGGTGATGAGGATTTGTGCTGCTGCTGCTGCTAAGTTGTGTCAGTTGTGCGTGACTCTTTGTGACCCTATAGCCTGTAGCCCACCAGACTCCTCTGTCCATGGGATTCTCCAGGCAAGAATACTGGAGTTGCCACGCCCTCCTCCAGGGGATCTTCCCTACCCTGGGATAAAATCTGTGTTTCTTACCTCTCCTGGGTTGGCAGGTGGGTTCTTTACCACTAGCACCACCTGGGATATTTGTATGCTGAAGTAAGAGAAAGAGTGGGAGAGCTAGATATACCATCAAGAAGGCATAATTAATTTAGTAATATGCCTAAAGATATGGAGGAAAAATTAGATACAGAGCTCAGGAAACTATATTTAGCCAGAATGTTTCAGAGAAAATGGTAACTAAAGAATAGCAAGGTAATGGCTTAAAAGACCTGGATATGAACACTAAAGCTAGTTGAAATAAAGATATATCTAACTTATCTTGTTGAAATCGGAGGAAAAAAAGTCAACAACATTTTCTCCTGAGTGCAAAATGGTAAAGTAATATCAAATATCTAAGCATTAAACATAAAGTAATATTAATAGCAGCTGAGAAGTAGTGATGGTATGGGAGAGGATTAAACATGTCCTAAATTAAATAATAAAGTTTACAGGGTCTTAGCTGACTCCCAGTCAATCCAAGATCTTGGCTTAGATATCATGTTCAAAGAACATTTTACATTAAATAGATGGGATTTCTCCTACATGTTTCTGTAGGATCTTTTCATTTCCTATAGTTTCCCTTGTAATGCTTCATTTGCTTATGGTCATAACCACTAATTCATGAAGTTTTACTATTATAGAGGTAAGGTTTCTCCTCCAAATCACTTATAAATACAATGCATTTCAAATAAAATTGCAAAATTTTGGGAGGGGAAATTATTTTTATTATATAAAATTATATTATAATTATTATATGTAATTATATTATTATTATAATTATACAAATTTTTATTATATAAAAATTATTCTAAAGACACTTATGAAGCTAACATTTTATCGAGTCAAAAAATAAATAAAATAACCAGCATTTAGTTAGACATGCTGATATGTAAAAACTGTCAGAGATAATATATGCAAAACTGAGAAGAGTGGTTGCCTCCAGGTGTGTATGTGGGAAACAGGACAGGGGAACAGGATGGAGAAGACATAGGTAGATGAAGTTACTGTTAGCATTCCTGTTCTTGGGTTGGGTGATGGATTAATGGGTATCTACTTTATTATTAAACAATAAATGAATAAATGTTAAATAAATAAAGTAGCATAGAGCTTCCCTGGTGGCTCAATGGTAAAGAATCTTCCTGTAGTGCTGGAGATGTGGGTTTGAACCTTGGGTTGGGAAGATTCCCTGGAGAAGGAAAGGGCAACCCACTCCAGTATTTTTGCCTGGAGACTTTTATACAGAGGAGCTGGATGAATTACAATCCATGGGGTTGCAAAGAGTCAGACATGACTGAGCAACTAACACACACACCCACACATACCCACACAAACACACACACATGCTGTTATTATATTAAAGCTGGAAAGTATGCACTGAGAACTGAGGCCAGGTAGCTTTATGATGTTCCTCCTAAATTGCTCACCATGTTTCATGCCCCTCCATCAGCCCTGTCACTCACCCTGAGATGGAGAGTAGGCTGTACCTCTCCATGAACAGGAAGGTCAGAAGCAAGGGCTAGGAGACAGAGACCCTCCCCTTTCTGGTCCTTTATTCCAAGTCCACCTATCAGGTAAAATCATCTGTCCTTGGGGAAAACAGAATGAAAGGACCGACTCAAGATGAAATGGTTGTTCTGTATTTTTCCTCTTATGGTACTGAGCAGAGCCTGCCTCCTCTCAGTAGAAAGATGAGCAAAGTTAGGGTTAGGGTGGTGTGTGTATGCGTGTGCTCAGTCGTGTCCAATTCTTTGAGACCTGTGGATTGTACCTGCCAGGCTCCTCTGTCTATGGAATTTCCCAGGAGAAAACACTGGACTGGGTTGCCATTTCCTTCTCCAGGGGATCTTCCCAGTTCAAGGATCAAACCTGCCTCTCTTGTGTCTCTTGTATTGACAGGCAGATTCTTTACCACTGACATCTGGGAAAGGCTAGGGTTAGGAGGCTGACAAAGATTCTTTGCTTGAGCAAGTGTTAATCTTCCTCCTAGGCTGTCAGAGATAATATATGCAAAACTGAGAAGAGTGGTTGCCTCCAGGTGTGTATGTGGGAAACAGGACAGGGGAACAGGATGGAGAAGACATAGGTAGATGAAGTTACTGTTAGCATTCCTGTTCTTGGGTTGGGTGATGGATTAATGGGTATCTACTTTATTATTAAACAATAAATGAATAAATGTTAAATAAATAAAGTAGCATAGAGCTTCCCTGGTGGCTCAATGGTAAAGAATCTTCCTGTAGTGCTGGAGATGTGGGTTTGAACCTTGGGTTGGGAAGATTCCCTGGAGAAGGAAAGGGCAACCCACTCCAGTATTTTTGCCTGGAGACTTTTATACAGAGGAGCTGGATGAATTACAATCCATGGGGTTGCAAAGAGTCAGACATGACTGAGCAACTAACACACACACCCACACATACCCACACAAACACACACACATGCTGTTATTATATTAAAGCTGGAAAGTATGCACTGAGAACTGAGGCCAGGTAGCTTTATGATGTTCCTCCTAAATTGCTCACCATGTTTCATGCCCCTCCATCAGCCCTGTCACTCACCCTGAGATGGAGAGTAGGCTGTACCTCTCCATGAACAGGAAGGTCAGAAGCAAGGGCTAGGAGACAGAGACCCTCCCCTTTCTGGTCCTTTATTCCAAGTCCACCTATCAGGTAAAATCATCTGTCCTTGGGGAAAACAGAATGAAAGGACCGACTCAAGATGAAATGGTTGTTCTGTATTTTTCCTCTTATGGTACTGAGCAGAGCCTGCCTCCTCTCAGTAGAAAGATGAGCAAAGTTAGGGTTAGGGTGGTGTGTGTATGCGTGTGCTCAGTCGTGTCCAATTCTTTGAGACCTGTGGATTGTACCTGCCAGGCTCCTCTGTCTATGGAATTTCCCAGGAGAAAACACTGGACTGGGTTGCCATTTCCTTCTCCAGGGGATCTTCCCAGTTCAAGGATCAAACCTGCCTCTCTTGTGTCTCTTGTATTGACAGGCAGATTCTTTACCACTGCGACATCTGGGAAAGGCTAGGGTTAGGAGGCTGACAAAGATTCTTTGCTTGAGCAAGTGTTAATCTTCCTCCTAGGCCCATCTGTGCCCTTCCTTATAAAATTTAGTTTTAGGAAGAACTTTGCTAAGTCAGTTTGATGAGAACCCTGCACCCACAATGCCCGATCACCTTCAATATCTGATCAGGTTCCTTACCCCCAATCCTGTAGGTGATGTTCTCTCATCCTGTCTTAAGCAAAGAATCCTATCTCGTCAGTTTAACCAGAATATCACTTACCCCTGATGCTTCCTCTTAGTAATTTTCTATCCACTGACCCTCACCCTACTCCTTGGCTATAAATTCCCACCTGCCTGTGCTGTATTCAAAGTTGAACCCCAACCTTTCCTCCAGTTGTAAAATTCCATGACAGTGGTCCTTACCCCCGTTACAATGATCCCAAATAAAGTCTGTGGTACCATTTTTAACAAGTGACATTGAATGCTTTTTTCCCCATCAACAGGGTTACCCCAGCATTGTTTGGAAGGTTTTCTGCTTCAGATCTCAGTTAGGACAGTCTTGTCTTTACCTAAATACCATCATTTTCAGTTGTTCTTGGATTGCTTTAATGTCTTTCCTCTGTCTTCAGTATGACTAACTTCATCTTTCCTCTATGACAATTATTCAGTCTGTAGCCACGTGTGTTATGTATGCTGTTTTTAATTTTTCATCCATTAGTTGGTCTTTGATATACTGTTTAGACTGTCAAATTGTTTCATTAAACCTGCAATCCTCTCATGTCATTTTTTGAAAAAAATTTTGAGTGTTTTTGTTATTGTTCTAAATAATCTGAAGCACTCGGGCATGTTCCCCCCTGAGGTTGTGTACATTTTCTTCTTTCTATTCCTCAGTCCTTTCTTTCCTCCCTTCTTCCTTCCCTTTCTTTCTTTCTCCATGTACCTTGAATGCCTGGCATGTCACACCTTTTTCTAGTTTACTCATGCTTGGGCGGCTCTACCTAGAGATTTTATGTGATCTGAGAGTGTGGGAAGATTCTTACCTCCCTTTCCACCACACGTGGCAACCCACTTGGAAAATTCTTTGACAGAGAAGACTGGTGGGCTTAGAGTCAGATATGACTGAGTGACTGAGCACATACTGCTTCACAGTTTGAGTGGTAAAATTTTAAAACATTTACTCATTTTTAATTACAGAATAATTACTTTACAGTATTGTTTGGGTTTCTTCCCTATGTCAACATGAGTCAGTCATAGGTGTACCTATATCCCTTCCCTTTCTGCCCTTCTTCCCACCTCACATCCCATCCCACCCCTCTAGGTTGTCACAGAGCGCTGGTTTGAGCTCCCCGAGTCATACAGCAAGTTCCCACTGGCTGTCTATTTTATGTAAGGTAATGTATATATTTCCTTGCTACTCTCCATTAGTCCCACCCTCTTGAATGCTGAATTTGGGTGATCCATTTACTTCCAGTGGCACTAAAGCACAGTGCCACAGGAGGAAGAGCTCAGCTAAGAGAAGTGCCATCATTATTGGAAGACCTGAGCTCTGCCGTCTCTACCAAGACTCGTAAACTAGTGAAGCCACCCAGGACCCCTTCTCTACAGTGGTCCTTACCCCGTTACAATGATCCCAAATAAAGTCTGTGGTACCATTTTTAACAAGTGACATTGAATGCTTTTTCCCCATCAACAGGGTTACCCCAGCATTGTTTGGAAGGTTTTCTGCTTCAGATCTCAGTTAGGACAGTCTTGTCTTTACCTAAATACCATCATTTTCAGTTGTTCTTGGATTGCTTTAATGTCTTTCCTCTGTCTTCAGTATGACTAACTTCATCTTTCCTCTATGACAATTATTCAGTCTGTAGCCACGTGTGTTATGTATGCTGTTTTTAATTTTTCATCCATTAGTTGGTCTTTGATATACTGTTTAGACTGTCAAATTGTTTCATTAAACCTGCAATCCTCTCATGTCATTTTTTGAAAAAAATTTTGAGTGTTTTTGTTATTGTTCTAAATAATCTGAAGCACTCGGGCATGTTCCCCCCTGAGGTTGTGTACATTTTCTTCTTTCTATTCCTCAGTCCTTTCTTTCCTCCCTTCTTCCTTCCCTTTCTTTCTTTCTCCATGTACCTTGAATGCCTGGCATGTCACACCTTTTTCTAGTTTACTCATGCTTGGGCGGCTCTACCTAGAGATTTTATGTGATCTGAGAGTGTGGGAAGATTCTTACCTCCCTTTCCACCACACGTGGCAACCCACTTGGAAAATTCTTTGACAGAGAAGACTGGTGGGCTTAGAGTCAGATATGACTGAGTGACTGAGCACATACTGCTTCACAGTTTGAGTGGTAAAATTTTAAAACATTTACTCATTTTTAATTACAGAATAATTACTTTACAGTATTGTTTGGGTTTCTTCCCTATGTCAACATGAGTCAGTCATAGGTGTACCTATATCCCTTCCCTTTCTGCCCTTCTTCCCACCTCACATCCCATCCCACCCCTCTAGGTTGTCACAGAGCGCTGGTTTGAGCTCCCCGAGTCATACAGCAAGTTCCCACTGGCTGTCTATTTTATGTAAGGTAATGTATATATTTCCTTGCTACTCTCTCCATTAGTCCCACCCTCTTGAATGCTGAATTTGGGTGATCCATTTACTTCCAGTGGCACTAAAGCACAGTGCCACAGGAGGAAGAGCTCAGCTAAGAGAAGTGCCATCATTATTGGAAGACCTGAGCTCTGCCGTCTCTACCAAGACTGCGTAAACTAGTGAAGCCACTCCAGGACCCACTCTACTAAGCTGGGGGTCATATCCATTCCTGGGGTAGGGGAAAATATCTTTGCATTTCACATGGGATTCCCAATTTGGTATGTGTAACTCTAGATCTTGTCTCCTGGAGAGTTTTTCTTTCTTTCTTTCCTTTTCCTTTCTTTTTTCTTTCACCAGTTTCTTTCTACAAATCATTTGCCTTATTCTACAGTCAGAGTCTTCCCAGGTGGCTCTGTGGTAAAGAATCCAACCGCCAATCTAGGAGACTTGGGTTCGATTCCAGGGTAGGGAAGATCCCCTGAAGGAGGGCATGGCAACCCACTCTAGTATTCTTTTTTTTTATTATTATTCTTTATTTTAAAGGTTTTACAGAGTTTTGTTGTCCACAGACATGTGTATGTTCCCAGATCAGTCATATGCATATCCCTGGTCCCCACTCCCCTCAGGTCTCCACATCCCATCCCTCCAGACCCTCACCCCAAGCCATTGTAAGCACTCCTATTCCCTTAGCACTATGACACTAGCTATCTTTTCCACACATGACAGTATAGGTTTCCATGTTACTCCCTCCATGCTTCCCCCTCCCTATTTCTTCCACACAATGTCCCTATGTCTATGCTCTGTCTGTTTTTCCATGAGTTCCCTGCATGTACTATCAAGACCGTCCTACTAGATTACATATAAGTGTGTTAGTATACTGTATTTGTCTTTCTCTTTTTGACTTACTTCACTTTTTATGATAGGTTCTAGAGCCAGCCACTTCATTAGGATTGAGTCTTCTGCATTTCTTTTAACAGCTGAGTAGTATTCCATTGTATATATGTACCAGAGCTTCTGGATCCATTCATTTGTCGATGGACATCTAGGTTGCTTCCATGTTTTGGCTATTGTATAGAAAGCTGCAATGAACATGGGGGTACAGGTGCTTCTTTCAGTTTTGATTTCATCAGGATATAAGCCTAATAGTGGGATGGCTGGGTCATAGAGTGCTTCTATTTTTAGTTTTTGAAGGAATCTCCATACTGTCTTCCATAGAGGCTGTATCAATTTACATTCCCACCAGCAATGCAAGAGGGTTCCCTTTTCTCTGGGGCCGGTCTTTTTACCAAGACTGCGTACACTAGTGAAGCCACTCCAGGACCCACTCTACTAAGCTGGGGGTCATATCCATTCCTGGGGTAGGGGAAAATATCTTTGCATTTCACATGGGATTCCCAATTTGGTATGTGTAACTCTAGATCTTGTCTCCTGGAGAGTTTTTCTTTCTTTCTTTCCTTTTCCTTTCTTTTTTCTTTCACCAGTTTCTTTCTACAAATCATTTGCCTTATTCTACAGTCAGAGTCTTCCCAGGTGGCTCTGTGGTAAAGAATCCAACCGCCAATCTAGGAGACTTGGGTTCGATTCCAGGGTAGGGAAGATCCCCTGAAGGAGGGCATGGCAACCCACTCTAGTATTCTTTTTTTTTATTATTATTCTTTATTTTAAAGGTTTTACAGAGTTTTGTTGTCCACAGACATGTGTATGTTCCCAGATCAGTCATATGCATATCCCTGGTCCCCACTCCCCTCAGGTCTCCACATCCCATCCCTCCAGACCCTCACCCCAAGCCATTGTAAGCACTCCTATTCCCTTAGCACTATGACACTAGCTATCTTTTCCACACATGACAGTATAGGTTTCCATGTTACTCCCTCCATGCTTCCCCCTCCCTATTTCTTCCACACAATGTCCCTATGTCTATGCTCTGTCTGTTTTTCCATGAGTTCCCTGCATGTACTATCAAGACCGTCCTACTAGATTACATATAAGTGTGTTAGTATACTGTATTTGTCTTTCTCTTTTTGACTTACTTCACTTTTTATGATAGGTTCTAGAGCCAGCCACTTCATTAGGATTGAGTCTTCTGCATTTCTTTTAACAGCTGAGTAGTATTCCATTGTATATATGTACCAGAGCTTCTGGATCCATTCATTTGTCGATGGACATCTAGGTTGCTTCCATGTTTTGGCTATTGTATAGAAAGCTGCAATGAACATGGGGGTACAGGTGCTTCTTTCAGTTTTGATTTCATCAGGATATAAGCCTAATAGTGGGATGGCTGGGTCATAGAGTGCTTCTATTTTTAGTTTTTGAAGGAATCTCCATACTGTCTTCCATAGAGGCTGTATCAATTTACATTCCCACCAGCAATGCAAGAGGGTTCCCTTTTCTCTGCACCCTCTCCAGCATTTATTGTCTGCAGGTCTTTTGATGATGGCCATTCTGACGGTTGTGAGGTGGTATCTCATTGTAGTTTTAATTTGCATTTCTCTAATAATAAGCGAGGTTGAGCATCGTTTCATGTGCTTTTGGGCCATCTGTATGTCCTCTTTGGAGAGGCGTCTCTTTAGGTCTTTTTCCCATTTTTTGATTGGGTTGTTCGTTTTCCCTGTGTTGAGTTGTCTGAGTTGCTTGTAGATTTGGGAGATTAATTCTTTGTCTGTTGTTTCATTTGCTATGATTTTCTCCCACTCTGTGGGGTGTCTGTTCAACTTTTTGGTGATTTCTTTTGCTGTACAAAAGCTTTTAAGTTTCATGAGGTCCCACGTGTTGACTTTTCTTTTCAGTTCCACTATTTTAGTAGGTGGGTCAGAGAAGATCTTGCTTTGATTGATGTCCTTGAGGGTTTTGCCTATATTCTCCTCTAAGAGTTTGATGGTTTCTGGTCTTACATTTAGGTCTTTAATCCATTTTGAGGTGGTCTTAGTGTATGGTGTCAGAGAATGTTCCAACTTCATTTTTTTGCATGTAGCTGTCCAATTCTCCCAGCACCATTTGTTGAAGAGGCTGTCTTTGTCCCATTTTATAGTTTCGCCTCCTTTGTCAAAAATAAGGCACCCATAGGTGCGTGGATTTATCTCTGGGTTCTCTATCTTGTTCCATTTGTCTATAGTTCTGTTTTTGTGCCAGTACCATACTGTCTTGATGACTGTTGCTTTGTAGTAGAGTCTGATGTTAGGGGGACTGATCCCTCCAACTCCTTTTTTCTTTCTCAGGATTGCTTTGGCTATTTGGGGTCTTCTGTGTTTCCATATGAACTGTGTGATTCTTTGGTCTAGTTCTGTGAAAAATGTCAATGGTAGTTGGATAGGTATTGCATTGAATCTGTAGATGATATTTGGTAGTATGGTCATTTTCACAATATTGATTCTTCCGACCCAGGAACATGGAATATCTCTCCATCTGTTTAAGTCTTCTTTAATTTCTTTCATGAGTGTCTTGTAATTTTCTGTGTACAGTTCTTTTGTTTCTTTGGGTAGGTTTATTCCTAGATATTTGATTCTTTTGGCTGCAATGGTGAAGCGGACTGCCTCTTTGATTTCGTTTTCTGATTTTTCATTGTTTGTGTATAGGAATGCCAGTGATTTCTGTGTGTTGACTTTGTATCCTGCGACTTTGCTGAATTCGTTGATTAGCTCTAGTAGCTTTGTAATAGAGTCTTTGGGATTTTCTATGTATAATATCATGTCGTCTGCAAAAAGAGAGAGCTTTACTTCTTCCTTTCCAATCTGGATTCCTTTGATTTCTTTCTCTTCTCTTATTGCCGTTGCTAGAACTTCCAGGACTATGTTGAATAGTAGTGGTGAAAGTGGACACCCCTGTCTTGTTCCTGATCTTAGAGGGAATGCTTTGAGTTTTTCACCATTGAGGATAATGTTCGCTGTGGGCTTCTCAAAGATGGCTTCCACTATTTTAGTAGGTGGGTCAGAGAAGATCTTGCTTTGATTGATGTCCTTGAGGGTTTTGCCTATATTCTCCTCTAAGAGTTTGATGGTTTCTGGTCTTACATTTAGGTCTTTAATCCATTTTGAGGTGGTCTTAGTGTATGGTGTCAGAGAATGTTCCAACTTCATTTTTTTGCATGTAGCTGTCCAATTCTCCCAGCACCATTTGTTGAAGAGGCTGTCTTTGTCCCATTTTATAGTTTCGCCTCCTTTGTCAAAAATAAGGCACCCATAGGTGCGTGGATTTATCTCTGGGTTCTCTATCTTGTTCCATTTGTCTATAGTTCTGTTTTTGTGCCAGTACCATACTGTCTTGATGACTGTTGCTTTGTAGTAGAGTCTGATGTTAGGGAGACTGATCCCTCCAACTCCTTTTTTCTTTCTCAGGATTGCTTTGGCTATTTGGGGTCTTCTGTGTTTCCATATGAACTGTGTGATTCTTTGGTCTAGTTCTGTGAAAAATGTCAATGGTAGTTGGATAGGTATTGCATTGAATCTGTAGATGATATTTGGTAGTATGGTCATTTTCACAATATTGATTCTTCCGACCCAGGAACATGGAATATCTCTCCATCTGTTTAAGTCTTCTTTAATTTCTTTCATGAGTGTCTTGTAATTTTCTGTGTACAGTTCTTTTGTTTCTTTGGGTAGGTTTATTCCTAGATATTTGATTCTTTTGGCTGCAATGGTGAAGCGGACTGCCTCTTTGATTTCGTTTTCTGATTTTTCATTGTTTGTGTATAGGAATGCCAGTGATTTCTGTGTGTTGACTTTGTATCCTGCGACTTTGCTGAATTCGTTGATTAGCTCTAGTAGCTTTGTAATAGAGTCTTTGGGATTTTCTATGTATAATATCATGTCGTCTGCAAAAAGAGAGAGCTTTACTTCTTCCTTTCCAATCTGGATTCCTTTGATTTCTTTCTCTTCTCTTATTGCCGTTGCTAGAACTTCCAGGACTATGTTGAATAGTAGTGGTGAAAGTGGACACCCCTGTCTTGTTCCTGATCTTAGAGGGAATGCTTTCAGTTTTTCACCGTTGAGGATAATGTTCGCTGTGGGCTCATTCTAGTATTCTTGCCTCAAGAATCCCATGGACAGAGGAGCCTGGTGGACTATACTCCATGATGTTGCAAAAGAGTCAGATAGGACTTAGCAACTAAACAACAACAAAAGTCAGAAGAGGGAAAAAATGAGACCTCTACCCCTCTGCATTTAGCTTCTTTGAGACGCGGGGTGTGGAGGGAGGTCCCTTTCTTCCCCTGAAGATGTCTATGTCCTAATTCCTGGAATCAGAATATGTTTTGCAGCAAATGGGACTTTGGAGATATAATTAGAGTTACTGACCATAGAACAGGGAGATTATTTTGGATTATCAAAGGGACCAATTTAGTCACATAAACCCTTAAGAGAGAGAATTTTCTTCAGCTGGAGACAGAAAGGATGAGACAGAAAAGGAACTCAAAGACCTTCAGAGCATGAGGAAGACCTAACAGGAAGTTGCTGCTTCAAAGTGGAGGGAGACAACATGACAGGAATTCAGGCTGAGAGAGACTTCTGGCTGATGGCCAGTGAGGAAACAGAGACCTCAGGCCTGTAGCCCAATAACTGAATTCTGTCAACAGCCTGGATGAGCTTGGAAACTGACTTGCCCTCAAAGCCTCCAGATAAGAGTCCAGCTTGCCAACAACTTGATCTCAGCCTGTGAAACCTGGGCCAGAAGAACCAGCTGAGCTCACCAGACTCCTGACCTACAGAACTGTGAGATCATAAATTTGTGTTGTGCTAAGCTGCTAAATTTGTGGTAATTTGTTATGGAAGCTACAGAAAACAAGCACATGGATGTATTAGTTAGAAGTGTACTAGAAATCACAATGTTGTCTAATCACTATGCTGATGATTAGACTGGTCTGTGAATAGGATGGAAATGAACCTGGGGTTTACTTTACCTAATTCCTCTTCAGGTTCTTTGGGAACCTTTTTGGGAAAGAATATCTTTAGAATCTGCCTTTTGCGTGGAGTATGTTGTTGAACTTATTTTGTTGATTTTGAAGTTGTTGTTGAGTTGCTAAGTTGTGTGTGATTCTTTGAGATGACTTTCAGTACGCCAGGCTCCTCTGTCTTCTACTATCTCCTGGAGTTTGAAGTACATGGACTTTCAATCATGTAGTTTTGGAAAAGAGAGAATCAGGGTAGTTTTATTCAGCCATCTGAATCCAGAAATTTCTTGCTCAAGTCATCATGAATGAGAGTGAAGGAGCATTTCATGAATTCAGAATCAAAGCACATTCGTGAAAATAAAGGCTATTTGTAAAGAAAATAAATTATACGTATATATCTGTGTGTAATAGTTTATGTTCTGTGTCAACTTGACTGGACCAGGTGGTGCCCAGATATTTGGTTAAACATTATTTCTGGGTGTGTCTGTGGGAGTGTTTCCAGAAGAGATTAGCATTTGAATTCATAGAGTGAGCTAAGCAGATTTGGGTGGGCATCACTCAGTCTGATGAGGACTGAGTAGAGTAAAAGCTGGGCCTAAGGGGTAACTTGCTCTCTCTGCCTGACTGCATGAGCTGTGACACTGGTCTCCTGGCCTTGGTCTGGGACTTATACCATTGATTCTCCTTGTTTCTCAGGCCTTTGGACTCAGAGTGGAGCTCAACTACTGACTTTCCTGGTCTCCAGCCTAAAGACAAATTCTAAGACTGTTCAGCCTCCATAATCCATAATATGCACTAATGCCTAATGATAAGGCTGTATCTCTATCTATCTATCTATTTATCTATCTATCATCCATCTCCTATTGGTTCTAGTTCTCTGGAGAACCCTGACTAATACAGAGTATGTGCATATTTATGTGCACACAAACCTATGATATAGTGGACTCTCATTTATTCAAATAAAGTAGCCTCAAATGCTCATCTTGGTGTGCACAAAATGAAGCAAAAAAAATGGATGTATTAGTTAGAAGTGTACTAGAAATCACAATGTTGTCTAATCACTATGCTGATGATTAGACTGGTCTGTGAATAGGATGGAAATGAACCTGGGGTTTACTTTACCTAATTCCTCTTCAGGTTCTTTGGGAACCTTTTTGGGAAAGAATATCTTTAGAATCTGCCTTTTGCGTGAGTATGTTGTTGAACTTATTTTGTTGATTTTGAAGTTGTTGTTGAGTTGCTAAGTTGTGTGTGATTCTTTGAGATGACTTTCAGTACGCCAGGCTCCTCTGTCTTCTACTATCTCCTGGAGTTTGAAGTACATGGACTTTCAATCATGTAGTTTTGGAAAAGAGAGAATCAGGGTAGTTTTATTCAGCCATCTGAATCCAGAAATTTCTTGCTCAAGTCATCATGAATGAGAGTGAAGGAGCATTTCATGAATTCAGAATCAAAGCACATTCGTGAAAATAAAGGCTATTTGTAAAGAAAATAAATTATACGTATATATCTGTGTGTAATAGTTTATGTTCTGTGTCAACTTGACTGGACCAGGTGGTGCCCAGATATTTGGTTAAACATTATTTCTGGGTGTGTCTGTGGGAGTGTTTCCAGAAGAGATTAGCATTTGAATTCATAGAGTGAGCTAAGCAGATTTGGGTGGGCATCACTCAGTCTGATGAGGACTGAGTAGAGTAAAAGCTGGGCCTAAGGGGTAACTTGCTCTCTCTGCCTGACTGCATGAGCTGTGACACTGGTCTCCTGGCCTTGGTCTGGGACTTATACCATTGATTCTCCTTGTTTCTCAGGCCTTTGGACTCAGAGTGGAGCTCAACTACTGACTTTCCTGGTCTCCAGCCTAAAGACAAATTCTAAGACTGTTCAGCCTCCATAATCCATAATATGCACTAATGCCTAATGATAAGGCTGTATCTCTATCTATCTATCTATTTATCTATCTATCATCCATCTCCTATTGGTTCTAGTTCTCTGGAGAACCCTGACTAATACAGAGTATGTGCATATTTATGTGCACACAAACCTATGATATAGTGGACTCTCATTTATTCAAATAAAGTAGCCTCAAATGCTCATCTTGGTGGTAAGCATCAAAATTGGAATGCAAGAATCAATTTTTTGAAACGAATTAGACTTTTATTGTTTGGGTATTATAGGATTTTCATTTCACAGACATTTGCCAGGAGCCCATCACATGTCAGTAGTAGATGTTGAGGAAGGAACAATGAGCAAGATAGATATTATTCCTGCTTTTTAGGAATATTTGTGGTAGACCAGGAGAACCAGCTTGGTCCAATTAAACCAGCAGGGGTAGATTCATATTGATATAAATATGGTTGACCCAGGCACTCTTCTGTGCTATTGGGATGTGGTAGTGTTCCTGATTCAGGTTGGCCAGAGAAATATCAGTCACTAAACAAATGTCATGAAGTAGAGGCCATGAGCATCTGTGGGAACGTGCAATAGAGGATCAAATCCAATGAGTAACCAGATGAAGATTTCCTGGAGGAAACCTGCAGGATAAATGGTAATTGAAAGCTAACCAGTCAATAGGGGGGGCCTAGAGAGCCTGCCCAGTAGAGTGGAGTGGAATGAGGTATCAGTTAATTACTGGATAAAGGATCAGCAGCTATAAGGTGATACCATTTTATCAGTCTCAATCAATTGCCCCAATAACTTGGGAAATAAGCCTGATTTTAATGTTTTCCAGCTTTATTGAGATTTAACTGACATAGAATGTTGTGTGACTTTAAGGTATACACTATAGTGATTTTGTATATGTATATATGCTCTCTCGGCGTGACTGCATGAGCTGTGCCACTGGTCTCCTGGCCTTGGTCTGGGACTTATACCATTGATTCTCCTTGTTTCTCAGGCCTTTGGACTCAGAGTGGAGCTCAACTACTGACTTTCCTGGTCTCCAGCCTAAAGACAAATTCTAAGACTGTTCAGCCTCCATAATCCATAATATGCACTAATGCCTAATGATAAGGCTGTATCTCTATCTATCTATCTATTTATCTATCTATCATCCATCTCCTATTGGTTCTAGTTCTCTGGAGAACCCTGACTAATACAGAGTATGTGCATATTTATGTGCACACAAACCTATGATATAGTGGACTCTCATTTATTCAAATAAAGTAGCCTCAAATGCTCATCTTGGTGGTAAGCATCAAAATTGGAATGCAAGAATCAATTTTTTGAAACGAATTAGACTTTTATTGTTTGGGTATTATAGGATTTTCATTTCACAGACATTTGCCAGGAGCCCATCACATGTCAGTAGTAGATGTTGAGGAAGGAACAATGAGCAAGATAGATATTATTCCTGCTTTTTAGGAATATTTGTGGTAGACCAGGAGAACCAGCTTGGTCCAATTAAACCAGCAGGGGTAGATTCATATTGATATAAATATGGTTGACCCAGGCACTCTTCTGTGCTATTGGGATGTGGTAGTGTTCCTGATTCAGGTTGGCCAGAGAAATATCAGTCACTAAACAAATGTCATGAAGTAGAGGCCATGAGCATCTGTGGGAACGTGCAATAGAGGATCAAATCCAATGAGTAACCAGATGAAGATTTCCTGGAGGAAACCTGCAGGATAAATGGTAATTGAAAGCTAACCAGTCAATAGGGGAGGCCTAGAGAGCCTGCCCAGTAGAGTGGAGTGGAATGAGGTATCAGTTAATTACTGGATAAAGGATCAGCAGCTATAAGGTGATACCATTTTATCAGTCTCAATCAATTGCCCCAATAACTTGGGAAATAAGCCTGATTTTAATGTTTTCCAGCTTTATTGAGATTTAACTGACATAGAATGTTGTGTGACTTTAAGGTATACACTATAGTGATTTTGTATATGTATATATTGCAAAATGATTACCACAAAAAACTTGACAAATCTATCACCTCATATGGTTACAATTGCTTTTTTAGGGGTGGGGGGATAAATTTCAAAATCTACTCTCCTGACAACTTTCAAATACACAATGTTATTGTGTTAGTCATGTCTGACTTTTTGTGACCCCATGCACTATATAGGCCTGCGAGGCTGCTCGGTCCATGGAATTCTCCAGTCAAGAATACTAGAGTGGGTAGCCGTTCCCTTCTCCAGGGAATCTTCCTGACCCAGGGATTAAACCTGGGTCTCGTGGATTGTAGGCAGATTATTTACCATATGAACCACCAGGAAGCCCCAAATATACTGTACAGTGCTAACTATGGTAACCACGCTGTAGGTTGCATGGCCCAGAACTTGTTCATGTCATAATTGGAAGTTTGTATCCTTTGAGTGTCTTCACTCATTTCTGCTACCTACTGCCCTTTACCTCTGGTAGCCACCTGTCTGTTCTGTTTCTGTGAGAAACATAAAAGATTCCACACATAAGTGAGATCACACCATATTTTATTTTTCTGTTTGAATTATTTCACTTTGCATAGGGCCCTCAAGGTTCAGTCATGTCATTACAAATAGCAGAGTTTTTTTTTTTTTCCTTTTTTACAGCTGAATAATATTCTTTCATGTATATATATATATATATATTCTTTATTCATTCATTCACCAATAGATATTTAGGTGGTTTCCATGTCTTGATTGTTGTAAATAATGCTACAATGAATACAGGGGTGTAGGTATCTATTTAAAACTATTATTTCATTTCCTTCAGATATATACTCAGAAGTAAAACTGATAGATCATATGATAGTTTTATTTTTAATTTTTTGTGGAACCTTCATATTTTTCTCCATGTTGTTTTTACCAATTGACATTCCTACCAACAGTTCCCTTTTCTCTCTATCCTTGTCAAACTTGTGATTTCTTGTTTTCCTGATGATAGCCATTCTAACAAGTATGAAGTCATAACTTATTGTGATTTTGTATATGTATATATTGCAAAATGATTACCACAAAAAACTTGACAAATCTATCACCTCATATGGTTACAATTGCTTTTTTAGGGGTGGGGGGATAAATTTCAAAATCTACTCTCCTGACAACTTTCAAATACACAATGTTATTGTGTTAGTCATGTCTGACTTTTTGTGACCCCATGCACTATATAGGCCTGCGAGGCTGCTCGGTCCATGGAATTCTCCAGTCAAGAATACTAGAGTGGGTAGCCGTTCCCTTCTCCAGGGAATCTTCCTGACCCAGGGATTAAACCTGGGTCTCGTGGATTGTAGGCAGATTATTTACCATATGAACCACCAGGGAAGCCCCAAATATACTGTACAGTGCTAACTATGGTAACCACGCTGTAGGTTGCATGGCCCAGAACTTGTTCATGTCATAATTGGAAGTTTGTATCCTTTGAGTGTCTTCACTCATTTCTGCTACCTACTGCCCTTTACCTCTGGTAGCCACCTGTCTGTTCTGTTTCTGTGAGAAACATAAAAGATTCCACACATAAGTGAGATCACACCATATTTTATTTTTCTGTTTGAATTATTTCACTTTGCATAGGGCCCTCAAGGTTCAGTCATGTCATTACAAATAGCAGAGTTTTTTTTTTTTTCCTTTTTTACAGCTGAATAATATTCTTTCATGTATATATATATATATATATTCTTTATTCATTCATTCACCAATAGATATTTAGGTGGTTTCCATGTCTTGATTGTTGTAAATAATGCTACAATGAATACAGGGGTGTAGGTATCTATTTAAAACTATTATTTCATTTCCTTCAGATATATACTCAGAAGTAAAACTGATAGATCATATGATAGTTTTATTTTTAATTTTTTGTGGAACCTTCATATTTTTCTCCATGTTGTTTTTACCAATTGACATTCCTACCAACAGTTCCCTTTTCTCTCTATCCTTGTCAAACTTGTGATTTCTTGTTTTCCTGATGATAGCCATTCTAACAAGTATGAAGTCATAACTTATTGTGATTTTGATATGCATATTTCCCTGATTAGAAATGTTGAACACATCTTCATTTATTTGTTTAAGCCTGATTTTTAACACATTACAGTCACTAGACATGTTTTATCTATACTACATAGACTGGGAAGATACAAGGAAAATGAGTCGATGGATCGATTGTTACTATCATGTGTGACTGGTGACTTTCTTATCTTTAATGGATCCCAAACTGTACCATATCCCTTTATTCACTCATTTCTCTCTCTCTCTCTCTCTCTTTTTTTTTAACAAACACTTATTGAATATTCTGTTTGCCTTCTTTAGTTTGTTGTCAATCATTGGGCACAGATCTGTGCTAGTTTTCTATCACTGCTAAGAAATCACCACAAACTTAGTGGCTTAACACAATATAAATTTATGATCTCATAATCTTAGAGGTCAGAGTCTGACACTGATCACCTGGCTAAAATCAAGGTGTTGGTAAAGCTACATTCCTTCCTTGAGGATATGGGGGGAATCTATTTCCTTGCTTATTCTAGCTTTTAAAGCCTACTCATATTCCTTCACTTGAGGACTTCCTTTTCATTTTCAAAGCCAATAGCATAGCACCTCTCTGACCCTACTGACTTTGACGCATCTCTTTCTGCTTCCCTCTTCCATTTTTAAGAACCCTTGTGATGACATTGGGTCTACACCGATAATCCCTATTTTAAGCTCAGCTGAATATCCATGTTAGGTCCATCAGTGACTTTAATTCCCTTGGACATATGACAGAATATAGTCACAGGTTCTAGGAATTAGAACATGGACATCATTGTAGTGGCCATTATTCTGTCTACCACATGATTCCTTGGACTCTGCTTCTTGTCTTTTCTTATTGGGTGATATAAAACTCTGATTTCTTGATTTTTTCCTTCTAGGTACCCCTTTCTCTAAAAGAGTTGATCTCTTCCTGTGGCCCCCTCCCCTTGACTGCATCCTTTCTACATCTCATGCACACCCTATCCTTACTTGCCTGACTCCCATGTATGCTAAGTCATTTCAGTTGTCTCCAAATCTGTATCACCCTATGGATTGTAGTCCAGGCTCCTCTGTCCATGGGATTCTACAAGAAAGAATACTGGCGTGGGTTGCCATGCCCTCCTCCAGGCAATGTTCCCCACCCAGGGATTAATCTCGCATCTCTTGTGTCTCCTGCATTGGCAAGCAGGTTCTTTACCACTAATGCCACCTGAGAAGTCCAATTGTCTCCCAGACCTCAGAGTTTCTGGATGGCTTTTCCCATCACCCACTATCAACTGTATTTTTGAGTTCAAGACAGACCTTATCCTTTGTCTTTGGACAAGCTATTCTGTTCTTCTTAATTTTGTGAGTTATATGGTTAAAATATAGAGAGTTAACCATAGTGAGTGATTATATAATAAGTCTTCCTACTATCACCCTTCCACTTGGTGTTATGTGGTGATAGTTGCTCTTCTTAAAATTTAAATGCTAGCTCCTGTGTCAATTAGCTTTACCACAGTAAGAACAGTGTTAGAAATAGCTTACAAGGAAAGTTACAGAGCCAGAGTGTATGAGAAGTATTAACATTTTATATTTTTACAGGGTTTGCAAAGTACTTAAAATGAAGGAGATTATTTTCATTTTCACTTAGAGGAAAGATTAGTAGAGAAAAAAAATTTAAGAAAAATGCTAGTCAATAAGCCATTAATTATGTGAAAACAGTAAAGAAGATTTTAGCTTTTTAAGAACATGTACATTAGGTCAAAATTTCACAACAGGTCTCAAAAATGCACACTGACTTCACAGCTGAAGATTTTTTCAGTGATTTGGGAATATTTGGTTATTCAATTTAAAGTATTTTATTCCATTCTACTAGAAATATGGGTTTTCAATAAATGGGGAAAATGACCTAACTGTATGTTCATTTTAGAAAAATGATACCAACTTTCTACAATGGCAATCAGAACAATTTGGTTATATTCTATTTTAATTACAGATAATACTCATTTTTCTTTAGGTTTTAATCAATAGGCAAAACAATATTTATTCTTAAAAATTAAGTTTTTAAACCTTATATTTGTTGTGGATAAAATTTAACCTACCTAGAATGTTGAGATTTTGCTACAGTAAACCAGTTTCAGAGTTCTCTAAAATATAAATATTTGTATGAAAAGTGATCAGTGAGGAAAAACAAAAAATAGCATATACTTTCATGGTTTTTTAAAAATTTGCATTTAAAAAAAAAGATCAGGCTATCAGCTGGAATATTATACATATCATAGCAAGTTCTAGATGAGAAATGTGGACCTGGCTTTGGTTTATTTGATTACTCTCAGGCTAAATTATCTAGCTCTAAGAGGAAAACCAAGGTTCATAACCGAATCAGATGGAAGAATAAAAAGTCTTCAGTGAACTTTCAGTTCATTTCATCAATAAAGAGTGATTTCGAAAAGAGGTATGAAAATAAATGTCTCAACATGACCTCTCAGAAACATGCCCACATAATTTTGTCCCTTCAATAAACAAATTCTCTTTAGTGGAGGTGGTGCATATTTGATTTCTTGAAAGCTTGAAATCCTGATGATACTGGTGAATATTAGAGCAATCTGTAGTATTCATTTTAGCATTTCTCCTAAGGATCAAAATTGGACTACCAATTTATGATGAACTCTCAGGCATTTAGGTGACTTTGGTTTCCTTTGTTGGTTCAGCTGAGTGGAATTGCAGTCGAGTAATCCAATATGGCTTGAAAGCATTTGAGTGAATAAATCACTTTAGGAATTCCTATTGCTCCTGAAGTTTCCAATCAGCCATTTGTAATTTGCTTGCAATGTTGGCAACAAGTTTGATTAGTAAATATTTGTTTATCAGACAGATCCAATGTGCTTTTTGACAATTATAATATATTCATAACTTTTTCTACTCAGTTTGAAATATACTCAAACTTTCTGGGTTCTGAGCTGAAAATGTTTAATATGGTCATTGAATGGTTCATCTGGAGTCATCTTATAGGTCTTAGAGTTATATGGAATCTGGGAGCAGATCAAAAATAAGACATGACATTAAATAGATTTTAAAAAGAATGGAAAGGGTAGTCTTTTATTTCTTAAAATATTGAGATAAAGTTTACTTAAAGAGCTGATGTTTGAAAAAGACTCATGGACACAGGAAACAAACTTATGGTTATCAAAGGGAAACATAAGTATTTGTATGAAAAGTGATCAGTGAGGAAAACAAAAATAGCATATACTTTCATGGTTTTTAAAATTTGCATTTAAAAAAAAAGATCAGGCTATCAGCTGGAATATTATACATATCATAGCAAGTTCTAGATGAGAAATGTGGACCTGGCTTTGGTTTATTTGATTACTCTCAGGCTAAATTATCTAGCTCTAAGAGGAAAACCAAGGTTCATAACCGAATCAGATGGAAGAATAAAAAGTCTTCAGTGAACTTTCAGTTCATTTCATCAATAAAGAGTGATTTCGAAAAGAGGTATGAAAATAAATGTCTCAACATGACCTCTCAGAAACATGCCCACATAATTTTGTCCCTTCAATAAACAAATTCTCTTTAGTGGAGGTGGTGCATATTTGATTTCTTGAAAGCTTGAAATCCTGATGATACTGGTGAATATTAGAGCAATCTGTAGTATTCATTTTAGCATTTCTCCTAAGGATCAAAATTGGACTACCAATTTATGATGAACTCTCAGGCATTTAGGTGACTTTGGTTTCCTTTGTTGGTTCAGCTGAGTGGAATTGCAGTCGAGTAATCCAATATGGCTTGAAAGCATTTGAGTGAATAAATCACTTTAGGAATTCCTATTGCTCCTGAAGTTTCCAATCAGCCATTTGTAATTTGCTTGCAATGTTGGCAACAAGTTTGATTAGTAAATATTTGTTTATCAGACAGATCCAATGTGCTTTTTGACAATTATAATATATTCATAACTTTTTCTACTCAGTTTGAAATATACTCAAACTTTCTGGGTTCTGAGCTGAAAATGTTTAATATGGTCATTGAATGGTTCATCTGGAGTCATCTTATAGGTCTTAGAGTTATATGGAATCTGGGAGCAGATCAAAAATAAGACATGACATTAAATAGATTTTAAAAAGAATGGAAAGGGTAGTCTTTTATTTCTTAAAATATTGAGATAAAGTTTACTTAAAGAGCTGATGTTTGAAAAAGACTCATGGACACAGGAAACAAACTTATGGTTATCAAAGGGGAAACATGAAGGTGGGGAGAGGGATAAATTAGGAGGTTGAGGTCCACTTTTACACACTATCAGGGTGTGATCCCTGGGTCAGGAAGATTCCCTGAAGTAGGAAATGACAACTCCCTGCAGTGTTCTTGTTGAGAAAATCCCATGGAAAGAGGAGCCTGGTGGACTACAGTCCATGGGGTCACAAGGAGTTGGACAAGATTGAGCGACTTTCACTTCATTTCATTTTGTTTAAAATGTATAACAAACAAGGACCTACTGTATAGCACAGGGGAAACCCCATTCAGTTAAGGGAAAAGAATCTGAAAAGGAATAATTCTGTATGTGTATACATATATATTTTATAACTGAATTCCTCTGCTATACAGCTGAAACTTCCATGATATAGTTCAATAAAACATTTTAAGAAACATAATGTTTAAGAGGAACATGGACAGTACAGAGAGGGGAATTTTTATGTGTGCCTGTGTGTTATGTTGTAGTAATGAGAAGAATCTAAATCACATTTCCTGTAATGTCTCTAGACTGAATTTTATATGTTTGACTTAAAAAAAAACACATGTTGAGAAAAAGAAACCAAGATGTCTTTTATGCTAAGGAACGGGACTTTGAGACACACTTCAGAGAACAGTGTGGGTGGGGAATTTTTAAAATGAATTATCCACTTGCCACGTATTCAGAAAATTTTTGATCAAGACAGTCTTTTGAGTTTTAGTAACACATGGGATTTCACACTTTCTCTGAGCAATTCAAGTTTCCTTCTCAGAATCTTTTAACTGCTTAGCTTGAATTGTATCATGTCGTAAACTGAAAAATGTATGGGCTCAAATGTAAAATGGTTCTTAAAAATAAGGTTGAAAAGAAATGTCACAAAAATTATTTTAATTGCATTTTTATTATAAAGTAAAATATTGGGTAAGGTTTGAAAATTCTTATTAGATGCTGTACTCAATGGAAGAGAAAAGATTTAAGTAGATAAACTAGATTCCAGTGCATCACTGTTCGAATACATGAGATTATGAACTAAAACTCATATATTATAGAAGTTCTTTTATTTCTTAAAATATTGAGATAAAGTTTACTTAAAGAGCTGATGTTTGAAAAAGACTCATGGACACAGGAAACAAACTTATGGTTATCAAAGGGGAAACATGAAGGTGGGGAGAGGGATAAATTAGGAGGTTGAGGTCCACTTTTACACACTATCAGGGTGTGATCCCTGGGTCAGGAAGATTCCCTGAAGTAGGAAATGACAACTCCCTGCAGTGTTCTTGTTGAGAAAATCCCATGGAAAGAGGAGCCTGGTGGACTACAGTCCATGGGGTCACAAGGAGTTGGACAAGATTGAGCGACTTTCACTTCATTTCATTTTGTTTAAAATGTATAACAAACAAGGACCTACTGTATAGCACAGGGAACCACATTCAGTTAAGGGAAAAGAATCTGAAAAGGAATAATTCTGTATGTGTATACATATATATTTTATAACTGAATTCCTCTGCTATACAGCTGAAACTTCCATGATATAGTTCAATAAAACATTTTAAGAAACATAATGTTTAAGAGGAACATGGACAGTACAGAGAGGGGAATTTTTATGTGTGCCTGTGTGTTATGTTGTAGTAATGAGAAGAATCTAAATCACATTTCCTGTAATGTCTCTAGACTGAATTTTATATGTTTGACTTAAAAAAAAACACATGTTGAGAAAAAGAAACCAAGATGTCTTTTATGCTAAGGAACGGGACTTTGAGACACACTTCAGAGAACAGTGTGGGTGGGGAATTTTTAAAATGAATTATCCACTTGCCACGTATTCAGAAAATTTTTGATCAAGACAGTCTTTTGAGTTTTAGTAACACATGGGATTTCACACTTTCTCTGAGCAATTCAAGTTTCCTTCTCAGAATCTTTTAACTGCTTAGCTTGAATTGTATCATGTCGTAAACTGAAAAATGTATGGGCTCAAATGTAAAATGGTTCTTAAAAATAAGGTTGAAAAGAAATGTCACAAAAATTATTTTAATTGCATTTTTATTATAAAGTAAAATATTGGGTAAGGTTTGAAAATTCTTATTAGATGCTGTACTCAATGGAAGAGAAAAGATTTAAGTAGATAAACTAGATTCCAGTGCATCACTGTTCGATCCATACATGAGATTATGAACTAAAACTCATATATTATAGAAGATAATCAGATTGGATTTTAAAATTAATTAAGGCATATCCTATTTATATTATTGAAAAATCAAGTATAGGAAACTATATTCAGTACTGAGATAAAAACATAGGACACCAAAGAAATCATTGGTGAAAATGAATTATTCAATATAAATACAAAAATCAAAATCGTATTCTGGGAAACCTATTGAAAGAATTTATCAGTTTAAAGAATTTAAAGCATAAGATTATAAATTAAGGCTTTTCTAATTAATATTAAAAATGTACTTAGTATAAACCAGAGCTTTGTTATGTTAAAAAACTTAAATTAGTGTAGAACATCATAGTTTAAGTGAGATAATTAGACATTTTTGATATTGCTTTTGTGTACCTCTTTCTAAAATTTTACTGAAAGGAAAATGCTTTGTGGATAGCAGGCAATTATATTGTTAACTTAAATATTTAGAAAAAATGATTTGGATGGTGCTCATGAATGAGTTTGAAAGTGCTTGATCCTACAGCAATTAACATGAGTCAACATGGAGTTTTGACAAATAAATCCCATCAAATGAATTGACTTAATAAAAATTGAAATAGTCATAGTCATAGATAATTCTATTCAAGAAAAAAGAAAACAAAGGAAAAAAAAACCCTGAAAAAGCAAAACGCACCAGTCTAGACTTAATTGCTTCTATAATTACTATTTGCTTTTAGAATTCCTGGAATATAGTAATAACACTTACTATTTGTTGGGCAAATACTTTATGCCAGACACTTTTCTAGGAAACTTCCATGACTTCTGATTAAATTCACAAAAAGTCATGGGAGCATTATCCTTATATTTATAGATAAAGAAAATGGGGTCTCAGTTTAAATGGCTTGTTTCAGATCATGCTGTTAAGTGGTAGTGGCAAAGTTAACATATTCTTTTTCGGAAACTTCTGTTTCTTGCCTCAACCTTGGACTGCCTCATCCAAGGTCAAAGACAGCACTGGGCCTAGAATGACCAGTTTTTTAGTTGTCCAATGAAAGTGGGATTTTTGGAATATGGGACTTCTGGAGCTAAGCTTGAGAAAGTCTTGGGCAAACCCAGATGAATTGGTCACTGTATCTGTAGGCATTGTTTTCTGACTAGTGGAGAGTCAGCAAGGCCATTATGCTGCATTAGTAGTTTCATATTCCTGTTAGATTATCTGCACTGGTGAGGCCATTTCTTTAACCAAGAAGATAAAAACAGAGAACTGCCTCTGAGAATAGCTTGACTACGGTCCTGGCCAGCTCTTGACGCATAGGGAGAACTGAGTCTGCTGTTTATCAATAAACCCCAATCTTTAGCAGAACTTCAGAACTCTTAGCTAAAATTAGTTTAAGATATTTGATCATAAATCTATAATGTAGGGTGAAAGAGAACAAAAAAAATTAAAGCAAAATTTTATGGGTTTAAAATATAAGTTTAGCATATACATTCCAAGCACAGTTTCATGGAAAGGCTCAATTACTAGACAAATCTCAAGCAAGACAACAGAAACTATAACAGCAAGAAGAGAGAGAAGGGTGTATCTTCATCCTTTGTGTCTAATGCAAGGAGAATCAGGGCATTCTCTGATTAAAATTCTTTTTTAGTTTCTGCTTTTATTTTTTGATTGAAGTATAGTTAATCTGTGTACGGAAAAGCGATTCAATTATACACGTATATTAGAGTGGATAGCCATTGTCTTCTCCAGGCAACCTTCTTCACCCCGGGAGTTGAACCCGATCTCCTGCACTGCAGGCAGATTCTTTACTGTCTGAGCCACCAGGGAAGCCCATATCTATCTATCTATCTGTTATTTTCCAGATTCTTTTCCATTATAGGTTATAAAAAGATACTGAGTATAGTTCCCTGTTTTGTACAGTACATCCTTGCTGCTTACCTATTTGACATATATATATATATATATATATATATATATATATAATATATTATATATATATTAATCTCAACCTTCTAATCTATCTCTCTCCACCTATCATTGGTCTCACTTCCCTTACTCACCTTTGGTAACCATAAGCTTGTTTTCTATGTTTATGAGTTTGTTTATTTTGTAAATAAGTACATTTGCATACTTTTTTAGATCGCACATATAAATGTATATTTGTCTTTGACTTACTTCACTTGTATGATAATCTCTAGGTCCAACCGTGTTGCTGCAAATGGCATTATTTCATTCTTTTTTTATAGTTGAGTAATATTCCATTATATCAATATACTGCATCTTCCTTATCCATTCATCTGTTAATGGACATTTAGGTTGCTTCTATGTCTTGGCTGTTGTAAAGGGTGCTGCAATGAATAGTGGGCTACACTTATCTTTACAATTTAAGAGTTGTCTCTGGAAACATGCCCAGGAGAGGGATTGTGGCTCTATTTTTAGTTTCTTAAGGAATCGCTTACTGCTCTTCAGAGTGGCCACCAATTTATTCCCACCAAGGAAGGATGAGGGTTCCTTTCTCTCTATATCCTCTCCAGCATTTATTATTTGTAGATTTTTTTGTAACAATGTTTTAAAAATTTTGATCTCTTTTTATTGATTTTTAAAAATTTTTATTTATTTTTTATCTATCTTTATTCTTTGGCCTGTGTGAGCCTCCCATTGCAGTGGCCTCCCCTATTGCAGAGCACCAGCTCTGGGTGCATGTGCTCCAGAGCACTGGTTTGTAATTGGACACACTGGTCCAGTTGCTCTGCCGCACGTGGGATCTTATGGGGCCAGGGATGGAACTGGTGTACCCTGTACTGCAAGGCGGGATCTCCACCCACTGGACCACCAAGGAAGCCCTATTACTTGTAGATTTTTTGATGATGGTCATTCTGACTGGTGTGAGATGATATCTCATGGTAGTTTTGATTTGTATTTTCCTAACAATTAGAAATATTGGACAGTCTTTTTATTAACATAATATGTCACTTGCAAGTCTTTTATTTTTATGTTCAATCTAACACCTTACCTGTGAGTATTCTCACATCTTTTTCAACTTGATTTTTTTTCTAGTAAAATTGTAAATTTCTAGTTGTAATGTATGCTTTTAGGTTAGCATAGTAGGTAAAATCATAGCCTCTGGGGACAGAATGCTAATTTCAGGTTTTTTTATCCCCTTTGGTAACCATAAGCTTGTTTTCTATGTTTATGAGTTTGTTTATTTTGTAAATAAGTACATTTGCTTACTTTTCTAGATCGCCCATATAAATGTATATTTGTCTTTGACTTACTTCACTTGTATGATAATCTCTAGGTCCAACCGTGTTGCTGCAAATGGCATTATTTCATTCTTTTTTTATAGTTGAGTAATATTCCATTATATCAATATACTGCATCTTCCTTATCCATTCATCTGTTAATGGACATTTAGGTTGCTTCTATGTCTTGGCTGTTGTAAAGGGTGCTGCAATGAATAGTGGGCTACACTTATCTTTACAATTTAAGAGTTGTCTCTGGAAACATGCCCAGGAGAGGGATTGTGGCTCTATTTTTAGTTTCTTAAGGAATCGCTTACTGCTCTTCAGAGTGGCCACCAATTTATTCCCACCAAGGAAGGATGAGGGTTCCTTTCTCTCTATATCCTCTCCAGCATTTATTATTTGTAGATTTTTTTGTAACAATGTTTTAAAAATTTTGATCTCTTTTTATTGATTTTTAATTTCATTTATTTTTTATCTATCTTTATTCTTTGGCCTGTGTGAGCCTCCCATTGCAGTGGCCTCCCCTATTGCAGAGCACCAGCTCTGGGTGCATGTGCTCCAGAGCACTGGTTTGTAATTGGACACACTGGTCCAGTTGCTCTGCCGCACGTGGGATCTTATGGGGCCAGGGATGGAACTGGTGTACCCTGTACTGCAAGGCGGGATCTCCACCCACTGGACCACCAAGGAAGCCCTATTACTTGTAGATTTTTTGATGATGGTCATTCTGACTGGTGTGAGATGATATCTCATGGTAGTTTTGATTTGTATTTTCCTAACAATTAGAAATATTGGACAGTCTTTTTATTAACATAATATGTCACTTGCAAGTCTTTTATTTTTATGTTCAATCTAACACCTTACCTGTGAGTATTCTCACATCTTTTTCAACTTGATTTTTTTTCTAGTAAAATTGTAAATTTCTAGTTGTAATGTATGCTTTTAGGTTAGCATAGTAGGTAAAATCATAGCCTCTGGGGACAGAATGCTAATTTCAGGCTGTTGACTATGAACAAAGCTTAACTTCCCTGTTCCTAGTTTCTTCCTCTTTAAAACAGAGACAGTAATAGTTCTTCCCATATAAGGTGTTGTGAATATTAGGTGGGTTATTTTATACAAAAGACTTATGACAATACCTGCCACAAAAGATGTGCTAGCTATATTATCATGTTTATTTTATTGGTCTTGGGTAATTCTATGCTGTCCTTGCACTGGGAATGTGAGTCATCGCTGCTGATCTGGTCAGAGTTGGGGAATATTTGGCATCTAACACATACACTGAAAGTTTCATAGCCACTGTTCCTAATAAATAGGAATACACTATTGTTTCCTGTTTTTGATGTACTGATCAATCCTATGGTGGAACCAAGAGCACAGAAATTCTTACCAGGATTCATCTTGAATTTGAGGCTGGAATGTTCTTCCTACACATAAGTGGAAGAAAATCTCTGATTATATTTACTGCTCACTTTTTCCGCATATAAGCTACACATGATTCATGTATGTTGAGACTAGCTTTATTAAAGAGAAAATGTTCTCTGGTTATTTAAAATATAGCACTAAAGCTTATCATTTTTGTGTACTACTTTAATCAAGCAGATTAGAGTCTATAAAACAGTATGAGATTGCAAAGCCATGAAGCTTGGTGATGGTCTGAAAAAACTTACATACTATTACATGAAAGTGCTTCCATTAAAATGGAAACTTTGAGGGAAGGAAACTACACCTCTGTGAATTGCTTCCCAGAGACTGACACTGTTTTAGGATACATGCCTTCAAACACTGTATGATTTTAAAATATTGTGTGTTCCAATGCTGCCTGCTGTATCCACTACATTATGTCTGTGATTCAGAATACTTAATGACATGGTGAGTCATTCTATCCTTGGTTAATCAAAACAAGTGGTGGGATTGATTTAGGAGGAATGGCATGGTAGTATGCACAGAAAACAGCTGTTTTTTAGCAGCAGTTAAGTATGTAGATATAAAAACAGTAAACAAAGATTCAGATTGGAAGAAATCTCTCTGAGTTTTCATTTCATAGCTTCTTTCCTGTTTGCTTTATGACGCAAAGCTATTTAACAGAACATTTGTCATTACTAATTGTTGATTAGATTTTAAAATTACTAACCATTATGCTAAGTAAATTAATAATAATTATCATTTGAGTTCAAAGGTGGTCATCAAGCTTATGAACTATGGCTGAAAGTGTGAAACAATGACAGAAATTATTAAAGGTATTTATTTTGATTGAATGTGTATTTAATATTGTTAAATTTAATAGAATTGAATGTGTACTCTATTACCAATAGTCCCTGGAGAAGAAAATGACAACTCATTCTAGTATTCTTGCCTGGGAAACCCCATTGGTAGAGGAATCTGGCAGCCTATAGTTCATGGGGTCACAAAGAGGATACCATGGTGGTCATTACCAACAGTACACCTGTTTTTGATGTACTGATCAATCCTATGGTGGAACCAAGAGCACAGAAATTCTTACCAGGATTCATCTTGAATTTGAGGCTGGAATGTTCTTCCTACACATAAGTGGAAGAAAATCTCTGATTATATTTACTGCTCACTTTTTCCGCATATAAGCTACACATGATTCATGTATGTTGAGACTAGCTTTATTAAAGAGAAAATGTTCTCTGGTTATTTAAAATATAGCACTAAAGCTTATCATTTTTGTGTACTACTTTAATCAAGCAGATTAGAGTCTATAAAACAGTATGAGATTGCAAAGCCATGAAGCTTGGTGATGGTCTGAAAAAACTTACATACTATTACATGAAAGTGCTTCCATTAAAATGGAAACTTTGAGGGAAGGAAACTACACCTCTGTGAATTGCTTCCCAGAGACTGACACTGTTTTAGGATACATGCCTTCAAACACTGTATGATTTTAAAATATTGTGTGTTCCAATGCTGCCTGCTGTATCCACTACATTATGTCTGTGATTCAGAATACTTAATGACATGGTGAGTCATTCTATCCTTGGTTAATCAAAACAAGTGGTGGGATTGATTTAGGAGGAATGGCATGGTAGTATGCACAGAAAACAGCTGTTTTTTAGCAGCAGTTAAGTATGTAGATATAAAAACAGTAAACAAAGATTCAGATTGGAAGAAATCTCTCTGAGTTTTCATTTCATAGCTTCTTTCCTGTTTGCTTTATGACGCAAAGCTATTTAACAGAACATTTGTCATTACTAATTGTTGATTAGATTTTAAAATTACTAACCATTATGCTAAGTAAATTAATAATAATTATCATTTGAGTTCAAAGGTGGTCATCAAGCTTATGAACTATGGCTGAAAGTGTGAAACAATGACAGAAATTATTAAAGGTATTTATTTTGATTGAATGTGTATTTAATATTGTTAAATTTAATAGAATTGAATGTGTACTCTATTACCAATAGTCCCTGGAGAAGAAAATGACAACTCATTCTAGTATTCTTGCCTGGGAAACCCCATTGGTAGAGGAATCTGGCAGCCTATAGTTCATGGGGTCACAAAGAGTCGGACATGACCGAGTGGCTGAGCTCATTACCAACAGTACAACAATTCTAGGGGACACCTAAGCAATTTTATGTGAAGTTGTTATAATAGTAAAGATCAACAAATATTTACTGAAATTAGAGTATCACTTCTTCTAAGAGGTTTTTGATTCTCTGAACAAATTTCTAAATATCTCCTAGATCATTGCATTAGAAGTGATAATATGTTCTTTTTTTTTTTTTTTAAAGATTTATTTATTTATTTATTTTGGGCAGGGATCAGGTTGGAGAGGGAGGGGAGCGGGCGGGCCACTTCCATTGGTCTTTCATTTCTCCATTTTCATCCGTCTTTGTTCTTCTGGCTTCTGTGGGCCTCCCATCGTGGTGGCATCTGTCGCTGCAGAGCGCCGGCTCGGTAATTGAACACATTAGTCCAGCTGCTCCACGGCATGTGGGATCTTCCCAGGCCAGGGATCGAACCGGCACCCCTTGCACTGCAAGGCGGTGTACTTACCCACTGGATCACCAGGGAAGCCCGATAATATGTTCTTGAAGATTCAGGAAGTTATTCAGGAATATTGACCTCAGAACATTTAGGCCATTGTTACTGAACTGTCCATCCATGGCATCTAAGTGTTGGGAGTGCTCCTCAGAGAGGGATACTTGAGAAGGACTGAGATGTCTGGGAAGAACACTGCAAGACAGAAGCTGATTCGGTGACAAAGCTTTACCTTCCTTCCTTGCTTGTCTTACATTCCTTCCTCCTGGATATTACTTTTTGGGTCTGGATATTCCTTTTTTGGGCTTTTCTGGTGATTCAGTGGTAAGGAATCTGCCTGCCAGTGTAGAAGACATGGGTTCATTTCCTGATCTGAGAAGATCCCCTGGAGAAGGAAATGGCAACCCACTCCAGTATTCTTGCCTGGAGAAGCCCACAGACAGAGGAACCTAGTGGGCTACAGTCCATAGGGTTGCAAAGAGTCAGACACAACTCAATGAGTGAACATACACATTCCTTTATTCCTTGAGTGATAGGGAGAAACCACCCAGAGAGGTGATTATAAGGGTTACTAAATAGCCAGGGAGTAAATTGGCTATTTTGTTCCAGTTAGCTTTCTACAAGCCACACATCCTAAATAGTTATTAATATGTAATGATTGGTAATGCGTAATTTGTTTCTCTTCCCAGGAACTGGGGAAGGGTTTCTTCTGTTCAATGAAGCCTATATGGAACATAGATGTAATGCTTGGGGATGAGGTAGTCATTTTGTGACCATTTTATTGGAACTTTTGGGAGAAAAAAAATTACATATGGAAAAACTTTCTTTTTCTTGTGTATATATTAGCACAGCTGTAGCATGTGAGGAAGGTGGATGTGAAGTTCAAGAAAGCCACTTGTGGTACTTCTGCAGCTGTACTGATTTGACCCTCTGTCCAGTTCCTCTCTCCCTTGCCTTTCTCTAGGATAGAGACTGAATAACACTGTTCTCAGTATCTCAATGCCATTGCAGATAGAAGTGGCCATGAACATGATTCTGGACAATAAGATACAGGCTAAAGTCTATGAGGAGGTTAAAATGACATTTTTGAATAAAGCCATGCTGGGAGAGAGCTTTTAATCCCTTTCCTCCATCTCTGTAGAACATAGACTATCTCAGAAATACCATGATGAAAGTCATTTGCCAAGGACAGCAAGGAGAAAGGGGCAATGTGGTGGATATCTCGCACTGGAACTGAATTGGTCTCTGACACAAGATTCAGGAAGTTATTCAGGAATATTGACCTCAGAACATTTAGGCCATTGTTACTGAACTGTCCATCCATGGCATCTAAGTGTTGGGAGTGCTCCTCAGAGAGGGATACTTGAGAAGGACTGAGATGTCTGGGAAGAACACTGCAAGACAGAAGCTGATTCGGTGACAAAGCTTTACCTTCCTTCCTTGCTTGTCTTACATTCCTTCCTCCTGGATATTACTTTTTGGGTCTGGATATTCCTTTTTTGGGCTTTTCTGGTGATTCAGTGGTAAGGAATCTGCCTGCCAGTGTAGAAGACATGGGTTCATTTCCTGATCTGAGAAGATCCCCTGGAGAAGGAAATGGCAACCCACTCCAGTATTCTTGCCTGGAGAAGCCCACAGACAGAGGAACCTAGTGGGCTACAGTCCATAGGGTTGCAAAGAGTCAGACACAACTCAATGAGTGAACATACACATTCCTTTATTCCTTGAGTGATAGGGAGAAACCACCCAGAGAGGTGATTATAAGGGTTACTAAATAGCCAGGGAGTAAATTGGCTATTTTGTTCCAGTTAGCTTTCTACAAGCCACACATCCTAAATAGTTATTAATATGTAATGATTGGTAATGCGTAATTTGTTTCTCTTCCCAGGAACTGGGGAAGGGTTTCTTCTGTTCAATGAAGCCTATATGGAACATAGATGTAATGCTTGGGGATGAGGTAGTCATTTTGTGACCATTTTATTGGAACTTTTGGGAGAAAAAAAATTACATATGCGGAAAAACTTTCTTTTTTCTTGTGTATATATTAGCACAGCTGTAGCATGTGAGGAAGGTGGATGTGAAGTTCAAGAAAGCCACTTGTGGTACTTCTGCAGCTGTACTGATTTGACCCTCTGTCCAGTTCCTCTCTCCCTTGCCTTTCTCTAGGATAGAGACTGAATAACACTGTTCTCAGTATCTCAATGCCATTGCAGATAGAAGTGGCCATGAACATGATTCTGGACAATAAGATACAGGCTAAAGTCTATGAGGAGGTTAAAATGACATTTTTGAATAAAGCCATGCTGGGAGAGAGCTTTTAATCCCTTTCCTCCATCTCTGTAGAACATAGACTATCTCAGAAATACCATGATGAAAGTCATTTGCCAAGGACAGCAAGGAGAAAGGGGCAATGTGGTGGATATCTCGCACTGGAACTGAATTGGCTACCTCTGACACTGTGAAGGGAAGAAAAGAGAAAAGGAAAACCTGCTGTATCAGGTGGAGTCCTTACAGATACAAGGGGTGGACCAAAAGGCTTTCAGAAATAATTTAATGAAAAGACTCTTGACAGTTGTGAGAAAGGATGAAGGAAGACGTCAGCATTGTTCAGAGAGATAGAACCAACAGATATTCTTCCTTCTTTTCCCTTCTTTTCTTTCCTTCTTCCTCCCTTTTCTTCCATTTTCCCTATCCTCCCCCTTTGTTTTCTTTCTTCTCTCTCTCTCTCCCCTCTCTCTTCTCTCTTTCAATTGGGTTTGTGATCTTGGAGATTGATGAGTCCACAATCTGCAGAGTCAAGATCTCAGGTTGAGTCTGAAGGCTGGCAGGCTGCTCTACAGTCAAGAACCAATGCCCTACTTCACAGGCCATCAGGCAGGGCAATTCTCTCTTACCTGGGGAAGAGTCAATTTTTGTACTATTCAGGCCATCAACTAATTGGTAAAGCCCATCCACTTTAGGGAGGACAAACTGCTTTAGTCAGTATATTGCCAAAAGGTGCGTGAGGTCTGGCTGCTCACCACTCAAAAGCCAATAAATAGGTCAGGTTTGTAGAAAAGAAAGTTTGCTTTATTTCAGATGCTGGCAACTGGGTGGAGGGGAGGGCAGATGTCTGTCCAAAGGCTGACTTCTCCCTTTCCAACTGGCAGCTAATGAGGCAAGAACTTTTATAGTCAGAAGGAGGGGACTACATGTGCAAGAAGGGGGTCAAGAAAGCCACTTGTGGTACTTCTGCAGCTGTACTGATTTGACCCTCTGTCCAGTTCCTCTCTCCCTTGCCTTTCTCTAGGATAGAGACTGAATAACACTGTTCTCAGTATCTCAATGCCATTGCAGATAGAAGTGGCCATGAACATGATTCTGGACAATAAGATACAGGCTAAAGTCTATGAGGAGGTTAAAATGACATTTTTGAATAAAGCCATGCTGGGAGAGAGCTTTTAATCCCTTTCCTCCATCTCTGTAGAACATAGACTATCTCAGAAATACCATGATGAAAGTCATTTGCCAAGGACAGCAAGGAGAAAGGGGCAATGTGGTGGATATCTCGCACTGGAACTGAATTGGCTACCTCTGACACTGTGAAGGGAAGAAAAGAGAAAAGGAAAACCTGCTGTATCAGGTGGAGTCCTTACAGATACAAGGGGTGGACCAAAAGGCTTTCAGAAATAATTTAATGAAAAGACTCTTGACAGTTGTGAGAAAGGATGAAGGGAAGACGTCAGCATTGTTCAGAGAGATAGAACCAACAGATATTCTTCCTTCTTTTCCCTTCTTTTCTTTCCTTCTTCCTCCCTTTTCTTCCATTTTCCCTATCCTCCCCCTTTGTTTTCTTTCTTCTCTCTCTCTCTCCCCTCTCTCTTCTCTCTTTCAATTGGGTTTGTGATCTTGGAGATTGATGAGTCCACAATCTGCAGAGTCAAGATCTCAGGTTGAGTCTGAAGGCTGGCAGGCTGCTCTACAGTCAAGAACCAATGCCCTACTTCACAGGCCATCAGGCAGGGCAATTCTCTCTTACCTGGGGAAGAGTCAATTTTTGTACTATTCAGGCCATCAACTAATTGGTAAAGCCCATCCACTTTAGGGAGGACAAACTGCTTTAGTCAGTATATTGCCAAAAGGTGCGTGAGGTCTGGCTGCTCACCACTCAAAAGCCAATAAATAGGTCAGGTTTGTAGAAAAGAAAGTTTGCTTTATTTCAGATGCTGGCAACTGGGTGGAGGGGAGGGCAGATGTCTGTCCAAAGGCTGACTTCTCCCTTTCCAACTGGCAGCTAATGAGGCAAGAACTTTTATAGTCAGAAGGAGGGGACTACATGTAAAAATAGCACAGTCAAATTTGACAGTCATCTTCAAATTCATCATTAGTGGTCTGACCAGCATTGTTTTGATTCTTGTGGGTAGAGTTTATCTGCAGTTCCAAGGTCCCTTTTTCCGCATTTCTCTGAGGCCAGTTCTCAAAATTGTGGCAGCTCATACCCTGGGTAGAGTCTGGTCATCATGTAGTCACCTGGTGTCTTAGTATCTGTAAGACAGCTCACAGAATATGACTGAGAATATTATCTACAGCCATTGAGATATAAAGATCCTTGACTATGCTTAATGACTATATTATCATTATTTAATCTCCTCTGTTTTCCTTTGTTTCTGTATTTCTCATTTCTCTAATTAAACTTATTCTTTGACTAAAGTTTTGTATAGACAAAATGCAGGCAGAGGACATGGGGATGGGATGGGGCAAAACCATAGGGTCTTGCTCCATTTCAAGTCTACCATGTAAATGTTAACTTCATCCCCAAACACCTCCATTGACACACTCAGAATAATGTTTGACAAAATATCTGGGCACTTTGCAGTCCACTCAAGCTGATATATAAAATTAGCCACCATAGGAACTACAAAGAGATGGTAAACATCACTAGAAATGGTGGGGAATTTTGATGGATTCAGCAAGGGAACAGTATTCACTAGAGCCAGAAAAAAGACTTGAATCAGAAGGGGTGCTGACTTATATGATCTTTGATTACAAAGAAAAATAACTCTGCCAAGAACTATAGCTACACAAGTAAAGGTGCGGGGATGAAGATTATGGGAAATAAATTTGATCCTTTCTCTTCCCATGTAAGCCAGAGGGCAGAAGAGTGTGAACGATCCTGTCAATGAAGGTCTGCCTCTTGGGACAAGACATAGGGCAGAGATGGGTGGAGAGATTGAAATTAAATGGCACATGTTAATAATTTAAGCCATCCTGAAGTTCACTGAATTAGTTTATAAAAACAAGTATAGGGTAATTAATTAAGCTGCTCCATCAATTGCAATTCTAGCTGATACAGAAGGTGATAAAATGAGTTATTTTAGTCACTGGACTTCATTTCCTTGATTGAAACACTATTTATATTGGACCATATGGATGATGGGTCTTGATGTACCCCCAAATTATAGTGGGTCTGACCAGCATTGTTTTGATTCTTGTGGGTAGAGTTTATCTGCAGTTCCAAGGTCCCTTTTCCGCATTTCTCTGAGGCCAGTTCTCAAAATTGTGGCAGCTCATACCCTGGGTAGAGTCTGGTCATCATGTAGTCACCTGGTGTCTTAGTATCTGTAAGACAGCTCACAGAATATGACTGAGAATATTATCTACAGCCATTGAGATATAAAGATCCTTGACTATGCTTAATGACTATATTATCATTATTTAATCTCCTCTGTTTTCCTTTGTTTCTGTATTTCTCATTTCTCTAATTAAACTTATTCTTTGACTAAAGTTTTGTATAGACAAAATGCAGGCAGAGGACATGGGGATGGGATGGGGCAAAACCATAGGGTCTTGCTCCATTTCAAGTCTACCATGTAAATGTTAACTTCATCCCCAAACACCTCCATTGACACACTCAGAATAATGTTTGACAAAATATCTGGGCACTTTGCAGTCCACTCAAGCTGATATATAAAATTAGCCACCATAGGAACTACAAAGAGATGGTAAACATCACTAGAAATGGTGGGGAATTTTGATGGATTCAGCAAGGGAACAGTATTCACTAGAGCCAGAAAAAAGACTTGAATCAGAAGGGGTGCTGACTTATATGATCTTTGATTACAAAGAAAAATAACTCTGCCAAGAACTATAGCTACACAAGTAAAGGTGCGGGGATGAAGATTATGGGAAATAAATTTGATCCTTTCTCTTCCCATGTAAGCCAGAGGGCAGAAGAGTGTGAACGATCCTGTCAATGAAGGTCTGCCTCTTGGGACAAGACATAGGGCAGAGATGGGTGGAGAGATTGAAATTAAATGGCACATGTTAATAATTTAAGCCATCCTGAAGTTCACTGAATTAGTTTATAAAAACAAGTATAGGGTAATTAATTAAGCTGCTCCATCAATTGCAATTCTAGCTGATACAGAAGGTGATAAAATGAGTTATTTTAGTCACTGGACTTCATTTCCTTGATTGAAACACTATTTATATTGGACCATATGGATGATGGGTCTTGATGTACTGCCCACCAATTAAGGTGTATGCGAGTGGGCTCTAAAATCACTGTGGGTGGTGACTGAAGCCATGAAACTAAAAGACACTTGCTTCCTGGATGGAAAACCATCACAAACCTAGATAGCTATTGAAAAGCAGAGACATCACTTTGCTGATAAATGTTTGTTAAGTCAAAGTTATGGATTTTCTAATAGTCATGTATGGATGTGACAGCTAGACTATAAAAAAGGCTGAATGCTAAAGAACTGATGCTTTTAAACTGTGATGTTGGAGAAGACTCTTGAGAGTCCCTTGGACTGCAAAGAGATCAAACCAGTCAACCCTAAAGGAAATCAACCCTGAATATTCATTCAAAGGATCTATGCTGAAGTTGAAGCTCCAATATTTTGACCACCTGATGCAAAGAACTGACTCACTGCAAAAGACTCAATGCTGGAAAAAGATTGAAGACAGAAGCGGGCAGAGATGGTTAGATAGCATCCCTGACTCAATGGACATGAGTTTGACTAAATTCCAGGAGATGGCAAAGGACAGGGAAATCTGGCATGCTGCAATCCATGGATCACACAGAGTTGGAGATGTCTTAGTGACTGAACAGCAACAACAACAACACAGAGCAGTTTACCTGAAATGTGATTTGCTTGATTATTTACATATTAAATGGTTTCATATGTTTCTTAATAAATTTGCTCATTGGAATAATAAGAAATAAGAGAATTATAGATGATTTTTGAGAAAGGAAACTTTGTACCTCTATTTCTGCTAGAGGAGTGTTGAACAATATTGATCTGAAGGGGAACCAAATTGTTAGTCTCCCTTGTTCACACTGGATCTAAGGTTCTAGCTAATTCCTACTTTATGGATTGAGGTGTTTCTAATGTCTGAAAAGACAGTTGGTCTTGTGGTTGGATGACATATGATCCAGCTACTGATGGTATTTCCTGGCACTGACTAAGGCAGAGACTCAGTTTATTTTTCCAGGAATCTGCACATGGGGCTGTGTCTGGTCTTCCAGGACTCCATTCAGTTCCTGTGGGCCTCCTGAGTTTGGCTCAGAAGGCAGAAGACGGCAGCTCTTATTACACAATGAAGAACTACTGGGGTTTGGGATGCTGGCCAGTCTGCTCACGGAGAAGAGAAGCGGTTTTCAACAATAGTGTCAAGTAATTTATCTGATGGGTGGATAAATATACTGACTCAGTCATGAACTCATAACTCCCACTTGAGAGCAGACATAGCTAAGTGCTTATCTAGCTCTGCTATGACTAAAGTCACATATCTTTAAATGTGTGGGTGTGGCATTTCAGGATGCAAATAAGCCAAAGATCTGAATTGCTCAGAGAAAAGAACAACTTCACTGATCCAAACTTGGCAGCTGTGTGCACTGTTGTTAAATACACTGACTCACAGCTCTTGTGGTCATTTCCAAGTGGCCAGAAGGTCTGGACGGAAGGACGGGAATCCCACAGGGTGTGCTGGTCACCTAAATTGAATGACATGGCCCCTTACATGCTTAAAACTTTTCTCAAATACTAAGGTGTGAGGCTCTGTGGCGTTAGAGACCTATATGCTGAAGATCCCAGGTTTCTTGAATAGGCCATAATATTGGCACAGGTCTAGATGTGGAGAACTGGGTGTCCTGTTAAACATAGTATGCCACTTGGGGGTCCTTAGTTTCTACATCCTTCACAATATTATGGTTGGTGGATAGTGTTCTTCTGAGAGGAACATGAAGATTCCTGGAATTTTGACTATTTGTAGTCACTACAAATTTTAGGGATCATCAGAGGTTTTTTCCAATTTGTATTTTATTTATCTTTTTGAGTTGTTAGCATGAAAATCCAGTACTTTTGGCACAGATAGAGAAAACACATTTTGTGGTATTAAGAACTTCTTGTTGGCATCATATTGTATAGTCCATTAAGGTACATATTTCTCTTTCCATCTTGACACACAGCTGACATCTAGAGATAACTGAAAAGCAAATAAATTTTTTTAGTGCAATCTCTTGAGAACACAGAGTGTTTGTGGCCATCTTTAACCCTCTACAGCTCATCTGTTGGCATCATGTATCTGTCCACATGGAAGGACTCATTCAGGGTTCCTGTTGGGCCTCCTGAGTTTGGCTCAGAAGGCAGAAGACGGCAGCTCTTATTACACAATGAAGAACTACTGGGGTTTGGGATGCTGGCCAGTCTGCTCACGGAGAAGAGAAGCGGTTTTCAACAATAGTGTCAAGTAATTTATCTGATGGGTGGATAAATATACTGACTCAGTCATGAACTCATAACTCCCACTTGAGAGCAGACATAGCTAAGTGCTTATCTAGCTCTGCTATGACTAAAGTCACATATCTTTAAATGTGTGGGTGTGGCATTTCAGGATGCAAATAAGCCAAAGATCTGAATTGCTCAGAGAAAAGAACAACTTCACTGATCCAAACTTGGCAGCTGTGTGCACTGTTGTTAAATACACTGACTCACAGCTCTTGTGGTCATTTCCAAGTGGCCAGAAGGTCTGGACGGAAGGACGGAATCCCACAGGGTGTGCTGGTCACCTAAATTGAATGACATGGCCCCTTACATGCTTAAAACTTTTCTCAAATACTAAGGTGTGAGGCTCTGTGGCGTTAGAGACCTATATGCTGAAGATCCCAGGTTTCTTGAATAGGCCATAATATTGGCACAGGTCTAGATGTGGAGAACTGGGTGTCCTGTTAAACATAGTATGCCACTTGGGGGTCCTTAGTTTCTACATCCTTCACAATATTATGGTTGGTGGATAGTGTTCTTCTGAGAGGAACATGAAGATTCCTGGAATTTTGACTATTTGTAGTCACTACAAATTTTAGGGATCATCAGAGGTTTTTTCCAATTTGTATTTTATTTATCTTTTTGAGTTGTTAGCATGAAAATCCAGTACTTTTGGCACAGATAGAGAAAACACATTTTGTGGTATTAAGAACTTCTTGTTGGCATCATATTGTATAGTCCATTAAGGTACATATTTCTCTTTCCATCTTGACACACAGCTGACATCTAGAGATAACTGAAAAGCAAATAAATTTTTTTAGTGCAATCTCTTGAGAACACAGAGTGTTTGTGGCCATCTTTAACCCTCTACAGCTCATCTTTCTCAGTGTTCTTCGCACAAGCCCACTACACTCTTAGATCTCTGTCCCCTCTCACTCTCAACTCTGCCGAAACTGCCTCATCCCCCCAACGCAACCAATTCTGTCTCTCAAATCTCCCTGCTGCTTCCTTTCCAGTCCACACCTTCCATCCCTTGCGTTTCTCTGCCTTTTCTGGTGTGAACCTGGCTAGTCTTTCTAGTTTATCCAGTATTTCTTTATTATTCCTTATCTTGATTTTCATAACAAGTTGTAACTTTTTTTCAAGGATTGTTGATAACATAATGCTTCTCAATGAGAGCAAACAAACTAGAGTGGATGTGACTGTTAATTTTATTCCTGTGATATCTATGTTTAGATGATGCATGGTACCATGAGAATTTATTTTGTTGGGAAATTATTGCAGATGACATGGAACATTGCAGATGACATTGAAATTCATTGCAGTTGACATCAGTTAATTTTTAGAAATGGGACCCAGGTTGAGGGCTGGCAGAGAAGGTGACTGACTCAGGATGGAGTCCTGTAGGAGATCTTAGGCGCATCATACCTTAGGATTGATGTAGATGGTGCTCGTTGGGTACCATGTTGCTTTGAAGAGCAGTGGTGCTGCTCCAAGGAAATCTAAAGAGTTTAATCATGACTTGAGGCTTCTTAGGAGTATATTCCTTGCAGAAGTTAATCTCTGAAGATAACACAGTGTAAACAAATGCATCTTTCAGCAGGTCTGTCTCTAATTTTGTCTCTAGGATAGAAGTGCTAATTGAGGGCATATAGTTATATGTTTAACTATTAAAAAATAATAATCCAAGTATGTGTATGTGTGTGTGTGTGTGCTCAGTCATGTCTGACTTTTTGTGATCTCGTGGACTGTAGCCTACCAGGCTCCTCTGTCCATAGGATTTTCCAGGCAAGAATACTGGAGTGGGTTGCCATTTCCTCCTCCAGGAGATCCTCATAACCCAGGGATTGAACACATGACTTCTGCATCTCATGGACTGGCAGGTAGATTCTTTACCATTGCACCACCTGGGAAGCCCTGTGACTCAAGGAAGACTCTATTAAATAAAAGCTGTTCTGTCTTCTTTCCTTGACAAAAATAAATGACAGAGTGTTTGTGGCCATCTTTAACCCTCTACAGCTCATCTTTCTCAGTGTTCTTCGCACAAGCCCACTACACTCTTAGATCTCTGTCCCCTCTCACTCTCAACTCTGCCGAAACTGCCTCATCCCCCCAACGCAACCAATTCTGTCTCTCAAATCTCCCTGCTGCTTCCTTTCCAGTCCACACCTTCCATCCCTTGCGTTTCTCTGCCTTTTCTGGTGTGAACCTGGCTAGTCTTTCTAGTTTATCCAGTATTTCTTTATTATTCCTTATCTTGATTTTCATAACAAGTTGTAACTTTTTTTCAAGGATTGTTGATAACATAATGCTTCTCAATGAGAGCAAACAAACTAGAGTGGATGTGACTGTTAATTTTATTCCTGTGATATCTATGTTTAGATGATGCATGGTACCATGAGAATTTATTTTGTTGGGAAATTATTGCAGATGACATGGAACATTGCAGATGACATTGAAATTCATTGCAGTTGACATCAGTTAATTTTTAGAAATGGGACCCAGGTTGAGGGCTGGCAGAGAAGGTGACTGACTCAGGATGGAGTCCTGTAGGAGATCTTAGGCGCATCATACCTTAGGATTGATGTAGATGGTGCTCGTTGGGTACCATGTTGCTTTGAAGAGCAGTGGTGCTGCTCCAAGGAAATCTAAAGAGTTTAATCATGACTTGAGGCTTCTTAGGAGTATATTCCTTGCAGAAGTTAATCTCTGAAGATAACACAGTGTAAACAAATGCATCTTTCAGCAGGTCTGTCTCTAATTTTGTCTCTAGGATAGAAGTGCTAATTGAGGGCATATAGTTATATGTTTAACTATTAAAAAATAATAATCCAAGTATGTGTATGTGTGTGTGTGTGTGTGCTCAGTCATGTCTGACTTTTTGTGATCTCGTGGACTGTAGCCTACCAGGCTCCTCTGTCCATAGGATTTTCCAGGCAAGAATACTGGAGTGGGTTGCCATTTCCTCCTCCAGGAGATCCTCATAACCCAGGGATTGAACACATGACTTCTGCATCTCATGGACTGGCAGGTAGATTCTTTACCATTGCACCACCTGGGAAGCCCTGTGACTCAAGGAAGACTCTATTAAATAAAAGCTGTTCTGTCTTCTTTCCTTGACAAATAAATCTTTATGTTGACCTAGGAGGCTGGATACAAATCTGTGAGTCTCAGACTTCTCAGAATTCTGTGTTAAAATGTGGCAGAGTGGGGAGAACTGGCCCTGGCCCCTGAGCACTACTCTTTCCTCCCCCACTACTAGCACCTTCTAATGCTAGAGGTGCCTTATCACATATGTGTGGACCATCCAGGTCGCACTTCAAAGCCGTGTCCATAGTTCCTAAATACAGCAGCCCCTCAGCCACTCCTCTGGCCTGGAAAGAACAAATGGTCATCTGCTTGCAGGAGGCACACCTAGGGAAGAGTTCCATTCTGGCCTTGGAAGCAGATTCAGTGATATCTGAGTGTGAAATTGCAAGGTCCCAGGTACCCAAATCCTGGTCTATAAGAGGAGGCAAAGATGTCACATGAGCCAGTCTAGCTCCATAAATGTTTGCCTTGGGAAGGGCACAGCAAGAGTGGGTCAGAATGAGTCCTCTAGAGCACAGTGCTCAAGGGTAGGGCCTCATCCAGGTCAAGGGCAAAGATACCTTAAGCAATGACATGCAAAAATTCATCCAAGTTTTTAAAAAACTCAAATACAACAGTCAGAGTCTTACCCTGTACTTTCCTTCACATTGCAGAAGTCCACAAATGGGTGAGGCTTTGGGGGGTTGGATTAGAGTGTGAATGAGAGGAAAGTACTGAGCTTAGTGGGAGAGTGAATGAGGCTGAGACTGGTTGTGGACTTCTTCCAGGAGGCAACTAGGGAGCTGAATCAGGACTGGGTCATGCGATCTTGGGACTTTAAGGATTCAGATTTTTGGAATGGCCTAGGGCTTATAAAGTACTCATGTGAAAGCTATACATAGGAAACCCAAAACAGGGGGCTTCACTGGTGGCCCAGTGGGTAAGGAGTCCACCCTGAAGTGCAAGGGGCACAGGTTTGATTCCTGGCCTGGGAAGGTCCCACGTGTTGCAGAGCAGCTGGACCAGTGTGTCCAATTACACGTCAGCGCTCTGGAGTGTATGCGCCCAGAGCTGGTGCTCTGCAATGAGAGAGGCCACTGCAGTGGGAGGCCCACACAGGCCAAAGAATAAAGATGGATGAAAATAAGTAAATAAAAAAAAAAACAATAAAAGGGGCCAAAAATTTTAAAAAAAAAAAACCCAAATAGTGAAGGGGCTTGGAAAGTATTTCAAACAGTCCTTTGTGCCCCAAGATTAAACGAGAGTTTGTACTGGATGTCCTGAACCATCTCTTCATCTTGACCTGATTCAGTTTCCTTGGAAGTGCTTTCTGTGCATGGGTAATTGTTTACATCTGGTACTTCCTGAGACACTGGTAAGTGCACCAATGTATCCTGAGATACACCTTTTAAACCAATGTTTGAGTCATTTTCTGTGATTGTATCATGGTGAGAATTTATATTCTTCCCCTGCTGATGACTGGTATCTGTGCTGGCAAAGTTGGTGTCAACTCTATCTTGTTGAATTGAAGCTTGCTCTTTGGAGGTTATCTCCCAGTGTCGTGAAATGTCTAGAACTCTTACCCAATAATACAGTTTCAAACTTCTGATGGATTCATGTTATAACCAATGTTTGTCAGACTAGATGTTTGTAGAGGAAGGGAAGCGTAGGGGTTTGGATATCTGGGGTTAACTGCCACTTAATCTTTTTCTAAAGTGAGAGACTTGTTTTTGACTACTGATAAACCCAGGTGGCAGAGTGGTAAAGAATCTGCCTTCCATTGCAAGAGACTCAGAAGATACTGGTTTGATTCCTGGGGTGAGAAGATCCCCTGGCGGAAGGCATGGCAACCCACTCCAGTATTCTTGCCTGGAGAATACCATGGATAGAGAAGTCTGGTGGGCTATGGTTCATAGTTCACAAAAAGTTGGACATGACTGAAGTAACTTAGTAAGCGTACTGAAATGATGGGCTTCCCTGGTGGTTCAGACAGTAAAGAATTTGCCTGCAATGTGGGAAGATTCCCTGGAGAAGGGAATGGTTACCCACTCCGGTACTGCCTGGAATTCCATGGAGAGAGGAGCCTGGTGAGCTGCAGCCAATTGGGTCATAGAGTTGGACATGACTGATTGACTAACACTTTCATAGAAAGGCTTGTGTAGTTTTTCAGTTTGAGTGGAATGAAACATAGATGGCACAAGAAAATTTTATAGAGTTTCCAGGGATAAATTTGGGATAGGGAGGAGGCAGGTCAGGGTGGGTATTTTTGGGCGAGGGCCATGAGTCACCAGGGACTGGCCTATGTGTGCTAGGGGCCTGGAGGGAGCAAGGTTGGAAATGCTTTGAAGAAGACTGAGAAAGAATAAAACAGAAGTTTGAGTTTACAATTTTTCCCAGAGTAAATCTTGAACACTGAATATATTTCATGTATCTTGCACGTAGTTATTGTGCTTTCTATATGGCAATAATTCCAAGTTATTTACAAATATTAATTGTTTTAGACCTCTAACTATGAGGTGGATAGTATTAATATTATTCTCAACATACAGATGAGTAAACTGAGAAAGGAGGAGCATATTTTCTCAGGCGATACCAGTAGCCATGAGTTCAATTTAGGAGCTGTGTCTCTGAGTCAGCACTTTCATCACCATACATCCTGCCTTCCACGCATAATACAGAATTGTACTGAAAATCAGGGTTCAGAGAAAAGCACAATTGTACTTTACTTTCTTTAAAAGAAGATCTGATAATGATGATGTATCTTAATGATTTTCCAGTCTGCTTCCATTTTTACTGTTATCAAATCACTATCTTCACATGATAGTATGGTGTTCTTCTCTACCTCCTTCCTTCCCTCTTTCATTCTTGTGCAGCGTATGGCTTGCTGCTCCCTTTTTAGTTTTTAATATTTGAAGATGAACATACTTGTGGACTATCTTACAATGCTTGAATTGACAAAAGTTGAGTATTTCTAGGCCAAATAAGGTAGAAATTATCATTTAGTCAACACTTTTTGAGCACTTGCCTTATGTTAGGCATTTTGTTAAGCACATTACAAAGATTTGCTCTTTATTTTTAAAAAAATAATTGTATTTATTTTTGGTTGTGAGAGTCTTCCTTGCTCTGCACAGACTTTCTCTGGTTGTGACAAATGACGGTTACTCTCTAGTTGGTATGTTCAGGCTTCTCTTGATGGAGAGTGAGCACTCTAGGGTGAGCAGGCCTCAGTAGTTGCAGCTGGCCAGGGGCTCAGTAGTTGTGACACACAGGTTTAGATGCCTTTTGGCATGTGGAATTTACTCAGACCAGGAATCAAACCTTAGTCCTCTGTATCATCAGGCAGATTCTTAACCACTGGACCACCAGGGAAGTCCAAGATTTGCTCTTTTAATACTTAAGCCACAAACCTACAAGTAGCTGCTGTTATTGCCTTTATTTTATAAATGGGAAGACAGAGCATTAAGGAAGTAAGAACAAAAGATAAAAATAAAATTAAAAAAAAGACCCAGCAAAAAACAAACAAAAAAAACACCCAGGAAGTACAAAGCCCAAATTTAAGTCAGCTCTCAGGCTGTCTGCATTAGAATCTCAGATTCGACTCCATTATTATAGATATATTGAGTTAGCATATAGAAATGACATAAACATCAACTAGAGCAAAAGCAAGTTCTTAATATAGGATCACTATTCGTTTTTTCAGTTCCTTTTCAAATTTTAGGTCTCTTTTGTTTAGTTTATTAAACTTTAACAAAAGTAAAGTCTACATAAATAAAAGGCACATATTCTAACGCGTAGTAGTACTCATTGAATTTTTGCCAACTGAATACTCTAATGTAATCACAGAACATGGCCAGTACCCAGAAACTCCTTTTGACCCCTTCCAGGCCTTACCCTTCCAATCTCCAGGAGTAACCACTATCTTGACTTACAGCAGCATCAATTTGCTTTCACCTGTTTTGTTCTTTATATGAATGAAAGCATATAGTTTATTTGTTTGAGTCTGGTTTCTTTCACTCAAATTTCATTCGTGAGATTCATCCATATTACTGCATGTAGTTAAGTGTGTTTATTTTTATTTAATTACATTGTGGAAATATACTACCATTTATTTACTTATTGTACTGTTCATAGGCATTGGCTAGTTTCCATGTTGGGATGCTTGTGAATAATGCTGTCTTAAATGTTCTAGTATGTGTCTTTTGGTAAGCCTATGTTAGCTATTTTTGTTAAGCATTATGTACACTAAAAGTGCAGCATAATGGTTTAGTCAGGAGAAGCCTAAGTTATTAGCATGTGTTAAAACTAATGTTAAGAGTGAGAAAATATGGAAAAACAGAAATAATATGGCAAAACAATCAGTAAAGCTTGCCATAATGAAGGACAGGGAAGCCTGGTATACGGCAGTCCATAGGGTGTCAAAGAGTTGGCCATGATTTAGTGACTGAGCAACAACAACAAGCTGTATAACTCTATATCTCATTCGAATTTCAGAAATCCTTTTACTTTTCTCTGAGTTCAGAGCTAGTTTTAGGTTAGACACAAGAGTTAGGCAAATGATACTAAAATAAGAAATTTTCTTGCTCATAAAGGCTGGACTGGAGGTTATGACCTATAGGACATATGGATACAGGACAGCAATCAAATCCCTTCCCTATTTTCTTGCCCGCCCATGTGCCCCAATCTAAACTCTGGTGAAACAAATACAAAGAAAAGTTTATCATCATCTCAGACCACTGGCTTGCTGAGCTACGGAAATGGAGTACAAGAAAGAGAGAAAGGTCCGGAAGATCCTGAATCCTTCTTGTACTGAAAAATTGCAATGGTAGCTTTATTCAGTCAATAGATATAGACCAGTAATTGTCATCCACCAACTAGAGGATGTTCAGCTTTCAAATGTCAGTTACTGAGCTTCCCTGGTGGTCCAGTGGGTAAGGACACCGCCTTGCAGTGCAAGGGGCGCCGGTTCGATCCCTGGCCTGGGAGGATCCCACGTGCCACAGAGCAGCTGGATCCATGTGTCCAATTACCGAGCGGTAGCTCTGGAGCGCATGCGCCCAGAGCCGACGCTCTGCAACAACAGAGGCCACCGCGATGGGAGGCACACACAGGCCAAAGAACAAAGATGGATGAAAATAGATAAATAAAAGACCAATAGAATTGGCCCACCCGCCCCACTCCCTCCTCAACCCGCGCCATCCCGCCCCAAAAAAGTCAGTTACTCAGTAGTCTCTTTGGGGGATGAAAAAAAGTAGGTCAGGAAAAGAAGGGGAGAAAGGATATTCTGGGCCAAGGGAACAGTATGAGAACAGGCCATCTGGAGATCCAGATAATGAAGGGACAGTGGGGGAAAAAGGAGAACAGGCCATTTTTGTGTAACTATGTTAAGAGTAAGCCTATGTTAGCTATTTTTGTTAAGCATTATGTACACTAAAAGTGCAGCATAATGGTTTAGTCAGGAGAAGCCTAAGTTATTAGCATGTGTTAAAACTAATGTTAAGAGTGAGAAAATATGGAAAAACAGAAATAATATGGCAAAACAATCAGTAAAGCTTGCCATAATGAAGGACAGGGAAGCCTGGTATACGGCAGTCCATAGGGTGTCAAAGAGTTGGCCATGATTTAGTGACTGAGCAACAACAACAAGCTGTATAACTCTATATCTCATTCGAATTTCAGAAATCCTTTTACTTTTCTCTGAGTTCAGAGCTAGTTTTAGGTTAGACACAAGAGTTAGGCAAATGATACTAAAATAAGAAATTTTCTTGCTCATAAAGGCTGGACTGGAGGTTATGACCTATAGGACATATGGATACAGGACAGCAATCAAATCCCTTCCCTATTTTCTTGCCCGCCCATGTGCCCCAATCTAAACTCTGGTGAAACAAATACAAAGAAAAGTTTATCATCATCTCAGACCACTGGCTTGCTGAGCTACGGAAATGGAGTACAAGAAAGAGAGAAAGGTCCGGAAGATCCTGAATCCTTCTTGTACTGAAAAATTGCAATGGTAGCTTTATTCAGTCAATAGATATAGACCAGTAATTGTCATCCACCAACTAGAGGATGTTCAGCTTTCAAATGTCAGTTACTGAGCTTCCCTGGTGGTCCAGTGGGTAAGGACACCGCCTTGCAGTGCAAGGGGCGCCGGTTCGATCCCTGGCCTGGGAGGATCCCACGTGCCACAGAGCAGCTGGATCCATGTGTCCAATTACCGAGCGGTAGCTCTGGAGCGCATGCGCCCAGAGCCGACGCTCTGCAACAACAGAGGCCACTGCGATGGGAGGCCCACATGGGCCAAAGAACAAAGATGGATGAAAATAGATAAATAAAAGACCAATAGTAGTGGCCCACCCGCCCCACTCCCTCCCCAACCCGCGCCATCCCGCCCCCCAAAAAAGTCAGTTACTCAGTAGTCTCTTTGGGGGATGAAAAAAAGTAGGTCAGGAAAAGAAGGGGAGAAAGGATATTCTGGGCCAAGGGAACAGTATGAGAACAGGCCATCTGGAGATCCAGATAATGAAGGGAGTGCAGACTCTGGGAGGAGAGGGATAGGAGCAGCCAGGACTAGGGCACTGGCATTCTTCTCTAGCTTCTTCCAACACTAAAACTGCAATTCAAGATTTGCAAATGACAAAACTTGCTGATGATATAGAAATAAGCGGCTTATAATTTATTCACTTATTCAAAAATTTTGAAACAACTGTGTTTTTAGTTTTTACATTAAAAAAATTAAATTTTTATTGGACAATAATTGTTTTACAATGTTGTGTTAGTTTTTGCTGTACGACAACACGAATCAGCTATTTGTATACATGTATCTCCTCTCTCTTGAGCCTTCCGCCCCACCTTTCTAGGTCATCACAGACCCGAGCTAAGCGCTCTGTGCTACACAGCAGCTTCCCACTATTTATCTATTTTATGCCTGCGTGCATGCTAAGTTAAGCAACTTAAGCAACTCTTTGAGACCCCATGGACTGTAGCCTGCCAGGTTCCTCTGCCCATAGGATTCTCCAGGAAAGAATACTGGAGTGGGTTGCCATGCCCTTCTCCAGGGAGTCTTCCTGACCCAGGGACCAAACCCACATCTCCTGAGGATCCTGCATTGCAGATTCTTTACCAGGGAGCCACCAGAGAAACGCCCTTTTATGTATGGTAGTGAATATATGTCAATGATCCTCTTCCAGTTTGTCTCACCCTCCCATTCCCTCCTATGTCCACAAGTCTGTTCTCTACACCTGCATCTTTATTCCTGCTCTGCAGTTTCATCAGTACCATTCTTCTAGGTTATGTATATTTCCATATATATATATATATACATGATATTTAGAACAACTGTGTTTTTAGATGCAGGCTAGATTGTATCACTATTTTTAAAGCTCTGTAATGACTCATAATAGCACTAGAACAAAATTCAAATTCCTTATCATGGTTTTAAGGGCTTACCTGATCTCCCCTCTGCCCACCTCTCTTTTTCTCTTACTTGCTATTAATCCATCCACTTAGGCCTCTTTCTTTTCCTTGGGATGCTCCTGCTGTGAGGTCTATAAGCTCTGTGTCCATAGTGTCTTCTCTTTTAAAATAAAATTATTTCAGAAATTTTCCCCCAATATTTGTTGCGATATTATTGACATATACATAAGTTTAAAGTGCACAATGTGAGGATTTATTAGATGTATAGACTACAAAATGATGACCATGATAAGGTTAGTTAACACATCCATCTTTTCACATAATTACCATACTTTTGAGTGGGGATAATGACATTTAAGGTCTACTCTCTTATAACTTTCAAGTATACATTTATGGTCACCATTCTGTATATTACATTCCCAGAACTTATTCATCTTATAGCTAGAAGTTTGTAGCCTTAAATCAATGTCTCCTATTTTCTCCACTCTTCAGGTCCTAGCAACTACAATTTTATTCTGTTTCTTTGAATTCACTTTTTAGATTTCTCATAGGAGTGAGTCCATATAGTATTTGTCTTTTTTCTCTGATTTATTTCACTTAGCATAATGCCTTTAAGCTTCATCCATGTTGTTGCAAGGAGCCAAATTTCCTTCTTTTTATGGCTGAACAATTGTCCATTGTCACATAATCTGTATCCATTTATCTCTTGGTGGACCCTAAGGCTCTTTCCTTATCTGCTACTATAAACAATGCTGTAATGAACAGGAGGGTGCAGGTGTCTCTTTGAGATTGTGATTTTATTTCTTTAAGTAAATATCTAGAAGTAGAATTACTCAATTATGGGGCTTCCTGGGTGGCAACAGTAGTAAAAAACTGCCTGCCAGTATAGGAGACATAGGAGATGAGCGTTGATCCCCTGGTTTGGGATGATCCCCTGGAGGAGGAAATGGCAACTCACTCCAGTATTCTTGTCTGGATAACCCTATGGACAGAGTAGCCTGGGGCACAAGGAGTCGGAAATGACTGAAGTAGCTTAGTACATGGCTCAGAATTGCTGGATTATATGATAGTTCTATTCTTAATTTTTTGAAGAACCTCCATACTGATTTTCCTAGAGAATGCACCAATTTACATCCCCCCCAAAAGTACCTGATCTCCCTCTGCCCACCTCTTTTTTTACTTGCTATTAATCCATCCACTTAGGCCTCTTTCTTTTCCTTGGGATGCTCCTGCTGTGAGGTCTATAAGCTCTGTGTCCATAGTGTCTTCTCTTTTAAAATAAAATTATTTCAGAAATTTTCCCCCAATATTTGTTGCGATATTATTGACATATACATAAGTTTAAAGTGCACAATGTGAGGATTTATTAGATGTATAGACTACAAAATGATGACCATGATAAGGTTAGTTAACACATCCATCTTTTCACATAATTACCATACTTTTGAGTGGGGATAATGACATTTAAGGTCTACTCTCTTATAACTTTCAAGTATACATTTATGGTCACCATTCTGTATATTACATTCCCAGAACTTATTCATCTTATAGCTAGAAGTTTGTAGCCTTAAATCAATGTCTCCTATTTTCTCCACTCTTCAGGTCCTAGCAACTACAATTTTATTCTGTTTCTTTGAATTCACTTTTTAGATTTCTCATAGGAGTGAGTCCATATAGTATTTGTCTTTTTTCTCTGATTTATTTCACTTAGCATAATGCCTTTAAGCTTCATCCATGTTGTTGCAAGGAGCCAAATTTCCTTCTTTTTATGGCTGAACAATTGTCCATTGTCACATAATCTGTATCCATTTATCTCTTGGTGGACCCTAAGGCTCTTTCCTTATCTGCTACTATAAACAATGCTGTAATGAACAGGAGGGTGCAGGTGTCTCTTTGAGATTGTGATTTTATTTCTTTAAGTAAATATCTAGAAGTAGAATTACTCAATTATGGGGCTTCCTGGGTGGCAACAGTAGTAAAAAACTGCCTGCCAGTATAGGAGACATAGGAGATGAGCGTTGATCCCCTGGTTTGGGATGATCCCCTGGAGGAGGAAATGGCAACTCACTCCAGTATTCTTGTCTGGATAACCCTATGGACAGAGTAGCCTGGGGGCACAAGGAGTCGGAAATGACTGAAGTAGCTTAGTACATGGCTCAGAATTGCTGGATTATATGATAGTTCTATTCTTAATTTTTTGAAGAACCTCCATACTGATTTTCCTAGAGAATGCACCAATTTACATCCCCACCAAAAGTACACATAAGTTAGAGTATAGAAATCTTGTTTGTGTCATTCACTGCTGATCTCTGAAGAGCCAAAAATTGCTGGCACAGAGTAAGCGCTTGAAAAGTCTTTTTAAAATGCATGATTCTGTGAGTAAATAAATCGGTGAATGAATGCAATGTATAAGCACTGGGGAGGGACATCAAAGTCAACAGTTTCCTGCAAGAACTCATAGTCTAGGTCACTAGTTCTAGAGAAATGTGCTAAGTGTTAATAGAGGCAGATGTAAAATACTGGGGAAGAACAGAAAGGGGGGAGTGGATGTCTTCAGAGAAGAGGTGATTACTATGTCAAGCCTCTTCAGGGATGACAAAGAGTTGGCCAGAAGCAGAAGGGAGAAAGGACATTCTGGGTAGAAGTAACAGTATGTGAATAGCTTGTTCCTGGAAATCAAAACAACGAAGGGAGTGCAATTCCAGGCACACAGAAATGTCACTTTGGTTTTTCATGAAACAAATTTCAAAAACAACTAAGACAAAAAAGCACTGTGATTCCATATTAGGGATCCTAGTATCTAGACACACACTTCAAGAGGGCTTAGAAGAATCTTTGTAAATAATAATTTAAGTCTCTAACAAGACAAGAGGAGCCTCTAAGAAACTCTTGGATATATTTAGATTTTTCAAATTAAAAAAAAAAAAAAAAACCAACCCAGTATGTAGACACTTCTCCATCTTGGAGAAATGGAATGAGAGAGATGAACCTTAGAAATTGTGTGAAATCAGAGGTTGTGGCTTAGAAAAATTCTAACATTCCCAAAGGACTTTCAAACCTTCATTAGGAAAAAGAAAAGAAATATAATATAATCCAACAAGATTGACCTCATCCCTCCACTCATGGAAGTTAGATAATTTAGTAGTTGATAGAAAAAACAAACTTTTCAGATTAGAAATATTATAAGCAGCAGCAAGCTCAGGGAATAAAGATCAAGATGGATGAATGTTCATGTTCCAGACTACAAATACATTTACATTTAAAAAGTTTTCAGATTTAGAAATATTGAAAAAATAAGATTTTCCTAGAGAATGCACCAATTTACATCCCCACCAAAAGTACACATAAGTTAGAGTATAGAAATCTTGTTTGTGTCATTCACTGCTGATCTCTGAAGACCCAAAAAATTGCTGGCACAGAGTAAGCGCTTGAAAAGTCTTTTTAAAATGCATGATTCTGTGAGTAAATAAATCGGTGAATGAATGCAATGTATAAGCACTGGGGAGGGACATCAAAGTCAACAGTTTCCTGCAAGAACTCATAGTCTAGGTCACTAGTTCTAGAGAAATGTGCTAAGTGTTAATAGAGGCAGATGTAAAATACTGGGGAAGAACAGAAAGGGGGGAGTGGATGTCTTCAGAGAAGAGGTGATTACTATGTCAAGCCTCTTCAGGGATGACAAAGAGTTGGCCAGAAGCAGAAGGGAGAAAGGACATTCTGGGTAGAAGTAACAGTATGTGAATAGCTTGTTCCTGGAAATCAAAACAACGAAGGGAGTGCAATTCCAGGCACACAGAAATGTCACTTTGGTTTTTCATGAAACAAATTTCAAAAACAACTAAGACAAAAAAGCACTGTGATTCCATATTAGGGATCCTAGTATCTAGACACACACTTCAAGAGGGCTTAGAAGAATCTTTGTAAATAATAATTTAAGTCTCTAACAAGACAAGAGGAGCCTCTAAGAAACTCTTGGATATATTTAGATTTTTCAAATTAAAAAAAAAAAAAAAAAACCAACCCAGTATGTAGACACTTCTCCATCTTGGAGAAATGGAATGAGAGAGATGAACCTTAGAAATTGTGTGAAATCAGAGGTTGTGGCTTAGAAAAATTCTAACATTCCCAAAGGACTTTCAAACCTTCATTAGGAAAAAGAAAAGAAATATAATATAATCCAACAAGATTGACCTCATCCCTCCACTCATGGAAGTTAGATAATTTAGTAGTTGATAGAAAAAACAAACTTTTCAGATTAGAAATATTATAAGCAGCAGCAAGCTCAGGGAATAAAGATCAAGATGGATGAATGTTCATGTTCCAGACTACAAATACATTTACATTTAAAAAGTAATTGAACATCTTTGATAACGGAAATATTTATCAATTTCTCTGAAATATGGAGAATGTGCAAAGGAAATAGCAGAACAAATACATGCAAGTGCTGAGACTCTTCAGTTGTGTCTGACACTTTGCAACCCTATAGACTGCAACTCACCAGGTTCCTCTGACCATGGGATTCTCCAGGCAAGAATACTGGAATGGGTTGCTGAGCCCTCTTCCAGGGGATCTTCCTGACCCTGGAATGGAACCCGCATCTCATGTTTCCTGCATTGACAGGCGGGTTCTTTACCACTAGCTCCACCTACTGAAGCCTACATGCAAGTACAGAAGACAAAGATTGTTGCTTATCCTGCAATGACCTATGCTGGATGTTGTTGTTAAATCTGGTTTAAGAGGACACACAAATTACTTTCACTCTTCAAAGAAATACCCCTTTGGGTTATAGTCATGCTATCTAAATCCAAACATTTCTTGGCTTGTCTTAGTTGTGAAGATTTGGGCATTTAAAAAAATGTTTTTCCATTAAATTTCCCTAGACCTCAGATACTGCTCCAAAATGTGTCCTTTGGCTGAACTGTGCAATGCAGAAAGCTCTCAGAACCACAATGCTGTGGTTTGGATTCATTGATCCATTAATGAATATTAAAGAATTATTGTAAAACATTGAGTTTTAAGGGTTTATTTTCAACGTTATGGGAAAGGTATCTTTTAGCCTGCAAAGACCTGCTCTTCCATTCCTAATTATTTTAATGAGAAATATATGTTCTGAATGTCTGTGGTACATATACATTTATGACACATGACTGGATTTCTTGAGGTCTTTCAAGGGTAAAAGAGAGAAATGATTAAAGTATCCCTGGGTAAATAGGAAGAACTCTTTGAGTCAGAAAATTACCCCCAAATAGAGCATGTTCAAAGGGACTTTTTGTCTGCATAGTGAATAAAATTATTTTTTTTTTCATGCAAACTACATGTAGTTTTGCAACTTTTTGAATTTAAAGAACGTTAGGAAGTATTCCTGCCCAGTTTCTTAGAACTTTCACCCCGGGAAGACTTTTTGGTTCAATGGTTTATGTTCCAGACTACAAATACATTTACATTTAAAAAGTAATTGAACATCTTTGATAACGGAAATATTTATCAATTTCTCTGAAATATGGAGAATGTGCAAAGGAAATAGCAGAACAAATACATGCAAGTGCTGAGACTCTTCAGTTGTGTCTGACACTTTGCAACCCTATAGACTGCAACTCACCAGGTTCCTCTGACCATGGGATTCTCCAGGCAAGAATACTGGAATGGGTTGCTGAGCCCTCTTCCAGGGGATCTTCCTGACCCTGGAATGGAACCCGCATCTCATGTTTCCTGCATTGACAGGCGGGTTCTTTACCACTAGCGCCACCTACGAAGCCTACATGCAAGTACAGAAGACAAAGATTGTTGCTTATCCTGCAATGACCTATGCTGGATGTTGTTGTTAAATCTGGTTTAAGAGGACACACAAATTACTTTCACTCTTCAAAGAAATACCCCTTTGGGTTATAGTCATGCTATCTAAATCCAAACATTTCTTGGCTTGTCTTAGTTGTGAAGATTTGGGCATTTAAAAAAATGTTTTTCCATTAAATTTCCCTAGACCTCAGATACTGCTCCAAAATGTGTCCTTTGGCTGAACTGTGCAATGCAGAAAGCTCTCAGAACCACAATGCTGTGGTTTGGATTCATTGATCCATTAATGAATATTAAAGAATTATTGTAAAACATTGAGTTTTAAGGGTTTATTTTCAACGTTATGGGAAAGGTATCTTTTAGCCTGCAAAGACCTGCTCTTCCATTCCTAATTATTTTAATGAGAAATATATGTTCTGAATGTCTGTGGTACATATACATTTATGACACATGACTGGATTTCTTGAGGTCTTTCAAGGGTAAAAGAGAGAAATGATTAAAGTATCCCTGGGTAAATAGGAAGAACTCTTTGAGTCAGAAAATTACCCCCAAATAGAGCATGTTCAAAGGGACTTTTTGTCTGCATAGTGAATAAAATTATTTTTTTTTTCATGCAAACTACATGTAGTTTTGCAACTTAGAATTTAGCAACTCATCTAAACCACCGAACGTTAGGAAGTATTCCTGCCCAGTTTCTTAGAACTTTCACTGTTCCCTTTTCTTCTGAAGGCTGTTGTTATGTCAAAAGTGATTTATGCACTTCAGGATAAGTCTTGGCCCACATTATTCAAAATCTTCATGAGCTGATTCAAGACTGCATCAAAAACAAATTTGTGGGTTGATATGGTTGAGCTGTGAAAAACTGACCTTAAGGTTTTAGATTGTTTTAGATAAATTGCTTCAGTGAGTTCCAAGCCTCTTTCTGTTCAGATGGTTTCAAATTTTACTTTTACATTGCATGAGGACTCTACATATAAAGGCATTGATCACTGGCACTTAATAAATTTAAAATTGCAAACTAGGAGGAAGCCTATCTTTTTCCACCCTCCAGATGATGGATAGTAATTTAGCCAAATTAATTATATTTCAGATAATTGAGGTAATTTTTACATCTCAAAGAAGAATTTTTCCAAGCAGTATCCTTCTTAGTTGTACTTTCTAAACACATACGTTCCCAAGCTATAGTGGCATGCACTCAAGAAGTGTTGAAAACTAAGTATTTCTGTTAAGTCCAAGGACTGCTAAAAAAAGTCTCTACATATTGGAAACATTTGTGAACATTCTTTCGTGTTTTTCTGTGAATCTTACAGTGAGAAGGGAAGACTTTTAAGAGGGTATCTAAGAGGCCCAATAACATTGAAACTACCTTAGAAATACTATCATTATGTATTACTAAGCATGAACATTGAAATGTTCAAAATATAAAAGTTTAACTTTTAGGCAACGTTATGGGAAAGGTATCTTTTAGCCTGCAAAGACCTGCTCTTCCATTCCTAATTATTTTAATGAGAAATATATGTTCTGAATGTCTGTGGTACATATACATTTATGACACATGACTGGATTTCTTGAGGTCTTTCAAGGGTAAAAGAGAGAAATGATTAAAGTATCCCTGGGTAAATAGGAAGAACTCTTTGAGTCAGAAAATTACCCCCAAATAGAGCATGTTCAAAGGGACTTTTTGTCTGCATAGTGAATAAAATTATTTTTTTTTTCATGCAAACTACATGTAGTTTTGCAACTTAGAATTTAGCAACTCATCTAAACCACCGAACGTTAGGAAGTATTCCTGCCCAGTTTCTTAGAACTTTCACTGTTCCCTTTTCTTCTGAAGGCTGTTGTTATGTCAAAAGTGATTTATGCACTTCAGGATAAGTCTTGGCCCACATTATTCAAAATCTTCATGAGCTGATTCAAGACTGCATCAAAAACAAATTTGTGGGTTGATATGGTTGAGCTGTGAAAAACTGACCTTAAGGTTTTAGATTGTTTTAGATAAATTGCTTCAGTGAGTTCCAAGCCTCTTTCTGTTCAGATGGTTTCAAATTTTACTTTTACATTGCATGAGGACTCTACATATAAAGGCATTGATCACTGGCACTTAATAAATTTAAAATTGCAAACTAGGAGGAAGCCTATCTTTTTCCACCCTCCAGATGATGGATAGTAATTTAGCCAAATTAATTATATTTCAGATAATTGAGGTAATTTTTACATCTCAAAGAAGAATTTTTCCAAGCAGTATCCTTCTTAGTTGTACTTTCTAAACACATACGTTCCCAAGCTATAGTGGCATGCACTCAAGAAGTGTTGAAAACTAAGTATTTCTGTTAAGTCCAAGGACTGCTAAAAAAAGTCTCTACATATTGGAAACATTTGTGAACATTCTTTCGTGTTTTTCTGTGAATCTTACAGTGAGAAGGGAAGACTTTTTAAGAGGGTATCTAAGAGGCCCAATAACATTGAAACTACCTTAGAAATACTATCATTATGTATTACTAAGCATGCTGAAATGTTCAAAGATATAAAAATTGTATGGAGGAAAACATGAAACAGAGAAGAACTATACTGAGGTTGATTAAAAGTCAATGTAAATGTAAGAGTCATGATATGAAAAAATATATTTATAAACTGTATAATGGTTGTCTAAAGTCAATCTCTTAATGCAGGCTAGAGTGTGGTTGTTACTCAAAAGGAAAAGATGGGGCTTCCCTGGTGGTCCAGTGAGTAAAGAGTCTACCTTGCAATGCAAGGGGCACTGGTTCGATCCCTGGCCCAGGAAAATTTCACGTGCCGCAGAGCGACTGGGTTGGTGTGTCCAATTACAAGCGGAGCTCTGGAACACATTCACCCAGAACCAGTGCCCTGCAATGAGAGAGACCACTGCATTGGGAGGCCCACATATGCCAAAGAATAAAGGCGGATGAAAATTAATAAGTAAATAAATAAAATGAAATAAAAAAAAAGAAAAGATGGTTTGCAATATAGATCTAGGGCAGAATAACACTTTCATTCCCTTTTCCCTCTCTCTGTCTCTTTCTTTCTTCTTTTCTCTCCTTTGAACACTTACCATGTGCTCCCACTGTGGTATGTGCCGGTAATATTCTAATTAGAAAGAGAGAGAGAGAGAGAGAGAGTCTCTTTGATCTTGTGAAGTCTGTCAGTACAGATACAAATGTGGGGGCATATAAGGGGATGTCCCTGAATTCTGGGTCTTTGTAGGTTCTCCAAGAGTGCATGGTTGGTTTTCCCTCTTGACTGTTTCTTTAAATGTTCACTTGCTATTGGAGCTTCTTTCTTAGTATGTCTATATTTATACTCAAGACATTCAACTCTCTTTCCTTTTTTCCCCCTTCTTTTTCTCTTTTCCTTTTTTTTAGGAAGTGAAAAAGGGTGGCAACAGATCTTAGACAAAAAGATGGGTTTGTTCTACAATCCCTACATGAAAGGACAAAAGCCATTCTGAACTGAAAGAAGCTCTAGGATGGAGCTTTGCCTGGAATCACTGGCAGTGGAGGGAGAATAAGGAGGAGGCAATGTAAGGAGGAGAGCTGTGGTTGAGCTTTAGTCGCTCAGTCATGTCAGACTCTCTTGGGACGGCATGGACTGTAGCCTGCCAGGCTGCTCTGTTCATGGGATTCTCCAGGTAAGAATACTGGAGTGGGTTGCCATGTCCTCCTCCAGTGAATCTTCCCACCCTAGGGATGGAAACTGCATCTCTAGCACTGGGCAGGTGAATTCTTTACTGCTGAACCAGAAGGACAGCAAAAGGTCTTAAATACCCACTTAGTGTTCACTCCACCATCATCAGGGTCTGTGTTGCCCTAGAACACCAGATTATTGTGAAAATAAGCCCATTGATTCAACGTTTACTTAGAAATATGCACAAAAGGGCTTCCCTGGTGGTCCAGTGGGTAGAGAGTCCGCCTTGCAGTGCAAGGGCACCGGTTCGATCCCTGGCCTGGGAAGATCCCATGTGTCGCAGAGAGGCTGGACCAGTGTGTCCAATTACAAGTCAGCACTCTGGAGCACACGAGCCCTGAGTTGGTGCTCTGCAATGAGAGGGACCACTGCAGTGGGGAGCCCACACAGGCCAAAGAATAAAGACGGATGAAAATAAATAAATAAATAAATAAATAAATACTAATAAAAGAGGTCCCCTCCCCCAAAGGAAGGTATCAAAAAAAAAAAAAAAGATCTGCACACAAAGAGAAAAGAGGAGATTGATTGCCAGCTGGAAGCCAAGGACCATTGTACTTTTCTTCCCTTTTCACACAAGAATAAAATTCAAGAATCCCCTGATCATTCTGGGCATTGTTTTTTTAGATCCAAAGATGAGGGAGATGCTTGTACTTATGAATAAATGAACTTATACAGAGGATGAAATGGTTGGATGGCATCATCGACTTAGTGTATGTGAGTTTAGCAAACTCTGGGAGATGGTAAAGAAAAGGGTACCCTAGCATGCTGCAGTTCATGGTGTCACAAAGAGTCAGAAACAACTGAGCAACTGAGCACATATACATCACTTCAGAGCAATCTTGGAACTTAGAAAACCAAGGAAGAAACATTCTTAAGTACAGGTTGAAAAAAAAAGAAAAAGGAAGAGCAGGATGTCTTGATATGGATGCATATCTATATGGATGTGTATCTTTTTTATTGTATTTGTTAAATAATTGTATTTTCTACAGGTTGAGGGTTTATAACAATCCTTCACTGAGCAATTCTATTGGTACCATCTTTCTTTCAACAGCATTTTCTCATTTCATGACTCTGAGTCATTTTTTGGTAATTATTGCAATATTTCAAACTTTTTCATTATTATTATATTTGTTATGGTGATAGGTGATCATTGATGGTCCTATTGTAATTGTTTTGAGGAACCACAAACTGTGCTCATATAAGATGGAGAAATAAATGATAAATGTTGTATATGTTTTGACTGCTCTACCAAACCAGCTGTTCCCCTGTTTCCCTCCTTGTTCTTGGGTACAATAATATTGAAATTAGGCCACTTAATAGCCTTACATGGCCTCTAAGTGTACAAGTGAAACAAAGACTTATATATCCCTCATTTTAGGTCAAAAGCTAGAAATGATTGAACTTAGTGAAGAAAGCATGTCAAAAACTGAGACAAGCTGAAAGATAGGCCTCTTGTGCCAGTTAACCAAGTTGTAAATGCAGAAAAAAAGTTCTTGAAGGAAATGAAAAGTTCTACTCCAGTGAATGCACAAATTATATGAAAGTGAAACAGCCTTATGGCTGATATGGAGAAAGTTTTAGTGGTCTGGATAGAAGATCAAACCAGCCACAACATTCCCTTAAACTGAAGCTTAATCCAGACCAAGTTCCTAACTCTCTTCATTCTGTGAAGGCTGAGAGAGGCGAGGAAAATGCAGAGGAAAAGTTCGAAGCTAGCAGAGGTGGTTTCATGAGGTTTAAAGAAAGAAACCATTGTCTATAAGATCAAAGTTCAAGTGAAGCAGCAAGTGCTGATATAGAAACAAGTTATCTAGATCCAGCTAAGATAATTAATGAAGGTGGGTGGCTACACTAACCAACAGATTTTCAGTGGAGTTGAAACAGTCTTATATTGGAAGAAGATGGTAGCTATCTATGACTTTCGTAGCTAGAGAGAAGTCAATGCCTGGCTTCAAAGGACAGGCTGACTCTCTTGTTAGGGCTAAAGGTCCTGATGACTTGAAGTCAAAGCAAATGCTCCTTTACCATCCCCAAATCCTAGAGCCCTTAAGAATTATACTCAGTCTACTCTGCCTGTGGTCTAACTGTAACAATAAAATTGGATAACTGCATCTGTTTACAACATGGTTTACTGAATATTTTAAGCCCACTGCTGAGAACTATGATTCAGAAAAATAGATTCCTTTCAAAATGTGACTGCTTATTGACAATTACCCAGTCACCTAAGAGCTCTGTTGGAGAGGTATGATGAGGTTAGTGTTGTTTTGAGGAACCACAAACTGTGCTCATATAAGATGGAGAAATAAATGATAAATGTTGTATATGTTTTGACTGCTCTACCAAACCAGCTGTTCCCCTGTTTCCCTCCTTGTTCTTGGGTACAATAATATTGAAATTAGGCCACTTAATAGCCTTACATGGCCTCTAAGTGTACAAGTGAAACAAAGACTTATATATCCCTCATTTTAGGTCAAAAGCTAGAAATGATTGAACTTAGTGAAGAAAGCATGTCAAAAACTGAGACAAGCTGAAAGATAGGCCTCTTGTGCCAGTTAACCAAGTTGTAAATGCAGAAAAAAAGTTCTTGAAGGAAATGAAAAGTTCTACTCCAGTGAATGCACAAATTATATGAAAGTGAAACAGCCTTATGGCTGATATGGAGAAAGTTTTAGTGGTCTGGATAGAAGATCAAACCAGCCACAACATTCCCTTAAACTGAAGCTTAATCCAGACCAAGTTCCTAACTCTCTTCATTCTGTGAAGGCTGAGAGAGGCGAGGAAAATGCAGAGGAAAAGTTCGAAGCTAGCAGAGGTGGTTTCATGAGGTTTAAAGAAAGAAACCATTGTCTATAAGATCAAAGTTCAAGTGAAGCAGCAAGTGCTGATATAGAAACAAGTTATCTAGATCCAGCTAAGATAATTAATGAAGGTGGGTGGCTACACTAACCAACAGATTTTCAGTGGAGTTGAAACAGTCTTATATTGGAAGAAGATGGTAGCTATCTATGACTTTCGTAGCTAGAGAGAAGTCAATGCCTGGCTTCAAAGGACAGGCTGACTCTCTTGTTAGGGCTAAAGGTCCTGATGACTTGAAGTCAAAGCAAATGCTCCTTTACCATCCCCAAATCCTAGAGCCCTTAAGAATTATACTCAGTCTACTCTGCCTGTGGTCTAACTGTAACAATAAAATTGGATAACTGCATCTGTTTACAACATGGTTTACTGAATATTTTAAGCCCACTGCTGAGAACTATGATTCAGAAAAATAGATTCCTTTCAAAATGTGACTGCTTATTGACAATTACCCAGTCACCTAAGAGCTCTGTTGGAGAGGTATGATGAGGTTAGTGTTGTTTTGATGCCTGCTTATATGATATCTATTCTGCAGCCCACAAGTAAAGGAATTGTTTGGACTTTCAGTTCTTGTTATTTAAGAGTTATATTTCTTAAGGTGCGAGCTGCCACATGCGGTGATTCCTCAGATAGATTGAGGAAAAGTAAATTGAAAACCTTCTGGAGAGGATTTACCATGCTAGATGTGAATAAGAACAGTTGTGATACATACAGAAAGGTCAAAATATAAAAGTTAACAGGAGTGTGGAAGAAGTTAATTCCAACCCTCATGGATGACTTTGAGAGATTCAAGACATCAGTAAAGGAAATAACTACAGGTGGGTTGGAAATAGCAAGAAACCTAAAAGGAGAAGCTGTGGAGCCTGAAGATGTGACTGAATTGCTTCAATCTCATGATAAAACATGAACAGATTAGGAGCCACTTCTTACTGCATCTTATGCACCTTAAACACTCAAAGAAAGTGTTTTTTTTTTTTTTTGGAGATTTATTCTGCTCCCAGTACAGATCTTGTGAAGATTGCTGAAATGACAGCAAAAGATTTAGAATATTACATAACCTTTTTTAAAAATTAATTAATTTATTTATTTATTTGGCAGGGGAGTGGATTGGGGAGGGAGGGGGGCGGGTGGGCCACTTCTATTGGTCTTTCATTTATTCAGTTTCATCCATCTTTGTTCTCTGGCCCATGTGGGCCTCCCATCGCAGTGGCCTCTGTTGTCGCACAGCACCGGCTCTGGGTGCATGCCCTCCAGAGCTCTGGCTCGGTAATTGGACATATCCGTCCAGCTGCTCTGCGGCATGTGGGATCTTCCCAGGCCAGGGATCGAACCGGCGCTCCTTGCACTGCAAGGCGGTGTCTTTACCCACTGGACCACCAGGGAAACCCTACATAACCTTTCTTGATAAGCAGTGGCTGGCTTTGAGAGGATTGACTCCAATTCAAAAAGCCCTGCTATTGGTAAATGCTGTCAAACGGTATTGTGTGCTATAGAAAAATCATTTATGAAAAGAGAAGTCAATTGATGCAGCAACTTTCATTGTCTTATTTTAAGAAATTATCAGGGCCACCTCCACTCTTCACATAGAGCTATGTGACTCTAATCTCTGCTTTCACTCTAAGGTCTCTGAGTCTGAAATCTCCTTCTGGTTTTCTATTATTAGGATGCCTATTATTGGATTTAGGGCCCACCTTAGTTTAATTGTATCTATGACCTAATCAGATCTGTTTTCACAAAAGAGGTAAATTTCACAGATTCCAGAGGTTAGAACATGGATGTATTCTTTTGAGGCCACCACTTAACTGCATTTTTGTTTCATTGGTCTATTTATCTATTCTCATGCTAATACCTGATGCATGCAAGCTCAGTCACTCAACTCCTTGTGACTGTAGCTCACCAGGCTCCTCTGTCCATGGGATTGTCCAGGCAAAAATACTGAAATAGGTTGTTGTTTCCTCCTCCAGAAATCTTCCTGACCCAGGGATCAAACCTGCATCTCCTGCATTGGCAGGCAGATTCGTTACCAATACCTAGTGTTAATTACCAAAGCTTGGTAGTAAGTCATGAAATTGAATTATGTAAAATTTTCAACATCATATTTCTTCATTATTGTCTGTGTTATGCTAGGTCCTTCAACTATCTGTGTGTCTTAGAATTACCTGTATTTCCTAAATAAAACCTACTGGGATCTCAGTTGGGATTATACTGAATCTATAAGTCAACTTGTGGCCAATTAAATTTTCATAATGTTGAGTCTTTTGTTGTGGGGAATCTGTCCATTTGCTTAGGTCTTCAAAAAAATCTCTCATCAATGTTTTATTGTTTTCACTTTAGATGTCTTGTTTGACTTTTATTAGATTTATTCCTAAATATTTTATTTCTGATGCTATTATAAATTTTTTAAAATTGTATTTTCTAATTGCTGTTAATGTGTAGAAAAATAATGTCTTTATATATTACTTTTGTATCCAGAGTTTTTTGCTAAATCTACTTAATAATTCTAATGGTTTGTAGTATATATATTTTGTACTTAGCCTGCTATTGGTAAATGCTGTCAAACGGTATTGTGTGCTATAGAAAATCATTTATGAAAAGAGAAGTCAATTGATGCAGCAACTTTCATTGTCTTATTTTAAGAAATTATCAGGGCCACCTCCACTCTTCACATAGAGCTATGTGACTCTAATCTCTGCTTTCACTCTAAGGTCTCTGAGTCTGAAATCTCCTTCTGGTTTTCTATTATTAGGATGCCTATTATTGGATTTAGGGCCCACCTTAGTTTAATTGTATCTATGACCTAATCAGATCTGTTTTCACAAAAGAGGTAAATTTCACAGATTCCAGAGGTTAGAACATGGATGTATTCTTTTGAGGCCACCACTTAACTGCATTTTTGTTTCATTGGTCTATTTATCTATTCTCATGCTAATACCTGATGCATGCAAGCTCAGTCACTCAACTCCTTGTGACTGTAGCTCACCAGGCTCCTCTGTCCATGGGATTGTCCAGGCAAAAATACTGAAATAGGTTGTTGTTTCCTCCTCCAGAAATCTTCCTGACCCAGGGATCAAACCTGCATCTCCTGCATTGGCAGGCAGATTCGTTACCAATACCTAGTGTTAATTACCAAAGCTTGGTAGTAAGTCATGAAATTGAATTATGTAAAATTTTCAACATCATATTTCTTCATTATTGTCTGTGTTATGCTAGGTCCTTCAACTATCTGTGTGTCTTAGAATTACCTGTATTTCCTAAATAAAACCTACTGGGATCTCAGTTGGGATTATACTGAATCTATAAGTCAACTTGTGGCCAATTAAATTTTCATAATGTTGAGTCTTTTGTTGTGGGGAATCTGTCCATTTGCTTAGGTCTTCAAAAAAATCTCTCATCAATGTTTTATTGTTTTCACTTTAGATGTCTTGTTTGACTTTTATTAGATTTATTCCTAAATATTTTATTTCTGATGCTATTATAAATTTTTTAAAATTGTATTTTCTAATTGCTGTTAATGTGTAGAAAAATAATGTCTTTATATATTACTTTTGTATCCAGAGTTTTTTGCTAAATCTACTTAATAATTCTAATGGTTTGTAGTATATATATTTTTGAATTTTCTGTATGTACTACTATGTCACCTGCAGATAATGACAGTTTTATTTCTTTCACTCCAATATGTATACCCACTCTCCTACCCTTTTGCTTTATTACACTTTTTAGAATTTCTACGCAATGTTGAATGAAACTAATAATGGTAGCTGTAGGTAATTTGTAGATGATGTTTTATCAGATTTTCAGATTAAGGGACTTGTATTTATCTGATTAAGGAATTTCCCTTTTATTCTTTTATTGCTGCCAGTTTTCATCATGACCAAGTGTTTCTTTAAATCAAATGCCTTTTCACTATCCTTTTATATAATCATTTCCTCCCTTTATTCTGCTAATGTGCTGAATGATATTAATGGGTGTTCAAATGTATGTATTCCTGGGTTAAACCCCACTTTCTCTTTTTTATACAGTATTTGAATCTCTTTGGTAATATTTTATTAATGATTTTTTAATCTATATTCATGAGAGATACTGTCCTATACTTACCTTTTTTTCACTGCATTTTTATTTTGTCAACTTCGTAAAATAATATGGGAAATATTCTTCCTTTCCTTAATATCTGAGGAACTTTATGTGAGTACTTCCTTAAATGTTGATAATAATTCTTCTGGGCCCAGAGTTTTCTTTGTGAGAAGATTTTAAATTATGGATTAAGTCTAATAAGGCTTAATTTTATATAAAGCATATATGTGGTCACACAGCATATATATTTACATTTTCATACTGTTCCCTTAAACTTTTGATACATCTCGATGTACTCCAAATCTCACATTTATTTATTTATTTATTTCACATTTATTTTTGAACCACTTTTACCAGGTATCTGAATGGCCTGTGTGTGTGTGTGTTCTAAGTCTCTCAGTCATGTCTGACTTTTAGCCTGACTGTTGCTTTCCGGGTTCCTCTGTCAATGGGATTCTCCAGGCAAAGAACACTGGAGTGGGTCGCCATGTCCTCCTCCAGAGGATCTTCCCAACCCAGGAATTGAACCTAAGTCTTTTATGTCTCCTGCATTGGCAGGCTGTCTTTACCTCTACAAAGAGCCAAAGTAAACTTGCAGATGAGAAGAAGATATATAAGTAGATTAATTAAACTAGTGCTTATTGTATACTTGCTATGTGTCAGGAATCTTGCTAGTTAGTAATACTACCAGCTGCTCAAAACAGAGTGAAACTCACAGATACTTAAGCAAATTAATTGTGGGACATTGTCACACACAGGCACACAAAGGAGACATTTATTAATCTAGCACAGCGGGAAGGACATCACAGAGGAGTTAACGTTTGGACTGGACCTTGAAGGACTAATAAGATCTCACTAGTCATAGAAGAAAGGAAGGACTAGGCAGATGGTAGGTTACATGCAAAGGCACAGCTCTGGGAAAAAGTAAGATGTGAAAGAAAGAGATGAGCTTGTTTTCAGAGAGAAATAGAGTATTTGTTGGGAATACAGTGGTAAGAATTTTTGCTCTAAAGAAATATCAGACCCTTTGGGAAGGATCATTCTTTGCCACATAAATTGAATTCTATTCATTTAGTCAGGCTACAGCCACCAAAGGATTTTGAGCAATGCACTAACCTAATGAGAACTGTCCAATGCCAGTTACTCTGGCAGTGGGGTGGAAGATATATTTGAGAAGGGAGAGACTGGAGGAAGATAAAAACAGATGGTGTACAACTAAACACAATGAAAATTACTGGGTACAAATATCAAGGAATAGTTTGTTTCTCTAAAGTTATATGATAACTAAAAATTCTGTACTCAAGTTCTTTTTTTTACAGTGGAATACACAAACATTTTAATCTAATTTCTATTGAGTTCTTTTTTTTTTTTTTATTTATAGCAGGCTTGGAAAGACATCACTGTTTAGATTGTAACAGTGCTCAGTCAGGGAAGCAGAGCTGTGATGAGAGCTGTGAGGTAAAGGGTTTATTAAAGAAGTTGTTGTTTAGTTGTTAAGTCATGTCTGACTCTTTGAGACCCTGTGGACCTGTAGCCCACAAGGCTTCTCTGTCCATGGGATTTCCCAGGCAAGAATACTGGAGTGGGTTGCCATTTTCTTCTCCAGGGGATCTTCCCAAACCCAGAGGTCAAATGCAATTCCTACTCTAATCATGTTGATTGTAGATCAAGTATAGCAGATGACACTTAACTATGTGATATAATAAGATATATGATGTAAGATGTATAATATACCAAGCCTTATGTAACATGTGTTACATGATAATATATGTCAAATATTTCATCTGCGACTTGATACATAGCAAGTGCTCAATGAACACTATGATTATTCTGGAGTCTCATGCCTATTTAAAACAAAATTAAATATTTATTTGTTTATGGGCTGCCATAGGTCTTTGTTCTTGTGTGGAGTTTCTCTAGTTGCAGTGACTGGCGGCTACCCTCTAACTGTAGTGTGCGGGTTTCTCATTGCAGTGGCTTCTCTTGTTGTGGAGCACAGACTTTAAGGCACGTGGGCTCAGTGGTTGAGGCTCACAGGCTTTGTTGCTCCATGGCATGTGGAATCTTCCTGGACCAGGGACTTAACCTATGTCCCTATATTGGCAGGTGGATTCTTAACCACTGGACCACCAGGGAAGTCCTCATCCTTATGTTTAAAGTGTCCTGCAGAAAGCAACAGCAAGCATATTGTGGTGTCAATGATTGTGTTAGATTTGTCAGAAGTATAGTATTGGGAGAGAGTCCAGGGTGGCGGGTCCTCTTTGTTGTTCACTGCATTATTCTTTTCTTTATTACCAAAAAAAACACACAGATTTGTGCTCTGTATTGAGCCCTTGAAGTCTGGCTGTGAACCAATGAGATGAGAGTCAGTGTCCCAGACAGCTTCTAAAAAGGCAGAGAGAATCAAGCTCTTTGATTTTCCACTTCTTTTCTTCTGGCTGGAACCCAGAGACAGAGTGATTCTTCATGTGACCATGAGGAGTCACACACATGTTCAAGATGGTTGAGCATAAACATGGAATAAACTTAAGCAGGTGTGGGGTGGCACCTGAGAACCTTCATGTCTAAGAATTCTCACATGGTGCTGGTGCCTTTGCTGTTTTGTGGACGCACTTTTAACCTGTGGACCTGTCCCACAAGGCTTCTCTGTCCATGGGATTTCCCAGGCAAGAATACTGGAGTGGGTTGCCATTTTCTTCTCCAGGGGATCTTCCCAAACCCAGAGGTCAAATGCAATTCCTACTCTAATCATGTTGATTGTAGATCAAGTATAGCAGATGACACTTAACTATGTGATATAATAAGATATATGATGTAAGATGTATAATATACCAAGCCTTATGTAACATGTGTTACATGATAATATATGTCAAATATTTCATCTGCGACTTGATACATAGCAAGTGCTCAATGAACACTATGATTATTCTGGAGTCTCATGCCTATTTAAAACAAAATTAAATATTTATTTGTTTATGGGCTGCCATAGGTCTTTGTTCTTGTGTGGAGTTTCTCTAGTTGCAGTGACTGGCGGCTACCCTCTAACTGTAGTGTGCGGGTTTCTCATTGCAGTGGCTTCTCTTGTTGTGGAGCACAGACTTTAAGGCACGTGGGCTCAGTGGTTGAGGCTCACAGGCTTTGTTGCTCCATGGCATGTGGAATCTTCCTGGACCAGGGACTTAACCTATGTCCCTATATTGGCAGGTGGATTCTTAACCACTGGACCACCAGGGAAGTCCTCATCCTTATGTTTAAAGTGTCCTGCAGAAAGCAACAGCAAGCATATTGTGGTGTCAATGATTGTGTTAGATTTGTCAGAAGTATAGTATTGGGAGAGAGTCCAGGGTGGCGGGTCCTCTTTGTTGTTCACTGCATTATTCTTTTCTTTATTACCAAAAAAAACACACAGATTTGTGCTCTGTATTGAGCCCTTGAAGTCTGGCTGTGAACCAATGAGATGAGAGTCAGTGTCCCAGACAGCTTCTAAAAAGGCAGAGAGAATCAAGCTCTTTGATTTTCCACTTCTTTTCTTCTGGCTGGAACCCAGAGACAGAGTGATTCTTCATGTGACCATGAGGAGTCACACACATGTTCAAGATGGTTGAGCATAAACATGGAATAAACTTAAGCAGGTGTGGGGTGGCACCTGAGAACCTTCATGTCTAAGAATTCTCACATGGTGCTGTTGCCTTTGCTGTTTTGTGGACGCACTTTTAATTATTTTTTAAAGTCAACTTGGTATATAAATACAGGTAATGAACTATATCTACTTCAAGTTACCAATTAGATGAATTTTGACAGTTGTATACATTCATGAAACCACCATCACATATAGGACATTTATTCATTCCCCAAAGATACATTTTTTAAAACAGTATGGAAATTCCTTAAAAATTCTGCCATATTATCCAGCTATCTAGTCCTTGGCATATATTTGGAGACAACCATTCAAAAACAAATTTGAAAATATTCACGCACTCCAATGTTCATTGTAGCACTATTTACAATAGCTAGAACGTGGATGACCTACATGTTCATCAAAAGAGGAATGGATAAAGAAGATGTGGCACATATATACAAGGGAGTATTTCCCAGTCACAAAAAGGAACAAAACAATGCCATTTTGGAGAGATGTGGATAGACCTAGAGACTGTCATACAGGGTAAAGTAAGTCAGAGAGAGAAAACAGATACCATATAATATTACTTATATGTGGAATCTAGAAAAGTAGTATATATGTACTTGGCAAAGCACATATAGAGACATAGATGCAGAAAAACAGCTTATGGATATCAAGGGGGGAGGGTAGAGAGATGAACTGAGAGATTGGAACTGATATATATATACATACACTAGTAGGTATAAAACAGATGATTAATGAGAAACTACTATATAGCACAGGGAAGTTTACTCAGTATTCTCTGGTGACCTAAATGGGAAGTAAATTTTTTTAAAAATGTGGTAACGTCTAGATACATATAGCTGATTCACTCTGCTATACAGCAGAAACTGACACAATATTGTAAAGCAAATATGCTCCAGTAAAAATTTTGAAAGAATCCACGTATCCCAGTGTTCATTGCAGCACTAGTTACAATAGCCAGAACATGGAAGCAACCTAAATATCCATCAACAGAGGAATTGATAAAGAAGAGGTAGTACATATATACAACAGACTATTAGTCATAAAAAAAGAACAAAATAATGCCTTTTGCAACAACATAATTGGACCTGGAGATTGTTATGCTGAGTGAGATAAGTCAGATGGAGAAAGACAAATATGTGATATCAGTTATATATGAACCTAAAGAAAGGTAAAAATGAACCTATTTACAAAACAAAAGTAGTGATAGATGTAGAAAACAAAGTAATGGTTACTAATGGGGGAAGAAGGGGTGGGGATAGATTGGGACCCAGGGACTGACATATACACACAATATGAAAGAGGTAATGAATAAGAACCTACTGTAATAGCACAGAGGACTCTAATCAGTGCTCTGTAGTGACCCATATGGGGGCAGAATCTAAAAAAAAGAACAGATCTATGTCTATATATTACTGATACCCTTTGTTATACTTCTGAAACACAACATTGAAAATCAACTACATTCCAATAAAAGTTAATTAAAAAAAGGAACTTACCTAAAATTTTATAGCATACAATTTTCCAAGGTTACTTTCTCTTTACAGTTATTACAAAATCTTGACTATATAGTCCCCAAGTTGTTCATTACATCCTTGAACCTACCTCATGCCCAATGTTTGTATCCCCCATGCCCCCATCTTTATTATTATTATTTTGGTTTTAGTATAATTTTATTTTTTTAATTAAAGGATAATTGCTTTACAGAGTTTTGTTGTTTACTGCCAAACATCAACATGAATCCCATCTTTACCTCGTCCCCTGCAAGTGACCACTATTTTGTCCTCTGTATCTGTGAGTCTGCTTCTTTTATGCATTGTCACACACAAAATACTAATGCTTTTCTCTCTTTTCATTCTAGTGTATATTTATGTTGAGCAATTGCCAGCATGCAATAGAGAGGAGCATCCTATGTGTAATGAGATCCATAGATAATTCCTAAATGTATTATTAAATTGAAGTATAGTGTGATGGTTGGGAGGGGTGGGAAGTGGGGGATATACATATGACTAATCTGGGAACATGCATATCTATAAACAACAAAACTCTGTAAAAGTTAAAAGTAAAATAAAGGTTTAAAAAAAATTGAAGTATAACACCTAATAGTTTAAAATGCCCAATCACTAGAGAATAGGAGGGATGAAGAAGGAAATGAGGAAGTTTGAGAAACACATGTTATTTTTGGAATAATTGAGCACTGGCCGCATTCTGCATTGGCTGAGGATCAAGTAAATAATGACAGTGTTATTACTTTTTATTTGCCTCCTGTTTGCCTGCTTCCCAGTCCACCCATAACACTGCTTTCAATGTTATTAATAAGATAACATTAAGAATTTGGTCCAATTAGCCATGAAGAGAGACCCTGGTGTATTTTTGTCTGTTAGTATTCTAGTGTGCTCCTGCATACATGCTCTGCCTCACTGACTTTTGTGGTTATGTGATGTTTCATCCACCTGATATATCTTTTGTATCCTAAGCAGGATCTAGGATGTACCTGTATCAGGGTCTCGAAGTCCTATCCAGGACTCTTTGGCTGTCTTTGCAGTCCCCTTGGAATTGCAAATTCGATGAGACCCAATGGATGCTGCTGATATCCATGATTCTCACCTGACCCAGGCTTCTTCAGAAACTAAAAGTCAACGGTCCAAGTGACTGCGTATTCTATGGTGTCCGCAGAGCTACTTCAGACCTTCTCAGTGATTTGGGAAGAGTTGAAGCAGTGCCCTGCCTTACCTGGATCTTCAAGAAAAAACAGAAAGAAAAGCATTAAAAAAATTATTTGGCTGCACTAGGTCTTTGTTGCAGCACCCAAGATCTTCGATCTTCAGTGTGGCGTGTGGGATCTATTTCCCTGACCAGGAACTGAACCTGCTGCCCTGGTGTTGAGAGCACAGTCTTAACCACTGGATTACCAGGGAAATGCTGAAAGAAATCTCTTGATTCGTAGCATTTCCTAGTTTCAAGCCATCAACGTGAAAATGCATCTAATCAACTTTCCACCATACCACTGGGCTAAATGGAAATGGACTGAAAAAAAAACCCACTTTAAGAATCAACCCCAATTTATACCTGCCATGTTTTAATAGAAATTAGTTACTTAGCAACAATACGCAATATATTTCAAATATCATCTTTTGATTTAAAATGTGATCTTAGGCCAGTTAATACCAGAACTGAGGGTTGAAATTGAGAAAAATCTCCTAAAATGTGTATTTCAGATTTGTCTCAGAGAGATACTTATCTCCAAAAACTAATTTTTAACTTCCTTTCTTTCTTGAAGCCAAATTTTACCCCAGTCTTTATGTTCAGACTCAATAGAAACATATTTCACCCTCCAGTCAATGTTTGGATACAAAACTTTCAGATACTGTTTCTGTGGTGATGCAGGAAGAGATGAGGATTGGGTAGTAAGGCATTTCTTATTTTATATCAGTTTAGTGAGAGTTCTTAAACGGCATAAAATGTAGATTTAGATGAACAAGTCTGATCATAGAATTTGGTTCATATTTTAAACAGAAGAACGACTGCAGTTATAGTAGAGGTGTAGAATGTAATATTTTGGATGTGTCCAGCAACCGAGCTGGAGCTCTGGAGCGCATGTGCCCAGAGCCAGTGTTCTGCAGCAAGAGAGGCCACTGTGATGGGAGGCCCACACAGGCCAAAGAACAAAGATGGATGAAAATAAATAAATGAAAGATCAATAGAAGTGGCCAAAAAAAAAAAAAAAAAAATGCAGACCAGCAAAAAGAGCCTAAACTTGATGCATATACTTTCAGATACTTTATTGGTATTTTTGTTACCCAATTTTTTTTTTTTTTGCCTAAAATATATCACATGATTTCAAATGAATTTACAGCATTTCATTATGAGGGTGTGCGTGTGTGCTAAGTCACTTCAGCCTTGTCCAACTCTTTGACCCATGGATTAATCTGCCATGTTCCTCTGTCCATGGAATTCTCCAGGCAAGAATACTTGGAATTTTTGCCCTGAACCTGCTGCCCTGGTGTTGAGAGCACAGTCTTAACCACTGGATTACCAGGGAAATGCTGAAAGAAATCTCTTGATTCGTAGCATTTCCTAGTTTCAAGCCATCAACGTGAAAATGCATCTAATCAACTTTCCACCATACCACTGGGCTAAATGGAAATGGACTGAAAAAAAAACCCACTTTAAGAATCAACCCCAATTTATACCTGCCATGTTTTAATAGAAATTAGTTACTTAGCAACAATACGCAATATATTTCAAATATCATCTTTTGATTTAAAATGTGATCTTAGGCCAGTTAATACCAGAACTGAGGGTTGAAATTGAGAAAAATCTCCTAAAATGTGTATTTCAGATTTGTCTCACAGAGATACTTATCTCCAAAACCTAATTTTTAAAATCCTTTCTTTCTTGAAGCCAAATTTTACCCCAGTCTTTATGTTCAGACTCAATAGAAACATATTTCACCCTCCAGTCAATGTTTGGATACAAAACTTTCAGATACTGTTTCTGTGGTGATGCAGGAAGAGATGAGGATTGGGTAGTAAGGCATTTCTTATTTTATATCAGTTTAGTGAGAGTTCTTAAACGGCATAAAATGTAGATTTAGATGAACAAGTCTGATCATAGAATTTGGTTCATATTTTAAACAGAAGAACGACTGCAGTTATAGTAGAGGTGTAGAATGTAATATTTTGGATGTGTCCAGCAACCGAGCTGGAGCTCTGGAGCGCATGTGCCCAGAGCCAGTGTTCTGCAGCAAGAGAGGCCACTGTGATGGGAGGCCCACACAGGCCAAAGAACAAAGATGGATGAAAATAAATAAATGAAAGATCAATAGAAGTGGCCAAAAAAAAAAAAAAAAAAAATGCAGACCAGCAAAAAGAGCCTAAACTTGATGCATATACTTTCAGATACTTTATTGGTATTTTTGTTACCCAATTTTTTTTTTTTTTGCCTAAAATATATCACATGATTTCAAATGAATTTACAGCATTTCATTATGAGGGTGTGCGTGTGTGCTAAGTCACTTCAGCCTTGTCCAACTCTTTGACCCATGGATTAATCTGCCATGTTCCTCTGTCCATGGAATTCTCCAGGCAAGAATACTGAAATGGGTTTCCATTTAGCAACAATATGCAGCTGTGGATGTACCCTAATTTAACCAGTCTCTTTTGTGGAATCTTCATATTGCTACCAATTTTTCTATCACGTGCTGTAATATCTTAATGACCACCATCTTTAAGGACGAATTTTTCTCTTTTTTAATGCTTATTTTCATAAAAATATACATCTAAAATTATTTTCTTAGTATACAGAGGAAGAATTACTAGATCAAAGTTAGAAAATACTACTGGAATTATTTCCTAAAAAATAGATGTGGAATTTTAGGTCAAAGGTCAAACATGTTATCTTGATTTCTTAAACAGATCACCAATCACTTCTCCAAAACTTTGGACCAACTATTTTTGGTTTCTGTTTTTTTTTTTTTTTTAATTTTTTTGAACCAACTTTTATGACTATCAAGAGCTCATCACATGTGATGAAATGCAAGCCTCAACCACAATTTTTTTTTATACATAGTCCCAATAAACAAGTAAAACAAGTTAAAATCGTTTCTCTTACTTTCTGTATTAGGAATAAGCTTTTTCAAATGTTAGTTAATGGATCTTTTTTATGTTAAGTAGGACATATTTCTTGGGCTTCCCTGGTGGCTCAGATGGTAAAGAATCCACCTGAAATGTGGGAGACCTGGAATTGATCCCTGTGTTGGGAAGATACCCTACAGAAGGCAATGGCTACCACTCCAATATTCTTGCCTAGAGAATTCCATGGACAGAGGATCCCAAAGGGCTGCAGTCCATGGGATCACAAAGAGTTGGACATGACTTTGTGAATAACACACACAGGGTGTATTTGTTACCTTCTTCCCAGGTGGTTCAGTGGTAAAGAATCTGCTAATGCAGAAGTTGTAGGAGACAAGTGTGATCCCTGGGTTGGGAATATCCCCTGGAGAAGGAAATGGCAACCCACTCCAGTATTCCTGTCTGGGAAATCCCATGGACAGTGGAGTCTGGTAGGCCACAGTCCATGGGGTTACGAAAGAGTCAGATGTGGTTTAGTGACTGAGCACACACTTTCTGTTACCTGTTACAACCTTAAAATTATTATAAATTTAGCCACTTAGCACAACACAAATTTATGATCTCACAGTTCTGTAGATCAGGAGTCTGGTGAGCTCAGCTGGTTCCTCTGGCCCGATTTCACAGGCTGAGATAAGTTGTTGGCAAGCGGGACTTTTATCTGGAAGTTCTGAGGGCAAGTCAGTTTCCAGGCTCATCAAGGCTGTTGACAAAATTAAGTTATTGGGTTGCAGGCCTGAGGTCTCTGTTTCCTTGGTGACCATCAGCCAGGAGTCTCTCTCAGCTCCTAAAGACTGCCTGAATTCCTCATAATGTTGACCTTCCATCTTTGAAGCAGCAACTTCCTGTCAATTCTCTTCATATCTCTCTGAATTTTCTTGCTTCATCTCTTCTGCCCAAAGTTCTCTGCTAAGGGTCCATGTGATTGGACTTGCTGGATAGTCCAAGCAAGGCTAATCTCCCTGTTTTAGGTCTGTAAACATAATTATAGTTGCAAAGCCCATTGTGCCCTGCAAGGTGTATTAGTATTCTTTAGAGAAACAAGCAACAGGAGACATATATTTATTGTTGTTATTCAGTTGCTAAGTAGTGTCCAACTCTTTGTCACCCCATGGACTGCATCATGTCAGGATCCTCCACCATCTCCTGGAGTTTGCTCAAATTCACGTCCATCGAGTTGGTGAGGCCATACAACCATTGCATTCTCTGCCACACCTTTCTCCTTTTGCCTTCAGTCTTTTCCAGCATCATGGTCTTTTCCAATGGTTCTTTCCATCAAGTGATCAAAGTATTGGAGCTTCAGTATCTCTCCCTCTCTCCCTCTCTCTTTCTTTCTCTCTCTCTCTCCAATCCATTGGCATCAATCAGTGAGGCAGGAAAACAGGAGCAAATTTCTTCTTCCTCTGCCTTTTGTTTTATTCCAGCCCTCAGTGGATTAGATGATGCCCACCCATAATGGGGAGGGAATCTACTGTACTGAGCCCATCCATTCAAATGCTAATCTCATCCCTGGTGGCTGAGATGGTAAAGGATCCGCCTGAAATTTGGGAGACCTGGGTTTGATCCCTGGGTTGGGAAGATTCTCTGGAGAAGGGATAGTCTACCCACTCCAGTGTTCTGGAGAATTGAAGAATTCCATGGCTCATCCATGGGTCACAGAGAATCGGACACACCTCAGAGACTTGACTTTGACTCATACAGGAATATATTTGCTGATTCTAGGGGCTAGGGTGTGGATCTTTGGGGCCTTTTTCTGCCTACTGTACTATACAAGGCCTCCACTATTTTTGGTTTGCAGGCCTACTGTTTCAAGCCAGGAGTCTCTCTCAGCTCCTAAAGACTGCCTGAATTCCTCATAATGTTGACCTTCCATCTTTGAAGCAGCAACTTCCTGTCAATTCTCTTCATATCTCTCTGAATTTTCTTGCTTCATCTCTTCTGCCCAAAGTTCTCTGCTAAGGGTCCATGTGATTGGACTTGCTGGATAGTCCAAGCAAGGCTAATCTCCCTGTTTTAGGTCTGTAAACATAATTATAGTTGCAAAGCCCATTGTGCCCTGCAAGGTGTATTAGTATTCTTTAGAGAAACAAGCAACAGGAGACATATATTTATTGTTGTTATTCAGTTGCTAAGTAGTGTCCAACTCTTTGTCACCCCATGGACTGCATCATGTCAGGATCCTCCACCATCTCCTGGAGTTTGCTCAAATTCACGTCCATCGAGTTGGTGAGGCCATACAACCATTGCATTCTCTGCCACACCTTTCTCCTTTTGCCTTCAGTCTTTTCCAGCATCATGGTCTTTTCCAATGGTTCTTTCCATCAAGTGATCAAAGTATTGGAGCTTCAGTATCTCTCCCTCTCTCCCTCTCTCTTTCTTTCTCTCTCTCTCTCCAATCCATTGGCATCAATCAGTGAGGCAGGAAAACAGGAGCAAATTTCTTCTTCCTCTGCCTTTTGTTTTATTCCAGCCCTCAGTGGATTAGATGATGCCCACCCATAATGGGGAGGGAATCTACTGTACTGAGCCCATCCATTCAAATGCTAATCTCATCCCTGGTGGCTGAGATGGTAAAGGATCCGCCTGAAATTTGGGAGACCTGGGTTTGATCCCTGGGTTGGGAAGATTCTCTGGAGAAGGGATAGTCTACCCACTCCAGTGTTCTGGAGAATTGAAGAATTCCATGGCTCATCCATGGGTCACAGAGAATCGGACACACCTCAGAGACTTGACTTTGACTCATACAGGAATATATTTGCTGATTCTAGGGGCTAGGGTGTGGATCTTTGGGGGCCTTTTTCTGCCTACTGTACTATACAAGGCCTCCACTATTTGGTTTGCTTACTGAATTCTGTAATTCTACAGCAGGACTATGATGTTTTTGTAGGAACTGAGGGAGAATGTTTACAAATATCTGTAATAAGAATTACTTGCTAATTATATTGAAATGTGAAATGTGTGTGCTGTCATGTCTGATCTTTTGTGACCCTATGGACTGTAGACCACCTGGCTCCTTGATTCATGGAATTCTCCAGACAAGAATACTGCAGTAGGTAGCTACTTCCTACTCCAGGGTATCTTTCCTAACCAGGGACAGAACTCACATCTCACGTCTCCTACACTGGCAGGCAGATTCTTCACCAATGTGCCACCTGGGAAGCCCACTACTTATGTTATTTACTTATAAATGAATATATTTAAACATATTCGAAAGTAAAGTGAAGAGTGCAGAGAAATACATGTACCTTTCATCGAACTTCAACAATGATCAGTACTTTTCCAGTCTTGCTACATCTGTTTTTTTCACACCCTGACTTTTTTAAAAATAAAAACATTGGAATACCTATTATGTAGTTAAGGGCAGAATCATATAGCCCTGGTTAGAAATATACTTGGAGTGAGAGAATAACTTGACACTGACTTTTTGTTTTGATGTATCGTTTGATGGAAGAAAATATCTTTACCTGTGAAGACTAATTAAGCTTCATTTTGAGTAGAATTGCAGTAGTTTCATATGATACAAATTAAAGAACCAAAGATTAATAATTTAACAAAACTAAAAGAATACTAGAGTCATCCTTTCATTTAGTGGATAGAAAATAACCTTGAGTATATTAAAGTCCTGTCTAATTTATGCAATCACCATTATGATTCACTGATGTTTTGTAATAATTGTCTCACAGTATAGGAATCTCTTATTTCATTCTTGTGCCTGTATATAAGGGCAAGACGAATGAAAGAGAATGGGAGAGTCTACAGCTATATCTCTCTGTACGCGCCCAATCTCGTCTGACCTTGGAAATTAAGCAGGGTTGGGCCCGGTTAGTACTTGGATGGGAGACTGGGAGAGTCAGCTTTTCTCAGGGAATTTAAGAAATCAAACCTAGGTTGCATATTTCTGATTTTTTCCCCCTCTTTTGATGGTAAATATTAGGTATTTTCAGAGTAAGTTATAATAGAACTTAAGAAGTTAAGTTCTTATAATAGTTACTTAAGACAATGTTTTACTATTTTAACATGACTAGTTATCATCATTGAGAAGTATGGAGATATAAATAGACCAAATCAATGGATAATCCACAAATAACATTTCTGTATTTGCCACGTGTTTTCATATCATGAGAATGATTATAAGGTAGCTACTTCCTACTCCAGGGTATCTTTCCTAACCAGGGACAGAACTCACATCTCACGCCTCCTACACTGGCAGGCAGATTCTTCACCAATGTGCCACCTGGGAAGCCCACTACTTATGTTATTTACTTATAAATGAATATATTTAAACATATTCGAAAGTAAAGTGAAGAGTGCAGAGAAATACATGTACCTTTCATCGAACTTCAACAATGATCAGTACTTTTCCAGTCTTGCTACATCTGTTTTTTTCACACCCTGACTTTTTTAAAAATAAAAACATTGGAATACCTATTATGTAGTTAAGGGCAGAATCATATAGCCCTGGTTAGAAATATACTTGGAGTGAGAGAATAACTTGACACTGACTTTTTGTTTTGATGTATCGTTTGATGGAAGAAAATATCTTTACCTGTGAAGACTAATTAAGCTTCATTTTGAGTAGAATTGCAGTAGTTTCATATGATACAAATTAAAGAACCAAAGATTAATAATTTAACAAAACTAAAAGAATACTAGAGTCATCCTTTCATTTAGTGGATAGAAAATAACCTTGAGTATATTAAAGTCCTGTCTAATTTATGCAATCACCATTATGATTCACTGATGTTTTGTAATAATTGTCTCACAGTATAGGAATCTCTTATTTCATTCTTGTGCCTGTATATAAGGGCAAGACGAATGAAAGAGAATGGGAGAGTCTACAGCTATATCTCTCTGTACGCGCCCAATCTCGTCTGACCTTGGAAATTAAGCAGGGTTGGGCCCGGTTAGTACTTGGATGGGAGACTGGGAGAGTCAGCTTTTCTCAGGGAATTTAAGAAATCAAACCTAGGTTGCATATTTCTGATTTTTTCCCCCTCTTTTGATGGTAAATATTAGGTATTTTCAGAGTAAGTTATAATAGAACTTAAGAAGTTAAGTTCTTATAATAGTTACTTAAGACAATGTTTTACTATTTTAACATGACTAGTTATCATCATTGAGAAGTATGGAGATATAAATAGACCAAATCAATGGATAATCCACAAATAACATTTCTGTATTTGCCACGTGTTTTCATATCATATTCAACTGAGCATGTGCTGATGTTTTGGGAATTTAGTTGGAAAAGAGCAGTGAAGTACACCATAAAAATCTACTTCAGTCTATGGACACCTGGTTGTGAATCTGGTGGAAAGACTTCCTCTTTCTAAGTGTTACAGTGAAGAGAAAATGCATAACCAACTGTTGCATTTAAAAGAACTCTTCTTGGGGCTTCTCTGGTGGTCCAGTGGGTAAGGACACCGCCTTGCAGTGCAAGGGGCACTGGTTTGATCCCTGGCCTGGGAAGATCCCACGTGCCGTGGAGCCACTGGACCGATGTGTCCCAATTACCAAGCCAGAGCTCTGGAGCGCATGCGCCCAGGACCTGGGCTCTGCGACAACAGAGACCACTGGGATGGGAGGCCCACACGGGCCAGAGAACAAAGATGGATGAAAATAGACAAATGAAAGACCAATAGAAGGGGCCCGCCCGCCCCCTCCCTCCCCAACCCTCTCCCCGCAAAAAAATTAAAAAAAAAAAAAATAAACAAAAGAACTTTTCCTTATGTAAATAGTTTTTAGGCTAAGCTAGATGTAAAATATTGTTTATAGACTCATCTTCAAATTTATCGTGTTACCACACTGCAGTTTCTCTTTTTTTCTGAGTGCTTACTTAAATATGTTTTTTTTTTTTTTTTGCAGTAGGTACTGTTTAGTTATCTACTTAAGATATTGCAACATGTACATGTCCATCCTAAACTCCTAGTCTATGCCTCTCCCTACCCTTCCCCCATGATAACTATAAATTCATTCTCTAAGTCTGTGACTCTGTTTCTGTTGTGTAAATTCGTTCATTTGTATCATACCTTTTTAGATTCCACATTTAAGGGATGTCATACCATATTTCTGCTTCTCTGTCTTCACTCAGTATGATACTCTGTAAGTCCATCCATATTGCTACAAATGACACTATTTCATTCTTTTTAATGTTTGAGTAATAATGGAATATTACTACATCTTCTTTATCCATGTAGATGGACATTAGATGGACATTTAGGTTGCTTCCATGTGTTGGATATTGTAAACAGGACTTCATGTATCCTTTCAAACCACAATTTTTCTCCAGATAAATGCCCAGGAGTGGGACTGTTGGGTCATATGGTAGCTCTATTTTCCATTTTTAAGGAGATTCCATACTGTTCCTCATAGTGATTATATTGATCTATATTCTCACCAATACTTTAGGAGACTTCCCTTTTGTCGACTCCCTTTCCAGCATTTACTGTTTGCAGACTTTTTGAGGATGGCTACTCTTAACTAATATGAGGTGATACATCATTGTAGTTTTGATCTGCATTTCTCTAATAAGTAGCATTGTTGACCATCTTTTCATGTGCCTCTTGACCATCTGTATCACACTGCATTCTTTCTTATTCCTCCCCTACCCCCACCTCCATCCAGTTTTAGAGAATGATACATTCTTCTTCTACAAAATGGATCACTCATGCTTTTAATTCTAAGTTTTCTCATTTCCTCTGGAGCCATGCTCCATTAAATATCACTTCTTTTGTCTTTATCTGGCTTATTTACATTGTCAATCACTCTAATTTTACCATCACTTACAAATATGATGGATTTATCTCTGAGAAACCAAATCTCTTTATTTCTTTTTCCCATTTACCAATGAACTTCTTAATCCACTTAATAAGCCACCAAGGTGTTTTAAAATCTGTTGTAATTTATTTTCTGTCCCCATCATGTTTACATGGCATTCTTCACAATTCCCAGCAATTAAACTGCTCCCTGAATCCAATAGCCATTTTTTTAGTTGTGATACCCTTTAACCTTTTGTATCAATCAGCACTATTAACCAATCCACTCATTCACCATTTCTTTGCTAGAATCTCTCTTTTGTGTCACTTTGTTGTTGTTCTTTAGTCAATAAGTCATGTCCAACTCTTTGCAACCCCATGGACTGTAGTCTGCCAGGATCCTCTGTCCATGGGGTTTCCCAGGCAAGAATACTGGAGTGGGTGCTCATTCGCTTCTCCAGGGAACCTTCTCAACCTAGGGATCAAATCCTCATTTCCTGCTTTGGCAGGTGGATTCTCTACCACTGAGCCACTAGGGAAGCCCTGTGTCACTTTAGGCGTGTTCTTATCTTGCTCTTAAGCTACTCCTCCAACTACTCTCATCTTTTCTTATATGTGATATCCATTTGGATGGATAGGTGGAAAGACATCCAAAATCTAGATGTCAGGAGATAAGGAAGACCAGCAAAGAAAGCAGCCAAAAAAGGCAAGCGAGTGTGGAATCTAGCTCCTCATTAGGCAGTCAGCTGTGTAGAGACAGGATTCCCATGTATTTGTTCAGTGTTGTACCCTTTTCTAGCATCTCATCCACAGAAAGCAATAATCAGTATCGAATGAATACAATGTCAGAAACTATATTGATAGCAAAGAGCAGAGAGGAAGAGTCTTCCTTTTCACATCCATGTGTCTCTTCCAAATGTCTTTCTCACTCTGGTAGCTATAGCCCTGAAAGACACCAATTGGTAATTCTTTTATCCTTCCAGATTGCTCAAGGTGTTGTGGGGACCAGTTTCCTTTGCTTCTTCTAAGACTCATGGAAGTTAATCAACCTGGAGGAGCATTCTCAGGGAAGAAAAGAGGACTTTGGTCTTTTTTTTTAAGCTGTCCTCGTTGTCTTTTCTCTTGCTCTAACACATTGTCCTAGGCAACGCTTTTGTGTTTTGCAAGAAAGTCATCACTTTTGATCTCCCTACGAGACATCCACTTAGCACTGAGCCTTTAACTTAGCACCATTTGCAGCCGCAGGGAGGACTCCCATGAGTCATTTTGGTTCTGTTATTCTGGTGATACTGTAATACAAGTACAACAAAGTGATTTCTTTGGTGGTGCCTAGAAACAGTGTATGTTGACTTAGTTACAAACGTTTTCTGCATGGTGCAATATGATACAGCATGGAAAATCCATTTTAGACTAAAATGATATAATAAAATTTATTTTAGGGTACAATGATAAAATAAAAAATAAAAATCTTTTAAATGTTTTGCCAAAGGAAAAAATAAATTCAATTCACAAGTCTTGTAAGTCTCAATAAACAGGCATAGAGTGCATAAAAGGATACATTTTTGAGCTTTGGTTTTCAAGAGTTCACATACCACTGTGACCATTCTTAAAGTTGTTGGAGAGATGGTGATGACAAATATGTCAGATCACCCTAGAAATTAGTGGCAATTCATGCCAGCAACTGTCAGGGACAAATCCAAATTTTGAAGGAAAAAAGCAAAGCAAAGCAAAGCCAAAACAAAAAGTTGTAATCTTCAGAAGAACCAAATCACTGACCTTCTTCAATTGCTTGCATGACTTTGAAGATGTCCATTATCTTTGCGATCATGGTTTAGCACAGCCTTCCATTTACTGCTTTAAAAGTTGTTAAAGTGAGAAAGTAACCCAGATCAGGACTTCTAAATCTACATTAGTATGTTCATTTTGGGCATAATAATGATAAGTATGTATAGCATGTGTTGTATTTCTTAGTTCATACCTTTGCTTCATAAAAGCAACTTTCATTCAGGGAATCCACAATGAAGGTGAGCTTGCAAATTATTATCTTACTAATCTTGATTTGCAAATTTCTGATGAGCAGCTCTACATAAAAATATGTAATATCATGAGACAAATATGAGAAGTAAATATTTATTTTTCTGTGGGATCTTATGCTTCCTAAAAAACACTGAAGGGTTTCCCTTCTCCAATTTAGAAAATGCATTGGGGTTATGTTTTGAAAGTAAGACTTATGCAATTTGTTACGAGTTCTTGGTGAAATCTAAGAAAAGAATGAAGCATGTGCATTAGGTCAAAATGGTTCGCCAACTTTACAACTTTTTGGGGGGTTTCTTGTTTGTAATTTACAACTCATTAATTTAAACATTTGCAGCCGCAGGAGGACTCCCATGAGTCATTTTGGTTCTGTTATTCTGGTGATACTGTAATACAAGTACAACAAAGTGATTTCTTTGGTGGTGCCTAGAAACAGTGTATGTTGACTTAGTTACAAACGTTTTCTGCATGGTGCAATATGATACAGCATGGAAAATCCATTTTAGACTAAAATGATATAATAAAATTTATTTTAGGGTACAATGATAAAACAAAAATAAAAATCTTTTAAATGTTTTGCCAAAGGAAAAAATAAATTCAATTCACAAGTCTTGTAAGTCTCAATAAACAGGCATAGAGTGCATAAAAGGATACATTTTTGAGCTTTGGTTTTCAAGAGTTCACATACCACTGTGACCATTCTTAAAGTTGTTGGAGAGATGGTGATGACAAATATGTCAGATCACCCTAGAAATTAGTGGCAATTCATGCCAGCAACTGTCAGGGACAAATCCAAATTTTGAAGGAAAAAAGCAAAGCAAAGCAAAGCCAAAACAAAAAGTTGTAATCTTCAGAAGAACCAAATCACTGACCTTCTTCAATTGCTTGCATGACTTTGAAGATGTCCATTATCTTTGCGATCATGGTTTAGCACAGCCTTCCATTTACTGCTTTAAAAGTTGTTAAAGTGAGAAAGTAACCCAGATCAGGACTTCTAAATCTACATTAGTATGTTCATTTTGGGCATAATAATGATAAGTATGTATAGCATGTGTTGTATTTCTTAGTTCATACCTTTGCTTCATAAAAGCAACTTTCATTCAGGGAATCCACAATGAAGGTGAGCTTGCAAATTATTATCTTACTAATCTTGATTTGCAAATTTCTGATGAGCAGCTCTACATAAAAATATGTAATATCATGAGACAAATATGAGAAGTAAATATTTATTTTTCTGTGGGATCTTATGCTTCCTAAAAAACACTGAAGGGTTTCCCTTCTCCAATTTAGAAAATGCATTGGGGTTATGTTTTGAAAGTAAGACTTATGCAATTTGTTACGAGTTCTTGGTGAAATCTAAGAAAAGAATGAAGCATGTGCATTAGGTCAAAATGGTTCGCCAACTTTACAACTTACTGTTCTGTCAAATGAGATGTAGGCTGAATAAAAATTTCCATAATAGAACAAAATCAAAAAGTAATTTTAAAGTAATTTACAACTCATATTTAAATTTTTCACCTTTTCTTTACTTGTTACAAAGTATTCTTGAGCTTTTGGGTAATTCTTAAATTCATGCGTGTCAAGTATTGTGCTAAAATTCTTTCTCAGGTGATAATTACAGTGACTTAAAAAGCTATTTTTCTTTGGTTTTCTTTTTGTCATAAAACCAATGAAAAGCATCAGAAGTTTGGGTTATTGATTGTCCAGACAAAATATGATAGACTGGGTGGCTTAAACAACAGAAAATGATTTTCTCAGTTTTGAAAACTGGAATTTCAAGATCATAGTGTGGATCAACTCTGTTATGAAGAGACAGCTTGTAGATATTTGCTCACACAACTTTCCAAGCTGTGTTCCTAAGAACAGAACTCTTTGTTTTCCTCTTAAAAAGCCACTAATCTTATCATATCAGGTCTCTACTTTTTTGACCTCATTTCACTTTACCACCTAAAAGCCCCATCTCCAAAAACAATTATAATAGGGGTTAGGGCTTCAGCATATGAATTTGAGGGAGCGACTGTTTAGTCCATAGCCTCAATATAGCACCAGACATAAGTATAGCAAGAGTTCCATTGGTTTAGTATCCTGCACCATATTTCAGTTTCTACAATCAACATTTATAGAGCATGTACTCTGTACCTGACGCAGTGCTAGATTTGGAGTGTTATAAAGATGAATAAAAGTCTTCAGCCTATAACTTACAGTCTAATGGGTGAAACTGATGTGTACACTCTCAACCATCACAATACCATGTGAGCAGCAAATAGAAATACGGAGATGCTAATTCAGCAAAATGTCTCTATAGTATTTCCCATCAATATAGGTGAGCTTGCAAATTATTATCTTACTAATCTTGATTTGCAAATTTCTGATGAGCAGCTCTACATAAAAATATGTAATATCATGAGACAAATATGAGAAGTAAATATTTATTTTTCTGTGGGATCTTATGCTTCCTAAAAAACACTGAAGGGTTTCCCTTCTCCAATTTAGAAAATGCATTGGGGTTATGTTTTGAAAGTAAGACTTATGCAATTTGTTACGAGTTCTTGGTGAAATCTAAGAAAAGAATGAAGCATGTGCATTAGGTCAAAATGGTTCGCCAACTTTACAACTTACTGTTCTGTCAAATGAGATGTAGGCTGAATAAAAATTTCCATAATAGAACAAAATCAAAAGTAATTTTAAAGTAATTTACAACTCATATTTAAATTTTTCACCTTTTCTTTACTTGTTACAAAGTATTCTTGAGCTTTTGGGTAATTCTTAAATTCATGCGTGTCAAGTATTGTGCTAAAATTCTTTCTCAGGTGATAATTACAGTGACTTAAAAAGCTATTTTTCTTTGGTTTTCTTTTTGTCATAAAACCAATGAAAAGCATCAGAAGTTTGGGTTATTGATTGTCCAGACAAAATATGATAGACTGGGTGGCTTAAACAACAGAAAATGATTTTCTCAGTTTTGAAAACTGGAATTTCAAGATCATAGTGTGGATCAACTCTGTTATGAAGAGACAGCTTGTAGATATTTGCTCACACAACTTTCCAAGCTGTGTTCCTAAGAACAGAACTCTTTGTTTTCCTCTTAAAAAGCCACTAATCTTATCATATCAGGTCTCTACTTTTTTGACCTCATTTCACTTTACCACCTAAAAGCCCCATCTCCAAAAACAATTATAATAGGGGTTAGGGCTTCAGCATATGAATTTGAGGGAGCGACTGTTTAGTCCATAGCCTCAATATAGCACCAGACATAAGTATAGCAAGAGTTCCATTGGTTTAGTATCCTGCACCATATTTCAGTTTCTACAATCAACATTTATAGAGCATGTACTCTGTACCTGACGCAGTGCTAGATTTGGAGTGTTATAAAGATGAATAAAAGTCTTCAGCCTATAACTTACAGTCTAATGGGTGAAACTGATGTGTACACTCTCAACCATCACAATACCATGTGAGCAGCAAATAGAAATACGGAGATGCTAATTCAGCAAAAATGTCTCTCTATATAGTATTTCCCATCAATATATCTTAATTCATGATATACATACATATTTTACATAGTAGCAGATCATTATTTTCTGCTCTGATTTCTGATATAGCAAGTATTGTCCTCCGAGCCACAAGGCACTGTATTTATTTTAGGCAGAGCATTTTATTTCTGAGCTGCCAGGGGATCTTGTGCTGGGAATTTTTCTTGTTTCAGTGATTATGGAAAAGGCGATCCTTGTGGCATTCATTTCTCTTCAATCTTTTTTTTCCCCTCAATGTACAATCACTTGGTTTGGAATACTTAGATGATTTTAACATCCTAAAAAATTTAATTTACTGCCCCATCAACTGATAGGACTGTTTTTTTAAACTGAAGGATAGTTGATTTTTAAATAAAAAGATAGTTGATTTACAATGTTTCAGATGTATAGCAAAGTGATTCAGTTATATATATATATATCAGTATATAATACATATTCAGTTTACATGTATATTATTTTCAGGTTATTTTTGAGTATAAGTTATTGCAAGGTATCAGATACAATTCCTATTGCTATACAGTAGGTCCTTGTTATTTATCTGTCTTATAGTAGTGCATATCTGTTAATCCCAAATTCTTAATTTATCTCTTCCCTGTCCTTCCCCTTTGGTAACCTTAAGTTTGTTTTCTATATCTGAGTATATTTCTGTATTGCTAATAAGTTTCATTTGCATCATTTTATTAAATTCCACACATAGTTGATATCATATGATATTTGTCTTTCTCTGGTTTACTTCATTTAGTATGATAATCTCTATGCCCATCCATGTTGTTGCAAATGTCATTTTTCATTCTTTTTTTATGGCCAATAATCCATTGTGTATATGTACCATGTTTACTTTATTCATTCATCTGTTGATAGGCATTTAGGTTGCTTCTATGCATTGGCTATTTTAAATAGTTTTGCTATGAACACTGAGGTGCTGTATCTTTTCAAATTAGAGTTTTGTCTGCATATATGCCTAGGAGTGGGATTCTGGATTGTATGGTAACTCTATCTTTAGTTTTTAAGGAAGCTTCATGCTATTGTTGATAGAACTGCTTTTAATTGGAACTAAATCATATGGAACCTCTGGAGATACCTTTCTCAAAGACGTTGAATTAAAATTAAGCAAGAGTTAAAGTTTTGCAATTCTATCCATTTCTGTTTTTTTTTTTAACATTTATTTATTTATTTGGGGGGGCAGGCTGGGGGGAAGGGGGTGGGCAGGCCACTTCTTTTGGTCTTTCATTTCTCTATTTTCATCCGTCTTTGTTCTTTGGCTCTTGTGGGTCTCCCATCGTGGTGGCCTCTGTTGTTGCAGAGCACCGGCTCTGGGCACATGCGCTCCAGAGCTCTGGTTCGGTAATTGGACACATCATTCCAGCCGCTCTGCGGCACCTGGGATCTTCCCAAGCCAGGGATCGAACCGGCGCCCCTTGCACTGCAAGGCGGTGTCCTTACCCACTGGACCACCAGGGAAGCCCCTCCATTTCTGTTTTGATGTAAAATGAAAGTAGGTATGTGTATCCATCAGTATGCTATGTATTTTAGGCTTGGTCACCCTTTCATTAGTCACAAATAATTTTGAAATCATTGGTATTAAGAATAGCCAGAAGACCATAGTTAATACATTTTCAAAACCTTCTTTAATATTGCTGTCATTATCAGACCTTTTAAAGGTTTTTTTATGGTTAATTTCTCAAGTGAAGCTGTAAAAGGTCAGTAGGCACCCTGAGCTTGCAAACCTTGAATCTGGCTTTGTCCTACCAGCTTCCTCAGTATTATTGTAACTGTTGGGGTTTAAAACTGTTTCTATGTGTTTTGCCCTTTATTTATTTTAGCCAGTGGGCACACCTTTTCCTTTTAAAACTGGTATGTGGATAGCCTTTCCTTGTAATAACAGTTGACATAATCCTGTTGAGCTGAAAGAAAACACTACTAAGGAAAACACTTCGCTATTTCCAACATTCTCCTACCTCTGCGGAATTCAATTCTCTACCAGGGTCAGGTGGAGGCACAGCTACCAATGGGCGCAACTAAGACTTTCAGGCAGAATTCTCTCTGCTTGGGATGTACCTCTCTGCCCCCACTTTAGGATGCTGAAAGGGAACTATAACAAGATATCTTTTTTTTTCACCTGTTGGATTTGCAGATGTTCTAAACAAGTAATAACAACCATCACTGCCAAATATTCAGGAATATGAGTGTGGCCTTACTTTGGTGGCAGGAATGTGAATTCCTCAACTGTTCTGGAAAATGAACCTGGTAGAAATTACTAGAATCAGAATGACTATATGTTTTATAGCAATTCCAGTTCTTGAATTCTACTTTACACTAGTAAATTATACCTTATGAAGAACTACGTGAACATACTGCTATTTGTAGCATGGTTTTGAATGTCAACAATCCATGAACTATCTGGACACCCTTGAGCAGAGAATTAGACAAATTATTGGGTATGTGTACATGCAAACACACACACACACACACACACACACACACACACACACACACACCCACACATAGAGGAAAATGATATACTGGGATATATTAATGTCCCAAATGGGAGGTATGTTCATAATATAAGTGAGATTAAGTAACGCAAATTCAGAGTAAACTGAATAATATCAGCCTAAAGCTAAATAAGTTCTGTAGTTCTTTTACCCAGACGAAACCATGGGAAGAGCAGCGGAGAACCCTGCGCATGAATACATTTTCAAAACCTTTAATATTTTCATTACAACCTTTTATATGGTATTATAGTTTTAAATTTTGGTTAATTTCTCAAGTGAAGCTGTAAAGGTCAGTAGGCACCCTGAGCTTGCAAACCTTGAATCTGGCTTTGTCCTACCAGCTTCCTCAGTATTATTGTAACTGTTGGGGTTTAAAACTGTTTCTATGTGTTTTGCCCTTTATTTATTTTAGCCAGTGGGCACACCTTTTCCTTTTAAAACTGGTATGTGGATAGCCTTTCCTTGTAATAACAGTTGACATAATCCTGTTGAGCTGAAAGAAAACACTACTAAGGAAAACACTTCGCTATTTCCAACATTCTCCTACCTCTGCGGAATTCAATTCTCTACCAGGGTCAGGTGGAGGCACAGCTACCAATGGGCGCAACTAAGACTTTCAGGCAGAATTCTCTCTGCTTGGGATGTACCTCTCTGCCCCCACTTTAGGATGCTGAAAGGGAACTATAACAAGATATCTTTTTTTTTCACCTGTTGGATTTGCAGATGTTCTAAACAAGTAATAACAACCATCACTGCCAAATATTCAGGAATATGAGTGTGGCCTTACTTTGGTGGCAGGAATGTGAATTCCTCAACTGTTCTGGAAAATGAACCTGGTAGAAATTACTAGAATCAGAATGACTATATGTTTTATAGCAATTCCAGTTCTTGAATTCTACTTTACACTAGTAAATTATACCTTATGAAGAACTACGTGAACATACTGCTATTTGTAGCATGGTTTTGAATGTCAACAATCCATGAACTATCTGGACACCCTTGAGCAGAGAATTAGACAAATTATTGGGTATGTGTACATGCAAACACACACACACACACACACACACACACACACACACACACACACCCACACATAGAGGAAAATGATATACTGGGATATATTAATGTCCCAAATGGGAGGTATGTTCATAATATAAGTGAGATTAAGTAACGCAAATTCAGAGTAAACTGAATAATATCAGCCTAAAGCTAAATAAGTTCTGTAGTTCTTTTACCCAGACGAAACCATGGGAAGAGCAGCAGAAGAGAAAAAGATGACTCCTGCTGCATCAGAGACTCTTTAAAAGGGAAGGAATTTCTCAGACTTGAAACTCAGGTGCCTGAAAAAGAAATCTGCCCAAAACATGATTTGAAAGGAAAGGATGAAACTTATCTATGAAAAGGTAAGCACAATCACAAGGAATGTGGACAGATGTACAAGAGCTGACAGAAGCAAGCTAGGATGGCAAGATAAGCTGGAGAGTTCTTTGTAGCTGCAGAACCCACATAGGCATTTGTCATTGGGATTAGTGTCTGTGGTGTGACCCCAAAGATGTGACTTCCTCAGCTGTTCTGGCAAATGAACCTGGTAGAAAGGGATTGTAGCTTCTTCATCTTCATCATATCTTTAGTGGTACATTTGTGAAGATCAGCGAGGCTTCAGTTAATGTGCTGAGGATTATGGAACCAGATACAAAAATCTAAACAAAAATGTTTATTAATAACATGATTTAAAAAGGAGGACACAGAGAATAAAAGAAGAAAAGGGTAGAACACATCCTGGTGTTGGATGCTGGGTGAGAAGAGGGCTGGCCACCTATATGGTTACCAGCTTCATTATCTCCTCCTTAAATGGGAACAGATGTCTTCCTCTTACTTATTAAGCACAGAAATTTGGAGAAAGATGTTGTGTTAGAAGGGAGAGAATGGGTGAACCACGCAAGTTTCTTGCAGCCCATTTTACTGACGGCACCTCTTCCTTGTATAGTTAGTTGACTTTAGGTTGCCCAGTGTGTCTCTCTTCACAGTTGTGTGCAACCATGCATTAATATAATACCATGCCTCAGTATATTGTATAATATAATACAATACCTCAGGAGAAGTTCTGCCCTTACCAGTAACAAGATCAAGCTTCTAGAGTGGGCAGGATGAGGGCAGCATAAGGTTATTGATGGATGAAGGTACACCTACTTGAGGTGTGAGGAAAAACTTCCAGATAAGTAAAGAAATTGGGCCCATACCCATGTGATGCTCCCATCCCACCTATACAGCTAGACACCAATTTGCGTGTGGGTTTGACTGCCCAAAGATTTTCTAGGAGAAAAATATAGTAAGGATAATATTTGAAGTTATTAATTTATCTTTTTTCTTCTCACTGTATGTATCTTTTCCTCTCTTTGTTTCTTCTCATTCAAGCAGATCCTGGGGAAGTGTGAGGCAGGATAATGTTTCTGGCTATTAATTGCCAGCGACTCAAATCTGAAGGCAAAATCAGACAAGATTGCCAGAAAAAGCAAAAAGAAGGAGAATTTATGGACATTGACCAAGTAAGTGGGCCAGTGATATGATGAGAGGGAAAATTTCCAAGCTAGAAAGTGCTTCCCATGGGAATAGGGAAGTGTAAGGAGGATAAGAAGAGAGGAGTCTGTGGGAGCAAGGAAATTGGGTCAGAGCTTGATTTCCAACTATGTTAAGAAAGGAGCAGTAAGATTCCATGAAGGAAATGAGTGTTTGGTGTTGAGACAAACCAAACGAAGACCATCCATTTCCCCCAATGGCAGACATTTTGGAATTACAACAAATGTGGCAATGAATTATCATTGTGTCTTTGTTTTTTGCAATTTATATTTTAGAAGTTGACTTTCTGGGTCCTGACTTTCAAACTTTGCTTTGTGTGTGTGTTAGTCATAAAACAAAAATCCTGGTGTTGGATGCTGGGTGAGAAGAGGGCTGGCCACCTATATGGTTACCAGCTTCATTATCTCCTCCTTAAATGGGAACAGATGTCTTCCTCTTACTTATTAAGCACAGAAATTTGGAGAAAGATGTTGTGTTAGAAGGGAGAGAATGGGTGAACCACGCAAGTTTCTTGCAGCCCATTTTACTGACGGCACCTCTTCCTTGTATAGTTAGTTGACTTTAGGTTGCCCAGTGTGTCTCTCTTCACAGTTGTGTGCAACCATGCATTAATATAATACCATGCCTCAGTATATTGTATAATATAATACAATACCTCAGGAGAAGTTCTGCCCTTACCAGTAACAAGATCAAGCTTCTAGAGTGGGCAGGATGAGGGCAGCATAAGGTTATTGATGGATGAAGGTACACCTACTTGAGGTGTGAGGAAAAACTTCCAGATAAGTAAAGAAATTGGGCCCATACCCATGTGATGCTCCCATCCCACCTATACAGCTAGACACCAATTTGCGTGTGGGTTTGACTGCCCAAAGATTTTCTAGGAGAAAAATATAGTAAGGATAATATTTGAAGTTATTAATTTATCTTTTTTCTTCTCACTGTATGTATCTTTTCCTCTCTTTGTTTCTTCTCATTCAAGCAGATCCTGGGGAAGTGTGAGGCAGGATAATGTTTCTGGCTATTAATTGCCAGCGACTCAAATCTGAAGGCAAAATCAGACAAGATTGCCAGAAAAAGCAAAAAGAAGGAGAATTTATGGACATTGACCAAGTAAGTGGGCCAGTGATATGATGAGAGGGAAAATTTCCAAGCTAGAAAGTGCTTCCCATGGGAATAGGGAAGTGTAAGGAGGATAAGAAGAGAGGAGTCTGTGGGAGCAAGGAAATTGGGTCAGAGCTTGATTTCCAACTATGTTAAGAAAGGAGCAGTAAGATTCCATGAAGGAAATGAGTGTTTGGTGTTGAGACAAACCAAACGAAGACCATCCATTTCCCCCAATGGCAGACATTTTGGAATTACAACAAATGTGGCAATGAATTATCATTGTGTCTTTGTTTTTTGCAATTTATATTTTAGAAGTTGACTTTCTGGGTCCTGACTTTCAAACTTTGCTTTGTGTGTGTGTTAGTCATCCAGTCGTGTCCAACTCTATGCGACCCCATGGACTGTAGCCCACCAGGCTCCTCTGTCCATGGGATTCTCTAGGGAAGAATACTGGAGTAGATGGCCAGGCCCTCCTCTGGGGATCTACCTGACTCAGGGATCAAATCTAGGTCTCCTGCATTTCAGGCAGACTTTTTACCATCTGAGCCACAAGGAAAGCCTCAAACTTTGCTAGATATTGCAAAAAGCTTTCAATTAACAGTTTTCTCTCTCAATTTCTTAATTCTTTTCTTCTTAAATTTAAACAAAAATCCCTGTTGTAAAGCTTCAGTGTTCATTAATTACTATTAATCATCAGTAATTAACAGTAAGAATTTGAAAGTTCCTGTTTCCCCTACTTCTTCACCACTACTTGTCATCGATAAACTTTAATTTTTTCCAGAGTAATGACACGAAAGGGTACCTTGTTCCAATTTGCATGTTTCTATTACTAGCAAGTTTCAACTTTTTTTCATATCTTTATTGGTCATAGAGTTTCTTGTCTGTGAGCTACAATTTATATTCATTTTTTTTCCTGGGTCTTTTGTCTTTTTTCTTAATAGAACATTTTATATAGTCTAGATTACAATTATTTCTTAAATGTCTTGTAAGTATTTTCTCTGTCTCTAGGTTGCCTTTTAACTTAGTTTATGATGTCTAAAGCATGATAGGTAATTCTCTGTACAGGTTTTTTGTCTCCTTAGGTAAATTTAAGTATTTGTTCTTTTTTGTTGCAATGGTAAATGAGATTTTTTTCCTTAATTTCTCTTCCTGATCTTTCATTGTTAGTGTATAGGAATGCAAGAGATCCCTGTGTGTTAATTTCATAACCTGTGAATTTACTAAATGTATTTATTAGATCTAGTAGTTTTCTGGTGGCATCTTTAGGATTTTCTATGTATAGCATGATGTCATCCACTATGTTAAGAAAGGAGCAGTAAGATTCCATGAAGGAAATGAGTGTTTGGTGTTGAGACAAACCAAACGAAGACCATCCATTTCCCCCAATGGCAGACATTTTGGAATTACAACAAATGTGGCAATGAATTATCATTGTGTCTTTGTTTTTTGCAATTTATATTTTAGAAGTTGACTTTCTGGGTCCTGACTTTCAAACTTTGCTTTGTGTGTGTGTTAGTCATCCAGTCGTGTCCAACTCTATGCGACCCCATGGACTGTAGCCCACCAGGCTCCTCTGTCCATGGGATTCTCTAGGGAAGAATACTGGAGTAGATGGCCAGGCCCTCCTCTGGGGATCTACCTGACTCAGGGATCAAATCTAGGTCTCCTGCATTTCAGGCAGACTTTTTACCATCTGAGCCACAAGGAAAGCCTCAAACTTTGCTAGATATTGCAAAAGCTTTCAATTAACAGTTTTCTCTCTCAATTTCTTAATTCTTTTCTTCTTAAATTTAAACAAAAATCCCTGTTGTAAAGCTTCAGTGTTCATTAATTACTATTAATCATCAGTAATTAACAGTAAGAATTTGAAAGTTCCTGTTTCCCCTACTTCTTCACCACTACTTGTCATCGATAAACTTTAATTTTTTCCAGAGTAATGACACGAAAGGGTACCTTGTTCCAATTTGCATGTTTCTATTACTAGCAAGTTTCAACTTTTTTTCATATCTTTATTGGTCATAGAGTTTCTTGTCTGTGAGCTACAATTTATATTCATTTTTTTTCCTGGGTCTTTTGTCTTTTTTCTTAATAGAACATTTTATATAGTCTAGATTACAATTATTTCTTAAATGTCTTGTAAGTATTTTCTCTGTCTCTAGGTTGCCTTTTAACTTAGTTTATGATGTCTAAAGCATGATAGGTAATTCTCTGTACAGGTTTTTTGTCTCCTTAGGTAAATTTAAGTATTTGTTCTTTTTTGTTGCAATGGTAAATGAGATTTTTTTCCTTAATTTCTCTTCCTGATCTTTCATTGTTAGTGTATAGGAATGCAAGAGATCCCTGTGTGTTAATTTCATAACCTGTGAATTTACTAAATGTATTTATTAGATCTAGTAGTTTTCTGGTGGCATCTTTAGGATTTTCTATGTATAGCATGATGTCATCCACAAACAGTGGCAGTTTTAACTTCTTTGCCAATTAGGAGTTTTAAGTTTCTTTTTCTTCTCTGATTGTTGTGGCTAGGACTATATTGAATAATAGAGAACAAACTGATGGATACCAAGGAAGAAAGAGGGGAATGGGATGAATTGGGAGATTGAAACTGACATATATACACTACTGATACAATAGAAAACTAATGAGAACCTAGCCCAGGGAACTCTGTTCAGAGCTCTCTGGTGACCTAAATGGGAGGGAAATCGCTCAAAGAGGGGACATATATTTATGTATAAGTTATTCACTTTTCTGTACAGTAGGCATTGTACGTTGTAATGCCACTATGCACGAATAAAAATTTAAAAAATAAAATATGGTATTTAAAATGTTTATGTTATCAAATTTATTCACCTTTTAGTTTGTACTTAATGGCTTGGCTTTTTGACTCTTAATAGACTTTGTTTCAGAGCAGTTTTAGCTTCACAGTAAAATTGGGCAGAAGGTACCCAGATATCCTGTATACTCCCTTCCCCCTACATGCATATCCTCTTCTGTTATCAATATACACCAGTCATACATACATTACAACTGATGAATTTGTGTTTTAAAAAATCTTTCCTTACTCCAATATAATGAGGTAGTTTCCTACATTTTCTTCTAGAGTTTCTTGTCTGTGAGCTACAATTTATATTCATTTTTTTTCCTGGGTCTTTTGTCTTTTTTCTTAATAGAACATTTTATATAGTCTAGATTACAATTATTTCTTAAATGTCTTGTAAGTATTTTCTCTGTCTCTAGGTTGCCTTTTAACTTAGTTTATGATGTCTAAAGCATGATAGGTAATTCTCTGTACAGGTTTTTTGTCTCCTTAGGTAAATTTAAGTATTTGTTCTTTTTTGTTGCAATGGTAAATGAGATTTTTTTCCTTAATTTCTCTTCCTGATCTTTCATTGTTAGTGTATAGGAATGCAAGAGATCCCTGTGTGTTAATTTCATAACCTGTGAATTTACTAAATGTATTTATTAGATCTAGTAGTTTTCTGGTGGCATCTTTAGGATTTTCTATGTATAGCATGATGTCATCCACAAACAGTGGCAGTTTTAACTTCTTTGCCAATTAGGAGTTTTTATTTAGTTTTTCTTCTCTGATTGTTGTGGCTAGGACTATATTGAATAATAGAGAACAAACTGATGGATACCAAGGAAGAAAGAGGGGAATGGGATGAATTGGGAGATTGAAACTGACATATATACACTACTGATACAATAGAAAACTAATGAGAACCTAGCCCAGGGAACTCTGTTCAGAGCTCTCTGGTGACCTAAATGGGAGGGAAATCGCTCAAAGAGGGGACATATATTTATGTATAAGTTATTCACTTTTCTGTACAGTAGGCATTGTACGTTGTAATGCCACTATGCACGAATAAAAATTTAAAAAATAAAATATGGTATTTAAAATGTTTATGTTATCAAATTTATTCACCTTTTAGTTTGTACTTAATGGCTTGGCTTTTTGACTCTTAATAGACTTTGTTTCAGAGCAGTTTTAGCTTCACAGTAAAATTGGGCAGAAGGTACCCAGATATCCTGTATACTCCCTTCCCCCTACATGCATATCCTCTTCTGTTATCAATATACACCAGTCATACATACATTACAACTGATGAATTTGTGTTTTAAAAAATCTTTCCTTACTCCAATATAATGAGGTAGTTTCCTACATTTTCTTCTAAGATTTTTGAGGATTGTTTTTGGCCTTTAAGTCTTTGTTTTGGGGTTTTTTGTAACTTTTTTTTTTTTGGCCACTTCTATTGGTCTTTCATTTATTTATTTTCATCCATCTTTGTTCTTTGGCCTGTGTGGGCCTCCCATCGCAGTGGCCTCTCCTGTCGCAGAACACTGGCTCTGGGTGCATGTGCTCCAGACCTCCAGCTCAGTAGTTGGACACATGGGTCCAGCCACTCTGTGGCACGTGAAATCTTCCCAGGCCAGGGATCGAACTGGCACCCCTTACACTGCAAGATGGTGTCCTTACTCACTGGACCACCAGGGAAGCCCCCGGCCTTTAAGTCTTTAATCCATGTGGCCTTTCTATTGTTATGGAATGAGGAAGAATTTAATTTTCTGATACAGTAAAAAATCTGTTTCTCATTCACATGAAGTCATCCCATCCTATTGGTAGATTCACCTGCAGCCACACTGAAAGATCGAGGGTAGCAAAGCAGTGCATAGCAGGCATCAGGACTGAGCATTGTGGGTAAACCACTGGGTTCATGGATGAGCCTCACAGACCAAAGAGCAAACTAGTGGTGTTGCCAGGATTAGTGAGTGGGGTGACCTTGGTGGAATCCTTCCTATTATGGACATTAACTAATGGGGAACCGGGGAGATTCAACTGATTGAAAAAGAATAAAACATACCTGACGTCACAATTGGATATTGGATCTGGTTCAAAACAACCAATCGGCAAATACAGCTGCAGATATGGCAGAACTAACACAGGCAAAGTATTTTCCAACCAAATAGAGACAATCCAGAAGAAAGTATTTTCTATTTCCTCCAAGTAATATTACTAATTTATGCAATATATACTAAAGTCTCCTTTATGTTCTTAAAAAACCCTATACAGTGGAGAGAAAAGAAAAAAATACTATCTGAATTCTTCAGTTTGGAAAATAGAGTTTATTTCTCTTCTGCTAAAAGGATACTTAAATAAAATCATTTAATAATTTAAGAAGAGGCACAATTTTATCCTATAAGTAAAACAACTATAAGGAATTTCATGGTAAGTTTAGTATTTATGTAGCTTTTTAAAGAAAATAAAACATTGAATAATAAAAAACATTATACTAAATAACAAGGGATTATAGTCAACATCTTCTAACCTTATAATAACCTATCATATAAAAGAAATGTATATGTTTAGATATATATGTCTGAATCACTTTTTAGTACATCAGAAATTAACACGATATTGCAAGTCAAACATATTTAAATTTAATAAAAAGCATTTGTACTGGTATTATGCCTTCTGAAGTAAAATCTCAGAGTACATCATCTACATTATTAAAATTAAAAAGCATAGAATACAGTGTGTAATTTCCAAGATGAATGTCAGTTTAAGTATTCAAAATATAGTTTGATCTTTGTGATAAAAAAAAAAAAAAAGAAATTCGCTGGGAATATCCCACTTGCTTTCTAAATCCCCCTATTGGCCTAGGTAATTTTTCTTACTCTTCCACAGCACATGGCATTCTTTCTATGAATGACATCAGTTTGGAAATACCCTGTGGTTTCTGAGTTATAAATGGATAGCTCACTATGAACTCCTGATTATATTATGATTCATACTTTCACTTCTGTTTTTTTAATACTATCATTTTGAAAAAGTGAAAGTGAAACTGTTTCATGGGCAAACAGTTCAATATGGAAAAGAACAAATATGGTTCAATGTAATGATTTACAAAATATTTAAGGTTTATTGCATAAGAATATGGTGAAGACTATTTCTTAAGGAAGGAAACAATGTGGTCGTGACCAAAATTGCTCTTAGAGAGTGAATCTGGGTGTTAACGATAATGTTTGTCAGAGTTCTGTTTTACACGGGAGCATTACTTATGATTTCTTCTGGCATCTATCTATCATGCTTTTAAAACTTGCTTTCTTGATGAAATTGGTTTATGAAGTCTTTTATGCAATATATACTAAAGTCTCCTTTATGTTCTTAAAAAACCCTATACAGTGGAGAGAAAAGAAAAAAATACTATCTGAATTCTTCAGTTTGGAAAATAGAGTTTATTTCTCTTCTGCTAAAAGGATACTTAAATAAAATCATTTAATAATTTAAGAAGAGGCACAATTTTATCCTATAAGTAAAACAACTATAAGGAATTTCATGGTAAGTTTAGTATTTATGTAGTTTTTTAAAGAAAATAAAACATTGAATAATAAAAACATTATACTAAATAACAAGGGATTATAGTCAACATCTTCTAACCTTATAATAACCTATCATATAAAAGAAATGTATATGTTTAGATATATATGTCTGAATTACTTTTTAGTACATCAGAAATTAACACGATATTGCAAGTCAAACATATTTAAATTTAATAAAAAGCATTTGTACTGGTATTATGCCTTCTGAAGTAAAATCTCAGAGTACATCATCTACATTATTAAAATTAAAAAGCATAGAATACAGTGTGTAATTTCCAAGATGAATGTCAGTTTAAGTATTCAAAATATAGTTTGATCTTTGTGATAAAAAAAAAAAAAAAGAAATTCGCTGGGAATATCCCACTTGCTTTCTAAATCCCCCTATTGGCCTAGGTAATTTTTCTTACTCTTCCACAGCACATGGCATTCTTTCTATGAATGACATCAGTTTGGAAATACCCTGTGGTTTCTGAGTTATAAATGGATAGCTCACTATGAACTCCTGATTATATTATGATTCATACTTTCACTTCTGTTTTTTTAATACTATCATTTTGAAAAAGTGAAAGTGAAACTGTTTCATGGGCAAACAGTTCAATATGGAAAAGAACAAATATGGTTCAATGTAATGATTTACAAAATATTTAAGGTTTATTGCATAAGAATATGGTGAAGACTATTTCTTAAGGAAGGAAACAATGTGGTCGTGACCAAAATTGCTCTTAGAGAGTGAATCTGGGTGTTAACGATAATGTTTGTCAGAGTTCTGTTTTACACGGGAGCATTACTTATGATTTCTTCTGGCATCTATCTATCATGCTTTTAAAACTTGCTTTCTTGATGAAATTGGTTTATGAATCCTAGTCTTTTACCTCTGGAATTTGTTCTGCTAATCATTACACTATGTTAGAAAGAGAATAATGACTAGTTATTATCCTGATAGCTAGCTAGCTAGAGTAAGAATGGAAAACGAAAGCAAAGAAGGAAGAAAGAAAAAAAGAAAAGAAAGAAGAAAGGAAAGAACCATATGGAAAGTTCCAACCTAACTCCAGGCTTGGAAGCCTTTATTCATACTTCAAGTTTCCTTAGGGCAGCTGTCATGTCTGCTCATTGCAGTCAGTTCCCTGCACCTTTGTCAGTTCCTGGCATGTAGCAACACTCAGCAAATATTTGTTGACTAAATAAACACTGTAGGTTAAAAGAAATTTTTTTTTTTTTGTACTTCATGGTTTTCTGTGGAAAACCACCAACACAGTAAAAATGCGTTCTGAGGTCTCAGCATTCTAGTAACCAAGACTATCAGGAATCTAATGAGATCTCTCTCTTATGAGAGCCTTCAAGTAGCAGTGCATGTTATCACAAGGTATGAGGTCTAACTCAAGATGCCCTTTTGCCTTGTGATTCTTCATTTGACATTACTTGTAGAATGGGAATTTTTCCAGAGATTATAACCCTTTAAAAAGACTAGGTAAAAAATCTTTTTTTTTTCAAGTATAAACTTATCTTCTTGGGCTGTCTGTCACCAAAGGGCAGGTCCTACCAAAGAATTATGTCTTATGCATCAATATGTGTTTTCCTATAAATGAATTAATTCCTCAAAATCAAATGTCCCAGGGCTTCCCTGGTGGTCCAGTGGGTAAGGACACCACCTTGCAGTGCAAGGCGCCAGTTCAATCCCTGGCCTGGGAAGATCCCACTGGGGTGGGCCCATGTGTCCAATTGCAAGGCCGAGCCAATACAGTTCAGGGCAAACAGTTCAATATGGAAAAGAACAAATATGGTTCAATGTAATGATTTACAAAATATTTAAGGTTTATTGCATAAGAATATGGTGAAGACTATTTCTTAAGGAAGGAAACAATGTGGTCGTGACCAAAATTGCTCTTAGAGAGTGAATCTGGGTGTTAACGATAATGTTTGTCAGAGTTCTGTTTTACACGGGAGCATTACTTATGATTTCTTCTGGCATCTATCTATCATGCTTTTAAAACTTGCTTTCTTGATGAAATTGGTTTATGAATCCTAGTCTTTTACCTCTGGAATTTGTTCTGCTAATCATTACACTATGTTAGAAAGAGAATAATGACTAGTTATTATCCTGATAGCTAGCTAGCTAGAGTAAGAATGGAAAACGAAAGCAAAGAAGGAAGAAAGAAAAAAAGAAAAGAAAGAAGAAAGGAAAGAACCATATGGAAAGTTCCAACCTAACTCCAGGCTTGGAAGCCTTTATTCATACTTCAAGTTTCCTTAGGGCAGCTGTCATGTCTGCTCATTGCAGTCAGTTCCCTGCACCTTTGTCAGTTCCTGGCATGTAGCAACACTCAGCAAATATTTGTTGACTAAATAAACACTGTAGGTTAAAAGAAATTTTTTTTTTTTTGTACTTCATGGTTTTCTGTGGAAAACCACCAACACAGTAAAAATGCGTTCTGAGGTCTCAGCATTCTAGTAACCAAGACTATCAGGAATCTAATGAGATCTCTCTCTTATGAGAGCCTTCAAGTAGCAGTGCATGTTATCACAAGGTATGAGGTCTAACTCAAGATGCCCTTTTGCCTTGTGATTCTTCATTTGACATTACTTGTAGAATGGGAATTTTTCCAGAGATTATAACCCTTTAAAAAGACTAGGTAAAAAATCTTTTTTTTTTCAAGTATAAACTTATCTTCTTGGGCTGTCTGTCACCAAAGGGCAGGTCCTACCAAAGAATTATGTCTTATGCATCAATATGTGTTTTCCTATAAATGAATTAATTCCTCAAAATCAAATGTCCCAGGACTTCCCCTGGTGGTCCAGTGGGTAAGGACACCACCTTGCAGTGCAAGGGGCGCCAGTTCAATCCCTGGCCTGGGAAGATCCCACGTGCCACGGAGCGGCTGGGCCAATGTGTCCAATTACCGAGCCGGAGCTCTGGAGCGCATGCGCCCAGAGCCAGCGCTCTGCAACGACAGACGTCACCACGATGGGAGGCCCACAGGAGCCAAAAGAACAAAGACGGATGAAAATAGAGAAATGAAAGACCAATAGAAGTGGCCTGCCCGCTCCCCTCCCTCCCCAACACAACCCCCACCCAAAATAAATAAATCTTTAAAAAAAAAAAATCAAATGTCCCAGGGCTTCCCTGGTGGTCCAGTGGGTAAGGACACTGCCTAGCAGTGCAAGTGGCGCCGGTTCAATCCATGGCCTGGGAAGATCCCACCTGCTGCAGAGTGGCTGGACCAATGTGTGTCCAAGTACTGAACAGGATCTCTGGAGCGCATGTGCCCAGAGCCAGTGCTCTGTGATGAGAAAGGCCACTGTGATGGGAAGCCCACACAGGCCAAAGAACAAAGATGGATGAAAATAAATAAATGAAAGATCAATAGAAGTGCCCCCCCCCCCCAAAAATCAAATGTCCCCTTCCCAAACCAATTTTTATTTTTTTAACCACACTGCTCTGATGTTTGTATTTAAAATCTACCAACTTCTTTAGTTTAATGAGTTGAAACATGATCTTGTCTGAGAAAGAATGCAATCTTCTGTTTTAAACCATAAGTAACCTCTTAAAATGGGTAATCTAACACACCAGTTAGTCAGCCACTCTTCATATTTCTAAGAAATTGGAACAGAGGGATATGACTGTATAAGCGGTAAGGAGTGAAACATGTTTAGAAGATTGTTTAGTAGGAAATACAAAAGTTACTCCTTCCAGAAATCTTCAGGAAGCCCCCATATGTCATTTAAGATATTAGAACATTTCAACGTCAATTATACCAATAATCTGACCTGAAAATAAATTGTGAATATGCTGAGAATAGCAGTGGTAGTTAAAAAAAAGTGGTTTCTGCTTTAGGCCATTACATTTTTTGTTAGAAAAAGATAAATCAGCAATAGATTACCGGAACAAGATTGCTATAAAGGTTAAATGGATATTAATGAAAATAATATCAAACAATGAGTTCTTTGACAATTTCAGAAAGAGTAGAAATATGGACATCATCTTACTGAGAACTGTTTATTAAAAAGCCAAAAAGACTTGATTTGTAACCTATTAAATGTTGTTAAAAGAAATAATAAATTAAAAAGAAAGGGAGGGGCTTCTCATGGTCCAGTGGATAAAGACACTGCCTTGCAGTGCAAGGGATGCCTGGGAAGATCCCACGTGCCACGGAGTGGCTGGACCAATGTGTCCAATTACCAAGTCGGAGCTCTGGAGCGCATGCGCCCAGAGCCGGTGCTCTGTGACAAGAGAGGCCACTACAGTGGGAGGCCCACACAGGCCAGAGAACAAAGATAAATAAATGAAAGATCAATAGAAGTGCCCCCTCCAGAAAAAAAAACGGGGGGAGTTTGTCAGTCTGACTTATGAAAGAAGAAAGAATCTATGAAGTACACTTTGGCAGAGAATTCTAGAGAAATTTATTCCTGAGATTTGTCCTTTCTGGTGTTGATTCTTAAAATTGTAGCATTCTTCTTTGCTTGATGCCATTGAACATCTTGTTTAAATTAACCTCCACTTACTCTGAATTCATATTCACTAAGTAATATTTTGATTATAATTTGATTTCTGATATAGATTTACAAGGAAGGAATGATTGGACTAGAGAATCCTCTGGCAGTTATATGTTATAATAAGAGATTTTTCCCCCGCTGGTTTGTATAGAACTCTCTTGAATGTAGTTTTAATGAGTTACAATGTCCAAGTCTGACCAAGTCTGGGGTACCTGAGGAAGTGAAATTTTCAATCAGACAAAGCTGAGCAATAGATTGGGCTTCCATGGCCTCCCCAAGGCTGTTGCACCTTTGATAAGGTCTCCTCACCTCTTATGGGGACAGTGTGAAAGAGTTGCTGGTAAAATGCATGCCATGGAGAGGTGCAGCACTTATACGAGGAAGAGGGTAATAAAATAGTGTGCTGAGAAGAAGCAAAGCAAGGACTAAAAGAGAGCATTTAGCATCCTTGCTGAAGGAATGTATTACTGACATATTAAGCTCCAACATATGCAACAGTATATTACAGCTGATCAGGTGTGATGGTTGATTGCATGTGTTGGCTTAACTGGGTCATGGGGTGCCCAGACACTTGGTCAAATGTTATTGATGATGATGATGTCAGTGAGAGTGTTGATGAGACTGACATTTGAATTGGTAGACTGAGTAAAGCACATTGCCCCCTGGCATGTGGATGGACCTCATCCAATCAGTTGAAGGCCTGGTTAGAACAAAAGGCTGAACCTCTTGCATGAGAGGAAAAGCCTTCTGCCTGGCTGCCTTTGAGCTGAAGCATCAGGTTTTTTTTTGTTTTTGCTTTCAGACACTAACTGAAACATTGGCCCTTCTTGGGTCTTCCTGCTGGTATTCAGACTAGAATCACACGATCAGCTCTCCTGAGTTTCCAGCTTGCCGACTGAAGATCTTGAGACTTGTCAGCTTTCATAATCATGTGAGCTTCTTTTTTTTTTTTTTATGACAAATCTCTTTCTCCATCTATATACCTTCTATTTGTTCTGTGTCTCTAGAGAACCCTGACTAAGTAAATCAGGTATCTTCCTGAAATGGCAGTTACAAGAACATTTTACTGTTACAAATGAATTAGGTCCTTAATGTACTCACTGGGGCCCCGCGGAAAAGTTATTTACTAAGTAATATTTTGATTATAATTTGATTTCTGATATAGATTTACAAGGAAGGAATGATTGGACTAGAGAATCCTCTGGCAGTTATATGTTATAATAAGAGATTTTTCCCCCGCTGGTTTGTATAGAACTCTCTTGAATGTAGTTTTAATGAGTTACAATGTCCAAGTCTGACCAAGTCTGGGGTACCTGAGGAAGTGAAATTTTCAATCAGACAAAGCTGAGCAATAGATTGGGCTTCCATGGCCTCCCCAAGGCTGTTGCACCTTTGATAAGGTCTCCTCACCTCTTATGGGGACAGTGTGAAAGAGTTGCTGGTAAAATGCATGCCATGGAGAGGTGCAGCACTTATACGAGGAAGAGGGTAATAAAATAGTGTGCTGAGAAGAAGCAAAGCAAGGACTAAAAAAGAGAGCATTTAGCATCCTTGCTGAAGGAATGTATTACTGACATATTAAGCTCCAACATATGCAACAGTATATTACAGCTGATCAGGTGTGATGGTTGATTGCATGTGTTGGCTTAACTGGGTCATGGGGTGCCCAGACACTTGGTCAAATGTTATTGATGATGATGATGTCAGTGAGAGTGTTGATGAGACTGACATTTGAATTGGTAGACTGAGTAAAGCACATTGCCCCCTGGCATGTGGATGGACCTCATCCAATCAGTTGAAGGCCTGGTTAGAACAAAAGGCTGAACCTCTTGCATGAGAGGAAAAGCCTTCTGCCTGGCTGCCTTTGAGCTGAAGCATCAGGTTTTTTTTTGTTTTGTTTTTGCTTTCAGACACTAACTGAAACATTGGCCCTTCTTGGGTCTTCCTGCTGGTATTCAGACTAGAATCACACGATCAGCTCTCCTGAGTTTCCAGCTTGCCGACTGAAGATCTTGAGACTTGTCAGCTTTCATAATCATGTGAGCTTCTTTTTTTTTTTTTTATGACAAATCTCTTTCTCCATCTATATACCTTCTATTTGTTCTGTGTCTCTAGAGAACCCTGACTAAGTAAATCAGGTATCTTCCTGAAATGGCAGTTACAAGAACATTTTACTGTTACAAATGAATTAGGTCCTTAATGTACTCACTGGCAGCGGAAAAGTGTTTTCATCTACACTAGATTCTTCTGTGACTCAGTGAATGTGCTTCCTATTTTTTTTTTAATGAGAATATATCCCATCTCATTAACACTTGTCAGATTTGTCCTCAGTAATGGAAAATTATATGCAGTAATGAATGTAAAAATCTGGCGTCCTCTTATGTCAGAGAGGTCTGTGGTACATCTCACCTGGTTACTTTTATTTGTGCTGTTGCCACATTTGCTTTAGTTTAATAGATGCTCTGTGCTCAGCTGTGTGTTCAGTTGCTCAGTTGTGGCTGACTCTGTGCTACGCCATGGACTATATAGCCTGCCAGGTTTTTCTGTCCATGGGATTTTCCAGACAAGAATACTGGAGCAGTGGCCATTTTCTCCTCTAGGGGATCTTCCTGACACAGGGATCAAACCCATGTTTCTTGCATTGCCTGCATTGTAAGGTGGATTCTTTACCACTAGTGCCAGCTGGGAATTCCAGCTTAATAGGTGCTTCTCTCAAATCCCCAAGCTCAAACTTGACTCATCTCTCCACCACAATGTCAACAGTTCCATAAGTTGCGAGTCCTGGAGAAGTGTTTTTAAGACACATGAATGAAAAGAAAATCTAAATCAACAAGTGAATATGCTCCATCACGACAAAAAAAAAAAATGCTATGCATTAATTCCACAAGCATTTATTGAGGAGTACCAGTGTACCAGACTGGAGAAACAAATATGAAGCCGACATAGACACTTTTATTAAAGAAGGGAGACAGGAAAACAGATTGAAGATTAGGAGGAAAAGGAAAGTGCTTGATGTTTCTGGGGTTTCATTGGTTTACTGGGTGTTCTGTTAAAGACTTCACAATGAATCTTCAAAATGGCTTTCTTAGGTAGCACTATTATCTCTCACTTTTGTAAGAGGACATCTAGGCTCAGAGAGGTCCTCCGGTTAGAATAGAAATTATAGCTAACATTCACTGAGCCTCAGTGACAGTGTAGAGTTCAAAACTGTATGTATGGTTTCACACACATTCTGCTTTCTATTACACTTCACCTTGTTGTTTTGTTTTAGTCCTGCACTGTGTGATATGATAGCCACTGGCTACGTTGACTATTGGGCATGTGAAACGTGGCCAGTCCAAACTGAGATGTACTGTAAGCATAGGATATAAAACAAATTTCAGAGACTTAGTATGAAAAAGAATGTGAAATACCTTGTTAATAATTTTTGTATTGATTACTTGTAGCAATGATAATATTATGGATATACTGATGTATTTGGACGTCCCTGGTAGCTCAGATGTAAAGAATCCACCTGCAGGACAAAAGACCTGAGTTCGATCCCTGGATTGGGAAGATCTCCTGGAGAACGAAAAGGCTACCCACTCCAGTACTCTTGCCTAGAGAATTCCATAGCTCGTCCATAGGTCACAAAGAGTTGGACACAACTGTGACACACACATGTTCTTCCATGACTAAGCCTGCCAGGTTTTTCTGTCCATGGGATTTTCCAGACAAGAATACTGGAGCAGTGGCCATTTTCTCCTCTAGGGGATCTTCCTGACACAGGGATCAAACCCATGTTTCTTGCATTGCCTGCATTGTAAGGTGGATTCTTTACCACTAGTGCCAGCTGGGAATTCCAGCTTAATAGGTGCTTCTCTCAAATCCCCAAGCTCAAACTTGACTCATCTCTCCACCACAATGTCAACAGTTCCATAAGTTGCGAGTCCTGGAGAAGTGTTTTTAAGACACATGAATGAAAAGAAAATCTAAATCAACAAGTGAATATGCTCCATCACGACAAAAAAAAAAAATGCTATGCATTAATTCCACAAGCATTTATTGAGGAGTACCAGTGTACCAGACTGGAGAAACAAATATGAAGCCGACATAGACACTTTTATTAAAGAAGGGAGACAGGAAAACAGATTGAAGATTAGGAGGAAAAGGAAAGTGCTTGATGTTTCTGGGGTTTCATTGGTTTACTGGGTGTTCTGTTAAAGACTTCACAATGAATCTTCAAAATGGCTTTCTTAGGTAGCACTATTATCTCTCACTTTTGTAAGAGGACATCTAGGCTCAGAGAGGTCCTCCGGTTAGAATAGAAATTATAGCTAACATTCACTGAGCCTCAGTGACAGTGTAGAGTTCAAAACTGTATGTATGGTTTCACACACATTCTGCTTTCTATTACACTTCACCTTGTTGTTTTGTTTTAGTCCTGCACTGTGTGATATGATAGCCACTGGCTACGTTGACTATTGGGCATGTGAAACGTGGCCAGTCCAAACTGAGATGTACTGTAAGCATAGGATATAAAACAAATTTCAGAGACTTAGTATGAAAAAGAATGTGAAATACCTTGTTAATAATTTTTGTATTGATTACTTGTAGCAATGATAATATTATGGATATACTGATGTATTTGGACGTCCCTGGTAGCTCAGATGTAAAGAATCCACCTGCAGGACAAAAGACCTGAGTTCGATCCCTGGATTGGGAAGATCTCCTGGAGAACGAAAAGGCTACCCACTCCAGTACTCTTGCCTAGAGAATTCCATAGCTCGTCCATAGGTCACAAAGAGTTGGACACAACTGTGCAACTTTCACTTCACTCACTGATGTTTTTGACATAATTTTCAAGAGAAACAGAGCCCATAGAACTTGTCTGTCTGCCTGTCTGTTAAATCTATCATCTATCTTTCTATCTATTGGGACTTTCCAGTGACATGGTGGTAAAGAATTTGCCTGCCAACGCAGGGGACATCTGACAGAAAAGCAGAGATAGAGAATGAGAGCTAGAGAGGGGGAGAGAGAGGGGTATTTATTTTAAGGAATTGGTTCATGTGTTTGTAGGTGTTGGCAAGACTGAAATAAACAGAGGGGGCTGGCAGGCTGGAGATTCAGGTAAGTGTTGCCATTGCAGTCTTGAGTTTGTGATCTGCAGGGTAGACCAGGAAGGCTGGAAACTCAGGTAGTGTAATGACTACATTGTTCACACCCCTTTTCCTTTCTCCAACAATTCCTGTGTAGAAGCTACAATCCCCAGTATAACTATATTTGAAGATATGGCGTTTAAGGAGTAATTAAGGTTAAATGAGGTCATAAGGGTAGAGCCCCGATCTAATATGACTTGTGTTTTCAAAGAGGAGGAGATATCAGAAATACATGAACTCAGAGGAATGGCTACATGAATACACAGTGGAAAAAGACTCTCTGCATGCTGAGGAGAGAGGCCTCAGGAAAATTTAAACTACCGACCCTATTGTTGGACTTCCAGCCTCCAAAGTTGTGAAAAATATTTGCTCGTTAAGCCATTTAGCTTGTGGTGTTTTATTAAGACAGCCCTAAGGAACTGATACAGTCCCAAGAAACTAATACAGGTTGCAGTCTTGAGGTTGAATTCCTTCTTGGGGCATTTCAGTCCTTGCTTTTAGGACCTTCAACTGATTGGATGAGGCCCACCCACATCATGGAGGGTGAAAGTGTTAGTTGCTCAGTCGTGTCTGACTCTTTGCAATCCCATGAACTGGGGTCTCACCAGGCTCCTCTGTCCATGGAATTCTCCAGGCAAGAATACTAGAGTGGATTGCCATCGCCTTTTCCAGGGAATCCTCCCAACCAAGGGATCAAACCAGGGTCTCTTGCATTACAGGCAGATTCTTTACTGTCTGACCCACCAGGGAAGTGCTACATCACGTAGAGTAATCTGCTTAATCCCACCTTAAAAAACATTCTCACGGGATTATCTGGATTAGTGTTTGAGCAGTCCACTGGGTGCTGTAACCTAGCTATAGCGATTGATGAAGTTAACCATCACACTTGGGCTTAATGTGTGGCTCATGTTTGTCCCTCACATCAAATTTCTATTGGACAGTACTGCTCTAAACATTTATGAAAGTAGATAGCAAGTTTCATAAAAAATACATGCACAAGGTGCATTGGGAGCACAGAAGAAAAACATTAATATCTGTTTGGGGCTGTTAAGGAAGATCTTACAGGGAGGGTGAAATGATTAAAGCACAAACCCTGGAACCAGAATGCTTTGGTTTGAATCTGCTGTGTTACTTCACTAGATAGGTATACCAGAGCAAGCAATTTATTCTCTCTGTGCTTTGTTTACCTTATCTGTAAAATGGGAGTAGTAATTAAACCTCCTCCATAGGGTCATTAAGTAGCCTATTTTTTTCTTAAAAAATTTTTTTGAAGTGTCATTGCTTTATAATGTTATATTAGTTTCTACTGTAAAATGAATTGAATCAGCTAAACATATACCTATATGCCCTTCATTAATTAAAGTATATAAATAAATACATTGACAGTATTTTGCCATCTCAAGATTCTTGTGGCAATAATTAGAAGATTTGTCAGGTTATATATTTTTGTTAAGTTGAATCACATAAAACTGATGGTGTTTGCACCCCTTTGACCACAAAACAGCATATTGTTATGGTTCAATTCCATCATAAATAAATATTTCCCTATCTTTCCTCTGTGACTCAGGAAAATTTTATTTCTCATTAACTCATTAATAAGAGGCCAGCTTTGATTGACTTTGTTGACTAAAATGTTGATTCCTTTTTCTTTCCCATTACTATATGAGCACCCATCTTGCATCCAGATGCTGTGGACTAGTTAGAGGGAATTTGCTATTTAATCAACAGTAAATGGCAGAAAGTGAAGAGGAATGAAAGACCCTCTTGATGAAGGTGAAAGAGGACACTGATAAAGCTGGCTTAAAACTCAGCATTCAAAAAATGAAGATCATGGAATATGGTCCCTTTACTTCATGGCAAATGGATTGGAAAACAGTGGAAACAATGACACACTTTATTTTTGTGAGCTTAAAAACCACTGCAGACAGTGACTGCAGCCAGGAAATTAAAAGATGTTTGCTCCTTGGAAGAAGCGCTATGACAAACTGAAGCAGCCTATTAAAAGCAGAGACATTCCAACCCAGCATCACACTAGTGGGGAATATTGTATTGGCATTGATCTCATTAAAAGGGTATGAATAAAAATATGTGTGAACAACAACAAAAAGCAGAGACATTATTTTGCCAACAAATGTCCATATAGTTGAAGTTATGGTTTTCCCAGTAATCATGTATGGATGTGATTGTTGGACAATAAAAAAGGCTGAGTGCCAAAGAATTGATGCTTTTGAACTGCGGTGCTAAGAAAGATTCTTGAGAGTCCCTCAGACTGCAAGGAGATCAAACCAATCAATCCTAAAGGAAATCAACCCTGAGCATTCATTGGAAGGACTTATGGTTGAAGCTCCAATACTTTGGTCACTTGATGTGAAAAGCTGACTCCTTGGAAAAGACCCTAATGCTGGGAAAGATAGAAGGCAGAAGGAGAAGGAGACGAGAGAACTAGATGGTTGGATGGCATCACTGAATCAATGGACATGAGTTTGAGCAAACTCTGGAGACAGTGAAGGACAACGAAGCCTGGTATGCCGCAGTGCAGTCATTTTATGCAACTGAATGACATAAAACTGATGGTGTTTGCACCCCTTTGACCACAAAACAGCATATTGTTATGGTTCAATTCCATCATAAATAAATATTTCCCTATCTTTCCTCTGTGACTCAGGAAAATTTTATTTCTCATTAACTCATTAATAAGAGGCCAGCTTTGATTGACTTTGTTGACTAAAATGTTGATTCCTTTTTCTTTCCCATTACTATATGAGCACCCATCTTGCATCCAGATGCTGTGGACTAGTTAGAGGGAATTTGCTATTTAATCAACAGTAAATGGCAGAAAGTGAAGAGGAATGAAAGACCCTCTTGATGAAGGTGAAAGAGGACACTGATAAAGCTGGCTTAAAACTCAGCATTCAAAAAATGAAGATCATGGAATATGGTCCCTTTACTTCATGGCAAATGGATTGGAAAACAGTGGAAACAATGACACACTTTATTTTTGTGAGCTTAAAAACCACTGCAGACAGTGACTGCAGCCAGGAAATTAAAAGATGTTTGCTCCTTGGAAGAAGCGCTATGACAAACTGAGGCAGCCTATTAAAAAGCAGAGACATTCCAACCCAGCATCACACTAGTGGGGAATATTGTATTGGCATTGATCTCATTAAAAGGGTATGAATAAAAATATGTGTGAACAACAACAAAAAGCAGAGACATTATTTTGCCAACAAATGTCCATATAGTTGAAGTTATGGTTTTCCCAGTAATCATGTATGGATGTGATTGTTGGACAATAAAAAAGGCTGAGTGCCAAAGAATTGATGCTTTTGAACTGCGGTGCTAAGAAAGATTCTTGAGAGTCCCTCAGACTGCAAGGAGATCAAACCAATCAATCCTAAAGGAAATCAACCCTGAGCATTCATTGGAAGGACTTATGGTTGAAGCTCCAATACTTTGGTCACTTGATGTGAAAAGCTGACTCCTTGGAAAAGACCCTAATGCTGGGAAAGATAGAAGGCAGAAGGAGAAGGAGACGAGAGAACTAGATGGTTGGATGGCATCACTGAATCAATGGACATGAGTTTGAGCAAACTCTGGAGACAGTGAAGGACAACGAAGCCTGGTATGCCGCAGTGCAGTCATTTTATGCAACTGAATGACTGAACAACAAACGAGGTCCCATGTAGCAAAAAGAACGGAGGAGTTTATGAAGTTCCTTTTCTCCTGTAAACTATAAAGATATGAAGGCCAACTGTTTTATAAAAGAAATATTCTTTCTCTTGGGAAATTTGATTTTAAGAATGGAAATGTATTTCATGTTGGCCAATTAGATTGTGAAAAACCAGTGACCAAGCAAAAGAAGATGTCGCTTAAATGGAGTATGAAGTATATGTTATTTGATGCGTCTTTATCTTAGATAATCAGCACAAATATACAAGCAAGCATCATTTATTTCCAATTCAGATGATTTTTGAAGGATTTTCCCATGTCCCTTCATAAGGAATTAGTCTGAGCTCCTGGTATTTACAGACAACCAAAGAGATTACCTCTGACCACACTACAAGATTTAGTGATACAGTCAGAAAATCAATTGGCCTAGACCTTAGGTCTCATTCCTTATGAGAAGATTTCATCCCTCTAGTTGTGTGAACAAGTGTCTTTTTAAAAAAACTGTTCGCTAAGGCATTGAGAAACACACTGGAGAATATTATAAATGTATTTTATTTATTTCACAAAACTTGACTTTCAGAGGGAGTTATTCAAACAAAGATCAAGCTAAATACAAAAGGTAAAGATTTAGAATCAGAAAACTCATCTTTCTCTTTTTTTAAAATATTATTTTATTTTAAAATTTATATTTGGCTGTGCTGGGTCTTTGATGCTGTGTGGGCATTTCTAGTTATGGTACATCAGCGTCTCATTGTGGTGGCTTCTCTTGTTGTGCAGCATGGGCTCCAGGCACTTGGGCTTCAGCAGCTATAGCACGTGGCTCAGTACTTGTGGCTCTCGGGCTATAGCACACAGACTCAAGAGCTGTGGTACAAGGTTTCAGCTGCTCCACAGCATGTAGCATTGTCCTGGATCAGGGATTGAACCCGTGTCTCCTGCATTGATAGGCAGATTCTTTACCACTGGACCACCAGGGCAGTCCTTGTGTTTCCTTTTAATACATATATGTATATGTATAACTAAGTCACTTTGCAGTACATGTGAAACAACACAACACTGTAAATAAACTATACTCCAATTTCAGATTAAATTTAAAATATTAGAAAAGAAGAATCATCTTTCTGTTCTTTGTTTCAGAACATCAGTTCTTCATAGCTCTCTAGTATCTGGCCTTATCTTTGGATAAGATCTCAGGTTGACCTACAGTTCCTTTTGTAATGTCTGTTCAATAAATGTAGAGGAGATATCTTCATCTTTTCATGTGTTATCAGTAGGATATGAAGCCATTTAGGGACTTTCCCAAGGTGAGAGGAGAGATCACATCATGAACCTGTAAGAAGATATTGTACCCTTCAGAGAGTTTGTACCAACAATATGAGGGATTATGCTTCTTATTTCTGACAAATAATATGCCCCATACCATGGCATATAAATCAAGGATGATCACTAGTTTTCTGTATTGGTTGAATGTTTCATCAAAGGAATGGCTACATAAGAGGAACAGGTAATTAGGGCAATGATGGGGTATCCTCTAGAGGACTCACACATGGGGAGTTTGCAGTTGTACCCATGAATCTGGAGCTCAGCAGAGAGGTCCAAGCTAAAGATACACCTCTGAAACTCATCAGCATAAAGGTGGCATTTCAAGTCCTTAGAGAGAATGGGATCTTTTATGGATAGTGTGCAGAAAGAGAAAGAAAAGGATGAGTGAAGAAGCCCCAACATATAAATGATGGGAAGAGGAAGAGCAGTCTGTGAAAAGAGGTAAGTGGAAAATAAGCCAGGATTGACTATACTAAACGATACAAGGGGAGGTGAGAACTTCAAAACAGAATATGCTTCAAATTCTACAGAGAAGTGAGAAAGATTGAAAAGCATCTTTTGAATTTAGCAATAGGGAGCTCCATTAGTGGGACTGGTTAGTACATGGTGAGTATATGAATTTACCAATAGGATGATGATTGGGATAACATAGTCTTTAGTTTAATGATGGATTTTGTTGCTCCTTTTCCTCTCTAGGAATAAGCTTAGAGATGGCTGTGGAGAGAGGTATCAGCTTGGGGTTTGCACACCACTCCAATATCCAGAAAGGTGTAGCATGGTAGAAAAGTATTTCTTTTGGCTCTTTGAAGTAAAATTACTAAAGTCAGTCTCACATAATTTCTCTATGTGTGCACCTTACTATGGAAATCAAAGGACTGCTCCTTAGAAGAGTCTACTCCAGGAGTAAGGGTTTACTTCAGGGTCGCTCTGAGCATATCTGTGCACTAAACATTGTATAAGAATCTTTATTTTCAATATCAGAAGTTGTGGTGATCCAAATTATGTGTTTGTAGATTTGTGTTAAGAATATCAACTCAGTTCAGTTGCTCAGTCGTGTCCAACTCTTTGTGACTCCATGAACAGCAGCACGCCAGGCTTCCCTGTCCTTCAGCATCTCCCGGAGCCTGCTTCAAACTCATTGACTCAGTGATGCCATCCGAATATCTTGTTCTCTGTCATCCTCTTCTCTTTTTGCCTTCTATTTTGCCCAACATTAGGCTCTTTTTCAATGAGTCATCTCTTTGCATCAGGTGGCCAAAGTATTGTAGCTTCAGCTTCAGCATCAGTCTTTCCATTCAGGGTTGATTTCCTTTATAACTTCTATCTATCACATTGAATGTGACACCAGGCAATTAATCAGAAATAAGAAATTTCACTGGTTAAGCTAGAAGTCAGGTAAGCTTGGGTGTGAATATTGCCTCATACTTTCTGGGTGATCTGAGGCATGCTACTTAACTTCTTTTAATTTCAATGTCCTCATCCATAAAGTAGGAATGATGATATCTACCTTGTTATGTTTTTATAAGTATTTAAGATAGCATCAACACCACTCAGTAAATGTTGGCCTCTATTAATTCTATTCTAATCTCCAAAGCTAATTTTTCTCTGCTTTGGAATCCATCCTTGAATGGAGATTTTCAAACATTGTGCCCACACCTCATCATACTCTAGTCTCCTTAGAGTCCTGTATGTTTCTTTTTGTTTCCTTCTTTTTAAAAATCATTCTTGCTATTAGTCATGTCTAGAGGTCAATTACTTTAAATTAATTAACGTATTTATTTTAATCTTGATGCTTTAATGAATGAATTCAGAATTCATTTTCTTCCTTTTCATGATCAACTCATCGAAGAAATAGTCTATACTCACTTTCATTTTTCCATTATTTTGTCTACAAATCATGAAATAGAACCTTAGCCTCCTATAACTGCCTATGAGAAGGTCATTAGTGACAAATTTCTAGAGAAAATCAATGGACTTTTGAAATTCGCAACCTCTTGGGCTATTCAGATGCATGCAATTCTGCTGAGAATCTCTTATTTGAAAACTCTCTTATCTTTTCCTGAGTTGCCACAACATCCTCAATTTTTTCTCACTGGCACTTCATTTCCAGCTACATCTCAGTCAGTGGAGTTTCTCAAGGATTAGTCTTTAGCTTACTTTTTCCTTTTATGCATTAATTTCTTCACAGAGTTTTCATCACAACTTTGATGATGAAAAGTATCACATCTTCATCTGTGTTCTGAGTTTTTAACTTGTATTCAACCTCTGTATTTCTAAATGTCTCAAACTCCTTCTATCTTTGCAGTCTTCAGCAGGTAGCTCACCTTTCATCTCTCACAAGTGACTCAATGGTAAAGAATCAGCCCATTAATGTAGGAGACACAGGAGACATGGGTTCCATCCCTGAGTCTGGGAGATTCCAGGAAATGGCAACCTGCTCCAATATTCTTGCCTGGAGAATCCCTATGAACAGAGGAGCCTGGCAGTCTATAGGCCATGGAGTCACGGAGTTGGACATGACCCAGCACAGCACAGCTCAGCACAGTTGATGAGGACCACGGCCCACTTCTATATTTCTTTTTGCTGTAACGTGGAGGGTAAAATCTACTTTGACAGTTGTAGGGCATCAACACCACTCAGTAAATGTTGGCCTCTATTAATTCTATTCTAATCTCCAAAGCTAATTTTTCTCTGCTTTGGAATCCATCCTTGAATGGAGATTTTCAAACATTGTGCCCACACCTCATCATACTCTAGTCTCCTTAGAGTCCTGTATGTTTCTTTTTGTTTCCTTCTTTTTAAAAATCATTCTTGCTATTAGTCATGTCTAGAGGTCAATTACTTTAAATTAATTAACGTATTTATTTTAATCTTGATGCTTTAATGAATGAATTCAGAATTCATTTTCTTCCTTTTCATGATCAACTCATCGAAGAAATAGTCTATACTCACTTTCATTTTTCCATTATTTTGTCTACAAATCATGAAATAGAACCTTAGCCTCCTATAACTGCCTATGAGAAGGTCATTAGTGACAAATTTCTAGAGAAAATCAATGGACTTTTGAAATTCGCAACCTCTTGGGCTATTCAGATGCATGCAATTCTGCTGAGAATCTCTTATTTGAAAACTCTCTTATCTTTTCCTGAGTTGCCACAACATCCTCAATTTTTTCTCACTGGCACTTCATTTCCAGCTACATCTCAGTCAGTGGAGTTTCTCAAGGATTAGTCTTTAGCTTACTTTTTCCTTTTATGCATTAATTTCTTCACAGAGTTTTCATCACAACTTTGATGATGAAAAGTATCACATCTTCATCTGTGTTCTGAGTTTTTAACTTGTATTCAACCTCTGTATTTCTAAATGTCTCAAACTCCTTCTATCTTTGCAGTCTTCAGCAGGTAGCTCACCTTTCATCTCTCACAAGTGACTCAATGGTAAAGAATCAGCCCATTAATGTAGGAGACACAGGAGACATGGGTTCCATCCCTGAGTCTGGGAGATTCCAGGAAATGGCAACCTGCTCCAATATTCTTGCCTGGAGAATCCCTATGAACAGAGGAGCCTGGCAGTCTATAGGCCATGGAGTCACGGAGTTGGACATGACCCAGCACAGCACAGCTCAGCACAGTTGATGAGGACCACGGCCCTTTTCTATATTTCTTTTTTGCTGTAACGTGGAGGTTAAAATCTACTTTGAGGGCTTCCCTGGTGGTCCAGTGGGTAAGGACACCACCTTTCAGTGCAAGGGGCGCCAGTTTGATCCCTGGCCTGGGAAGATCCCACGTGCCATGGAGTGACTGGACTGATGTGTCCAACTATTGAGCTGGAGTTCTGGAGTGCATGTGCCCAGAGCTGGTGCTCTGTGGTGAAAGAGGCCACTGTGATGGGAGGCCCACACAAGCCAAAGAACAAAGATGAAAATAAATGAAAGACCAATAGAAGTGGCCCCCCCCCACCAAAAAAAAATCTGCTTTGAACTGAATGAAAACAGTTCTCCAGTGGTTTATTTGGCTTTGAGGACAGCACTCAAATTGCTATTTCTTATGTGAAATTTAAATGCTTTATAATTAATTACTGTGTCCATTAAAAAATGCTGGTGTAGTGGATGGAAAACAAAACATAGGTAAACAATGGAGAAGAAATAGTTTTACATCCTTTTTGTTGTTGTTTAGTTGCTAAGTTGTGTCAGACTCTGCGACCCCATGGATAGCAGCACACCAGTCTTCCCTGTCCTTTACTTTCTCCCTAGAATGGTATAATACTTGTTTGGGAACTTGTGTTTATTTCCAGGCTAAGTTTATTTAATAATATTGAGACATAATTAGAATATGAGATTTAAATATATTAAATGTTGAGGATCGTACAAAACAAACAGACTAAACAACTGTTTTTTTTTTTTTTCTTTTTCTTTTGTTAATTATTTGGCTTTGGAACTTAATCTCATTAATATGTTTCTCCATAACTCTGGTTAAGAAATATTTTTTTTTCTGGGACATTAAATTTGGATATTTAGCAAACATTTTACGATTCATAACTTGGAGAATGCAATTCATTCTGAATATAATTACCTTCATTAAAACTGATTTGTGCAGTTAATTAGAAAAAAATCCACTGGTGGCAAGTTCCATGTTGAAGAAATATTTTATTTTGTGTGGTATTGAGAAAGCTTTCCTAAACTTTCATGTTTGTTATTTGAAAAATCCAAGTTGAATCTCAAATAAATTATAAATTTGGTAAGAAAAAAATATAAATGAGGCAAACTTCTTGATACAAATCCAACAAAAAGGGAACAAGTTTTCATTGAGTTGAAAAAAAGACTTATTTCTTTTATTCCTACCTAGTACACCTAGATCAGTCTCAGAAAGCACACAGACTTGCTCATGCATTGTCTGGTTGAGAAATGACTAAGATTCTATTCTGGACAAGGTCCCTTGGAAAGCTTCTTGGTGGCGATCAAACAACAATTATGATACTATTTGAGGCTATATGTCAGAATATTGAAAGCTCAACTGGAAGTCTTTTCAGTAGCTGAGTCACTGCAGTACTCTTAAAAATGACTTTTATTTTTACATCTCAATTTTTTCTATCACAATTCAAAAGGGAATTTTGGACTGAAGATATAATGAATCACTTAATGATAAGAAAAACTGGAAGTCAGAAAGAGGGAGAAGAAAGCTAATAAAGCCTTGAGAAATTTTGCCAGCTGAGAGGTGAGGGCCAAGTGTAGGTGAATTACCACTGAGACAATCGGACAGGACCAACATTTGTCTCCAAGCAATATGCTCCAAGAGGGCATATTTCTGCCTCCAAGTATCAGCTTTGTTTGATGTGTTGCCATTGTGCTTTTATTCATTCTCTTCTATTTTTCCCCTCAAACAGATATGTAGTAAATGTCATCTATATAAAAAAGTAGTAATACATAGACACATCCATTCTTTTTTAGATTCTTTTCTCACTAGACCAGTATAGAGTATTGCGCAGTTTCCTGTGCTACACAGTAGGTCCCTATTAATTATCTATTTTATGTATAATAGTGTATCTTAATTCCAGTATGTTTATGTATAACAAATATTCTTTTAAAAAATATATTGATAGGTTAAAGTTTATTAGATTTTTGGTCTATAAAAGACAACATCAAAAGGACAAAGCATCGGGTCATAAATTGAGAGCAAATCACATATCAAGAGGATTGCACCCACCATAAGCAAAGAATTTCTAGAACTCAGCAATAAAGAACCAAATAACCCAACTTAAAAATGGGCAAGAGATATGAACAGTCGCTTCACTAAGGAAGTTAAGTGACAAATAAGCAAATTCATTTTGATATAACACCTAAACCTAACACAACATTGTAAATCAACTCTATTCCAAAAAAATTTAAATAAGAAATGATTTTGGAAGACTGTATGAAAGAGGCAATTTTTAACGTGGATGTTGAAAAAAGGAATAAATAAGCAATGTTTAAATATGTTTTTAAAAGTTCTCATGATGGGTGCCACCAGTGAAGCATGTGATGAAGTTGCAACTCTTACCTTTGTGAAGTTCTTCACATTCATTCTCGCCCAGGTCTTATTCCAAGATGAGAGCCATGTGCAGGAATCAAAAGATGTCGGTTTCGTATTTTGGTGATTGTGAGATCTATGGAAGCTGCAGTATTGGGAAAATGTATCCTCTGCTTTTGAGTCCATTATATTTACTTTGTTGCCTCTACTCTACTGAAAACAGTAAGAAATTAAAGTCTGACAGGTAGGCCTTGGAAAGTCTATTTTAAGTGACTCAAGTTCCCATGGAGGAGGGACAGATGACCACTGTGAGTTCCCACCATGTGGGTGTGGAGTCTGGCTGCTAAGACTACACTTGGTAATTTTGTGATACACATTTTTTTTTAAAATTTTTTGGATTTTGACCTCTTTTATTGGTCTTTCATTTATTTTCAACCATCTTTGTCCTTTGGCCTGTGTGGGCCTTCCATTGCAGTGACCTCTCATTGCAAAGCACCGGCTCTGGGCACATGCACTCCAGAGCACTAGCGCATAATTGGATAGTGCTCCATAGCATGTGGGATCTTCCCAGGCCAGGGGTGGAACCGGCGCTTCTTGCTCTGCAAGGTGGACTCTTTACCCACTGGATGATCAGGGAAACCCTGTGATACACATTTAAGTGGTAGCTGAGATTTTTATAGATGGGTCTATTATTTTCAAGAAGAGATTTTAAGTCCAGGTGTACTTTTCTTTATATTCTGTCTCCTTTCCTTTCCCCTCTTTTTTATTCTTACACTCTATGCACTTTCAAAGATCTATTTCTTTTCCTTATAAAAAATTTTAAAAACTTGGCGTATGTGCTCAGTCATGTCTGACTCTTTGTGATCCCCCCTGGACCGTAACCTACCAGGTTCTTCTATCCATCGGATTTTCCAGGCAGGAACACTGGAGTTTGCCATTTCTTTCCTCCTCACACCTTTGCCTCCTGTGCTTCCTGTATGGGCAGGTGAATTCTTTACCACTGCATCACCGGGGAAGCCCTTACAAACTTTAGAAGCTTGTAAATAAACATACACACCAAAACAACAGGGTCGATCCTCCTTTTTACAGTTTGACCCTCTTTTTTACAGTTTATGAAAATATAGAGAAAAATAGCTTGATTGGAAAGACAGAGTGATTTTGTGAAGCTAAGGAGAGAAAGGACAGAAAGAAGAAAATTTGTATGCTGTTTTTATCTGACACATAAAGTTCAACTGACTTCCATAGGGACTTGTCAGTCCTAAGGATGTTTTCTACATAGGTAGGAAACTTGCTACTGTATTACTGGTAACTCCTACAGTTTGTCCCAGGCCATACCTTCTCTTCTAGGCTTCTCTGACCCCACATAAGTTACAATCAGAGGGGAATTTCCTCACTTCACATTTGTCATTTCAGTGACTTTCTAAATAGAATTGAAAGAACCCAGAGAAGTTTTGAAAAAAATTTTAGTACTTCCTGGCAATTTCATGGTCTGTTTTCTGTATGTCATTTGTACATGAGAAACTCTTATTGCTTTAGGAACAAAAACAAAACAGTTCTCTAGAAAAAGGCATTTGATCTTGGGTCAACATCTGGAGAATATTCTTTTTTGCCTTAGTAACTCCATGATAAAATATATAACTGAGGAGAAAGACTATCAATATCACTTCTAATTCATGTGTATCCCCCTATATAAGTATAATGAATGTGAAGTTTAAATAATTAAAATACAGAGTTTGAGGAATTAAGAAAATACCATTTTGACACTGAAAAAACCATCTAAAACCACTATGGAAAACCATCTAGAAATGTATTTCAATTTTCCGATGGGTTTCACATATAGAAACAGATACTGCCATATTCCTTTTATAAAAAGTAAAAAAGAGAGTGACAAAGAACAAATGTTTAATGGGTCACTGATTATAAGACTCAAGAAGATTGTGTGTGGGAGGATGTAGGCATGTGAGAAAGAAAGAATGAAAGAGAGACAGAGAGACAGTAAAAAGAGGTGTCTGAAGGAGGAGAAAGAAGAGTTGTAAGTAAAAAGTGCATATCTATCCTTAAAGCATAAACTTTGGTCTAAAATAATGGCAAGTAGAAAAATTGCCTATAAGAGAATGTTAAAGAGAAAGGGATCGGTGAGATGTGATATTGTCCACAGTAATTTAAAAATTCTATAGTTCTGTATTTATTTCCTAAGGTAAATGAATAGGTCCTGGTAGCAAACTTTTAGCTCGAATTTATTATTTAGACATGACTTTTGTGTTTTCTTTCATATAACTGTCAAGATGATCACACTGTTGATGACAAGGATTCAGTAAAATTAATATAATTGTTTGTATTAAACTATTATAATGATTAGATCAATGAGTAAGACCAGAGTCATCCTCCCAAAGTCTTTCTTGAACTTTTTTTGAACTTTTTTTTTTTACTTCCACAGTTTGTCCCAGGCCATACCTTCTCTTCTAGGCTTCTCTGACCCACATAATTCTAGAGAATTTCCTCACTTCACATTTGTCATTTCAGTGACTTTCTAAATAGAATTGAAAGAACCCAGAGAAGTTTTGAAAAAAATTTTAGTACTTCCTGGCAATTTCATGGTCTGTTTTCTGTATGTCATTTGTACATGAGAAACTCTTATTGCTTTAGGAACAAAAACAAAACAGTTCTCTAGAAAAAGGCATTTGATCTTGGGTCAACATCTGGAGAATATTCTTTTTTGCCTTAGTAACTCCATGATAAAATATATAACTGAGGAGAAAGACTATCAATATCACTTCTAATTCATGTGTATCCCCCTATATAAGTATAATGAATGTGAAGTTTAAATAATTAAAATACAGAGTTTGAGGAATTAAGAAAATACCATTTTGACACTGAAAAAACCATCTAAAACCACTATGGAAAACCATCTAGAAATGTATTTCAATTTTCCGATGGGTTTCACATATAGAAACAGATACTGCCATATTCCTTTTATAAAAAGTAAAAAAGAGAGTGACAAAGAACAAATGTTTAATGGGTCACTGATTATAAGACTCAAGAAGATTGTGTGTGGGAGGATGTAGGCATGTGAGAAAGAAAGAATGAAAGAGAGACAGAGAGACAGTAAAAAGAGGTGTCTGAAGGAGGAGAAAGAAGAGTTGTAAGTAAAAAGTGCATATCTATCCTTAAAGCATAAACTTTGGTCTAAAATAATGGCAAGTAGAAAAATTGCCTATAAGAGAATGTTAAAGAGAAAGGGATCGGTGAGATGTGATATTGTCCACAGTAATTTAAAAATTCTATAGTTCTGTATTTATTTCCTAAGGTAAATGAATAGGTCCTGGTAGCAAACTTTTAGCTCGAATTTATTATTTAGACATGACTTTTGTGTTTTCTTTCATATAACTGTCAAGATGATCACACTGTTGATGACAAGGATTCAGTAAAATTAATATAATTGTTTGTATTAAACTATTATAATGATTAGATCAATGAGTAAGACCAGAGTCATCCTCCCAAAGTCTTTCTTGAACTTTTTGTTTTGTACTGGGGTACAGTCAATCAACAATGTTGTAATGGTTTCAGGTGGGCAGCAAAGAGATCCAGTCATACATGCGGATATACTCATGCTCTCCCAAATGCCCCCTCCCATCCAGGTTGCCACATAACAATGAACAAAGTTTCCTGTGCTATACAATAGGTCTTTGTTGCTTATATATTTTAAATACAGCAGTGAGTACATGACCATTTTTCTCTAACTATCCCTTTCCCTGTGGCAACCATAAGTTTGTTTTCTAAGTCTGTGAGTCTCTTTCTGTTTTGTAAGTTCATTTGTGTCATTTCTTTTCAAATTCCACATATAAGGAATGTTACACAGCATTTCTGCTTCTCTGTCTGTCTTTACTTCACTCCGTATGACACTCTCTAGGTCCATCCATGTTGTTGCAAATGACATTATTTCATTCTTTTTAATGGCCAAGTAATAATCCATTGTATATATGTAACCACATCTTTGAAATCACTGCAGATGGTGACTGCAGCCGTGAAATTAAGACACTTGCTCCTCAGAAGAAAAGCTGTGACAAACCTATGCAGTATATAACAAAGCAGAGACATCACTTTGCTGACAAATGTCCATGTAGACAAAGCTATGGTTTTCCCAGTAGTCATGAATAGATGTGAGAGCTGGACCCTAAAGAAGGCTGAGCGATGAAGAACTGATGCCTTTGAACTGTGGTGCTGGAGAAGGCTCTTGAGAGTCCCTTGGACTACAAGGAGACCAAATCAGTCAATCCTAAAGGAAATCAGCCCTGACTATTCATTGGAAGGAACAATGCTGAAGCTGAAGCTGGAATGCTTTGGCCAGCTGATGCAAAGAGATGACTCATTGTAAAAGAGCCTGATGTTGGGAAAAATAGAGGGTAGAAGAAGGGGATGACAGAGGACAAGATGGTTGAATGACATCACCAGCTCAATGGACATGAGTTTGAGCAGATTCTGGGAGGTTCTGAAGGACAGGAGAGCCTGGCATGCTGCAATCAATGGGATCTCACAGAGATGGACACTACTGAGTGACCAGAGTCATCCTCCAAGTCTTTCTAAAGTTTTGTTTTGTTTTGTACTGGGGTACAGTCAATCAACAATGTTGTAATGGTTTCAGGTGGGCAGCAAAGAGATCCAGTCATACATGCGGATATACTCATGCTCTCCCAAATGCCCCCTCCCATCCAGGTTGCCACATAACAATGAACAAAGTTTCCTGTGCTATACAATAGGTCTTTGTTGCTTATATATTTTAAATACAGCAGTGAGTACATGACCATTTTTCTCTAACTATCCCTTTCCCTGTGGCAACCATAAGTTTGTTTTCTAAGTCTGTGAGTCTCTTTCTGTTTTGTAAGTTCATTTGTGTCATTTCTTTTCAAATTCCACATATAAGGAATGTTACACAGCATTTCTGCTTCTCTGTCTGTCTTTACTTCACTCCGTATGACACTCTCTAGGTCCATCCATGTTGTTGGAAATGGCATTATTTTAGTCTTTTTATGGCTGAGTAATATTCCATTGCATATATGTACCACATCTTTGAAATCACTGCAGATGGTGACTGCAGCCGTGAAATTAAGACACTTGCTCCTCAGAAGAAAAGCTGTGACAAACCTATGCAGTATATAACAAAGCAGAGACATCACTTTGCTGACAAATGTCCATGTAGACAAAGCTATGGTTTTCCCAGTAGTCATGAATAGATGTGAGAGCTGGACCCTAAAGAAGGCTGAGCGATGAAGAACTGATGCCTTTGAACTGTGGTGCTGGAGAAGGCTCTTGAGAGTCCCTTGGACTACAAGGAGACCAAATCAGTCAATCCTAAAGGAAATCAGCCCTGACTATTCATTGGAAGGAACAATGCTGAAGCTGAAGCTGGAATGCTTTGGCCAGCTGATGCAAAGAGATGACTCATTGTAAAAGAGCCTGATGTTGGGAAAAATAGAGGGTAGAAGAAGGGGATGACAGAGGACAAGATGGTTGAATGACATCACCAGCTCAATGGACATGAGTTTGAGCAGATTCTGGGAGGTTCTGAAGGACAGGAGAGCCTGGCATGCTGCAATCAATGGGATCTCACAGAGATGGACACTACTGAGTGACTGAACTGAACTACATCTTCTTTATCCAAAAAGAGAGTAGTGTAAAGTAAATCTGTCTAAACATTTTGCCATAAAAGAATGAAACATAGAGTGACTGTGGGAAGAGTACAAAGAAAGACATCGTTAAAACCAAATGTTTTCTATTCATGTTGAAATATCTATTAATATTTCTCATATAAGAAAATACATTACCCCAAATCAATCTTCTTCTGATTTGTAAAATCTTTACTATTAAGGCATGGAACTGATCTCATTTCTGAGACCCACAGTTCTGTCACGTATCAATAAACTCAAGCATCATTTTTCTTCTCTCCTGGTTCAGGTCTTGAATAAAACATTTTGTTTGATGCCACTGATTGCTGATAGATCTCAATATATTTGTAGACCTAGCATGAGTTTTGAGACTTTTTTGCAATGTAATTTAATACAAACAGGAAGTTTGATTGTGATTCCCTTGATGTTTAGGATTAGCATATAGAACTGTATTTGGTCTTAGTAGATACTCAATAATTGTTTGCAGAAAGAATAAAATTTGAAAACTGAATATTCTAGAGTGATTTGTTAACTTCAATTTGCTCCATAAAAATAAACTGCTTTCCTAAACTTATATACTACTTTGTAAGTTTCTGCTGTAAGCCATAAACTCAGGCTTCTTCAGTACGTAGATGTGCCTGAACCACTCCACCACTGGTTGCACAAAAAATGATTTAAAAACTGTTTGTGGGTTATTCCTCTGGAAAAGTATATCGCATATTAGTTGGTATTCAAATCAAATTGTAAATCACACATAAAATGGGAACAAAGCACCTAATGTTTTTGATGCAAGGCCTTCATTTTTTTGTAAATTAATTTTTGTTGGAGTGTAATTGCTTTACAATGTTGTATTAGCTTCCGCTTTACAGCAAAATGAATCAACTATACATATACATATATCTTCTGTTTTAGTCTTCCTTCCCATTTAGGTCACCACGGAGCATTGAATAGGCTTCCTAAGTTCTACAATTAAGTTCTAATTATGGACATGAGTTTGAGCAGATTCTGGGAGGTTCTGAAGGACAGGAGAGCCTGGCATGCTGCAATCAATGGGATCTCACAGAGATGGACACTACTGAGTGACTGAACTGAACTACATCTTCTTTATCCAAAAAGAGAGTAGTGTAAAGTAAATCTGTCTAAACATTTTGCCATAAAAGAATGAAACATAGAGTGACTGTGGGAAGAGTACAAAGAAAGACATCGTTAAAACCAAATGTTTTCTATTCATGTTGAAATATCTATTAATATTTCTCATATAAGAAAATACATTACCCCAAATCAATCTTCTTCTGATTTGTAAAATCTTTACTATTAAGGCATGGAACTGATCTCATTTCTGAGACCCACAGTTCTGTCACGTATCAATAAACTCAAGCATCATTTTTCTTCTCTCCTGGTTCAGGTCTTGAATAAAACATTTTGTTTGATGCCACTGATTGCTGATAGATCTCAATATATTTGTAGACCTAGCATGAGTTTTGAGACTTTTTTGCAATGTAATTTAATACAAACAGGAAGTTTGATTGTGATTCCCTTGATGTTTAGGATTAGCATATAGAACTGTATTTGGTCTTAGTAGATACTCAATAATTGTTTGCAGAAAGAATAAAATTTGAAAACTGAATATTCTAGAGTGATTTGTTAACTTCAATTTGCTCCATAAAAATAAACTGCTTTCCTAAACTTATATACTACTTTGTAAGTTTCTGCTGTAAGCCATAAACTCAGGCTTCTTCAGTACGTAGATGTGCCTGAACCACTCCACCACTGGTTGCACAAAAAATGATTTAAAAACTGTTTGTGGGTTATTCCTCTGGAAAAGTATATCGCATATTAGTTGGTATTCAAATCAAATTGTAAATCACACATAAAAATGGGAACAAAGCACCTAATGTTTTTGATGCAAGGCCTTCATTTTTTTGTAAATTAATTTTTGTTGGAGTGTAATTGCTTTACAATGTTGTATTAGCTTCCGCTTTACAGCAAAATGAATCAACTATACATATACATATATCTTCTGTTTTAGTCTTCCTTCCCATTTAGGTCACCACGGAGCATTGAATAGGCTTCCTAAGTTCTACAATTAAGTTCTATAATTTTTATCATTTATATTTATTTTTATAAATCTAATTTATATCTGTAATTTAATTCTATAATTCAATTATTTTTAACTCATTCATCAAATACTGAGAGTCTTAATGGGTTTATCCTGAAGGTAGAAAAGTAAAAAAAATACAGAAAAAGCCTGTTTTCATGGGATGAACATAAAAAAATTCTTATATATAAAAAATTAATGCATATATATATATGGAATCTAGAAAAATGGTACTGATGAACCTACTTGCAGGGCAGGAATAGAGATGCAGACTATATATTTATATGTATAACTGATTCACATTGTTGTGTGGCAGAAACCAACACAACATTGTAAAGAAATTATTCTTCAATTAGAAAAAATTGTTGTGAAGGCAAAGCTTAAGGCACTATGATTGGATATGAACGTTGGAAGGAATAAAAAAAGGAAAACAGATGTACACAGAATGCTGATTTCTCTTGTGACATTTTACAAATTCTTCCATGCACCTAGGATGCCCCCTTCAGGGGGAGGTCACTGACCACGGTCTCACACCCCAGGCTGCGCTAAAGGCTTCATCACTGTCCTCCTGTAGTGTTTTGTGCCCTTGTTTGTACTTCTTTCATTGTCTTCACCATGTTATTAGAAATGGTCTCTTCCTATATTTGTGTGTGTCAGTGAATCATACAGTTCATGACTACAGTGACAGAAAGTATTCATCTTTCAATCCCAATCACTGAGAGTTTAATTGAATATGTTGACCGATGTGTGAAAGGTTGAGTTTTGGAGATGTAGCATGATGGAGAGGAAACACTTTTTATTCTGGGGGAACAGGAAGACTGAATTCTACTCGTAGGCTGCCACTAACAGCCTGTTGTAGGAACTGAAATGAAGAACACGACATGAACTCAGTGGCTGCTTTGGACACTGAATTGTGGCAGATGCTTTTGGTACCCCGTATCTCTTCCTCTTGGGCTTCCCTGATGGCTCCATGGTAAAGAACTCACCTGCCATTGCAGGAGACAAGGGTTCGAGCCCTGGAAGGGAAGATCGCCTGGAGAAGGAAATGGCAATCCACTCCAGTATTCTTGCCTAAAGAACCACAAAGGAGCGTGGTGAACTAAAGTTCATGGGTCACAGAGTCAAGACACAACTTAAAGACTAAACAACAGCATCAACATCTCTTCCTCTTAGCTTACTTCAGCCACGGATTTACTGGACATTCTCTGGGAATTCAGACTCATCTCCCACTGACAGACATGTTCTGTTTTCCTGGGGAATGGCTCAGGAAAGTATAGGCTGGAAGTGACTCGATTTTTGTCCCTGGGAGCAAGCCTTCCACTGAAGATGTTGGGAAGCTGGTGGAGAAATGCTTCAGCCTCTTGGCTTTTAGGGGACGCTTTGGAGAGGTATATGTTTCTTTTTTCGGTAAACTTGGCAGAATCATACTCTTTTAGGATAATGCAGTCATATTGCCTTTTCTCAGGTTTTTGTTTCCTCACTTCTGCTTCCCGGATCTCATTTCAAATCTCTCACAGGTATGCAAGTCTAAGGGCTTCCCAGTGGTAAAGAATCCGCCTGCCAATTCAGGAGACACAGGAAACTTGGTTTAAGTCCCTAAGTCGGGATGATCCTCTGGAGGAGGAAATCGCAACCCACCCGAGTCTTCTTGCCTGAAAAATCCCATGGAGAGAGGAGTGTGGTGGGCTACAGTTCACGAGGGTCACGAAAGAGTCAGACATGACTGACTTGGCACGCATGCGCACCTCCGAGTCCAAATTGCCATCTGCTGTCAAGGAGACCCAGACCAAGACACCAGTCAAGTGGCAGAAAGTCCTGGAACGTTAGGAATGTGATGGGTACTTTTCTTTTACCAGTTTGCATATAACACCTGCTATGATTTTCCTGACAGCTTGCATGCACTTCCTTATTTATGGCTAGGTCCAGTCAAGGGCAATCTGACCAATATTTTTTTGCCTTAGAATACCTTTCCTCTACCTGCTATATAAGATTTATGTCATTTTAGTCTCATTTGTCCACAGGGAATTCCCGACTGGAAATAAGTGCAAACCCACGTGGTAGCCTAAGAAGCAAACCACCTAGCTCTACTTGGAAATCTTTATAAATCTCAGTATCAGAGACCCTAAGCTGCAAGATTTTGAGAATCCTCAAGAAAAAGAGTGTGTGATTTAAGTATTTGCAAGACCTTCATCCCTTTGGAGTTCTCTACTCTTTCAAATACAAACTCAATAACTGAGATATCCCTGTCCCCCCACATACAGTAAATGATACAGTCAAATACCTTTTCTCTGATTTCTCAGGTAAGAGAGTGATGGAGAATGGGTACAAGATGGTCTTGGCTCGTTTCATTTTATTTATTTTCCTTGCTTCTCAGCATCCATTTTCTATTTCACTCTCCTTAACTCTGGATCCCTCATCTTGCTATGCCTGTGTCCTGCCCACATGAGTTTATTCAAAGACAGGTGAACAGAACAGTCACCTGTTCTCTGTTCCTTTACGTATCACTAGCCCAGAGCTGCTATGGAGATTTTTATGTGAAGCCTTGGTGACAGTGGCAAGGAATTAAAGCACAGGTCAGCAAACAGCTCCCATTCATTTAAATGAGTCACTTTGCCTCAAGTTCATCAGCCATCTCTGCTCTACAGGAGTCTTAACCTTTTTGTACCTTTTTTTTTTGGACTCCTGGCCTGTTGCCATTTTGTGCATCTTCTTTTTCACCCTTGAGTACTTTTTCCCCTCCTCTGTACTCCAAGTCCCCAAATTCACCTCCCACTCATCTTAAAGAAAAAATTCAAAAGCTGTTATTACTGAATGTGGAATTTACTGATAATTTGCCAATTTTTTCCCACCCCAAAGCCTGATTACTATTCATGCTCGGAAGGAACCCAGACCAAGACACCAGTCAAGTGGCAGAAAGTCCTGGAACGTTAGGAATGTGATGGGTACTTTTCTTTTACCAGTTTGCATATAACACCTGCTATGATTTTCCTGACAGCTTGCATGCACTTCCTTATTTATGGCTAGGTCCAGTCAAGGGCAATCTGACCAATATTTTTTTGCCTTAGAATACCTTTCCTCTACCTGCTATATAAGATTTATGTCATTTTAGTCTCATTTGTCCACAGGGAATTCCCGACTGGAAATAAGTGCAAACCCACGTGGTAGCCTAAGAAGCAAACCACCTAGCTCTACTTGGAAATCTTTATAAATCTCAGTATCAGAGACCCTAAGCTGCAAGATTTTGAGAATCCTCAAGAAAAAGAGTGTGTGATTTAAGTATTTGCAAGACCTTCATCCCTTTGGAGTTCTCTACTCTTTCAAATACAAACTCAATAACTGAGATATCCCTGTCCCCCCACATACAGTAAATGATACAGTCAAATACCTTTTCTCTGATTTCTCAGGTAAGAGAGTGATGGAGAATGGGTACAAGATGGTCTTGGCTCGTTTCATTTTATTTATTTTCCTTGCTTCTCAGCATCCATTTTCTATTTCACTCTCCTTAACTCTGGATCCCTCATCTTGCTATGCCTGTGTCCTGCCCACATGAGTTTATTCAAAGACAGGTGAACAGAACAGTCACCTGTTCTCTGTTCCTTTACGTATCACTAGCCCAGAGCTGCTATGGAGATTTTTATGTGAAGCCTTGGTGACAGTGGCAAGGAATTAAAGCACAGGTCAGCAAACAGCTCCCATTCATTTAAATGAGTCACTTTGCCTCAAGTTCATCAGCCATCTCTGCTCTACAGGAGTCTTAACCTTTTTGTACCTTTTTTTTTTGGACTCCTGGCCTGTTGCCATTTTGTGCATCTTCTTTTTCACCCTTGAGTACTTTTTCCCCTCCTCTGTACTCCAAGTCCCCAAATTCACCTCCCACTCATCTTAAAGAAAAAAAATTCAAAAGCTGTTATTACTGAATGTGGAATTTACTGATAATTTGTCAAATGGAACAATTTAGCTTCCTCTTTGTCAGCCTCTTCATTCCAGACTCTGCCCCAAACACTGTCTTTTAAAGTTCCAGTCACATGTCCTCTCAAACAAAATCAGTTTTCAATGAATATTTAGCAATCCAAGGCCTGACAGAAATGGAAAAAGCACAGCTTATGTTGAATTGTTTAAAGATAAAATTCTATGTGGTCTCAAGCTCAAAGAAGTACTCACAGCTCCCTGACCAGGAGCTTTTGTTAAAGAAAGTAGGGCAAAAGCAGACATCTTTTTTTTTGACATCATTTATTGATTTTTAAAAATATTTGTTTATTTGGCTGTGTTGGATTTCACTGCAGAGCAAGAGCCGAGTTGTCCTGGGGCATGTGGGATCTTAGTTCCCTGACCAAGGAACTAACTTCCATGAGGCATTGCAAAGCAGATTCTTACCAGGTAAGTCTCTGTATCTCTTTTTTATTGGACTATAATTGCTTTACAATGTGGTGTTAGTTTCTGCTGTACAGCCTTGTGAATCAGCCATATGTATACACATATCCCCTCTTTCTCCCATCTCCTTCTAGCCCCTCCCTCCTGCCTCATCCCACCCTCTAGGCCATCACAGAGCACTGGGCTGAGGTCTCTGTGCTCTATAGCAGCTTCCCATGATTTTGTACATCCTCGTGTCTATATGTCAACGCTCCTCTCTAAATGTGTCCCATCCTCTATTTCCCCTGCTGTGCCAAGTCTCGACATAGCAGAAGATGTCTTTACCCATCCCCAGAGTAGAGACTCCAAGGGTCAGATTTACCCCCACTTGCCCTTATCCACGACCTAATACAACCCCTCCTGTCGAATGCGAGGTGTGGTCCCCTTGACAGCTCCACTGTTTGTTTTTGGAAGTTTCTCAGGTTCATATCATGGAAAGGGATGAAACTGACTGTGGACTGGAAAATTCTTAGGCGTTTTTGATTTAAACAACTTTTATCAAAATATATATCTTTGAATTAGGCTTGGGCTATTGCACTGACTGCCCTCTGGTGCTGTACCGTGGGGGCAATATACATATATTTTTAGATTTATTTTTACATAGTTTGGTTTTACTATACAGCATGTGGGATCTTTCGTTCCCTGACTAGGGATTGAACCTGTGCCCCAAAGCAATGGAAGTGGGGATGACCCTGAATCCAATATTATCCTCCTAAAACTCAGTAAGCCAAACTCTAGCTTCCAAAGACAGAGAAGTGGGAAAATCTGAGAATTGATGGTGCCAACTTAAGGGTCTAATTCAGATCTTTAGATTCATTCTATGAATACATTTCCAGTCCCTTTCTCCTTCTCGTTCCTTTCTAAGACTCTAATGACACAGAAGTTAGATTTTTTTTTTTTTATAGCACAACAGGTTCCTGAAGTTCTGTTCATTTTTCTTCCAAGTCTATCTGCTCTCTGTTTTCACATTGGGGAATTTCTATTGTTCTAAGTTAACTGATTATTATTATTTTTTTTAATGTCTGTTTATTTATTTGTCTGTCAGGTCATTGACTTGGGCTCTCTGTATCTCTTTTTTATTGGACTATAATTGCTTTACAATGTGGTGTTAGTTTCTGCTGTACAGCCTTGTGAATCAGCCATATGTATACACATATCCCCTCTTTCTCCCATCTCCTTCTAGCCCCTCCCTCCTGCCTCATCCCACCCTCTAGGCCATCACAGAGCACTGGGCTGAGGTCTCTGTGCTCTATAGCAGCTTCCCATGATTTTGTACATCCTCGTGTCTATATGTCAACGCTCCTCTCTAAATGTGTCCCATCCTCTATTTCCCTGCTGTGCCAAGTCTCGACATAGCAGAAGATGTCTTTACCCATCCCCAGAGTAGAGACTCCAAGGGTCAGATTTACCCCCACTTGCCCTTATCCACGACCTAATACAACCCCTCCTGTCGAATGCGAGGTGTGGTCCCCTTGACAGCTCCACTGTTTGTTTTTGGAAGTTTCTCAGGTTCATATCATGGAAAGGGATGAAACTGACTGTGGACTGGAAAATTCTTAGGCGTTTTTGATTTAAACAACTTTTATCAAAATATATATCTTTGAATTAGGCTTGGGCTATTGCACTGACTGCCCTCTGGTGCTGTACCGTGGGGGCAATATACATATATTTTTAGATTTATTTTTACATAGTTTGGTTTTACTATACAGCATGTGGGATCTTTCGTTCCCTGACTAGGGATTGAACCTGTGCCCCAAAGCAATGGAAGTGGGGATGACCCTGAATCCAATATTATCCTCCTAAAACTCAGTAAGCCAAACTCTAGCTTCCAAAGACAGAGAAGTGGGAAAATCTGAGAATTGATGGTGCCAACTTAAGGGTCTAATTCAGATCTTTAGATTCATTCTATGAATACATTTCCAGTCCCTTTCTCCTTCTCGTTCCTTTCTAAGACTCTAATGACACAGAAGTTAGATTTTTTTTTTTTTATAGCACAACAGGTTCCTGAAGTTCTGTTCATTTTTCTTCCAAGTCTATCTGCTCTCTGTTTTCACATTGGGGAATTTCTATTGTTCTAAGTTAACTGATTATTATTATTTTTTTTAATGTCTGTTTATTTATTTGTCTGTCAGGTCTTAGTTGTGATATCTTCACTGTGGGATGCGTCTATCTTTTTATGGCACAGGCTCAGGATCTGCAGAATTTGGGCTCAGTAGTTGCAGTGCAAAGGTTTAGCTGCCCCCTGGCATGTGGGATGTTTTAGTTACCTGACCAGGAATTGAATCTGTTTCCCCTGCATTGGAAGGTGGATTGGACCACCAGGGAAGTCACAAGTTTATTGATTCTTTACTCTATCTTCTCTATTATGCTGTAGATATCATTCATTATTTTTGTTTGTTTCAGTTATTTAATTTTTCAATTCTAAAAATTTCATTTGATTCTTCTTTATATTTTCTTTATCTTTGTTGAGATGTTCTATTTTTTAAATTTGTTTTAAACTTGTCCATAATTTCTTGTTGAATCAGTTGTATAATTCTTGCTTTCAGATCATTGTCAGATATTTCTTACCTCTGTGTCATCTTGGTGTTGGTTGATTATCTTTTCTCATTCACAGTGAAAGTTTCTTTTTTTGGATAACATTTATTTGCAAACAGTTTCCCTTAGTGTTCGCTTCAGCAGCACATATACTAAAATGGGAATGATACAGAGAGGATTAGCATGGCCCCTGGGCAAGGATGGCACACAATTTGTGAAGTGTTCTATATTTTTTAAAAACAAAATCCAAAACAATCTCCCTTATCCACCCTTTCCACCCCCAAAGCTTTGATGAACTTTGTCTCTTTTTATTTTGAGGTGATGGAAATTGCATGAGTAAAAGAAAGTCTGACTGGCTTTGGTAATTAAAGAATGTAAGAAAGGCAGGATTTCTTAGTTGTTTTTACAGGCAGAGTACTTCCACTAAGGATAAGAATGACAACATTTTCTTGGTTCCTGGTAGGATGTGTGGTTTTTGGTGAAAACCTGGATATTTTGAGAATTCTTTTGAGACTCTGGAATTTATTTATTTTAAATTTTCTTTCGGGGGGGAGGGGTGTTGGTTGCTTTACAGTGCTGGATTAGTTTCTACTACTCAGCAAAGTGAATCAGCTATTGTGTATACATGTATCCTCTCTTTTTTGGATTTCCTTCCCATTTAGGTCACCTGGGAGCATGGAGTAGAGTTTCCTGTGATCATACAATAGGTTCTCACTAGTTATCTATTTAGCACATTGTAGCATGTATATGTCTATCCCCATCTGTCAATTAAGCCCACCCCTACTTTCTCCCCTTCGTGTCCATACATTTGTTGTCTATGTCTGTGTCTCTACTTCTGCTTTGCCAATAAGATCATCTATACCATTTTTATAGATTCCACATATTAATATACAAAATTAATTCCATATATTAATCTACATCCCAATTAATATACAGTATTTATCTTTCTAACTTACTTCACTCTATATAACAGACTCTAGGTCCATCTACATCTCTGCAAGTGATCCAATTTTATTCCTTTTTATGGTGGAGTAATATTGCATTGTATATATACATCAAGTCTTCTTTTTTATCCATTCTTCTGTTGATAGACCCTTAGGTTGTTTCCATATTCTGACTGTTGTATATATTGCTGCAATGAACACTGGGATACAAGTCTTTTTGTGGATTATGGTTTTTCTGAGTACACACCCAGGAGAGGGATGGCTGGGTCATAGGACAGTTCTATTTTTAGTTTTTAAGGAATGTCCATAGGTGCTGTGGAGAGTTTGTTTAAATCTCCTGGTAGAGTAGGCCTCCTCTGACTCCACTCTGGTAGTGGCAGAGGGGCCCTGCCTTGTCTCTATCAGGTGGGAGTGGAAGTCCAGGTTCCCCATGGACACCTGTACAGATGTTGTTCCTCCTCACTGTCAGGTGTATTCTGGATTGTTGCTGAATCTTCGCTGATTCTACTCCAGTTTGGGGGTGGGCAGGAATGCCTTGGGACTGCTCCCCATATGGCCTCTGTCGACACCATGGGAGGAGGATGTCCTTCTTACCTACAGGTAGTGATGAAAGACCCGACTTTCCTCTAGGCCTTCTCCAGCATGGCGACTACAAATTGGCCCTTGCCATCCACCTCTACAAGGATTCTGTCATGTGTTGCTGCAGTTTAAAGTTTCTTAAACTAAAGTTTCTTATCTTTAATACCCTCTGGAAGGAGTGGTGGTGAGCAGAAATAAGGCCCTCACTACTCAGGGAAAAACTACCAGGACAGGTCTTCAGATAGTTAGATATCCTCAGGAACTGACTTTATGAACCCAATTCTTGTATCTCCCAGACCCCATATCTAGAAGAGCACTAAAACCCTTTATGGTGATGATTGTTCCTCGTAACTAGCAAAGCCTCATGAGAGTAGTAGAAACTTGCTTGATTGTATGTATCCCCCCTTCACCAAAGTCTTATATATTAACCTTCCCTCACTGCTTTTGGGACAGTTTCTCAGAGCTATCTGAGATGCTGTCTCCTGCCTGCAATCCTCATTTTGCCCCTAATGAAACTTAGCTTGCAGTTCTCATACTGTGAACTTTTCAAGTCGAGAGAGAAAGTTGGACTTGAAAGTCCACCATCCCCACTGACACCACCAGAATAGGAGTGGGATGGGGTGGGGTTTGCCATGGAAATCTCTGCTCCCAAGTAGATCTTCTCTGACCCCACTCTGGTGAAAGGGTGGTGTGCCTCAGTCTTTGCCTTTCACCTTGACAGGATGGAGTTTAGGTACTCTGTCTACCTTTGCTGGTAGGTTTAAGATGGGATGGGAGGACCAGTTTTTTTTCTATGGTATTGAGCTAGAGTAGAATGGTTATTTTCTGAAAAATTTTATCTTTCTGGCATGCTCCTTTTAGATAATGGAAGCAAGAGTAAAGTAATTCTTTACTTTGAGAATTTTTTCTTGTCCCCATAGGTGTTTTGGGGTTGCTAGATTGTTCAGAAAGTCTGGAATATATGAGACAAAGAAAGCAAAATCCTAATTTATGCAACTCAGTGATGTGTCCTTTCATAGGTCTTCTCTTCACCTTTATCTTCATCTTCTTGTGCTTGTTTTATACATTGAATATAGTGTTTTCCTTCTCTTTTGCACTGTAGTTAGCAGGAGGAATAGGGGAAAGTATGTCTACTCTGTTTTATACAGAAGTAGAAGCCTTCTGATATCTTTTAAGGTAGACTTGCTTCCAGGCTGTGCTCAGGAGCAACCTGTCCAGCTAACCTTTGAGTTACAGAAAGGCTTTCACAGATTCCCACTGTCTGGTCACCTCCGTGTGTGCTAAGTCACTTCAGTTGTGTCCAACTCTTTGGGATTCCATGGATTGTAGCACACCAGACATGTCTGTCCATGGGGTTCTCCAGGCAGGAACATTGGAGTGGGTTGGCATGTCCTCTTTCAGGGGATCTTCCTGGCCCAGGGGTTGAAGTCACATCTCTTGTTTCTCTTGCACCGAAGGTGGATTCTTTACCACTGGGTCACCGGGGCTTCTGATTAGCCTTAATGCTGAGCCACTCAGAAGAGCATCTGGCTGCTCGATAGGAGTGCTTTTTCCAGACCAGACTGTTATGACATGCATTACCAACTCTGCTCATATGTTGTCATGTGTGTACCTTTTCACGTACAGTAAGTCTCCTATAGATGAATGAGTTCCATTCCAAGAGCATGTTCATAAGTTCAATTTGCTCATAAGTCTAACAAAGTTAGCCTGGGTACCCAACTAACACAATATCTATACTGTAATAGGTTTATAATACATTTCCAACAAAGAATACATAAAAACCAAACCCCGAAAATAAACAAATGTTTTTAACCTTACAATATAGTTACCCTGAAGAGTATGGTAGTTGGCACACAGGGGCACTGAGTGAACAAGCAAGAGCAGTTACTGGCTGGAGGAAAAGAAGCAGGTTTTGACTAGGTTTTCTTTTTTTGGGGGGGGGGACCAGTTTTATTTCTATGGTATTGAGCTAGAGTAGAATGGTTATTTTCTGAAAAATTTTATCTTTCTGGCATGCTCCTTTTAGATAATGGAAGCAAGAGTAAAGTAATTCTTTACTTTGAGAATTTTTTCTTGTCCCCATAGGTGTTTTGGGGTTGCTAGATTGTTCAGAAAGTCTGGAATATATGAGACAAAGAAAGCAAAATCCTAATTTATGCAACTCAGTGATGTGTCCTTTCATAGGTCTTCTCTTCACCTTTATCTTCATCTTCTTGTGCTTGTTTTATACATTGAATATAGTGTTTTCCTTCTCTTTTGCACTGTAGTTAGCAGGAGGAATAGGGGAAAGTATGTCTACTCTGTTTTATACAGAAGTAGAAGCCTTCTGATATCTTTTAAGGTAGACTTGCTTCCAGGCTGTGCTCAGGAGCAACCTGTCCAGCTAACCTTTGAGTTACAGAAAGGCTTTCACAGATTCCCACTGTCTGGTCACCTCCGTGTGTGCTAAGTCACTTCAGTTGTGTCCAACTCTTTGGGATTCCATGGATTGTAGCACACCAGACATGTCTGTCCATGGGGTTCTCCAGGCAGGAACATTGGAGTGGGTTGGCATGTCCTCTTTCAGGGGATCTTCCTGGCCCAGGGGTTGAAGTCACATCTCTTGTTTCTCTTGCACCGAAGGTGGATTCTTTACCACTGGGTCACCGGGGCTTCTGATTAGCCTTAATGCTGAGCCACTCAGAAGAGCATCTGGCTGCTCGATAGGAGTGCTTTTTCCAGACCAGACTGTTATGACATGCATTACCAACTCTGCTCATATGTTGTCATGTGTGTACCTTTTCACGTACAGTAAGTCTCCTATAGATGAATGAGTTCCATTCCAAGAGCATGTTCATAAGTTCAATTTGCTCATAAGTCTAACAAAGTTAGCCTGGGTACCCAACTAACACAATATCTATACTGTAATAGGTTTATAATACATTTCCAACAAAGAATACATAAAAACCAAACCCCGAAAATAAACAAATGTTTTTAACCTTACAATATAGTTACCCTGAAGAGTATGGTAGTACAGTGCAGCAGTTGGCACACAGGGGCACTGAGTGAACAAGCAAGAGCAGTTACTGGCTGGAGGAAAAGAAGCAGGTGGGAGATGGTAGAGTTGAAGGGTCATCAGCAATAAGAGACAGAGGGCAAGCTGCAATTTCTCTCTTACCTGACCTCGATGGAATGCATGTTTGCATCTTTGGAAATTTGCAATTTGAAAGTTCTTATGTAGGTGACTCACCGTACTTCCTCAAGGTCCTTCCCAGTGTCCAGTCTATCTCTGTACTCTGTTTAAAAATTGAATGAAAGTTCTTGATAGCCTGGAGAATCAGGACCAAAAGGGATAAAAATAATCTCACTCAAGCTATGATTTGACAAGCTCTAAGATTTGTTCAAATCAAATACAAATTTATAGTATAGAGATTTCAATTTTAAGTGAGTTTGCCTGAATTTTGTAAAATGATTATTTTCTCAAAATGAAGTTTTGATTTTCTTTGTAAGAAAACTATTACGTTTGTGTGCTATACTGTTGAATAAGAGAAAAAGTAAATTGGGTTGAGATGAATAGAATACATATAAAAAAATTAGCTTACAAACTGTCTGTCTTGTGAAAAAACTACTTGTATAAATATGCTTATTCTGATGATGTATTCTTAAAAATTTATTTATTCTTTATTGAAGGATAATTTTTTTTACAGTATCTTCTTTACTTGTACCAAACATCAACATAAATCAGCCATAGGTTTACCCATGTATAAATATTTTAAATTCCAAATGCCTCAATAATCACTGTTACTGTTTTTTCCTGGCATTGAGATTTAAAAAAGGCCAGACAGGAAGAATGTAAAAGAGAATGGTTACTAATGCAGAAAGTGTGTTTAGCCCCAGAACCCTAATATCAATTAAACTAATATAATGGCTTCATGATTTCTTTCAAAAATAATTCCCCCTCTCTAGACTGTCTCTGACAAGCTACTTCTTGCTACCAACCATGTCTCAAGGGATGTGCTTTGACTGGAAATTTTGAGCATTTATCAAAGTGTTTATTGAATATTTGAATAATTAGATTAAAAACAATAAGCAATTATAATTTTTATGTTTGTTGAGCAATTGCTCTTAGTTGAATCATAAACTTGGGCTGCAAAAGTGTAAGGAAAAGGCAACGTGCAATATGTTGTTTGCATGGATAACACATTCATAGTCACTAAAAAGCAAATAAACCAATTGATCAACCAACAAACAGCAACTTAAAATAAATTGAACATGAAAATAACATTAGAACACGTTCAATATACCTGGAGAAAAAAAAATTATAACAACAGTGTGTTTTAAACACAATTCTTTTCTGAAGAGTTTCTGTCCGATTTTTCTTTTTTATACAAACTTCCTCTTTTAAACTTAGGATGGCTTAAGGGAAAAAACTGTATAAATTTTTAATTTTCCTTCACTTAACGAAGGAAACCTAAGAGGTGGAAAGATCTTCAGGGTTTAGGCTCTCCAACTACCAGTCCAATGAGGAAGTCCCCTTTCAAGATTCCATCTGTTTGAACTGAAGCAGGGACAGAACTGCTGTCACTTTGACACAGGCTGTTTTTGTGGTTGATGTTTGTTTGCTGTGTGTGTGTGTGCATGTGTGTGTATTTGTTAGTTGAAATTGTCTTACCTCATACTGAGCTGAATTGTTCCTCCATGTTCTGGTTGGATCCTAGGGAGCACTTTTAGGCTCTGTTCCATAAGATGGGCTTTAGCTGCTTTTTTTCTTCTGAACATTAAATATTCCTGGGTGATTAAACAGTTCATTCTGGACAACTCTTTTAGACTGTTTATTTTTTTAATAACCTCTTTCCTTTAATGTTCCCTATGCTACTTAAATAAGATGGGAAAGTCATTTTAAGAAAACTTCAATTCAGGGAATAATTATCAAGCGCTTATGATGTATCAGACACTGATTTGGGCCTTGGGGCTAGGTCAGTGAACATGACCATCTTTCCTGAAGATCACAGTTAATGAAGGCAGATATTCATCCCTAATGAGTGTTCTGGAAGAGGTTGCAAAAGTCTTTAACGTGGGGGAATTTAATGAATCCTGAAGACTCGTGGAAGGTGTCTATGATGAAGAGATATTTAAGGGAAGATTTGAAGTCTAAGTAGATGAAAATGATACAGGGACAAATGATGCAGGGAGAAATGATGCATAGTGGTTGAGAGATGTCCCCAAATCCAAGGGAATGTGTTGTTAAGAAGAGGATTGCAAGTTCTCATATTGGTGGGGGAGGCCCTGAATGGGGGAATAACACATTCATAGTCACTAAAAGAAAATAAACCAATTGATCAACCAACAAACAGCAACTTAAAATAAATTGAACATGAAAATAACATTAGAACACGTTCAATATACCTGGAGAAAAAAAAATTATAACAACAGTGTGTTTTAAACACAATTCTTTTCTGAAGAGTTTCTGTCCGATTTTTCTTTTTTATACAAACTTCCTCTTTTAAACTTAGGATGGCTTAAGGGAAAAAACTGTATAAATTTTTAATTTTCCTTCACTTAACGAAGGAAACCTAAGAGGTGGAAAGATCTTCAGGGTTTAGGCTCTCCAACTACCAGTCCAATGAGGAAGTCCCCTTTCAAGATTCCATCTGTTTGAACTGAAGCAGGGACAGAACTGCTGTCACTTTGACACAGGCTGTTTTTGTGGTTGATGTTTGTTTGCTGTGTGTGTGTGTGCATGTGTGTGTATTTGTTAGTTGAAATTGTCTTACCTCATACTGAGCTGAATTGTTCCTCCATGTTCTGGTTGGATCCTAGGGAGCACTTTTAGGCTCTGTTCCATAAGATGGGCTTTAGCTGCTTTTTTTCTTCTGAACATTAAATATTCCTGGGTGATTAAACAGTTCATTCTGGACAACTCTTTTAGACTGTTTATTTTTGTAATAACCTCTTTCCTTTAATGTTCCCTATGCTACTTAAATAAGATGGGAAAGTCATTTTAAGAAAACTTCAATTCAGGGAATAATTATCAAGCGCTTATGATGTATCAGACACTGATTTGGGCCTTGGGGCTAGGTCAGTGAACATGACCATCTTTCCTGAAGATCACAGTTAATGAAGGCAGATATTCATCCCTAATGAGTGTTCTGGAAGAGGTTGCAAAAGTCTTTAACGTGGGAGAATTTAATGAATCCTGAAGACTCGTGGAAGGTGTCTATGATGAAGAGATATTTAAGGGAAGATTTGAAGTCTAAGTAGATGAAAATGATACAGGGACAAATGATGCAGGGAGAAATGATGCATAGTGGTTGAGAGATGTCCCCAAATCCAAGGGAATGTGTTGTTAAGAAGAGGATTGCAAGTTCTCATATTGGTGGGGGAGGCCCTGAATGGTCGCCACCATGAGGAACTCAGTTGGTCAGAAAGGAGCAAACCTTTGACTATGCCCTTTCTGCATCAGGCGACTTAGCTTCCAAACTGTTTTCTCTACTTTTTTACACATGGTGTTAACAATAGTCCTGGTTATGTGAACATGTTATCTCAAAAAAATACATGTTTCACAGGTTTATTTTTTTTTAAGTGCTCAAGACAGACAATCCTGCTTCTTTTACATAACTGTCTTTTTGCATCACATGGCCAATTAGGTAAAGATCCCAAAAGTGTTCAATGGATTTAACATTAACATTTCATTGGTGACATTGCAAATAGCCTTTCATAACTCAGTGGAAGAGGAAATTGAATTGCAGTGTGTTGAGGACTGAATAGGAGATGAGCTAGTGAAAACAGAGATGCATACACTCAGGAGTCTAAGCTGTTGAGGAAAGAAAAGAGATAGGATAAGAATCTAGAGGAAAAGAAGAATAAAGGATATGTCAGTTTCTTTGGAGAGAAGATTGGAAAGATTAAATATTTCTGGGAGGACACTTACTATTTAGGGAAAGTAAGAAATATGGGAAAAATTTCCCCAAAGAATGCTTTGTCTATGACCTTCGATTGTTTCCAGCTTGGATGGGAAGACAAATTTAACACATAAGTAATGGCTCAGATAGGACATCTCATGATAAAGAACCAAAAGAGAAAAAGAACATTAGGTCGTATATACTGAGATGACCGTACATTCAAAAGGGAGTAACAAGCCTGGAGATCAGCCTGGGCTGGAGGTTTAGAAATAGAAATCATTTGGAAGCTTGTCTCCTTCTCTTTCAATCTTTTCTAAGGTTCAGATTTCTGTTTCTAAAAAGGGCATCATGATGCTGAACTCAAATTTTTTGTGTTTATGAAGAAGAGATACTTCTTGTAAAATTTCAACTATGGTTAATGTACAATAAATGAGAGTTCATATAAAAATTTTCATAGAGCATAAAACTTGAAGGACAGAGAGATGATTGTTCTATCATGTTTTGCACATACTGGGTGTTCACAGAAAATTGGAGAAAAGGCAGAAAGGAAATGTGAAATACATATTGTTAACAAGTAGATGAGACTAAAGGAAGATATGTGAAGGCAGATGATGACAATTAGATGGGTCTACAAGTCATGCAGCAACATTTCATTGTGTTCGTGATATTAAGAGAATCTGGGAGATCAGGTATTTGTAAGCTAATTCATAAACTGTCACTCATTATGTACATGCTAATCATATTATCTATTATACAGATACAAATGTCAGTCTCCATTATACCAGATATTTAAGAAATATAACTTTACTCTTCCACATTTCAACTAAATTCTTTGAATTTTCCACCCCAGAACATCAAACACTAAACAGATCCCCCCCACTCCCACCCACCGCCGGCTTGTGTCTTAAGTTCTAGGGAGATTTATATAATTTCAAGATGCTGTAGGATGTATCTTGTCCTTGACTCATCTGTTCATATAGATACTTGCTGATCAACCCAAGTTCTTTTCTCACTGATCCATGTAGGAAGCCATCAAGAAAGCGCTCCTTCTTGTGTACCCAGTACTTCAAGTCCCAGAGGGTCTCTCTGCTGCTTTCACATCAGGCTTGAGAACAGAGGCATCATTCTGTTGCTTCCCTGGCTTTATCACATCTAAAAATGAAGCAGATTTGGTGTCTGTTTCCTAAACTACATCAAGGTCTTGCCTTTTAATTCCAATATGAAGGGGCTGCTTTGTCTATGACCTTCGATTGTTTCCAGCTTGGATGGGAAGACAAATTTAACACATAAGTAATGGCTCAGATAGGACATCTCATGATAAAGAACCAAAAGAGAAAAAGAACATTAGGTCGTATATACTGAGATGACCGTACATTCAAAAGGGAGTAACAAGCCTGGAGATCAGCCTGGGCTGGAGGTTTAGAAATAGAAATCATTTGGAAGCTTGTCTCCTTCTCTTTCAATCTTTTCTAAGGTTCAGATTTCTGTTTCTAAAAAGGGCATCATGATGCTGAACTCAAATTTTTTGTGTTTATGAAGAAGAGATACTTCTTGTAAAATTTCAACTATGGTTAATGTACAATAAATGAGAGTTCATATAAAAATTTTCATAGAGCATAAAACTTGAAGGACAGAGAGATGATTGTTCTATCATGTTTTGCACATACTGGGTGTTCACAGAAAATTGGAGAAAAGGCAGAAAGGAAATGTGAAATACATATTGTTAACAAGTAGATGAGACTAAAGGAAGATATGTGAAGGCAGATGATGACAATTAGATGGGTCTACAAGTCATGCAGCAACATTTCATTGTGTTCGTGATATTAAGAGAATCTGGGAGATCAGGTATTTGTAAGCTAATTCATAAACTGTCACTCATTATGTACATGCTAATCATATTATCTATTATACAGATACAAATGTCAGTCTCCATTATACCAGATATTTAAGAAATATAACTTTACTCTTCCACATTTCAACTAAATTCTTTGAATTTTCCACCCCAGAACATCAAACACTAAACAGATCCCCCCCACTCCCACCCACCGCTTGTGTCTTAAGTTCTAGGGAGATTTATATAATTTCAAGATGCTGTAGGATGTATCTTGTCCTTGACTCATCTGTTCATATAGATACTTGCTGATCAACCCAAGTTCTTTTCTCACTGATCCATGTAGGAAGCCATCAAGAAAGCGCTCCTTCTTGTGTACCCAGTACTTCAAGTCCCAGAGGGTTTTCTGCTGCTTTCACATCAGGCTTGAGAACAGAGGCATCATTCTGTTGCTTCCCTGGCTTTATCACATCTAAAAATGAAGCAGATTTGGTGTCTGTTTCCTAAACTACATCAAGGTCTTGCTCAATTTCTACAATTCCAATATGGAGAGTGGAGTCAGTAATTATCTTTCTTTAATCTCAATTCTGTGACTTTCTTTGCTCTCCTCCAGCCTAGTAGGTTGTTTTCCAATTTTCGGGGGAAGTCTCTCCCTCTGTAAGTCTTGATGGCTTCCTCCAGAGTCATTTTTGTTTCCAAAATAACTCTTTCATGGGTTTAGGATTTTGGAAAATATAAACCAAAGAGTTATTGGATGTTTCTGTTTTTCACCCCACCTTGTCACACCCATATCCTCAGGAATTAACTAGAATAGACTCTTTGCCTGAAATAGGGGAACAGGTGGAAAGAGAAACTGGGAACTTCAGAGAAAAATCCATTTATATTTCAACATCATGTGATAATGACAATACACATTACCTTAAAACTTGCTACATAAATTATATATAGTAAATTGACAAAAACCTACACTGCTCATTTCAGTTGGATCAGTCATCTACAACCATGCACTCTAGCACATTTTTATTCACCTTCATTGTTCATTCACGTTGTTTGGAAAAAAAATTCTGGACAAGTTCCTTTAACTCAATTGATGAAAATTCAGATTTGTTGGCATAAATATGAGTGCCCGGCAGTCACAATTCTGAGATTATAGTGGAAACATTTTAAGATGGCTTAGATGGGTCTTGTGACCCTTTTAACAAAAGGAAAATGTCCAGTCTGTCTTCTCTTGGAAGACTTGAAAAGTCAATATTGATTTTTGTTCAAGGTTTCTTGGTCACTCCCCAAAGGCATACAGTTAGTTTTGTGCTAAGAAGTATAGAAGATACTATTTTTACTTACTTAAAATTTTATTCAATAATCAATTAACAAGATCAGGATGTATCTTGTCCTTGACTCATCTGTTCATATAGATACTTGCTGATCAACCCAAGTTCTTTTCTCACTGATCCATGTAGGAAGCCATCAAGAAAGCGCTCCTTCTTGTGTACCCAGTACTTCAAGTCCCAGAGGGTCTCTCTGCTGCTTTCACATCAGGCTTGAGAACAGAGGCATCATTCTGTTGCTTCCCTGGCTTTATCACATCTAAAAATGAAGCAGATTTGGTGTCTGTTTCCTAAACTACATCAAGGTCTTGCTCAATTTCTACAATTCCAATATGGAGAGTGGAGTCAGTAATTATCTTTCTTTAATCTCAATTCTGTGACTTTCTTTGCTCTCCTCCAGCCTAGTAGGTTGTTTTCCAATTTTCGGGGGAAGTCTCTCCCTCTGTAAGTCTTGATGGCTTCCTCCAGAGTCATTTTTGTTTCCAAAATAACTCTTTCATGGGTTTAGGATTTTGGAAAATATAAACCAAAGAGTTATTGGATGTTTCTGTTTTTCACCCCACCTTGTCACACCCATATCCTCAGGAATTAACTAGAATAGACTCTTTGCCTGAAATAGGGGAACAGGTGGAAAGAGAAACTGGGAACTTCAGAGAAAAATCCATTTATATTTCAACATCATGTGATAATGACAATACACATTACCTTAAAACTTGCTACATAAATTATATATAGTAAATTGACAAAAACCTACACTGCTCATTTCAGTTGGATCAGTCATCTACAACCATGCACTCTAGCACATTTTTATTCACCTTCATTGTTCATTCACGTTGTTTGGAAAAAAAATTCTGGACAAGTTCCTTTAACTCAATTGATGAAAATTCAGATTTGTTGGCATAAATATGAGTGCCCGGCAGTCACAATTCTGAGATTATAGTGGAAACATTTTAAGATGGCTTAGATGGGTCTTGTGACCCTTTTAACAAAAGGAAAATGTCCAGTCTGTCTTCTCTTGGAAGACTTGAAAAGTCAATATTGATTTTTGTTCAAGGTTTCTTGGTCACTCCCCAAAGGCATACAGTTAGTTTTGTGCTAAGAAGTATAGAAGATACTATTTTTACTTACTTAAAATTTTATTCAATATCAAAATCAATTAACAGGTTGATAGATTTCCACTTTTGGTCAGTGCCTTCATGGAAATCTGTGTTATACAGAACTGACAAAGTATCAGGATGAGTTTCATTTGAAATGTTCCAGATGTTTCTAATATGAGGAGTATTATAGGGTTTGTAATTGCTTTTATTCTCTGGGCAGTTTCTCTCATGGATACCCTCTCCACAGTGAATTCAAGGTAGATTAGCATCCTCCAGACATACTCCTTTCTCCTTGTGTCTTAGTCCTGTTAACACCTTAATTAAAGAACTTTTTATCTCAATGATTAGAAATCATATATCCTTGCTCAGTTTCTAGTGTGTGACCACTAGACTTCTCATAAATAAATTTCATGTCTCCACAAGTTGTTGTGTGAAAGTCGCTCTGCCGTGTCCAACTCTGCAACTCCATAGACTGTAGCCTGCGAAGCTCCTCTGTCCATGGAATTCTCCAGGCAAGAATATTGGAGCGGGTTGCCATTCCCTTCTCCGGGGGGACCTTCCCAACCAAGGGACCAAACCCAGGTCTCCTGAACTGCAGGTAAATTCTTTACTGTTTGAGCCACCAGGGAAGCCCAAATATGAAACGTTCCATGAATTTGTGTGCCATTCTTGAGCAAGGGCCATGCTAATCTTCTCTTTATCATTCCAATTTTAGTATATGTGCTGCTGAAGCAAGCACAGGCGGGCATCTAATTGGTATAGTTGAATTTTAAGGGCTACATTACAGACTATTCTTCCTAAAATTAGTTGACTCAATTTGTATAGAATAATAAATTAATTCCACAAAATCAGACATTAGATTAAAATTCTTCTCAGAACATTTTTATGCAATTAGAAGATGATTAAGCTTAAATTCAGAAACTTAAAGGAAAGCTTCTCTTTAATTGAATACTTTTTAAGTAAGACTATCAAAAGATGACATTGAATCAACAATCAGAAAATTCAAATATGAGTAAAAACATAGATTGGAAGTTCTTCCACTGGAGATTTTTAGACATAACAGTTTTCTGTTGTAGGTGTATATTATAAAAGCAATTGAACATCGCATGGGTGGCCGAGTGGTAAAGAATCCGCCTGACTAGTAGGAGATATGGGTTTGATTCCTGGGTTGGGAAGATCTTCTGGAGAAGGAAACAGCAACCCACTCCATTAGTCTTGCTTGGGAAATCCTATGGATAGAGGAAGCCTGGTGGGTTAAGTCCATGGGGTTGCGGAGTTGGACATGACTTAATGACTGAGACTGTGCATCCACATATGCATGTGCACATACATGCTCAGTCGTGTTGGATTCTTTGTGACTCCATCAACTGTAGCCCACCAGGTTCCTCTGTCCATGAGATTCTCCAGGAAAAATTGCTAGAGAGGGTTGCTATTTCCTTTCCCAGCACACATGTATAGAAACAGTTGATTAGTTGCAAGCTTCTAAAAAGAATCCACTTAATCTGTCTCTTGTGTATTATAAAGTATCAACAAGGTGTATTCATATGCAGATGAGCTCTTTAGGTGGACTCCTTCATCTGAAGGAAGTAAAATAGAACCACGTACTTACATTGACTGGAAGGGTTAATATTTTTGGCATTGAAATTGGCATCAGACTTGCCCCTTCTATAACATTTATGATTTTTCCTTCTGACTTAACAGCAATGCTTATACAGGTTTAGTCTAATTCTTGCATTAGCTGTCTAGAATAGAGATGAACCGAGGTCTGAAAACATCCCCGACGAGTCAGGTTCCTGTTGACTAATTCCGTGATCATCAAGAGAAGTCTCTGAGTCCTTGTGGCCAAAGGTGGCAGGGCAGGCTCCGCTGGGAATCGAGAGGGTGGTTTCTGATGAAAAAGTTGGTCTCAGTGGATGAGGACAGGATCCAGTGGGCCTCTGGTCACACATTCACGGACCCTATTGATGGTGGGAGATGAGAGTGTGAGCGGAGGGTCTGTGGGTGTGATAAATGCCTGAATGACTCATAGGGGCAAGGGGCACTCTCAGGATTTAGAATCAGATGCCACTTGCTATCATTTTCATATAATACGCTTGGAAAGCACCTCCGCATGGAAGAAAGATGGGTGGACGGTCTCTCTTTCAGAAGTGCTCCGAAGTAAGAGAAATGCATTTTCATTTTGACAACCTCTGAGAGCCTCTAAAGAATATCTTACTAGTCAGTCACCCAGAGATCTCACCCTCACCCCAAAGTGTGGTGTGTATTCCCCCTCCCGTGGAGAACCGTAGACTCCCCCAACTGAAACTTGCATCTGAGACACCAAAATCAATTAACAGGTTGACAGATTTCAACTTTTGGTCAGTGCCTTCATGGAAATAAATCCCTGATCTGTGTAAAACTCATTCAACTGCTCGTTCATCCACTGTGCATGTGTGTGTGTTTCAGAAATTTTTTTTAGATGATACAAACGAATTTACAAAATAGGAGACTCACAGAGAACAAACTTACTGTTGCCAGTGGGAGAGATGGGGGAAGGGATAGTTAGGGAGTTTGGAATAATCTATACACACTGCTAAATTTAAAATGAATAACCAACAAGGACCTATTGCATAGCACAGGAAACTGCCCAGTGCTGTGTAGCAGCCTGGATGGGAGGGGAGTTTGGGAGAGAATGGATACATGTATATGTGTGACAGACCTTTCGCGCTGTTTGTCTGAAACTATTAGAAAGTTAATCGGTTATACCCCAGTACAAAATAAAAGTTAAAAAATTCTTTCTTTTTCTCTTTTAAAAAAAATTTTGGCCACACTGAACTGCATGTGGGATCTTAGTCCCCAGACCAGGAATTGAATCCACATCTCCTACATTGGAGGGTTCTTAACCACTGGACTCCCAGGAAGTCTCCTGGTCACCTGTGGCCAAAGGTGGCAGGGCAGGCTCCGCTGGGAATCGAGAGGGTGGTTTCTGATGAAAAAGTTGGTCTCAGTGGATGAGGACAGGATCCAGTGGGCCTCTGGTCACACATTCACGGACCCTATTGATGGTGGGAGATGAGAGTGTGAGCGGAGGGTCTGTGGGTGTGATAAATGCCTGAATGACTCATAGGGGCAAGGGGCACTCTCAGGATTTAGAATCAGATGCCACTTGCTATCATTTTCATATAATACGCTTGGAAAGCACCTCCGCATGGAAGAAAGATGGGTGGACGGTCTCTCTTTCAGAAGTGCTCCGAAGTAAGAGAAATGCATTTTCATTTTGACAACCTCTGAGAGCCTCTAAAGAATATCTTACTAGTCAGTCACCCAGAGATCTCACCCTCACCCCAAAGTGTGGTGTGTATTCCCCCTCCCGTGGAGAACCGTAGACTCCCCCAACTGAAACTTGCATCTGAGACACCAAAATCAATTAACAGGTTGACAGATTTCAACTTTTGGTCAGTGCCTTCATGGAAATAAATCCCTGATCTGTGTAAAACTCATTCAACTGCTCGTTCATCCACTGTGCATGTGTGTGTGTTTCAGAAATTTTTTTTAGATGATACAAACGAATTTACAAAATAGGAGACTCACAGAGAACAAACTTACTGTTGCCAGTGGGAGAGATGGGGGAAGGGATAGTTAGGGAGTTTGGAATAATCTATACACACTGCTAAATTTAAAATGAATAACCAACAAGGACCTATTGCATAGCACAGGAAACTGCCCAGTGCTGTGTAGCAGCCTGGATGGGAGGGGAGTTTGGGAGAGAATGGATACATGTATATGTGTGACAGACCTTTCGCGCTGTTTGTCTGAAACTATTAGAAAGTTAATCGGTTATACCCCAGTACAAAATAAAAGTTAAAAAATTCTTTCTTTTTCTCTTTTAAAAAAAATTTTGGCCACACTGAACTGCATGTGGGATCTTAGTCCCCAGACCAGGAATTGAATCCACATCTCCTACATTGGAGGGTTCTTAACCACTGGACTCCCAGGGAAGTCTCCTGGTCACCTGTTTAACCCTTCTATCAGTGCACATAAGTTTGTGTCTCAGCTATGCAAAGTTAATTTCTACACTCAGATAGCAAATAGGTTTCCTATTTGCTATTTAAAATATTATTTTGAAAATTCAATGAGTTTGGAGGATTTCCTTCATTTCCCCGACCCTGTTAATAAAGAGAATAACTTTTTACCCTGATTCTGGGAAAGACTGAGGGCAAGAGGAGGAGGGGACAACAGAGGATGAGATGTTTGGATGGCATCACTGACTCAATGGACGTGAGTTTGAGCAAACTCTGGGAGATAATGAAGGACAAGGAACCCTGGTGGGCTACATTCCATGGGTTCACAAAGAGTTGGACATGACTTAGCGACTGAACAACCACAGCAACAACTTCTCACTGTATACAGGAAAGTAAGAAAAGTGAAAATAAAACAAAATTATTTACTGTTCTGATCAAACAAAGTAAAATAGTTGTTAATTGCTAGTTTTTTTTTTTTTAATCCAGACTCTCTTACCCCATGACTTTTGGCCCATATACACTTTGTTCTATCCTTTTCAGTGTTGGATTTTGCCAAATATTTATAACTTTCTTAAGAGTTGTCCATGTTTGCTTTATATAATCAGGTAAATGAAGAAATGTCTATAAGAAGCAGAAAAAACAACCGTTACTCATGTTAACATTTTGGTGTATTTCTTTACCAATCATGGTTCACTGTCAGCATGTAAGAAGGTTTCCTTTATGATTAAAGGTTTTTACTTTTGAAAATTGAATAAAATAGAACATTTTAAAACTATCAAAATTTTTAAAGAAAATGCCTCCATAGTATTTGCAATATATTATATGCTGAAGAATCAAAGTATATGGGTCATCTTTGAGAAGGTTCCATCCTGAGGGACTTCTTCTACATGGTCCTGAATCCTCTCCTTTCCTTTCTTAGGCTTTGATCTCTAATAAACATTTTACACCCTAACTTCATCTCCAAGTTTTCTTCCAGACATCCTCATCTGTGACACTCTAAAGGAACTGGAAAATTTTGTCTCATTTTGACTTTTCTCCAAATCCCTGCAAATATCTATCCTCTGAAAATGTACAAAGGTTTACAGCAAGGAATGGCAACTTGTATTATTGAAGTCCTTATATCTACTTCTTATTAGCTTTCTTATATTTATTGACTCTGTACATTATATATAGTTTAAGAATATTTCAAAACACAGATGATGGACATTTTTCACATAATGAAGAGTACTGAGGACCTGCTGAAGGCAAAGCATGTATCAGATATATTTTCTGTTGCTGAGAAACAAGACTGAATGAATGACTTGTGTTTATGTTATATTAACAGATAGAAGATTTGAGGCCATGCTCTGGAATAGAAGGAGCCAGTTGCCGTTGTTTAGTCACTAAGCTGTGTCCAGTTCCCTGGACCCCATGGACTGTTGCCTACCAGGCTCCTCTGTTCATGGGATTTCCCAGGCAAGAATACTGGAGTGGGTTGCTATTTCCTTCTCCAGGAGATTTTCCTGACCCAGAAATTGAACCTATGTCTCCTGCATTGGCAGGTAGATTCTTTATCATTGAGCCATCAGGGAAACCCTACCACATCAATGCATTGGGGAACATGCTTGAAAAATATCAGGGAGCCAAAGACTCCAGTTCCTATGTTTGGAAAGAATCATAGATGTGATGAACTTCTTAAATTAGAATTCTTTCATTAGAAGCTTTTATTTAATTAGCCATGTAATCCTGCATAAATTTCCATAGATTTATTAACAAAAATTTACAGAAAGAACAGTTTCAGTAGTTTTTCACTGGCTATGATCTGTGCGGGAAACATCATGTAGTATTTCAATTACATAGAAACAGTCCCAAGAGATGATTCATTGATCTAAGTTCTATGTGATGATTAAAACATTCTGTTTACTAATAACATGAAACTAGAGGCGTGAGTTTTCCCTTCCACTCCTTCCCTCCTTCCTTCCCTCTATCCCTGCCTCCTTTTCTATCTTTCTTCCCCTATCCTTGATTTCACTGTACAGAATTTTAAAGACCTTAAAGGTATAAATAATATGTACTGCAAAAGAATTTTTTAATATTAGTAAGATGTTTCATATTTAATTACCATTTTACTCATCATATTTATCCCAAATTTGAATTGAACACATTTGTTTTAAATAAATATGTCGCTGCTTAATTATCATATGAGTTTCCCTTGTGGCTCAGTGATAGAGTCAGCCTGTCAATGCAGAAGATGTGGGTCTGATCCCTGGGTCAGGAAGATTTCCTGGAGAAGGAAATGGCAACTCCAGTATTCTTGGCAGCACCAGTATTCTTTCTTGCCTAGGAAATCCTATGGACAGAGGAGCCTGGGGGCTACCATCCAGGGGCTGCAAAGAGTCAGACACAACTGAGCAAGAACACAAGTGACACTGACAAGTGTTTACTGATATGGCAGGAAAAGTTCTGTTTCTTACTAGCGAGTAGACATCAGGACATAAAATGGTGTGACAGCACCTGTGACTCCGGTGAGTGTGCATTGTGAGGGAGAGTAAGAGAGCTCGAAGGCTTCTGGTTACAGGGATGGTATAAAACAGAGAGGATTCGACGGCAAGTCGTTGAAGGGTTTGATCTTGCCTCTTTTGTAGCAGAAAATCCTGGAAGTAGAACTTGCTGATCTGAAAGATTACTTCTGCTTCCTCAACATTAGAGCAGTTATAGAACTTAAGTAAGCAGCAAGTCAGGTTGGTGAGCCGGTGGCTAAGTGAGGTGCTATGGAGTGTAAGGAGGAAATGTATTTTGTTTAGACTTGTTCACTCTGAAGTGCTGGTAAGGCATCCACAAGGGGATGCTATCATTAAAGGCATATTTTGGTAAAATCTTTATTGCATTAGATCTGCAATGTTTTTCACTGGCTATGATCTGTGCGGGAAACATCATGTAGTATTTCAATTACATAGAAACAGTCCCAAGAGATGATTCATTGATCTAAGTTCTATGTGATGATTAAAACATTCTGTTTACTAATAACATGAAACTAGAGGCGTGAGTTTTCCCTTCCACTCCTTCCCTCCTTCCTTCCCTCTATCCCTGCCTCCTTTTCTATCTTTCTTCCCCTATCCTTGATTTCACTGTACAGAATTTTAAAGACCTTAAAGGTATAAATAATATGTACTGCAAAAGAATTTTTTAATATTAGTAAGATGTTTCATATTTAATTACCATTTTACTCATCATATTTATCCCAAATTTGAATTGAACACATTTGTTTTAAATAAATATGTCGCTGCTTAATTATCATATGAGTTTCCCTTGTGGCTCAGTGATAGAGTCAGCCTGTCAATGCAGAAGATGTGGGTCTGATCCCTGGGTCAGGAAGATTTCCTGGAGAAGGAAATGGCAACTCCAGTATTCTTGGCAGCACCAGTATTCTTTCTTGCCTAGGAAATCCTATGGACAGAGGAGCCTGGGGGCTACCATCCAGGGGCTGCAAAGAGTCAGACACAACTGAGCAAGAACACAAGTGACACTGACAAGTGTTTACTGATATGGCAGGAAAAGTTCTGTTTCTTACTAGCGAGTAGACATCAGGACATAAAATGGTGTGACAGCACCTGTGACTCCGGTGAGTGTGCATTGTGAGGGAGAGTAAGAGAGCTCGAAGGCTTCTGGTTACAGGGATGGTATAAAACAGAGAGGATTCGACGGCAAGTCGTTGAAGGGTTTGATCTTGCCTCTTTTGTAGCAGAAAATCCTGGAAGTAGAACTTGCTGATCTGAAAGATTACTTCTGCTTCCTCAACATTAGAGCAGTTATAGAACTTAAGTAAGCAGCAAGTCAGGTTGGTGAGCCGGTGGCTAAGTGAGGTGCTATGGAGTGTAAGGAGGAAATGTATTTTGTTTAGACTTGTTCACTCTGAAGTGCTGGTAAGGCATCCACAAGGGGATGCTATCATTAAAGGCATATTTTGGTAAAATCTTTATTGCATTAGATCTGCAATGTCTAATATGGTGCCACTGCCTACATGTGACCACTGAGGACTATAAAAAACATGGCTAATCCTGAGATGTAAGTGGAAAGGACAATCCAAAAAGCAATCCACTGTCCAACAGAGATAAATATCTCACTTTTAGATCACTGATTGCATGTGGAAATAGTATTTTGGATATATTGGATTAAATAAAGTATGTTATTAAAGTTGACTTCATGTACTTCTTTTTAAATGTGATTATTAGAACATTTAACATTACATACATGGCTTGTGATTAGTAGCTTGCATTATATTTTTCTTGGACAAAACTGCTCTAGATAATGTTTGCGAGTAGTTGTCAGTGACAGCTTGGGGAGACTTGAGATCTCTGTGGGGAGGATAGAGAAAAGGAAGCGCACAGGGTTGAGGACATAATTGTTGGTCGTCCGCAATCATAGAAGAAAAGGGAGGCTGAAAAGGACCTAGAGGATAAATGAAAGGTGACGAAGAAGCTGTATCATAAGAACAGGAGGAAGAGGGCATTTTAGAGAGGAGGCCCTAGTGCAGTAGGTCACACGAAATAATTCAAATAATTTGATGCTTGTTCATTGTATTGTAGAGGTTCTTCCCCAAGAAAGTGAAATGATTACATTTAAATATTAAGATTTTGGCAACAAAATAAAGGACTGGGTTGACAGAGAAGCTGGAAGCCAGGTGATCACTTAGAAATACAGGGAATAAGAACAATCCCAAAGCCCTTAAGTATCTATCAGGCCAAACAGAAAAGAAATGCTTTCACTTTGAGAAAGAACTTTCTGTTTTATTTTATTTTATTTTATTTTGTGGTGAGAAATGAGGTGAGTGAGATTTTGGTAATTTAAAGCATGTGTCTTCTGTTTCTAGAATCCAGGAAAACGGGTTGTGGTGAAAATCCATGTCATAGATGATTAAAGATGCTTTGTGTGGGAACACAGAAAGATGTAAAGAAACTAAGGACATGAAAATTACAGAATTTCTAAGAAACAATGGTTGTCTTTTTGTATAAATGTCTCACATAGGGAAAAGAGAAGAGAGCATCATTCCCCATCCTGGAAAACATGACAGCAGAAAGAATGGTTTCTAAAAAGAGTTTTCCTTGAGGCTCTGGTTCCATAACTCATGATCATTTCAGGTACTTCTAAGTGTTTACAAGTTGAACAAGCTGTGCCCTAGGAGGTCCTTTAAACAGAAAATTGGGTACGTATAATGATTTATTTGGAGTTTCATTTAAGGCAAAGAACAGATTGAAGTCTAAGAAAGGATAAAATTCAAGGTACCAAGTAAAGGTGAGCTGAATATTTTGAAGATATTTAGATACTGTTCACATTTACATTTTAAATTCTTTGCTAGTTTAAAGGGAAAGCGGGAAAAATGATGATAAAAGAAAATCAATAGGAGATTTCCCTGGTGGTCCAGTGGTTAAGACTATGCTCTTCCAATACAGAGAGTGTGTGTTGGATCCTTTGTTGAGGAACTAAGATCCTAAGGACTGACCCCCTCCTCCAAAAAAAAAAAAAAATCAATGGAAATAGTTCTGTGAGGGGACTAAACAAGAGGAAAATGGCTGATTCATTAAAGACACTTGGCAGATAGATCTAGATGGGGCACCATATGAGTCAGACACTGTGCTAGAAACTATATACTGAATTAGGATAAAATCCATGTTTGTTGCAGAATAATAATAGTAATAATAATAGCTATTACTAAGTAGCAGTAACTAACCCTTATAAAACACATACTATGTACAAAATAGTGTTTACATGTTTCTAAGTTTTTACTCATTTATCACAATAATCTCACAAAAAAGATATTATCTTAATGTTATTGATGAGGCTGTGAGATTAGGTAGTTTGCCCAAGGTCACACAGCTAGCCCCCTATATCACAGGAAGACACAAGTTGTATCAGGCAAGATTGTCTGGGTTATGCCGTGGTAACAAAAGACTCCTAAAATTTCTCTAAGAACAAGAGTTCGACATTTTTGTTTGTTTGTTTGTAAGCTCCATTGCAGGACACTTGCTCTGCTTTATTTCTGTGCATTGATGGTGGAAGCAATCCTGATCTCAGACATTGGTGTTCTTTAGTCAGAGGAAATAGAAAGCAGTGGGTGAACCATGTGAAGGGTCTAACTGCTTCTATTAAAAGTAGAACATAGCGCTGTATGTTACAGTTCGTTGAACAAAGTATGTCTGGGATAAGCGCGCCAATGGTGTAACACTTCTGCAGAGATGGTCTTTGGAGTCAGAGGACCCATGGGGAGGACTTTTTTCCCTTTTGGTCATATGATGCTTTAGCTTTATAAGGATAAGAATCAAAGATGGCTTGATTTGACTGTTTCACACCAAGGAATCAATATAATGATCTCCAAAGCTAATTCTTAGGTTGCGGTGTTGAATGGATAGTGACAGAGGGTCATGCAAATGGAAGATTCTGAAATGGAGAGCATCACCATGGATAGAGAGGGCAGCTGGGCCACTGCCCAAATCCTTGCTGAGCAAGGTACTTGGGAACCTAGGAGGAAGGTTGAATTTCAGCTATATAGGAGGTCATAGGTAACAGAAGGTAAGGACTCACCCGAATTCAGAGATGGTATGGAGGGTCCATCAAGCAAGGACAGAGAAGTCTCAGGGCTTGGTGAAGGCTGAAGGTTTAGTTCATTATCTAGGGGGAAAAATCAACTTCTGATGGGGTGCGTCCCCTGTATTCCTTTGTCTGAAAACCACTCCCTTCTGTGAATTCCTGAAGAAAGTTCTACGAACAAATGGATATTAATAAGTGAAAACAAGAACAATTATAGACATTCCTACTTATCAAAGTGTGCAGGAAGATGGACACGACGTATCTCTACAAGCTAAGCAACTAGATGTGAACTCAGGTAGGCATGTAGGTAGAATGGACAGAGGAGAAAACGGAAAGAAAACTTTACTTCTTGAGCTGATGTTAAATTCAGCCTGAATTTATTGGACAGATTGCTCATTTTCATATAAGTAAACTGTGAGATTAGGTAGTTTGCCCAAGGTCACACAGCTAGCCCCCTATATCACAGGAAGACACAAGTTGTATCAGGCAAGATTGTCTGGGTTATGCCGTGGTAACAAAAGACTCCTAAAATTTCTCTAAGAACAAGAGTTCGACATTTTTGTTTGTTTGTTTGTAAGCTCCATTGCAGGACACTTGCTCTGCTTTATTTCTGTGCATTGATGGTGGAAGCAATCCTGATCTCAGACATTGGTGTTCTTTAGTCAGAGGAAATAGAAAGCAGTGGGTGAACCATGTGAAGGGTCTAACTGCTTCTATTAAAAGTAGAACATAGCGCTGTATGTTACAGTTCGTTGAACAAAGTATGTCTGGGATAAGCGCGCCAATGGTGTAACACTTCTGCAGAGATGGTCTTTGGAGTCAGAGGACCCATGGGGAGGACTTTTTTTTTCCCTTTTGGTCATATGATGCTTTAGCTTTATAAGGATAAGAATCAAAGATGGCTTGATTTGACTGTTTCACACCAAGGAATCAATATAATGATCTCCAAAGCTAATTCTTAGGTTGCGGTGTTGAATGGATAGTGACAGAGGGTCATGCAAATGGAAGATTCTGAAATGGAGAGCATCACCATGGATAGAGAGGGCAGCTGGGCCACTGCCCAAATCCTTGCTGAGCAAGGTACTTGGGAACCTAGGAGGAAGGTTGAATTTCAGCTATATAGGAGGTCATAGGTAACAGAAGGTAAGGACTCACCCGAATTCAGAGATGGTATGGAGGGTCCATCAAGCAAGGACAGAGAAGTCTCAGGGCTTGGTGAAGGCTGAAGGTTTAGTTCATTATCTAGGGGGAAAAATCAACTTCTGATGGGGTGCGTCCCCTGTATTCCTTTGTCTGAAAACCACTCCCTTCTGTGAATTCCTGAAGAAAGTTCTACGAACAAATGGATATTAATAAGTGAAAACAAGAACAATTATAGACATTCCTACTTATCAAAGTGTGCAGGAAGATGGACACGACGTATCTCTACAAGCTAAGCAACTAGATGTGAACTCAGGTAGGCATGTAGGTAGAATGGACAGAGGAGAAAACGGAAAGAAAACTTTACTTCTTGAGCTGATGTTAAATTCAGCCTGAATTTATTGGACAGATTGCTCATTTTCATATAAGTAAATCTGATTTACAGACTCTTGCTGGAGAACTTTCCACTGAGATGTAAATTGATCTTGATGAATACAATAAAAGCAAGTAATGGTCAATTTGTGAAACCCAGAATAAATTATCAGGTGAGGGTAAAACATTTAGAAACAAGACAATTTCTTTTCCTTTCTACTACTGAAGACCTGTAAAGATTGTGGCAATAAATTGGAATATTTGGGAAAGGGAGACAAATATAAGATTTAATCTCATCACCCATATATGCAAAAAGTCTTTATCATTCTTTCTCACAAAAATATAAAAACTGTGTAACTGTAGATTTAAAAATGCTGCTGTATTATACAATTTTCCATAAATCATTTTCTATGTTGAAGTACAATCCTTTAATTATGATAGCAGGAAAATAGTCCACTGCAAAGTACTGTCACTGTTTCGTTGCTCAGTCATATCCGACTCTTTTGTGACCTCATGGATTACAGTGCACCAGGCTCCTCTGTCCACGGGATTCTCCAGGCAAGAACACTGGAGCCAGTTGCCATTTCCTACTCCAGGGAATCTTCCTGACCCAGGGTTGAACCCAAGTCTGCTGCATTGACAGGTGAATTCTTTGCTGCTGACCCACCAGGGAAGCCCCTGCATAGAATTAACATTGTTTAATTCATTGAATTTTGTTATTATTAAAAGTGTAGTTTCAGTTCTTCAACATCATTAGCAATTCTCACTGGATGGCTATGTAAAAAAATATATTTAAAACCTTTTTGTTGTTGTGGCACAATTCTAAAACTGGGCCAAAGTTATAAACTCTTCATGATTACACGTAAGATACTTTTCAGCATAACTGGATCAACTTATCTGAAATTTGTATGCAGTTGCTACAGTTGGTTTAGAAAGTATATATATTTAAAAATCAGAAAAATCTGCTAATTAACACAGAAATATCTTACTTTGCATTGATTTGTATGTTTGAATACTTGCAAGGCTGAGTATTGCTTCCTGTATTTATCTACCAATGGCATGGGTCATAATCCATCTCTTTACTCTTTCATTCAATCACTGGATGAATGTTTTTTTGAGGTAAGTCCTACAATGTACCAGGTGCAGTTTTTATTTCTGAGAACACAGCTGTGAAGGAAGCAAAACTCTCTGCTGATATGGATTTTGTCCTATAACATAAAGAAGACAATAAACATAATACATATTAAAATATGTTGAACATGTTGAATGTTATACTTGTTATGAAAAAATAAAACATAATAGGAATAAGCAGTTTGTTGATAGAGAGTAATAAATAGGACAGTCTGTGTTAAACACATGTTTGAATGAAGCCTGCAGGCAGTGGGGGCAGGTCCAATAAGGGCACCTTTGGAAAGAGTGCTCTGACCAGAAATACAACATGGTCCAGAGCCCAAATGGGGTCATGTCTAATGTGCTAGAGAAACAGAGAGGCTAGTTTGGCTGGAGTGGAGTTAGATCTTTTCCTTTTTTCAAAGCATTTATTTATTTACTGAATTTGGCTGATCTGGGTCGTAGTTGTGGCATGTGGGATCTTATTCTCTCACCAGGGATTGAATCTTAGCCCCCTGCATTGGGAGTGTGGAGTCTTATCCACTGGGCCACTGGGGAAGTCCCTGGAGTGAGCTCTTTTGATGATTTTCATTTGTAGGAGGAGAACAAAGAAATAAGACCTAACTAAATCCAATAGAGGAAGTTTCAAGAAAGAGGTTGTCACCACCACCAAAGTTAACCATGATATTCGGGTAGAAAACAATGGAAACAAAGCAACAACAGTCAGTAAAAATGCAGGCAGCCAGATTCGGTTGGCCAGAGTTCAGTTAATATGGCCATAACCAGCTAAGAGAGGCACTAAACTGAGTTTAGCTGTGAGTAGTGAAAGAAGAGAATGCATGTGTATGTGCTTAGTTATGTCTGACTCTTTGAGACTCCCATGGACTGTAACCCATCTGGCCACTGGAATTTCTAGGCAAGAATACCAAAGTGGGTTATCATTTCCTACTCCAAGAAGAGAGCACAAATTGTTATCAGAAGAGCTTGCAAGTTTTGTCATATCTGATCTAAAATCAATTGTGTAATATCAACAGGGGTTTCCCAGATGGTGTAGTGGTAAAGAACCCATCTGTCAATGTAGACAATGTGAGAGACGTGGGTTCAATCCCTGAGTCAGGAAGATCCCCTGGAGGAAGAAACGACAATCCACTCCAGTATTGGACAGAGGAACCTGGTGGGCTACGGTCCATAGGATCGCAAAAAGTTGGACATGAAATGAAGTGATTTAGCACACACACATTATCAACTGGAGTAATTGCAAAAATACTTGAGGCCTTACCCTCAAACATAGGATTAGAATATCACGGATTGGGCCCCATGAATGTGTTTGGAAACCACTGAGTGAATTTATCTTTGAGAAATAAAAATACAACAAAATGTATCTTAAAAAACAAAAAAAAATCCCCCAAACCTGGGATAATTGAAAGTAGGTAGGGCTTCCCAAGTGGCAGAGTGATAAGAATCTGTCTACCAATCCAGGAGATACAGATGTGATCCATGGGTCTGAAGATTCCCTGGAGGAGGAAATGGCAACTCACTCCAGTAACCTTGCTTGGGAAAACCCCTGAGGAGCCTGGGGAAAGGAGGCTGAGCTACTGAGCACGCTCACACTGGTTATAATACAAAGTAACCATTAGGTGGCAGAAGAACTCCATTCTTGTAAGCTTCTTGATGGCTTCCTCACTTCCCTTTCCCTATTTCCTCATTTAATTTTCTTTCCTTTCTTCTTTTCTTGGTTTGCTGGCTTGAAATATGTAGGATTAAGTTCCTTAAAAAGATTGATGCAAACGTTCTAAATAGATTGTATTATTAAGAATTTCCTTCCTTAAAGAAAAATATACAGTATTATGTGAGTGAACTATTCAGAATTAATGCTATTGAAATTTTCATTTATTTGCTTTTTGAATAAAACTAAGTATTAAAAGGTCAGATAACCATACAATTTTTTAAAGTGTTTAATAAGAGAGTTTCAAGGCACAGATTCAATAGAGATTATTACCATGCATTGAATATACTAAATTTATTCTTAAGGAAAACTTAAATTTTTTGTTTTCATAAAATTTAAAGGTCTATTGGTAATTTTATACAGTAATTTGTCATGAGAACTGTGTCCTGGACTTGGAAGAGTTAAGGCCATTGCTTCAAATAGATCTCCTATAAATCTGGGTTCCACTTTTTTGAAAATTGACCTTGAGCCAATTTCTTGGCACCTTTCAACTTCTGCTGTGAAAGTGATGCTTGTCTTGTAATGTTGCTGTGAAGAAGCAATGATGACACCAGCCAGTGCTTTATCTATGTTACAAAATTAGATAAATAAAGGAAATAAAAATTCCTTTCTCTATTCAATTTTTTTCAAATGGCATTGTTACTTTAATGTAAAAGAGAAGGCTGAAATACACATATAGTTGACAAGATCATAATCTAGTTTGGCTGTTATAAAAAACTCACAGTGGTAAGACTTCAGAGTCGAAAGAAAACAGCGTTCACTGTTCTAAGCCTCTCCACTTCCTGTTAGGAAGCGTGACAGTCTTTGAAGTGTGTCTTTTGGCCTCATGTGTTGCAATTATTCATTTGTCATATAGAGTATATAATGACTTATGCCCTATGGTGTGATTCAATGTTGCAGAGAAAGGAGAATAAAGAATGTGTTTTATCAGCAGGCCAGGACCATCCTTTTTATCCTTTATTCTCTTTACCCTCGCATGTAATTTACTAAAGAGCTTACAAAGTCACAGTGCAGCCTGCCTCTCATTGTATTCCTCTGCAGATAGTGAAGAGACAAACTCTGAGGCTATGGATGCTTTCTAATGGGGCGCGTGTAAGAAATCCAATGTAGTTATATCTATTCTTCAATTCTATACTGTGAAAGAATGAAATTGCTTATAAGAAGGAGGCACGAAGGCATGTGCTTGGGACAAAGCTCCTGGCAAAGATGCTACGAGGGTGCTTAGCAACCCAGTACTGAACACTGAAAAGGTTTCAGCTTCCTCTTTCATTTGGCCTCTACGAGGAAAGACAGGAAAACGTAAAAGAAAATGTCTGAAAAAACAAGGCACTCAGGGGCTTCCCTGGTGGTCCAGTGAGTGAAGAGTCCGCCTTGCAGTGCAAGGGGCACCTGGGAAGATCCCCCGTGCCAAGGAGTTGCTGGACTGGTGTGTCCAGCTAGTGCCAGTGCTCTGGAGCATATGCACCCAGAGCTGGCGCTCTGCAGAGAGAGGGGTCCTCTGCGGCGGGAGGCCCACACGGGCCAGAGAAAAAACATAGATGAAAATAAGTAAATAAATAAACCAATATTAAAAACAACAACAACAAAAAAAACCCTGAGGCACTCAGGAAAAATGTAGGGAGCTTGTGTTGTAGGTGAAAGGGCCCCAGTGAAGCAGATGATATATATTTATATATTTGATGCATTTGAATCTATGTTTGATATATAGATTTAAGTTTAAGTAATCTTGTAATAAATATCTTTAATTCTAAGGATTGAAAGCCTTGGAGACTTGATGGATTTGGAAATTCTAGATTTCTTAAGTTTATTTGATGACTTAGAGGAGCAGTTCTACTTTCAGAAGAACTTGAATGGGGGAGAGGAGACACCAAACTTCACTGGGTAGCTCTTTCTTCACAAATATGAAATATTTCCTGTATTCCCCTGCTTCTCCTCCTTGGCTAGTTAACGGTTATAAAAATGGAAATGATATTGCTTATAGGTGGACTCTAAAAGAAATAGAGTCATGGAGTCAGAAAACAAGCTTATGGCTACCAGAAAGTAAGGTGGGGGGATAAACTGGGAGATTGGGATTGACATATACATGCTGCTATACATAAAATCAGTAACTAGTAAGAACCTACAGTCTAGCACAGGAACTATAGTCTACATTCTGTGATGGCCCATGCAAGAAAATAATCTAAAAAAGAATGGATATGTATATATATGTGTATATATATATAAAATAGATAACACATCTATATTATACATATAAGTGATTCACTTTGCTGTACACCTGAAAATAACACAGCAATGTGTATTCCAATAAAAAATTAAAGACAAATATACAAAAAACATAGAAATTGCCTTAGTGGCTTATTCAGAGTATGTCTTAAGTGTGATTGAACAGACTTTCATATTCCCAAGGCAGAAAAGCCAATGATTTTGCTTCTGTAGTTGAAAAGTCTGAAATAATCTTTCCAACCTTCACTGTGGAAATTCTTCTTATCCTCAGGGTCTCTAACTCCGTGATGTTTTTCCTGACTCTCTGAATTAAAATTCTCTTTCCCTTCACTACACACGTAGCCATAATTTTATCAAGGGATAATGGTTTTCCCCAAAGACAACATGTACCCCCATTGTGGCCCTTCCAACTTTTGTCATTGGCATGTGGTTAATGCTCTGGCATTTTAATTTCTAACAGCAAAGAAAATCAAAATCAGTTTATTTTTCTGTTTTTTTTTTTTTAATTTTAGTTGTGGTAAAATATACATAATCTAAATATACCATGTAAACCACTTTAAGGGTGTGATTCGGTGGCATTAAGTACATTAACAACATTGTGCAATATCCCCACTCCATATTTTTTTTGTGTGTGGAATTTTTAGGGTTGTTTACATGTCATCTGTGAACAGAGATTAATTTACTTCTTCCTTTTCAATTTGAATGATTCTTATTTCTTTGTCTTGCCTAATGGAACTTCTGATACTATGTGAAACAGAAACAGCATTAGTTCGGTTCAGTCACTCAGTCATGTCCTACCTTTCGCGACTCCATGGACTATGGCACGCCAGGCTTCCCTGTCCTTCACCATCTCCCAGTGTTTGCTCAAACTCATGTCCATTGACTCAGTGATATCATCCAGCCATCTTGTCCTCTTGTCCCTTTTTCTTCTGTCTTTTATTTTTTCTCCAGCATCAGGGCTTTTCCAATGAGTCATCTCTTTGCATCAGGTGGCCGAAGGATTGGAGCTTTAGCTCCAGCATCAGTCCTTCCAACTAATATTCAGGGAATGATAAGAAGTGACAGAAACAAGATACAGAAGGACAAAAATTGTATGATTCCACTTACACGAGGACATAGAATAGTTAAATTGATAGGAATAGATAGTAGAAGAGTGTCTATGAGAGGCTTTGGGGGAAGAGTAACAAGTTATTGCTTGATGGGTTTGGAGTTTCAGTTTGAGGGGAGAAAAAAGTTGTGGACATGGTATCTGGGCTTTTGTCTCTATGTGTGTGCTAAAGTTACTTCAGTCTGACTCTTTGTGACTCTATGGACTGTAGTCCACGAGGCTCCTCTGTCCATGGGATTCTCCAGGCAAGAATACTGGAGTGAGTTGCCATGCCCTCTTGCAGGAGATCTTCAGGATTGAATCCATGTCTCTTTTGTCTCCTGCATTGGCAGGCAGGTTCTTTACCACTAGCACCACCTTGGAAAATAATTAATATATGATGCTCTTTTGCTAGGCTTCCCAGGTGTCTCAGTGGTAAAGAATCTTCCTGCCAATACAGGAGACAAAGGAGATGTGGGTTCCATCCCTGGGTTGGGGAGATCCCCTGGAGAAATGGGAGCCCATTCCAGTATTCTTGCCTGGAAAACCCCACAATCAGAGTTGACTAGTGGGCTACAGTCCAGGGGTGTCACAAAGAGTCAAACATGACGGAGCCTGCATGCCTATGCTCTTTTGCTAGTGGCTGGAAAACATGGGTCTGGGAACCAAAGGGTATGTGTATGAGTATGAGGACTGGCTCTTTTAAACATTTGCCAGAGACTCCTTGTGGAACAGAAACAGCATTAGTTCGGTTCAGTCACTCAGTCATGTCCTACCTTTCGCGACTCCATGGACTATGGCACGCCAGGCTTCCCTGTCCTTCACCATCTCCCAGTGTTTGCTCAAACTCATGTCCATTGACTCAGTGATATCATCCAGCCATCTTGTCCTCTTGTCCCTTTTTCTTCTGTCTTTTATTTTTTCTCCAGCATCAGGGCTTTTCCAATGAGTCATCTCTTTGCATCAGGTGGCCGAAGGATTGGAGCTTTAGCTCCAGCATCAGTCCTTCCAACTAATATTCAGGGAATGATAAGAAGTGACAGAAACAAGATACAGAAGGACAAAAATTGTATGATTCCACTTACACGAGGACATAGAATAGTTAAATTGATAGGAATAGATAGTAGAAGAGTGTCTATGAGAGGCTTTGGGGGAAGAGTAACAAGTTATTGCTTGATGGGTTTGGAGTTTCAGTTTGAGGGGAGAAAAAAGTTGTGGACATGGTATCTGGGCTTTTGTCTCTATGTGTGTGCTAAAGTTACTTCAGTCTGACTCTTTGTGACTCTATGGACTGTAGTCCACGAGGCTCCTCTGTCCATGGGATTCTCCAGGCAAGAATACTGGAGTGAGTTGCCATGCCCTCTTGCAGGAGATCTTCAGGATTGAATCCATGTCTCTTTTGTCTCCTGCATTGGCAGGCAGGTTCTTTACCACTAGCACCACCTTGGAAAATAATTAATATATGATGCTCTTTTGCTAGGCTTCCCAGGTGTCTCAGTGGTAAAGAATCTTCCTGCCAATACAGGAGACAAAGGAGATGTGGGTTCCATCCCTGGGTTGGGGAGATCCCCTGGAGAAATGGGAGCCCATTCCAGTATTCTTGCCTGGAAAACCCCACAATCAGAGTTGACTAGTGGGCTACAGTCCAGGGGTGTCACAAAGAGTCAAACATGACGGAGCCTGCATGCCTATGCTCTTTTGCTAGTGGCTGGAAAACATGGGTCTGGGAACCAAAGGGTATGTGTATGAGTATGAGGACTGGCTCTTTTAAACATTTGCCAGAGACTCCCTTGTGGAACAGAGTTGTCCTCCCAATCTTAGGCTCTTCCTGATGGCCCTTACGTGTATAAAACATCTATCAGGGATAGAGTAAGGGTTCGCTGAATGAAGCTATACTACACCAGGTCCCTGTTGGACTCTCATGTTAGAGGATCAGTAGGACAAGATAGAAGTTCTATGCTGGTGGGGAGCCTGAGTCTCATTATCACAAGGAGGGAGGACTATCGCCACCTTGTGGGATTGAGGAGGAGTAGCCCTGAGATTTGGGAATACACTGCAGTGTCTTTCAGGGATTCTGTGCTCAGTGACAGCTATAAATAGGCAGTTGAGCAAACCTTGGCCTAAGGACAAGAAAAATAAAAACTCAGGTTTTTAGATGATAAAAGTCTAGGTCACTCAACCAGGAAAGTAATGCAGAGCTGCCAAGATGCTGCCCAAGTTTGAGAGAACTAGAAACCCAATGATGCAGATTGACAGTGGGTATCATTTATGACTTCCAGCTGGCTGCAAGAGCAGAAGTGGCTCAATTGGTCTGTTGTGTGAGGTCTTTGAAGACACTGCGGGTGGTCAGAGCTTGAAAAGGATGCATTTTGTACTTAAAGGAAGGTATGCCATGAACTGTAATGCCAGAGGAGAACTGTATTGGCCATAATACTTTGATTTAATATAATACTTTTATTTACTTAGATAATAGTTTTCTTTCACTCCATATACTTCTACTACTCTGACAACCAGTTCTATTCTGGACTTGATTAGCTCCACACAGATGACACCAGGGAGAGTTTCTATCTTGTGTCTTCACTACGTTCTTCCAGCTTCTTGTTAAGGGCTTCTCCACTGCCCTGGCATTGATATCATCCTGGGGTACCTACTCAGCTCATTCATGTCTACAACCTGGGTGCTGGGGGTGAAGGTCATGCCCCAGGGACACTTTTGCCCAGAGGAAGACTATAGTCAATGTGTAAATGTTCTGCTTTTATCTGTCTGTCCCAGGCAGGCAGTTCTAAGTTCAGGAGTCCTCAGAAAGTCCTCACAAAGTTGATCAGGCACCAACTTGATAAAGCATTCTTTACTGAATTTCCCTCTTCCTTTGATCCTTCATTCCTACTCCCTAGGAGAACTGCCTCCCAAATAAAGTGTTGCAACGCAGACTTGTCTTAGGATCTCCTTTCAGAGGATCAGGGCTAAGGCATAGCTGAAACATCTGATGAGCTAATTTGGATGAAGGTGCGGTTACCATTGGAGTTGGGACGACAGAGGTAATACTCATCATGGTGGTCTTAATTTCATTAAATAAAATATTGAAATTAAGAGGATGTTATTGGGGCATAGGTGATTTGACTTTAAATTTTCCAAACAAATTCCCATCACACATTTAGTATCCTTCATCTTCTCCTTGTAGGTTGCCTGATGAGGGGAATGACACACTCAAGGATTAATAGCCCAAAGAGAAGTAGACTGTATCTCATTATAACAAAGTGTGAGTTTACTTTTGCTGTTTAGTCTCTCAGTCATTTTCAACTCTTTGCAACCCCAGAAGAGAAAGTCAGGCTCCTCTTTCCATGGGATTCTCCAGGCAAGAATACTGGAGTGACATTTCTTCTCTCAGCAGGTCTTGTTGACCCAAGGATTGAACCCGTACATCTCTTGCATCTCCTGCACTGGCAGGTGGATTCTTACCACTGAGTCACTAGGTTACTATTATCTCTCAATACATACTCATTAGTTAAACCAAAGAAAAGACTCCTTATTTTTCCTTGAATTTAATACTATTCAACTGCAGGCTTAGTGGAGAAGAAAGAGGAGAAAAAAAGAGACAGAGAGAGATTCTAGAGAGTTAGGCTTCATCTGGTTCTGCTTACTATGAAAATTCAAAAAGGAGAAGGAAAAAGCAGAGAGCTTTCAAAGAGTCTTATTTAAGAACATTTTAATAATTGAGGCACCCGGTGTAATGTGTGCCTAACCATTTCCATTTCTGATGATCAGCTATTCCTCTCTTGTAGGAGAGTTAATAAGGGGTCGGTTGAGGAGTAAAAGTGAGTAGGGAGATAGATTGGAAGTTGAAGAATGAAAAGTACACCCTCCAGTTGAAGAGGAGGGGGAGGTGCTTCCTCCAAGGAGGTGCTTCCTTGACTCCAAATATTAGATGCATTTCCCCATGTGTTTGCGGTGATAGATGCTGGTAGATAGCTTCCAGTGAATGGTGTTGGATTCATGACCTAAGGAGAAAATTTCACTTCAAGAAAAAAAGAAGTCGCTTTGGTCAATCAGAACTTCGTGCACCAAAAATTTTATTTAAGTAAGAAGGGATAGAGAAAGCTTCCAGTGAAAAGCACTGGAAGGGGGTAGGAGAGTAACCTGTGCAGTTAGTTTAGGTGAACATTATGTCCTTTTTCAGTTGGTGATTAACAATAGATTCAAAGAATATCTTAAGGTTCTAAAGGTTTTACCAGACCCACACCCACCATATATATCTTTAGATAACTAGGAGTTAAGAAGGGGAAAAATGGCCTCGAGCAAGATACACTGTTGTTATAAACATTAGCTCTGGGCTTAAGGAAAGTCTTAAGCAAAATAAATGTTTGTCATAGGCTTGGCAACCAAGGTGAAGACACCTTGACTAAAACATGTTTGTTTTCCTTCTTCCTCCTCCTTCTTGCGGATCCCCTAGCCTTCCGATCAACCTACCTAAGTATTACCTCTCTCAGTGGGAGTCTCATTTTAATCCCCAGACAGTTGATCTCCTACTCTAGCTCATAGTACCTGGTGTATTTAGCAATTTTCTGAGCCTAGAAAATGTATCTGAGGCAGTTAATCAAACTTACATTAAGGGATTCTCCGCTGAATGCAGAGAAGCCTATAGTTCATGTATATAAGGACTTCGCTAGACCACAATAAAACAAGGTAAGCAAGATCCTCTGACATGACCTGAGAATGCAGTGCTCATAATTCATCACCTGGACAGTTGCCTGCATTTGTCACAGAAGTGCAGTTTACATGATCCAGTACAAGGTTAAAAATGAATCTATTCCAGCCTTTTTTTTTTTTTTCTTGGAGGTATGTTGGAGGTCTGGGCTTCCCATAGGGTGCTAGTGGTAAAAAACCCACCTGTCAATGCAAGAGATTTAAAAGATGTGGGTTCAGTCCCTAGGTCTGGAAGATCTCCTGGAGGAGGAAATGGCAACCCACTCCAGTATTCTTGCCTGGAGAACTCCACGGATAGAGGAGTCTGGCAGGCTGCAGTTCATAGGGTCACACAGAGTCAGACATGACTGAAGCAACTTAGTACACACACATGCACACGGGGGAGGCTTATGTTGTGGCATTTTGTCTGCAGAATCCTTTGAACTGGAGATTATCCCAAGTTTACTTAGAACAAATGCTATTATGTACTAAATAAAATCACAATGGTGTGCATCAACTCCTGATCAAGAAGTTACAACAACCTAATCAAGTTCACAATATTCAAGTCCAAAGGTCATTCAACCAAATAGAACTAAAGAATGTTCACAGTGGTCCAGGATCCCACAGCACTGTCTGCCTTGGCAGCTGTCAGATGTCTGCAGCTAAGCTGAAGTGAGGAGGCAGTGGTGACCATCTGAAAAAGTGACTCTCCTGTGGTTAGTGACTGGCAATAAATGATTAAGGTTACACCCACGGAGTGCCTCTGAATGGAACCCACAAGGGGGTTTATTTGAGTAGAATTATTCAGGTTTATTTTAGAAAACTGCATTTGTCTTACATGTCTCACTTTCTCCCCTTTTAAGGGCTCTTGTTAAGCCCAGAGTCATATCTAAAAAGGGAGAAATACTGTCATTTTGGAAGGCATCTGGGATTTATAATTAGAAAAATGGCATGGCTTTCCTGGTGGCTCACACGGTAAAGAGTCTGCCAGCAGTGAAGGTGACCCTGGGTCCAGAAGATCCCCTGGAGGAGGGCATGGCAACCCACTCTGGTATTCTTGCCTGGAGAATTCCATGGACAGAGGAGCCTGACAGACTACAGTCCATGGGGTCACAAAGAGTCAGAAACGACTGAGCGACCAACACTTTCACTTTATTTTCATGGTCTGAATATTTGTGTCATCCCAGAGTTCCTATGTTGAAATCCTAATGTCCAATAAGATAAACTGAGGAGGTTGGGCAACTGGGAAGTGCTTAAATCATGAGGATTCAGTCCTCAGGAACAAGAGTCATGTCCTTATAAAAGAAGTCTCTTTTCACTGTGTGTGGATCACAGCGAGGAGGCGCCTCTATGAACCAGGAAGGGGGCTCTCGTCACAAAGCAACCATGCTGATGCCTTGATCTTAGACTTCCCAGGCTTCTGAATTGAGCGAAATACACTTCTCTTATTTATAAACCTCCCAGTCTGTGATACTCTGCTACAGCAGCCTGAATGGACTGAGACAGAGAAAGTGATGGCCATCTCTCCTAGGCATCTGGCCAACTGTGTGACTTTGGGTCATTTATGCAACCTTCCATTTACTCCTTTTTATTTATTTTTATTTTAAAATTTTAGTTGCAGTATTTTGATGTATTTTTGTAAGGGGATTTATATAAATTAAATGAAGGTCTTATGCACGCCCTCTGTCATAACATCTACATTTGTAAATTTCTTTCATTGAATAGATTTCAGGTGAGCTACTATTAATCATATACCTTGAGATATTTATCTTTTATTTTTTTTTAAATTTTGCTGGAGTATAGTTGATTTACGAAGCTGTATTAGTTTCAGGTGTATAGCAAAGTGATTTAGTTATACATATACATAAATTTCGGCTTCTGACATGACGTTAATGGTGATAAAAACCCTAGTGAAGGAAACATAGATATTCAAGTTCGATCCCTGGGTTAGAAAGATCCCCTGGAGGAGGGCATGGAAACCCACTCCTGGAGTATTCCATGGACAGAAGAGCCTGGTAGGCTACAGTTCATAGGGTCAAAAAAAGTCAGATACGACTGAAGCAATTTAGCACGCAGGCATGCACACGCATATATTCACTCTTATTTAGATTCTTTTCTCACGTAGGTTTATCACAGAATGTTGAGCAGAGCTCCCTGTGCTTTAACGTAGGTCCTCGTTGGTGAACACACACCCTACCTATGTTTCTATCTCATACATAGTACCTGGGTGTGTTTTCATCCTGTGCTCCTTGTAATATGTGATCCCTTGTGTGAAAAACTGGGATATGTATACAGATGTATATAGTTTCACATATGTGATCTCGAAGTGACATTGGTGTGCAGCAGGTTAGAGCAAGACCTTAGTTCCCTGCCCAGGAATTGAATCCGGGCCACAGTGATGAGAGTACTGAATCCTAACCACTAGACCATCAGAAGCTACTGCCTCCTCTGTACAATAAGGATTAGAGTAATACCTATGCCATAGTACAGAAAATCAAGTGACAAGAGTGAAATTATGTATAAACAGAAAATTGCTGTCTACCTACAAGTCACATCATTTCTTCTTTTCCTGGGGAAAGCTTGGGGATTTCCACAGTATGAAATGGATGTCACCGATTAGCAAATTTACCTTTTCCACTGCTCATTCTTTTGTCTACATTATTCTTTGTCCCATTTGGAGGGCACGGTGCCATCCAGCTGTGCATGGTTCTACACCTCAGTAACAACTCTGCAGAAATTTTGATGTATTTTTGTAAGGGGATTTATATAAATTAAATGAAGGTCTTATGCACGCCCTCTGTCATAACATCTACATTTGTAAATTTCTTTCATTGAATAGATTTCAGGTGAGCTACTATTAATCATATACCTTGAGATATTTATCTTTTATTTTTTTTTAAATTTTGCTGGAGTATAGTTGATTTACGAAGCTGTATTAGTTTCAGGTGTATAGCAAAGTGATTTAGTTATACATATACATAAATTTCGGCTTCTGACATGACGTTAATGGTGATAAAAACCCTAGTGAAGGAAACATAGATATTCAAGTTCGATCCCTGGGTTAGAAAGATCCCCTGGAGGAGGGCATGGAAACCCACTCCTGGAGTATTCCATGGACAGAAGAGCCTGGTAGGCTACAGTTCATAGGGTCAAAAAAAGTCAGATACGACTGAAGCAATTTAGCACGCAGGCATGCACACGCATATATTCACTCTTATTTAGATTCTTTTCTCACGTAGGTTTATCACAGAATGTTGAGCAGAGCTCCCTGTGCTTTAACGTAGGTCCTCGTTGGTGAACACACACCCTACCTATGTTTCTATCTCATACATAGTACCTGGGTGTGTTTTCATCCTGTGCTCCTTGTAATATGTGATCCCTTGTGTGAAAAACTGGGATATGTATACAGATGTATATAGTTTCACATATGTGATCTCGAAGTGACATTGGTGTGCAGCAGGTTAGAGCAAGACCTTAGTTCCCTGCCCAGGAATTGAATCCGGGCCACAGTGATGAGAGTACTGAATCCTAACCACTAGACCATCAGAAGCTACTGCCTCCTCTGTACAATAAGGATTAGAGTAATACCTATGCCATAGTACAGAAAATCAAGTGACAAGAGTGAAATTATGTATAAACAGAAAATTGCTGTCTACCTACAAGTCACATCATTTCTTCTTTTCCTGGGGAAAGCTTGGGGATTTCCACAGTATGAAATGGATGTCACCGATTAGCAAATTTACCTTTTCCACTGCTCATTCTTTTGTCTACATTATTCTTTGTCCCATTTGGAGGGCACGGTGCCATCCAGCTGTGCATGGTTCTACACCTCAGTAACAACTCTGCAGAAATTGACCTTAATGTATGCTGCAACACGTATCTGAGAATAAATGGACTGTGAGCAGGGAAACGCCAGCTCTGCCTCACTCTCAGCAAAATCAAGATGTGACAGCTGTGCCCATAAATGAAGCCACTTGAAGAGTTAACATGGAAGACAGACCTACGTAATTGTGAACTTCTGCAGAACTACTCAAGGACCATGCTCTGGAAATTAACAAAAGTCTTGAAGAAGGTGGGAAGGATATTCGAAATGACAGCCAAATGAGTAAATTAGTTTTCTCGTCTGGTTCAATGGCACTGAATCCAAAGATTGCCAGTCTCTGTTGGCCTATGGTTTAAATGGTGTTTTGAATGGTTTACACCAAAGCTGTGCAGGAAATCAAAGCAAAGCAGGACAACAATAAAGAATGACTGGACTTGTGTTCCTAGTGGGTAAAAACACATTAGAAAAAAGAAATAAGTTGGCCATTAAAAATAAAGAACTCCTTATGTTTGTCACTAACTTGAGAGCTAACACATTATGTCTGTCAACATTTTCAGCCTTCATTAATTTCACATCTCATCCACCCAAATGTTTGTTTATTTATCTATTTTTCCTCAAATTACAGCTTCTTTTGTGAACTGAATACTAGGCTTAAAGTTTGCATGGACTCCTCATTTAATTCTCACAACAATCATTTTCCACAGGTATTATTATTCTTCCCAGTGTTTTCAGTAAAGGAAATTGAAATGCTGCACTGTAAGTAACACATTAATATGATCACTTTAACTAGACATGGAACTAAGATTTGAATCCATTTTTTCCTTTAATATCTAATACCCTTTCCAGTACAAAACCTTTTATACAGTCAATTGATAGGTTAAAGTGAGCTGAAATTTTTTGAATTAAAAAACGTGAAGTATTTTTTTTTCAATTACTTAATGGATTCTGAAAATTGGAGGCAACATATTTGGACACTTAAACTAACTTGTAACTAGAATGTGAGGGTGGTAAGATTCTGAATTCCTGTTTGTACCACTGAGCTCTGTCTCATTGCATACATCCATCACGGTTCATTCTGCCAAGTTTAATGTCTTTCTCTTTTTATTTCACAATTCCACCTAGACCATGGTTTCTCATCAGAAACCCGCAACAGAATCACCCGGCAAGTTTTAAACATGCTGATTTTGGGATCTAATCCATGCTTTATTGAATCAGAATTTCTGGGGTTGGGTCAATGAATCTGTACTCAAAAAAAAAAAGTTTTATTTATTCATTCATCTGTTTATTTTGTCTGCTCTAGATCTTCATTGCTGTGTGGATTTTTCTCTCATTGCAGTGAACAGGGCCCATTCTCTAGTTGTGGTGCACAGGCTTCTAATTTCAGTGGCTTTTCATTGTGAAGCAGGGCCTCCAGGTTGTGTGGGGCTCTGAGGTTTTGGTGTGTTGGTTCAGTAGTTGAAACGAAAGGGCTTAGTTGCCTTATGGCATGTGGGGTCTTCCAAGATCAGGGATAGAATTCATGTTTCCTGCACTGGTAGGCAGATTCTTTACCACTGAGCCATCAGGGAAGCCCAGGAACCTACACTTTGCACAGGCAGACCTATTTATTCTGAGGTGTGTTCGACAACCACTGTCACGGGTGTTCCTCTAGACACAGCCCACCCACAGTGATTCCTGGCTGTGTAGCTGACCCTCTGGGAGTCTGGGTTAGCTCATAACTTCTGAGCCCACCACTGGGTCAGGTCCTTCTACCTAGATTATATCATGTGAAACTGCATTACATCAATGAACATCTATCATTTTCAAAAAAGAATTTAAAATGTTTATTTGTTTTTAACACCAAACAGATTTTGTATTGGGGTATAGCCAATCAACAATTCTGTGATAGCTTCAGGTGAATAGTGAAGGATCTCGCCCACACATATACATGTATCCATTCTCCCTCAAACTGCCCTCTCACCCAGGCTAGTATATAACATTGAGCAGAGTTCCACACACTATCATTTTGTTGCCCATCACATCAAAGCCCACATTCCATAATCGTTTCTAATTCACCCAATTTCCTACTCCGAGTTCAGAGTCAGCCTCTATGGTCCCTGGAAGCTTTGGCACATTTTCTGTCAGAAATCCAGGGTGTTGTCTTGCTTCCAATATTCACATCCATCACGGTTCATTCTGCCAAGTTTAATGTCTTTCTCTTTTTTTCACAATTCCACCTAGACCATGGTTTCTCATCAGAAACCCGCAACAGAATCACCCGGCAAGTTTTAAACATGCTGATTTTGGGATCTAATCCATGCTTTATTGAATCAGAATTTCTGGGGTTGGGTCAATGAATCTGTACTCAAAAAAAAAAAGTTTTATTTATTCATTCATCTGTTTATTTTGTCTGCTCTAGATCTTCATTGCTGTGTGGATTTTTCTCTCATTGCAGTGAACAGGGCCCATTCTCTAGTTGTGGTGCACAGGCTTCTAATTTCAGTGGCTTTTCATTGTGAAGCAGGGCCTCCAGGTTGTGTGGGGCTCTGAGGTTTTGGTGTGTTGGTTCAGTAGTTGAAACGAAAGGGCTTAGTTGCCTTATGGCATGTGGGGTCTTCCAAGATCAGGGATAGAATTCATGTTTCCTGCACTGGTAGGCAGATTCTTTACCACTGAGCCATCAGGGAAGCCCAGGAACCTACACTTTGCACAGGCAGACCTATTTATTCTGAGGTGTGTTCGACAACCACTGTCACGGGTGTTCCTCTAGACACAGCCCACCCACAGTGATTCCTGGCTGTGTAGCTGACCCTCTGGGAGTCTGGGTTAGCTCATAACTTCTGAGCCCACCACTGGGTCAGGTCCTTCTACCTAGATTATATCATGTGAAACTGCATTACATCAATGAACATCTATCATTTTCAAAAAAGAATTTAAAATGTTTATTTGTTTTTAACACCAAACAGATTTTGTATTGGGGTATAGCCAATCAACAATTCTGTGATAGCTTCAGGTGAATAGTGAAGGATCTCGCCCACACATATACATGTATCCATTCTCCCTCAAACTGCCCTCTCACCCAGGCTAGTATATAACATTGAGCAGAGTTCCACACACTATCATTTTGTTGCCCATCACATCAAAGCCCACATTCCATAATCGTTTCTAATTCACCCAATTTCCTACTCCGAGTTCAGAGTCAGCCTCTATGGTCCCTGGAAGCTTTGGCACATTTTCTGTCAGAAATCCAGTCAGGGTGTTGTCTTGCTTCCAATATTCAGTCCTGTGCCGTGATTGGATATTATACTTGGATTCTTTCTTGGCCAAAATAGGCCTTTAGTTCTACAGAAGAAATCTCTGATGGCCAACTATATACAATCATTTTTTGCTGCTTGATTTAGGTGTTGAAATTAAAGATGTAACAATATTTATTTACTAATGATGAATTAGCATCTTGCAGGAATCATGTTTAATCATGCTCTACCTGGAAGCCAGTGCCAAAATAACTCTACTAATAGAATCCATCAGTTGCTAAAGTCAGTGATTGCACTGGAGGGCACTTCATTGTTAAGTTCCTTAATTTTACATTCCAGTTGCATGTTGATATTGCCTAATAAGACTGGTTCGATTTTCTCTGTGAAGCATTTGGGGTGAGTCTTAAGGAGATAATTTGCATTAGTTACACAGTGAATCATGAAACTATCTCCATTATTCCGGCAAGGCAAAGCATTGTGTATGCCATGAGACTTAAACAATCATTTAGCATGAGCATTTCAGCAGTTTCAGTTCTGGGTATATATCTGGAAAAGAAGAAAACTCTAATTCAAAAAAATATACATGCATCACAATGTTTATAGCAACACTGTTTATAATAGCCAAGACCTGAAAGCAACTTAAATGTCCATCAAGAGAAATGGATAAAGAAGCAGTGGTATATATATATATATATATATATAGGAATATTATTCAACCATGAAAAAGAATGAAATAATGCCATTTGCAGCAACGTAGATGGACCTAGTGATTATCGTACTAAGCCAAGTAAGTCAGAGAGAGGCAAATGATATCATTACACTAATATATGGCATCTCAAAAAAGCGCTACATATGAGCTTATTTACAAAACAGAAATAGACTCACAGACATAGGAAACAAATTTATGGTTACCAAAGGGGAATAGAGATGGGGATGAATTAGGAGCATGGGATTAGAAGATACATATTTCCAAATATAAAATAAACAATAAGGCCCTACTGTTTAGCACAGGGAACTATCTTCAACTTTGTAACAACCTATAATAGAAAATAATCTGAAAAAGTGTGTGTGTGTGTGTAGTTTGTGATTATTTAGTCACTAATTTGTGTCTATCTCTTTGAAACCCCATGAACTGTAGCCCTGCAGGCTCCTCTGTCTATGGGATTTCCCAGGCAAGAATACTTGAGTGGGTTGCCATTTCCTACTCCAGGGGATTTCCTGACCCTGGGATCGAATCTATGTCTCCTGTGTCTTCTGCACTGAAAGTGATTCTTTGCTGATGAGACACTGAGGAACCTATATGTGTATATAGGTTCCTCAATGTGTATTATATGTGTATATATATATATATATGTATATATATATATATGTATGTAGGGAGGGAGAGAGAGAAATATAGATATATATCTGAGTCACTTTGCTATGTACCTGAAATTGTCACAACTTTGTAAATCAACTATACTTTATCAAAAAAAATCATTTCAGAACAACAAAATTGTTTAAAGTGTGAGGACTATAACACTGTATTAAAACAGTGCTCAATCATTAATTACAGTATTTCTTTGCTGCCTCCCGTACATGGGAAGGTCAATATTTAGTGTGAGCAATGGAGTAGCTGAGATTAAGTCTAACATTCCAGAAGTTTTCATGATTAGTGATTTTCTAGCTCAGAATACAGTTTGCTGCCAACTCAACTAGCCATCAGGAGAGCTTCAGCAGCTGCAAAAGGCCATCACAGCTGTATGTTACTGTTGTTAGTTGTTTGCTTGGATTTGATTTTGTACCTAATGGGAAAAACAGAGCAAGAGGAGCATGGCTTGGAGAATTAAGTTGGCTTTAGATACACTAAGAAGAGTGGAGAGACAATTCTATATCCATCTATGGCCAATTGGGCTTCTCTGGTGTCTCAGTGGTAAAGAACCTGCCTACCAATGCAAGAGACATGGGTTCACTGGATCAGTCTTCATTTGGTCAGGAAAATAGCCTGGAGAAGGAAATAGCAAACTACTCCAGTATTCTTGCCTAAAGAATCCCATGGACTGAGGAGCGTGGTGAGCTATACAGTCCATGGGGTCACAGAGTCAGACATGATTTAGCAACTGAGCATGACACACTGCCAGTTTCAATCCTGAGCCTTGACAGAAGTGGATTAGACATGAACTTTGGAGTCAAAGCTGAACCTTGGCCTCACCTTTTGCCAGGAATCTGTGAATTAAGTCTTTTCTTCTTCTTTCATTTTTACATAGAGTGCCTCAGCTTTAACTTCCCTGACTACATTTTTTTACCTGGCTAACTCAGGTGAAATAGGTCCTCATGCTTCATGAGTTAGCTCAGATATAAATTCCTCTTGGAAACTTTACTCTTAATTCTCAGGTCAGAGAGGCGACCCTTTTCTCTACACTCCGTGTCTTTCATCATATTCTACTTTGCTACTCTAATATCTGCACCTATGAGGGCAAATAACTTCACGGTGCAGACATGTCAATCAGGAAAGTATGAACATTTGTGACAGGTTTGATCTATCAATTATGCATAAAATATCTCTTTCAAAATATGCTCTTAAAGGTTGAGTGACGATGTTGATGTATGGAAGAAATCAACACAATATTGTAAGGAAGTTATCTTCCAATTAAAAAGAAATAAAAGACTGAGTGAAAATAACATTTATACAGTTCCTGGCATATAGTAAGAATTCATTAAATTCTAGTTTGCATTCTTCCTCTGTTATTGACCATGCTAGAAACACTATGGTCTGTTCCCCCAACCCCTACCCCCTTACCTCCACCTCTTCCCTGATTCCATCAAGTTTTTTTTTTTTTTTTTTTTTTAAGATTTATTTATTTATTTATTTTGGGCAGGGGTCGGGTTGGGGAGGGAGGGGAGAGGGCGGGCCACTTCTATTGGTCTTTCATTTCTCTATTTTCATCCATCTTTGTTCTTCGGCTCCTGTGGGCCTCCCATCGCGGTGGCGTCTGTCATTGCAGAGCGCCGCTTCTGGGCGCATGCGCTCCAGAGCTCCAGCGCTCTGGCTCGGTAATTGGACACATGGGTCCAGCCGCTCCGCGGCACGTGGGATCTTCCCAGGCCAGAGATCAAACCGGCGCCCCTTGCACTGCAAGGCGGTGTCCTTACCCACTGCACCACCAGGGGAAGCCCTCCATCAAGTTTTATACACCAGTCCAGTGTGGACTTTTTTAGCCTTTTTCCCCCCTTAAATTTAATTTTTATTTTATCTTGGAATATCGTTGATTTTTAATATTATGTTAGTTTCAGGTGTACAGCAAAGTGATTCAGGTATCTATCTATCTACACATATACATACATCCATTCCTCTTCAGATTCTATTCATATAGGCCATTACAGAGTATTGAGGAGAGTTCCCTGTGCTTTACGATAGGTCCTTGTTGATTATCTTATTTATATATAGTAGTGTGTATATGTTCCCAGGTGGCACTAGTGGTAAAGAACCCACCTGCCATTGCAGGAGATGTAAAAGAAACGGGTTCTTTCCCTGGGTTAGAAGGATCCCAGGGGGAGGACATGGCAACCAACTCCAGTATTCTTGCCTGGAGAATCCCTTGGACAGAAGAGCCTGGAAGGCTACAGTCCATAGGCTCGCAAAGATTCAGACATGACTGAAGTGACTTAGCAGCAGGAGCAGCAGCAGCAGGATGTATATGTTAATATCAAAATCCTAATTTATAACCCTCAACCGCTCCCCTTTGGCAACCATGAATTTATTTTCAAAGTTTATGAGTCTGTTTCTATTTTGGTCTTTTCTTAAATTTATGACATTGTGCTAAATCCCATCTCTCACATCTTCATCTCTTATAGGGTAAGCTTTCCAGGAGCTGAAACAAAGTTTGAGGTACTAAAGGTTTATTGGGGGAAATGCCTGTGGGGAACAAAGGGGAAGAGGAAAAAAGAGTTGAGCAGATGTTAAAAATCTCTGCCTGTCTGACAGGAGTCCCTGAACAGGGCTTACTCCTTAGAGGAGTCCTGCCCTGGGTCGAAATGATGAGGTCCTGTGCAACCCTGCCTTGCTGGGTCATTGGCTCAAAGTGTGCTGGGAAAAACACGACTTTGGTTACTGTCGCATTGATAGTGGCTACAGCTGCCACACTGAGAGATTAAAAGTGCATTTTTATACCAGAAGATATGTCCCTGGTGGCTCAGAAGGTAAAAAATCTGCCTGCAATATGGGAGACCCAAGTTCAATCCCTGGGTCAGGAAGATCCCCTGGAGAAGGGAATGACTGCCCACTCCAGTATTCTTACCTGGAGAATTCCATGGATGGAGGAACCTGGCAGGCTACAGTCTATGGGGTCACAAAGAATTGGATATGACTAAACAGACTAACACTTTCACTTTTTACACAGAAATCTCTCTCTGTAAAACTACAAAGACATATGATAGAAAGTGGAAATACTGGAGTCTGACCACAGGATGGGGGTTATATCCTGGACTGGGTTCAGCAAAGACAGTAACAAGTGGGGCACTCGGGACTGCTGGGGTAGGACCGGCAGGGTGGGATCTACCCTAGTTCTTACTAGTAAGTCACTATTCAAATGTCATAAATGCATACAGTGTTTTGCAAAAATATACAATATTTTGCTAAAATTATTTTGCTAGTAGAAAATCCTATGTGTTTTAAAACACAACTAATTTTCAGAGGCAAAATATGTATGGCTCATGAGTTGTATGATGAAATGGGTTTTTGCTCAGGATTTGAAGATTAAGAATTTTGCAATATTCTGTGACTGTGCAATTCAGGCAGACAAGAGATTATTATGAAGGCATTTGTGGAACAGACAACAGAAGTCAGGGACTCACGGTTCATTCTAGTTTCAGAGTCTAGGGTTGACTATGAAATGAAAGATAGCTTTTGAGAGGGAAGACCTAATGAATCCCTATGAAAGGATGGTACAGCATAGGACACCGAGATATGAGTGGTTCTTAAGTGAACAGTGACTTGACCAGGGCAGCTGTAGTCCTCCTAAGTCACTCACAGTATCACAGGTCTGGAAAGGAATTACCTGCTGGGCCTCTAGTCTGAAGCTCTTATGTGGGGAGTGCAGTGACCTCTACACATGCAACCTGCTGACTGGTGCAATGAGTTGTACCACATCCTCAGGATAAACTTGGATTGTCCTTGGGAGTGAGAGATAGGTCCGCATTGATAGTGGCTACAGCTGCCACACTGAGAGATTAAAAGTGCATTTTTATACCAGAAGATATGTCCCTGGTGGCTCAGAAGGTAAAAAATCTGCCTGCAATATGGGAGACCCAAGTTCAATCCCTGGGTCAGGAAGATCCCCTGGAGAAGGGAATGACTGCCCACTCCAGTATTCTTACCTGGAGAATTCCATGGATGGAGGAACCTGGCAGGCTACAGTCTATGGGGTCACAAAGAATTGGATATGACTAAACAGACTAACACTTTCACTTTTTACACAGAAATCTCTCTCTGTAAAACTACAAAGACATATGATAGAAAGTGGAAATACTGGAGTCTGACCACAGGATGGGGGTTATATCCTGGACTGGGTTCAGCAAAGACAGTAACAAGTGGGGCACTCGGGACTGCTGGGGTAGGACCGGCAGGGTGGGATCTACCCTAGTTCTTACTAGTAAGTCACTATTCAAATGTCATAAATGCATACAGTGTTTTGCAAAAATATACAATATTTTGCTAAAATTATTTTGCTAGTAGAAAATCCTATGTGTTTTAAAACACAACTAATTTTCAGAGGCAAAATATGTATGGCTCATGAGTTGTATGATGAAATGGGTTTTTGCTCAGGATTTGAAGATTAAGAATTTTGCAATATTCTGTGACTGTGCAATTCAGGCAGACAAGAGATTATTATGAAGGCATTTGTGGAACAGACAACAGAAGTCAGGGACTCACGGTTCATTCTAGTTTCAGAGTCTAGGGTTGACTATGAAATGAAAGATAGCTTTTGAGAGGGAAGACCTAATGAATCCCTATGAAAGGATGGTACAGCATAGGACACCGAGATATGAGTGGTTCTTAAGTGAACAGTGACTTGACCAGGGCAGCTGTAGTCCTCCTAAGTCACTCACAGTATCACAGGTCTGGAAAGGAATTACCTGCTGGGCCTCTAGTCTGAAGCTCTTATGTGGGGAGTGCAGTGACCTCTACACATGCAACCTGCTGACTGGTGCAATGAGTTGTACCACATCCTCAGGATAAACTTGGATTGTCCTTGGGAGTGAGAGATAGGCGAGGTGGTAGGTTTCTCTAACCGGATCACATATCCACTTTTTGACATGTAGAGAGTTAGTGGTGGGATTCCATGTATTGCAATCTCAGCTCTTCTAAGAGCTAGAAAAGGATGTTAGAAATAACCATACTAAGAAACTACTCTTTTGGCGGGGGGGAGGGGGGCAGGTTGCGGAGGGAGGAGGGCGGGTGGGCCAGTTCTACTGGTCTTTCATTTATCTATTTTCATCCATCTTTTTTTTTTTTTAATTTATTTATTTGGCTGCCTTGGGTCTTAGTTGTGGCATATGGGATCTAGTTCCCTGACCATGGATCGAATCCAGGACTCCTGCATTGGGAACACAGAGTCTTAACCACTGGACCACCAGGGAAGTCCCCTATTTTCATCCATCTTTTGTTCTTTGGCCCATGTGTGGGCCTCCCATCACAGTGGTCTCTGTTGTCACAGAGCATCAGCTTTGGGTGCACGTGCTCCAGAGCTCCGGCTCTGTAATTGGACACATTGGTCCAGCCGCTCCGCGGTCCATGGGATCTTCCCAGGTCAGGGATCGAACCGGTGCCCCTTGCACTGCAAGGAGGTGTCCTTACCCACTGGACCACCAGGGAAGCCCAGAAACTACTTTTTATACTTATCAGATTAGTCATTGTGTTCCCATGGAAAACACAGATGAAGAGCAGTGTAAATATATATCCTTATATATATATATATATATATATACATATTTAAATATTTCTGGATTTATATGTTTCTAAAAATAAAACAGGTTTATCATTTCTCAGTATAGTTTATAAAACACCTTTTTTTCTTTTGATTTATAGTTCTCAAAAATGGTTCTTTTTAAAATTAATTAATTAATTAATTAATTAATTAATTAATTAATTAATTTTGCTGTGTTAGTTGCTGTGTAGGTTTTTCTCTAGTTGTGGTGTCCAGGCTTCTCATTCTGATGGCTTCTCTTGTTGTGGAACACAAGCTCCAGAGCTTGGTTTTCAGTAGCAGTGGCACATGGGCTCACTAGTTTTGGCTCCTGGGCTCTAGAGCATAGGCTCAATAGTTGTGGTGAACGGGCTTAGTTGCCACATGGCATGTGGGATCCTCCTGGATCAGGCATTGAACCTACATCTCCTACACTGGCAAGCTGACACTTTACCACTGAGCCACAAGGAAAGCCCAGTAAAATTCTTTAAAATTTCATTCTTAAAAATGAAACTATAACATGAAATGTGAGGGTAACGGAGAAGAAGCTTGCTAGGAGATAACTGTCATTTTTCTGAAGGATAGAAATCTCAATTTTTAGTTTTTTTAAATGTCAAGTGTTATAAATTTATTTTAGTAATAAATGCAGTGTCTGAATGTTAAGCATCCTTAATCCATAAGTCCTAATCTCTTCTTTTTCTTCTTCTCCAAAAGACACCTTATCATAGAGTAAATGTATGTTCTTAAAGTTTTATTTTCATTGTTTTATACAAGTATAGCATTCTTGGGCAATATAAAATATTATTTTGGTGTGATTTAAATTTTTATACAAATGATAGCATATTTTAGTAAATTCTGAAATAAACTTTCTCTACCTATTATATTTTTGGTAATAGAAATTTTTTCTGAATATATTCCTATTCTATTATGTTTCAAATGGTTCTTAAGGATATTGTCCTTTTTTTTTTGGCTGTATCATGCAGCATGCAGGAGTTTAGTTCCCTTGCCAGGAATCAAACCCAAGATCCCTGCAGTGGAAGCTTGGAGTTTTGACCACTGGGAACTCCTGAGATAATGTGTTTTATGTACACATTTTGTTGTACTTGAGAAGAATGTTGTCAGATTTGGAAAATACTACTTCTAGAATTGAGAAACACTACCAGTTTTGTATGATTCTAGCCTATGATAGCTGTAGCTACCAGAAGAACATAGTGAGGAAATACTATTTTTTTAGCCTCAAATCACAAGATGTTTCGTTAGCCTGTTGGCTTGGTTCTGAGGCCAAAATGAAGCCTTCTACCCTGGCTCCGGACACCACAAGCCTAAAATAATTTGAATGCTAGAGATATTGCCTTTCTTTCTTTGCTCTTCTGAATTTTCACTCTTGGAAACTGTTAGAGTTTGCTTGGAAGAGTCATGGCTTATAAAAATGTCTCCACAGAACACAGCCTGTAGTCCCGAACTGTGTAAGCAAGCTATAGGATGAAACCAAGTGCATGATTATTTTGAATTGAAATATTGCAGGTGTAAGAATTTTGTGGGCTGGACTAGACATTTTATCCAGTGATATATTTTTTATCATCATGGCCTATTGATTTTTAAGTCATAGACACACATGCAATGCAGACACAATCTCGATAAATATTTAAAGTGTTATCTTCAGAAAGCAAAATACAATAGATGATAATATCACGTAAAGTCTATGCTTTCACAGAATTTGTTGCAATTATGAGTAGAGAGTCGTGTTGAGTAATTGTTTCAGTGTTTTAGAAATGTTCCCATTAGGAACTTATATAAAATAAAATGTTCATATTCTTTCAGAACATAATGTGTTCACAAAGTCTGGAAGCTCTTTTCATTATCTTTATACACAGGAGATCTGGATAATGACTTTATGTAGATAATTTTACCTCAACAGAAACGATACAGTCAGAGATGTTGATGACAAGAAAGACTCAAAGAGGTACTTTTGTCCATTAGCATAAAAAAATTATTGCATATTTAAACTCCTAGTGTCGATTCTGATTTGTATGCTTTTAATGATGCCACTTTTAACAATTTCTGAGGAAAAGTTTTTGAATTTTTAATTGAGATAGTTCTCATTTTACTTAAGGTAATAACCAGAAATGGCATGATATAAATTAGAAGCCATGCAAACTTCAGATAGATGTTAGGTGGCTGGCTTCAAGCTTTTTGCTTTTTCTTTTAAACATGATTTCTGTTCCCACTTTATCAAGTCACAAGAATACAGCACAAGTAGTTGAGTGGGAGATCCTTTGTGGACGCCATTATACGTCCCTGGTTACTGTTCACAAAATAGAAACACGCTACTCATATGTCTAAAAACTACAAGCCACCTCTGGTCACTATTGAAAGCAGATTTGGTTTCTACACAAATATTTTACCAGATAGTATTATGGAAAGTCCCTAGGGTTTGCTCCTTTTCTCTCTTTTTAACTTTTAATTTTGAAATAATTATAAATTCACAGAAAGTTGCAAAGAGAGTATATAGAGATGCCATGAACCCTTTAGCCAGTTTCCTCAATGGTTCCATTTCATGTAACTGCCAAACAGTATCAAACACAGGAATTTGGCATCGGTACAGAACGTGTATGTGGTGCCATTTTATCATCATGGCCTATTGATTTTTAAGTCATAGACACACATGCAATGCAGACACAATCTCGATAAATATTTAAAGTGTTATCTTCAGAAAGCAAAATACAATAGATGATAATATCACGTAAAGTCTATGCTTTCACAGAATTTGTTGCAATTATGAGTAGAGAGTCGTGTTGAGTAATTGTTTCAGTGTTTTAGAAATGTTCCCATTAGGAACTTATATAAAATAAAATGTTCATATTCTTTCAGAACATAATGTGTTCACAAAGTCTGGAAGCTCTTTTCATTATCTTTATACACAGGAGATCTGGATAATGACTTTATGTAGATAATTTTACCTCAACAGAAACGATACAGTCAGAGATGTTGATGACAAGAAAGACTCAAAGAGGTACTTTTGTCCATTAGCATAAAAAAATTATTGCATATTTAAACTCCTAGTGTCGATTCTGATTTGTATGCTTTTAATGATGCCACTTTTAACAATTTCTGAGGAAAAGTTTTTGAATTTTTAATTGAGATAGTTCTCATTTTACTTAAGGTAATAACCAGAAATGGCATGATATAAATTAGAAGCCATGCAAACTTCAGATAGATGTTAGGTGGCTGGCTTCAAGCTTTTTGCTTTTCTTTTAAACATGATTTCTGTTCCCACTTTATCAAGTCACAAGAATACAGCACAAGTAGTTGAGTGGGAGATCCTTTGTGGACGCCATTATACGTCCCTGGTTACTGTTCACAAAATAGAAACACGCTACTCATATGTCTAAAAACTACAAGCCACCTCTGGTCACTATTGAAAGCAGATTTGGTTTCTACACAAATATTTTACCAGATAGTATTATGGAAAGTCCCTAGGGTTTGCTCCTTTTCTCTCTTTTTAACTTTTAATTTTGAAATAATTATAAATTCACAGAAAGTTGCAAAGAGAGTATATAGAGATGCCATGAACCCTTTAGCCAGTTTCCTCAATGGTTCCATTTCATGTAACTGCCAAACAGTATCAAACACAGGAATTTGGCATCGGTACAGAACGTGTATGTGGTGCCATTTTATCATATATGTAAAAACCATCACAATTATGGTAAGGGACTAGTCCATTAACACAAAAATCTCCTTCATGCTACTCCTTTATAGTAGTCATACACCTTTCCTCTCGAACCATGAGAATCATCAATTTGTTTTCCATCTCTATCATTTTGTCATTTTGAGAAGGTTGTTTAAGTGGAATCATAAACTTTGTGACCAACTTTATCTGATGGTTTCATGGAAAGTCCCTAGTTCCTGCTCCTCCTTTTAAAACTCCCTCTGGTATCTTCATGTCAACCATGAACAGTTATTTTTAGCTCTGACATTTTCTAATATTAGTTAAAGAATCAAGTGCCAAAATGTAAAATGACTCAGTCACTCTGCTAATTGTTATGAAAATTTGGAGTTCTTATGTTTGGACAAAGAATTCACTATGAATGTATATATTGCAACAGGATTTCACTCCTATGGAGGCGGAATATATCATCTTCTCAAGAACACAACTTACTTACTCTTGACCGTATCTTCAGCATCTAGAATAGTATTTGACACATAGCAGGTTTTTAAAACATTTTGTGGGGAAGATGAATGGAGGCTTTTTATTTCTGGGAGGGGTGAATTGAATGGTTTGTGAGGTTCTGTGTTAATGAACAACTTATGTTAAATGCTCATCGACAGTCATTTAGCACAAGGAACATCAGATGATGAAAATGCTACTGAGGACTATGACCTTTGCTTAGTGGTTGCTTCTTCCCTGTACCCTCAGTGAGTGCAAGTGTTTCCCAGCCCAGGTGGAGGCACATTCTGCTGTTTGTAGCTGAGGCATTCATACTTGGTGAAACATAGGTTCCTTTTCTTGTCTTTGGTCTCCAAATGAGAACTTGAGACACTCTCCTAGGTGTGTCACCTCAAGGAACTGTTCACCCCTTAGCCTATGACCTCAGGAGGTCCTGCTGCTCATTTTTCTTTCCTGGTCATTTGGGTCAGTTTCCTTGGTTGCCAAAGTATAGCTCCAATTGCTAGCAATTTCCTCAATGGTTCCATTTCATGTAACTGCCAAACAGTATCAAACACAGGAATTTGGCATCGGTACAGAACGTGTATGTGGTGCCATTTTATCATATATGTAAAAACCATCACAATTATGGTAAGGGACTAGTCCATTAACACAAAAATCTCCTTCATGCTACTCCTTTATAGTAGTCATACACCTTTCCTCTCGAACCATGAGAATCATCAATTTGTTTTCCATCTCTATCATTTTGTCATTTTGAGAAGGTTGTTTAAGTGGAATCATAAACTTTGTGACCAACTTTATCTGATGGTTTCATGGAAAGTCCCTAGTTCCTGCTCCTCCTTTTAAAACTCCCTCTGGTATCTTCATGTCAACCATGAACAGTTATTTTTAGCTCTGACATTTTCTAATATTAGTTAAAGAATCAAGTGCCAAAATGTAAAATGACTCAGTCACTCTGCTAATTGTTATGAAAATTTGGAGTTCTTATGTTTGGACAAAGAATTCACTATGAATGTATATATTGCAACAGGATTTCACTCCTATGGAGGGGCGGAATATATCATCTTCTCAAGAACACAACTTACTTACTCTTGACCGTATCTTCAGCATCTAGAATAGTATTTGACACATAGCAGGTTTTTAAAACATTTTGTGGGGAAGATGAATGGAGGCTTTTTATTTCTGGGAGGGGTGAATTGAATGGTTTGTGAGGTTCTGTGTTAATGAACAACTTATGTTAAATGCTCATCGACAGTCATTTAGCACAAGGAACATCAGATGATGAAAATGCTACTGAGGACTATGACCTTTGCTTAGTGGTTGCTTCTTCCCTGTACCCTCAGTGAGTGCAAGTGTTTCCCAGCCCAGGTGGAGGCACATTCTGCTGTTTGTAGCTGAGGCATTCATACTTGGTGAAACATAGGTTCCTTTTCTTGTCTTTGGTCTCCAAATGAGAACTTGAGACACTCTCCTAGGTGTGTCACCTCAAGGAACTGTTCACCCCTTAGCCTATGACCTCAGGAGGTCCTGCTGCTCATTTTTCTCTTTTCCCTGGTCATTTGGGTCAGTTTCCTTGGTTGCCAAAGTATAGCTCCAATTGTCTTAGCTTAATAAGCTTTGGACTTCCCAGCTGACACTAGTGGTAAAGAACCTACCTGTCAGTGCGGGAGACATAAGAGACGCAGGTTCAATCCCTGGGTTGGAAAGGTCCCCTGGAGGACACGGCAACTCACTCCAGTACTCTTGCCTGGAGAATCCCCTGGATAGAGGAGCCTGGTGGGCTACAGTCCATAGAGCTGCAAAGGGTCAGACACGACTGAAGTCACACACACACATGCACAGGAGCATTTTTAGATTAAACAATAAGACAATATCATGGCGATAGGAATAAAAAAAAATCCCTCAAAGAGTATTATTTTGTTCTCCATTCTCTGATAATCTTTCACCAGATCCTCTGGATGTCTTTCTAGGTCCTACTTACTGGGAATGTTGCCAGAAAAAGATGAGCAGAAGCCACCAAAAAGGTGAAATATTTATTAAGACAATGACCAGTTGTGAATGAATCTCAAGCCCCTCCTCACTTAGCACTAATGATTATCTGAGTCCATTGCATCAGTAACTTTGTCAAGCTCAAAATACACATGACTAGGGTATGGTAGGAATGTGGATTGTTAGACTGAAAGATTTGACTGAACACATTTGCTAGATCACAGAATATCATTGAAAGCTATGCACTGATGAATGATATGACCAAAGAAGTGCCCTAAGGAAAGATAATAACTTGGGGATGGTGGAAAAGTAGATGTTAATAAGACCTCAAATAGCTGGTGCCCGAAAATGCAAGCTGTTCACAAGTCTGTTACTTTACAAAATGCTTACTGTAGTCTTATATCAAATGTTCTTGAGTCTGGGAAAACAGAGAGTAACAGGGCTCAAGGCAACGCATTTAGGAAGAAGGTAGAACCCGAGCTATGATATAAGTGGCACCTACCATCATTAATTCATTTTAATTCTGTTATTAAAGACTGGCCAGTGAGCAAACCAGGCTTACCAGTTAGCTCATTGGTAAAGAATTCGGCTGCAATGCAGGAGACACAGGTTCAATCCCTGAGTGGGGAAGATCCTCTGGAGAAGAAAATGGCAACACACACCAGTATTCCTGTCTGGGAAATCCTATGGACAAAGGAGCCTGACAGGCTACAGTCCACGGAGTTGCCAAAGTCAGGCACTACTTAGCAACCAAACAACAACAGCATGTGAGATAGTCAGTGAAGGTAATACTGTGTCGGTTAATGCAGGCGTGGGACCTGACCAGTCGCCATGGGTAAGAGCTGAATTTTTTTTTTTTTAAGATTTATTTATTTATTTATTTTGGTGGGGGTGGGGTGGGGAGGGAGGGGAGCAGGTAGGCTACTTCTATTGGTCTTTCATTTGTCTATTTGCATCTGTCTTTGTTCTTTGGCCCGTGTGGTCCTCCCATCGCGGTGGCCTTTGTTGTCGCAGATCACCAGCTCTGGGCACATGCGCTCCAGAGCTCCGGCTCGGTAATTGGACACATCAGTCCATTTGCTCCACGGCACGTGGGATTTTCCCAGGCCAGGGATCGAGCCAGAGCCCCTTGCACTGCAAGGTGGTGTCCTTACCCACTGGACCACCAGGGAAGCCCAGAGCTGAATTATATAGCATTACAATATTCCTGAAAGGAAGAATAGAGGTCTTTTATTTGAGGATACATTTGACCCAAGAGATGTAGAGAACATTGCAGATATTCAAGTAAAATAATATCAAATATTATTTTCAAGCTATCACAGACTTGTTTCTATGCTGAAACAGATAAACAGGCGCAATCCTGAATACTGTGAAAGTTTGTAAATGGTGTTCTGGATACACATATAAGATAAATTTTGAAAGCTGAGCTGCCTTTTACACAGATTGATCAAATGAAAATCTACTCAGAGCATGTAATATATAAAAACCCCATTTCAATTTGCACCCTATTTCTGTTAATAACAGTGTTTACTAAGACCCTCTTATAAAAGGCTATGATGTTAATTTAATGAAATGATTCCAATTGACCCTTGTGAGACATTTTTCTGTCTATTACATGAATGCTGGCACCCTAATAAATGTCTTAATTTAATGAGCGTATTATACTAATTAGAATAAAGACCTAGAGGTATAGAAATAGCAGAGCAATACTTGCTAATCATCACCAAAATATTAAGTTCCTGACACAGAAGATCACTTTAACTATTATAAAATTAAAGACAAAATATTCTTTTATAAAGAAAGACATAGCAATCTAGGAGAGACTAATGGCAAACAAACAGAATTGATAAAAAATAATTTTATAATAACGTGGAAATGAAACACTTAAGAAAACAAACACCAATTAAAAATAAACACACAACATTAAATAAAGGTAGATAAGAGGAATTCATTTGTAGTCCAGTGGTTAGGACGTGGTGCTTTTCTGCAATAGCCTGGATTCAATCCCTGGTTGGGGAACTAAGATCCCATAATCTATGAGGCACAACCAAAAAAGAAAAAGAAACGTGGATAAGAAAATTAATCTTAAAAGAATACTGGAGAAATGAAGTCTAAAGCACCCAATAAACAATGTGTGCTAAGTCACTTCAGTTGTATCTGACTCTTTTTGGACTGTAGCCAGGCTCTTCTGTCCATGGGATTCTCCAGGTAGGAATACTGGAGTGGGTTGCCATTTCCTTCTCCAGAGATCTTCCCGACCAGGGAGCAAACCTCTGTCTCTTATGTTTCCTGGGTTGGCAGGTGGGTTCTTTACCACTAGCGCCACCTGAAAAGTCCCAATGAAAACAATAAATACTGTCAAATAAAAGTCTGTATGTTGGAATTACCCATATGGTGGGAAGGGGAAACTTCAGACATCATTTGATTTGATCTTGTCTTGGCAAATGTTCATTTAAAAAATCTTTCTTGAGCACCTACTCTGCCCCAGGAATTCTGCTGAAAACTGGGGATATAAAGATAAGGAAATAGGCATCATCGTCCTTGCTGTCATGGAGCTGAGAGTTTAGCAAGCCTAATCTATGTGACCATAAATAATAAATATATCAATAAGTATAAAAATTTAAAATGAAAACCACTGGTGAATGGAGCTGATTTGGTTTAGTTTAGAGAAAGACTTCTGGAAATGTTTAGACAACAATCTGAAGGCTGAAGTGGGTCACCTAGATAATGTGGGAGGAGAATATGGTGTGCATTCCAGGCAGAGAGAACCATATCTGTGCTAAGAAGGGGTCTGTGTCTTTAGGGACCTAAAGAATTCCACTGTGCTAGAGCTCAGGGACTATGGAAGCATTACATACACATGTACTTGAGCCATGGGAAGGAACCAAAAAATTTGGAATACTTCATAAGACCCAGGCTGGGAGAATACCATCAAGGCAGCCATAGGTACACCAGAAGCCTTCACACTTGAATATTGCATTGTCATAATTGTTTTGAGAAGATTATGCTATCAGATGGAGAAAAGATGGGAAATGGGGCAAGAATGTAGGTCCTTAGAGCAGTTAGAAGACTTATGGAGTCTGAATATGGTGTTGGTTTCTGGGACCAGGGAGACATTGGAGGAAATACAAAAATGTGGACAGATCTGGAAAATCAATATAATTTTATAACTAGGTTTTACAAGAGAGGGAAACACAAGTTTGATATTTAAGGTTCTGGCTTGTGCATAACTGGATGGGCAATGGCAAAGAATACTGAGATAATGAACACAAGAAGAGGAATGGGGTTTCCCTGGTGGTCCAGTGGGCAAAGACTCTGCGTTGCAGTGCAAGGGGCGTTGGTTTGGTCCCTGGTCAGGGAGGATCCCACGTGCTGCAGAACAGCTGGACCAATGCGTCCAATTACCGAGCCAGAGCTCTGGAGTGCATGCACCCAGAGCTGGTGCTCTGTAGCGAGAGAGGCCACTGCAATGGGAGGCCCATAGAGGCCAAAGAACAAAGATGGATGAAAATAAATAAATGAAAGACCAATAAAAGTGGTCAAAAAATTAAAAAAGAAAAGAAAAGAAATAGATGTAAAAAAAAGAAGAAGAGGAATGGATTTCACGGAAATTGGGAATTGGACATTTGGAAAGAGAGTAGAGATTTGGAGTTTAGTTTTGAACGTGTTGAATTTGAGGTACTTTTGCCAAGACCACCATGTTTTATAATTCCCAAAGATGCCATTGAAGTACATTTCAACACAAAATTGCCCTAAAAAATTGTGATTGCTGTGCTGGTGTCTCAAGCATGCATGTGGAAACAGTAGATGCATGGATCTGATTTTTCAAGGAAAAACTTTATTTCAGTGAATCTGAAACACCACCAATTTAAAATTGCACCGTTATTTTGTATGACACTGAGAAAAATACAGCCGCCACTATGGTGACCCCGTTTTATTTCAAAGATGTTTAAATGTGGAAAATAAGCATCTTGATTAAACGTAGCATGAATCTGAGTGACATAGGCCCATATTGAGTGGTTTTAATTATACATATGGATGAAGCGCCAATGGAGAAAGTGTTGAGGGAGAAGAAAAGACAGCCTAATAAGCAGTCTGAAGAAAACACGTTAATGGGAAGGATGCTGTTGCTGCTGCTTAATTCTTTCAGTCATGTCTGACTCTGTGTTACCCTATGGACTGTAGCCTGCCAGGCTCTTCTTTCCATGGAATTCTCCAAGGAAGAGTACTGGATTGGGTTACCAGACCCTCCTCCAGGAAATCTTCCTGACCCAGGGATAGAACCTGGGTTTCCTGCAATTGCAGGCAAATTCCTTACCACTCAGTCACTAGGGAGACCCAATGGGAAGGAAAATTCAAGAAAGTCAAATAAGACAGGTCACTGGGGAGACACAGAAACCCAGGGAGGGAAAAAGATATTTGAGAATGAACTAAATAAGTTGTGCTAAATGCTATCTTCCAAATACCCATGGCATTTATCAAAACGGAAACACTGGTGACCTTGGAGAGTGATATTTTGTGGAGTAGGGGGACATAAGTCATATTGAAGTGAGTGGAGAGTGAGGCAAATGAGAAAACGAAATTGGTAGGTGAAGACACGACATGTTTTTCAAGTTTATCTATGAAGGGTATGTAGGAGACAGAAGAGTAGCTGAGGAAAAGGAGTTTGAGTGCATTTTTTTGTAGGATGAGAGAGATGTGGGCATGTTTAAAAGTCAGTGGGGGAGGTTGAATATACAAGAGAAGATGGGAAAGACACACTCCAAGGAATAAGGTGAAAGAGTAGATTTTTGATGTCCTTTTATATTGAACATAGGCATAAAAAAAGAAAATAGACGAGACCAACCAGAATGGGGTTTTTCTAAATGGGTATAAGAAAAGGCAATCAGAGAAGGGATTTTATGATGTATGAAGAATGTTGCTAAAATGATGGCTTGTGGACTCTAAGGTGAAGACTGAAGTGATGGAAGGCAAGGTCAACGGATTAAGAGATGTTAGAGGTACTGACACACAAAATTCTTACTTTGTCAACTGCTGTCTTTCTTCTTTTGTACATTCAAACAAGTGGATCTTCTTACTTCAGACAAGTGGATCTTTCTCACTGACATCAAAGCATACACACACCTGTTCTATCTTGAAACGATCTTAATCATGTGCCCATGAGTCTAGAATGACACAGCATTGTGGTAAAAAGAGATAGCATTTTGATTTACTAATTTTTTAGGCAGAGTGTCTGTGGATTGAGTATGATCATCTTTGTAAGTGAGTTAAGTGAAGAAAGAGAAAATCTTTGGAGGAAGTAAAAAGTCTCAGAGACAAAGAGATTAAGGGCGTTGGGAGAAGCAAACTCCTTGATATGGGAGTTGATGCCACAGGGCATAAACTGGCATGCATGTGAACAGGAGGTTGGTCGTGGGTATCAACAAGGAGAGGGGCAGTGGGTGGTGGGTATAGCTAAATAGCAAAAACTGAAAAGGGGTGAATTTAATTTTTTTTTAAAGAAAATCTTTTCTGTCTCAGAGTTTACCAACTTAGATGATGTGTATGTGAAATAAATGACATAGGAAGGGCCAGATGGAAGGAAAGACATAAAAATATGTATTGGGAAATCTAAACCTAATACATTCTACACAGAATGGCCCGCATTTATACACTTCTACTGTTTTGTGGAGTAGGGGACAAATCGAGAAAACAAAAAAAATTGGTAGGTGAAGACACGACATGTTTTTCAAGTTTATCTATGAAGGGTATGTAGGAGACAGAAGAGTAGCTGAGGAAAAGGAGTTTGAGTGCATTTTTTTGTAGGATGAGAGAGATGTGGGCATGTTTAAAAGTCAGTGGGGGAGGTTGAATATACAAGAGAAGATGGGAAAGACACACTCCAAGGAATAAGGTGAAAGAGTAGATTTTTGATGTCCTTTTATATTGAACATAGGCATAAAAAAAGAAAATAGACGAGACCAACCAGAATGGGGTTTTTCTAAATGGGTATAAGAAAAGGCAATCAGAGAAGGGATTTTATGATGTATGAAGAATGTTGCTAAAATGATGGCTTGTGGACTCTAAGGTGAAGACTGAAGTGATGGAAGGCAAGGTCAACGGATTAAGAGATGTTAGAGGTACTGACACACAAAATTCTTACTTTGTCAACTGCTGTCTTTCTTCTTTTGTACATTCAAACAAGTGGATCTTCTTACTTCAGACAAGTGGATCTTTCTCACTGACATCAAAGCATACACACACCTGTTCTATCTTGAAACGATCTTAATCATGTGCCCATGAGTCTAGAATGACACAGCATTGTGGTAAAAAGAGATAGCATTTTGATTTACTAATTTTTTAGGCAGAGTGTCTGTGGATTGAGTATGATCATCTTTGTAAGTGAGTTAAGTGAAGAAAGAGAAAATCTTTGGAGGAAGTAAAAAGTCTCAGAGACAAAGAGATTAAGGGCGTTGGGAGAAGCAAACTCCTTGATATGGGAGTTGATGCCACAGGGCATAAACTGGCATGCATGTGAACAGGAGGTTGGTCGTGGGTATCAACAAGGAGAGGGGCAGTGGGTGGTGGGTATAGCTAAATAGCAAAAACTGAAAAGGGGTGAATTTAATTTTTTTTTAAAGAAAATCTTTTCTGTCTCAGAGTTTACCAACTTAGATGATGTGTATGTGAAATAAATGACATAGGAAGGGCCAGATGGAAGGAAAGACATAAAAATATGTATTGGGAAATCTAAACCTAATACATTCTACACAGAATGGGATCTTATCTCTTTTCTTCTTGCTTCATTTAATAGCAGAGCTTCTACTGTAACCAAAAAATGGAATCAATTTCCACATAGATTTGCCTCGTTTCTTGAAATCAGGTTAAGAATACTTCGTCACTATCTTTGCCTAAAGGGGCCTCTCTGAAGTCAGTGCTGCGGTATTGAAGCCCCAGCTGAACAGCCCAGCCTCTTACGTGAGTGCTGAGGATCACTCTGCCTACCTCTGCTAAGGCTTCTCTTGAACGTGCCAGAGAGTAGCGTTATTTTTGAATTTTCCTGGGTCCTGCTCAGCCTTCCAGCTATACTAAGAGGAAGAAGAAACAAGAGAAGGAAGTGAATTCTGACTCTTATTTGGTCTTCAAAACCTTCTATAAAGACCCACTAAGGGTGCTTGACAACCGTATTTTACCTTGCTCAATCGCTTCAGTCATGTCCAACACTTTTGAGCCCTCTAGACTACAGCCAGGCTCCTGTGCTCATGGGATTGTTTAGACAAGAATACTGGAGTGGATTGCCATTCCCTTTTCCAGGGGATCTTCGCGACCCAGGGATTGAACTCAGGTCTCCCATATTGAAGGCAGATTCTTTACTGTCAGAGCCACCAGGTATCTCATATAAGGGGAGTCAAATAGTATCTGCTGTACCTAATGTATATTTGAGGGTCCCTTGGACTACAGGAGATCAAACCAGTCAGTCCTAAATGACGCTGAAGCTGAAGCTCCAATATTTTGGCCACCTGATGCGAAGAGGCGACTCATTGGCAAAGACCCTGATGCTGGGAAAATTGAGGGTGAAAGGATAAGGGAGTGCTAGAGGATGAAATGTTTGAATGGCATCACCAACTCAATGGCCATGGGTATGAGCAAATTTGGGAGAAAATGAAAGGACAGGGAAGCCTGTAGTGCGGCAGTCTATGGGACTGCAAAGAGTTGGACACGGCTTAGTGAGAACAACAACAACCATGTATATTTATACCACTCAGGTGAATTTTTTTAAAGAAAATCTTTTCTGTCTCAGAGTTTACCAACTTAGATGATGTGTATGTGAAATAAATGACATAGGAAGGGCCAGATGGAAGGAAAGACATAAAAATATGTATTGGGAAATCTAAACCTAATACATTCTACACAGAATGGGATCTTATCTCTTTTCTTCTTGCTTCATTTAATAGCAGAGCTTCTACTGTAACCAAAAAATGGAATCAATTTCCACATAGATTTGCCTCGTTTCTTGAAATCAGGTTAAGAATACTTCGTCACTATCTTTGCCTAAAGGGGCCTCTCTGAAGTCAGTGCTGCGGTATTGAAGCCCCAGCTGAACAGCCCAGCCTCTTACGTGAGTGCTGAGGATCACTCTGCCTACCTCTGCTAAGGCTTCTCTTGAACGTGCCAGAGAGTAGCGTTATTTTTGAATTTTCCTGGGTCCTGCTCAGCCTTCCAGCTATACTAAGAGGAAGAAGAAACAAGAGAAGGAAGTGAATTCTGACTCTTATTTGGTCTTCAAAACCTTCTATAAAGACCCACTAAGGGTGCTTGACAACCGTATTTTACCTTGCTCAATCGCTTCAGTCATGTCCAACACTTTTGAGCCCTCTAGACTACAGCCAGGCTCCTGTGCTCATGGGATTGTTTAGACAAGAATACTGGAGTGGATTGCCATTCCCTTTTCCAGGGGATCTTCGCGACCCAGGGATTGAACTCAGGTCTCCCATATTGAAGGCAGATTCTTTACTGTCAGAGCCACCAGGTATCTCATATAAGGGGAGTCAAATAGTATCTGCTGTACCTAATGTATATTTGAGGGTCCCTTGGACTACAGGGAGATCAAACCAGTCAGTCCTAAATGACGCTGAAGCTGAAGCTCCAATATTTTGGCCACCTGATGCGAAGAGGCGACTCATTGGCAAAGACCCTGATGCTGGGAAAATTGAGGGTGAAAGGATAAGGGAGTGCTAGAGGATGAAATGTTTGAATGGCATCACCAACTCAATGGCCATGGGTATGAGCAAATTTGGGAGAAAATGAAAGGACAGGGAAGCCTGTAGTGCGGCAGTCTATGGGACTGCAAAGAGTTGGACACGGCTTAGTGAGAACAACAACAACCATGTATATTTATACCACTCAGGTGAACAGAGCTGCGGTGATGTGACTGCTATATGCAATGCATCCTGAGTTTTTGCACATGGACCAAATGCATCCAGTCCTGCTTTACCGGTGAAAGAGCATGGGCTCTGTTGTGAGATACTTTGCAGCAGCTTACCAACTTTCTGACACTGACATGGTGATTTAATTCCTCAGAACCTCATCTTCCTTCTCCATGAAATGGAATAATTCTACCTTTGGCCTACTTTTCTTGAAAATATGACGTGAGATATGTACCTTTTTGACATTTGTACAGCTTGCAACATATGTTAGATAAACAAAAAAATCTTTTGGTTACCCATGTTGGCATAACACATTTAGAAAGCTATAATAGCTTACTTTGTCACCTTTAGTATACTCTGGAAATATTAGAATTGCGTTTGTGCTGAGTTGTTTCAGTCATGTCTGACTGTGATCCTGTGAACAGTAGCCTGGCCTGGTTCATCTGTCAGTGAAGATTCTCCAGGCAAGAATACTGGAGTGGGTTGCCATGCCCTCCTCTAGGGGATCTTCCCAAACCAGAGATTGGACCTGTGTCTCCTGCATTGGCATCAAGTTCTTTAGCACCACCTGGGAAACTCAGTTGGAAGAGAAATTGCGTGGTATGAATCTGATCGCTTTTCTGTTTTTTTTTTCTTTTTTCTTTTTTTGGCCATTTCTATTGATCTTTCATTTACCTATTTCCATCCATCTTTGTTCCTTGGCCTGTATGGACCTCCCACTGCAGTGGCCTCTGTCGCTGCAGAGCACCGGCTCTGGGCGCATGCACTCCAGAGCTCCAACGCTATAGTTGGACACATCGATCCAGCCGCTCCGAGGCACGTGGGATCTTCCCAGGCCAGGGATCCAACTGGCACCCCTTGCACTGCAAGGCGGTGTCCTTACACACCGGACCACCAGGGAAGCCCATGATCACTTTTGTTATTACAACTTGACATGATTTATTTCAGAAGGAATTTTTTAGTACCCTTTGTTATAATTTAACAATGGTGGATATTCAGCATTACTAGCATTTATTCAGGGAATAAATTCAAGTGTTTCTTTAGTAACATCAGAAAGGAAGCAGTTTGTGAAGTAGCTTTATTTTTTAAAATGTTATTTTTTTAACAAGAAAAAAGGGCATGCATATGGGCATGTGTGTGTATAAACCCTGTAACATTTAAATAGACCTCAGAGATGAATATGTTACTGAAAGTTCTTTAGAAAATGGCACACATATTTAGTTATTTTAGAAAGAGGTTTTTTTGG